>LR738712.1:529988010-530148915 GCA_902687465.1 Secale cereale | reverse complement strand
ATATGATCGCGTACACTATACACACGCACATCATACCTCTATGAGCACCTCTGAGATACTAAGCCTGCACTGCACAACATCTTAATATTGATGAAGTCACTGCAGACGTCTTCGTAATCGATGTTGATGCTCGCATACATGCACATACACTCACGCATATGAACGCATACGCACGCACATCGTACCTCTATGAGCATCTTCAAGTATTATGCCGCCCCAACATCTTGATATTGACGAAGTCACTGCAAGCGTCTTCGTAGTCGATGTTGATACCCACATATACACACATATACTCACCCGGCCCTATGAATGCATACACATTATACCTCCAATGTAATGCTGACCTTTTGATGTTTACCAATTAGAGCTCCAGAAAATGCCATGAGAAGCTGATTTTTCGATGTCCTTGCATAGGGTACCTCAAACACTTATAAG
This sequence comes from Secale cereale, assembly GCA_902687465.1. Lineage (NCBI taxonomy): Eukaryota > Viridiplantae > Streptophyta > Magnoliopsida > Poales > Poaceae > Secale > Secale cereale. The sequence goes on along the minus strand of LR738712.1, from coordinate 530,148,480 downwards.
CATGAGACTAGCTTCTTCATGTCGACTTCCTACTTGGGAGTAGTTATTGCAAGATTTCGAAGTAAATGGAAAAAAGAATGTACTATCACAACTTGAGAGTCAAACCACATGTGTTACTAAATGATCTCACTGTTTTAGCATGTCAACCTCTTATTTCACATTTGCTTATGATAGTTTAGCCTGTAACAAAACTATTGCACTTCACTGGACTTTCTTTTTTGATTAGCAAAGTTTCCCATGCAATGTATCTCATAATGTGCAGCCAAATATACTTATCCACTCATCCAACATGTGTACTCTGTTGTTTTTATAGTTTTTAAGCAGCAACAACAATTGTGTTAAAAAATCAGCAACAACAGTTATACAGATCATGAGCACTTGCATGGCGCCTTCTCCTACTAGCTTATATTAGAGGTAAATACACTAGAAGTCTTACAACTTACGCGCGACGGTCAGTTTGGTGCATAAACATGCAAAATACCTGTTTCTGATCATCAAACTTACGTGGGCGTGCAAATACGGTCACATTTCTCGTACGTGGGTGTATTTGCTGCCTACGTGACATGGCAGTGTGGCCAGGGCCCATTGTCAGTGGCTAGTGCACGCGATGTTTTTTCTACAGAAACACCCTCGGGTTTTTACTTTGTACAAAAGCATTCAAACAATAGTTGCCCGCTGGGTCCCACATGTCAGTATTCGCTTAAAATTATTCGAATTTACAAAAGAATTATCTGATTTTTCCAGAAATTTTCTATGTAATTCATTCGGACCTATATTTTATTTTATCTAGATTTCCCAATTTAAAACTATTCGAATTCAAACAAACTTTCCATTGATTTGTTCGAAAGAAATTTACGTACATTCAATATGAACTATATTTCTTTTATATAGATTATTCAAGTTCAAAAAAATGATTTGTTCCAAAAAAAATACTTAGATTTATTTCTGACCAGTATTTCCGTTTCTCTAGATTTTCAAATTTCAAATTATTCAAATTCCGACAAATTTGTATTGTTTTGTCCCCAGAAAATATGTGTATTCATTGTGCACTATATTAACTTATATCCATATTTTTAAAATTTTAATTATTTTAAATCAAACAAAAAATTAGTTGATTTCTCCAAAAACATATGTACATTATTTTTTACATATAACGTTTTATCTAGATTTTTAGATTATAATAAATCCTGTTGATTTTTCCGAAAGAAATGGACGTATATTCATTATGAACTAAAGTATATTTTATTTTATCTAGATTATTCAAACTCAATTATAAAACTAGTTCATTTATCCGAAAATAATTGCGTATATTCATTCTGACCAATAATTACTTTTATCCAGATTTTTGAATTTAAAATTATTTGAATTCAAACATTTTTTATTGATTTTTCAAAAGGAATTTATGTAAATCCAATCTGCACTATATTTTTTATCTAAATTTTTGATTTAAAATTATTTGAATTCATACAAAAATTTAGTTCATTTATCTAAAAAAAGTACGTACACTCATTCTGCACTATATTTGGTTTTGTCTAGATTTTTAAATTTAAAATTACACGAATTCAAACAAAAATCTAGTTGATTTGTCCAAAACGTTTATCTATCTAGAATATAAGTAATTTTCTTAAATAAAATAAAAGAAAGAAGAAGAAAATAGTGCACGCGGGCGACCCACAACTGATGATGGGCCCCTGCCATGTTGGCACGTCATGTGTGGACATGATACAGCTGAATACGGTAGAAAGCACCGTATATGAATGGAGGGACAAGTTAGATGATCAAACACACGTATTTTACAAGTTTATGCACCAAACTGACCGTCGTGTGCAAGTTCGATGACTTGCGGTGTATTTACCTCTTTATATTATGCAATAACCAAACCACACAATTTTTTTTTTCTATTTTAGTTCTCATTTTATTACTCTACATATTCATGTTTCATACAACCCATTCTCCCTAAATATATTGCAAAATATTTCCACAACAATGTGGGGGGTATCATCTAGTATTATTAGAGAGGCGCACGCAGTTCATCCACGTCCATAATTTGAATATCTGTTTGCACTCTTGAGTTAGCTAGAAAGCAGCGCTCTCTGCAATGAATTGCAGAAAAGGAAGTACTGACCGATCCAAATAACAACAATGGCCAGTTTAATTTTTTAGCAGTACAATACATTGGCACCAAAATGACAAGTGGTTTTGGACAGGACAAGGACGTTGCTACAGGCGAACCAACGTATGGTTGAGATGATTAGGTGGACAATGATATCCCCAACCCAACAGGGTTCAAATCCTGGTGCTCGCATTATTCCTGAATTTATTTCAGGATTTTCGGCGATGCGGTTTCAGTGGGAGGAGACGTTCCCGTCGACGACGAGGCGCCTACGGTGACTTCGTAAATCTCAAGATGATATGCCGGCTCAGTCTCTCGGAGGTGCTCATAGGGGTAGGGTGTGCGTGTGTGCGTTCATAGGGGTAAGTGTATGCGCGTGTATACGAGCGCTTGCGTATGTACTGATGCTCAACAAAAGGATGTTGCTACAGTGATGCATGGCATGTGCCGTTGGATCCGTGCAGGATAACGTTACAAATATTAAAAATAAAGCCGATATAATCTCATCACAGCTTTCATAGCTCAGTTGGTTAGAGCACCCGTTTAGTAAGCGGGAGGTCTTGAGTTCAACTCTCAATGAAAGCAAAATTATTTTTCTGAAATCCATGGTTCCCTCTCATTTGATTTTCTTCTATATCTATATGTAAAATCATAAGTTCTTTCTTTTGATTTTCTACTTGCATAACTTTTTTCTTTGACGTGTTTTTCTTTAGACGCGTCATTTGCTGGTTAACATGTTTGATAAGAGGATCTGTGTGGTGCTCTCTATACTCTTGGCGATGTCAAAATGTGACAAAGTTCTGATGTACTCCCTCCGTCCGAAAATACTTGTCATCAAAATGGACAAAAAGGGGTGTATCTAGAACTACAATACACCTAGATACATCCTCTTTTATTTATTTTGATGACAAGTATTTCCAGACGGAGGGAGTAATAGTTAGTTCGGCGTGCTTGCTGTCCATATGTGTAATTTAACTCTGCCCTTCTGACGAATTTGATTTTTATCGCTTGTGAACTGGAGGGACTTGTCCAGTTGGCTGCCGCCATGACGGACGTCTCCTCTGATTGCTCTCTGCCTCTCGATGAATAGCCATCGATTGTTGCAAGTTCAACTAAGATGAGATGTCTCGTAGTCCCATATGTTTTCCACTTCAAATCTGACAATTTTTTCTTCTTTGCTTGCTTGCTAGTGTTACCACAAAACTGTGCAGCAGCAGATCAACAAATCCTAACAGACATTACAAGTTTCTAGCATCCTAGCTAGCTATCTTATGGTCTAAATTTCTAGTTACACAAAAAGTTCCCAGAAACAATTTTGCTGCTATTGCTCTTGCTCTTGCTCTTCCTCACCCTCACCCTCACCCTCTTCTTCACCCTCTTCCTCGCCCTCTTCTGCCGCCCACCAAGCAAGAAGGCCAAGACCATCTCCTTTAATACTACCCTGCAAAAGGGTTTATTTCCTCCAATTAATCAGCTGTGCAGCCATTGACAGATGCATTCAAGTCTGCCGTGCCGCCAGTGCAGTGCACACTGTATCTCTATATGATAATGCATACACAAGGAAGAAGACATACATTGATCTGCATTGGAGCAAATGGCTTGTCATCCTCCTTTTGCTCAACTGGTATAGGTGGGTATTTTATGCTAGATGCCAAGAATCGTATCTGCATAGAGATTGCGATGATCGTAAGCCTTTTCTGTGATTAGTGACTATGAAATAGTAATTGCCAGGGATTAACCTCATCATCAATGTCAAGATGAAGTTCATCGCCATCTTCGGTCTTCAACGCCCACCTACCATCTTCCCCCCTGGATACATACGAAGAAAGAAATGAGACATACTCTACAATATAGCCTGGAGATAAATTAGTAAATAAACCACAACTCAATTTGCAAATGATACTAGTGACTGGTGTACTGCAAAATAAATTTGAAACAAAGCAATATGTTACCTCACTGTGCCAAATTGCATCAAGTGTCCCGGGATGCATATATCGGTGAAAAAATCGAGTGAAACTGAACAAGGAAAACAGTATACAAGTTAAAACCTATCATTTTGTGTGTACAGCTTCTCAAATGTCATGAATTACATAGTAATAACACTATGGTTTTAATAGTTCCCAGAACAGGATGGGAGCATGGATCATTTCAATCTTGTGGGCATACAAAGTACCAATACTCCAACATAGTTGAAAAGAGGAAGAAACATGCCATCAGGAATCAATTAAATCTACATGCTTGCAAGTAAATGAAATCTGGGAGTCTACAATGAAATACTAAGCTTAGTTTATTTTTCTATGCAGCAGCGCACCTCCAGACATTGCGCTAAACTAGATTTTGACTTTGATTATCCAAATAAGTAGGATTTTTGTAGCTCCTAAGCATTTTCACCTTATTTCAGCTTTCATGTCTCTAGATTGGGCTCAAAATACAAAAGGCATACTAGCAAACAGTTATTCCTTTAGAAGTGGCGTCAAGTATGACAACCAACCTGCCAAACGTGTAGCCAAAAGGTGTGGTAAAGTATGGAAAACAACCAAACATTGTCATTTTGACAGTGCATGATTTCATGAAAAAATGTAAATGGCACGACATAACCCAATTTTAAATATTTTGCTTACACATTAGAATGGATATATCAATATATCATGATGAAATTGTGAAAAGTTTCCCTACAGTAGAAGATGCTATGAAATTTGGAGACAAAAATACTAAAAAATGTTTTATATTTTGAGCATTTTCTAAGAGTTTCCCAATTTTATTGGTTTACAGAAATTCTAAATTCTGTAGAAAAAGGAGAAGAACTAGTGGGGCCAAGTGTCATAGAGAGAGGGGAGAAAAGATAAGGTTGTCAGGCAACCATGGAGACCTGGTAAAGGGGGATCTATCCGATCCCCACTCCAGGCTCAATGGGAGCCGTGCGGTGGCCGCTGTGCAACGGCGGCGTTGTGCAGGGGTGTCATGCTTCATCTCCTCTTCTTAAGTCAGCCCCCCTTCTCTCCTTGAGGAACACAGAATTGGAGAGAGCTCCTCCTCAAGTTCCTTCCAGTTCAACTCAGTGTGCAGCAACAAGTTGGTGTTCGATCTGGTGCTCGCATGCTTGGCCTGTACGCGAGTGTTGGCTTTGAGTAGCGACCTCCCGCTCCTCGATTCCTCGACTCGGTGTGCCCCGGTTCGTGGAGCAGCATTGTATCTCCGAGACTTCGCCAGCAACTCCACGGTACAGCGGCGTAAAGGTTTTCTGGGACAGCGTCAACCTGACGTGTCTTGCCTTATCGACACAGCAGCTTTGAGGTGATTGTTCTTGTATATTCTACTTGCTATCTCACTGATTTAACTAGTTTGTTGAGTTTGACCTGCAACTAGAATTTATTTGAGAGCAAGCGGATAACAGCAAGTGCTAGTGCTATATAGAACAGAACTTCAGAACCTGTTGTGTGCCTCTGTTCTTCTTGTTTAATATCTGCACTTGACTTGCTTAGTAGTGTTCATCTTATTACTGCTATTTATCCTTTGTAAGGAATAACATTTACGTGTTGGTAGAAATTTTAAAGGCACTAGAACTGAATTTATCTCTGATTAGTGACATCTGCAAGATGGCAGTGAGCATAGATTTGGTTGATCTTGATCAAGTAATTCATGTTGTCTGTGTACTGCTTAGTTTTGGTAGCTGCTCTGAATTTTTTTTAACAGGAGCATCCGTATGTAATTTTATGAACATATTGTCATTGCTTTTGAACACATATATATGCTGGTGTTACACTCATATTATGTTGGAACTACTCCCTCCGTTCCCAAATATTTGTCTTTCTAGAGATTTCAACAAGTGACTACATATGAAGCAAAATGAGTGAATCTACACTCTAAAATATGTCTACATACATCCGTATGTTGTAGTCCATTTGAAATGTCTAAAAAGACAAATATTTGGGAACGGAGGGAGTAGGATTTAATATTTTGAATAATTTGCTGAAACTGCACATATTTCAGCAAAAAATAGGCATGAATTCAGAAAGGGGTTACATCAGGTCGTAAACCAATTAGCAAACAAAAAGGCAATGAGAAAATAACTAAGTCACCTTGTAAACCCTTCTCATCATATCCACTGATCTTCCCAACAAGAACCTCCCCAATAAAGGGCCTGAACATCAATAACCTAAAGGAAACCTGCCCAAGATGGGGAAAATGAAGGGAATATAAGCATGAACTGTAAAATGTGTAAAGCCTCAAATTACAAGGTCACAAAATTTGTACTAACAGCAATGTCGGAAGAGAGTGCATCCATGCTACAAGTTTGGCATACTATTTACAGTGAGTCATTCACAACGAGTAGCACACTGCCTAGGAAAAGACAAGACTGCCCACTTGAGGCAGAGAAATAATCAGCATTAACTTACAGCAAGGCGAACTGGAATAGTTGGTTAAATACGTACAAATTGGGGGAACTACTGCTATTCAAAACTGTAGTTTTTAAAAACTGCTATTAAACAGTTTAATGTCAAAAGACAAACTAACTTAGTGATAAACTTATCGTATCAATCCCAAAAGTTCCAGTTCTACGTAAGCACAACAATCAAATGCTAAGCGCTACTAAGAAAGGCTCCAGGGTAACTACATGAGCACCAGTGAGAACCTGAATAGGAAAGAACTAAAGAATGCTGGAACTTTAGGTGTCCAACTCAATTGCACAAACTGAGGGGCATGGAAAAGCAATGTAGTCACCCTTAGGCATTGACCTTGTACAAAGTTTACAGAGCATACGCTAAACAACATACGACATCTCACATTCCTTAACAGGACAATGGATGGCAAAATGATAGCACAAATTACTTTATACGTCGAGCAGCCCTCTCCTGGAAAGATGAATCCACCTTCAACGCCAAGGATGTCATAGACGGACAAGCAGAGCCCGAGATTTGCAACCACCTGTAGTACAAGTCCAAACACAGATTGAGAAATACAATTAAGAACAATCAAGTTGAACAGAATTCTGGTACTGTAAACAAAATCTTGCCATGCACTGGTGATAATGTGACCAAGTTCACACTACCTTATCCAGGAAGAGCCTCTCGAGCTCGGCCTTGATGGCGTCGACGAGAGGGCGATTCAGCAAGTGCGGAGGCATTGGCAGGTTGTGCTCAATCTGGCTCAGAACAAACATCCTTCACGTACAGTACCGGAGCCAGGAAAATATTAAAGCCTGGAAAAGCTGCAAGAAGAAATGTCTAACCATGATCTACCTAACAAGTCACCAATGCATAATTAAAATTGAAAGCCGCAACCGTTGGATATTTGAAACGGATATAAGCTACAACGTTGAGAGCCACATATCCACAATACTTTTTCAAAGTAAAACGGGGAAATACCCGAGTAAATGTTCATAGAGATAACCGAATTGAGTGAATAGATTAGTACATCAAATAATTGCCTACTTTGACTGAATCTTCAGCACCAGAACTGATATATAAACAAACTAATGGGACAACAGATGATTTTTTTTCCAAAAGGAGACATATTTCCGTAAGTTGGCATGCGTTCTTTTCTCCAAAATCAAAATGTTTGTCCACTTCTTTAATGATTTATCTGAAGTTCCTTTCAATGAAACTCAATCACTTAAACTCTTAGTTTATTTATATTTAATATAATCTGGTTAGAAGGAAACAATTTGAGGCAGGTGCAGGTGGCACTTCATACTCAAGTACCCTACACCCTATGTACAACTATACCTAGTCCTCTACCTGTCTACCATATACACTCTCTAGTCTCTACTCTCTACCGACTCTACTGGGAGACAACCCTGGCTGAGCCGAAGTTTATAAACCAGTCATTTTCCTAGTCTGTTACCAGTATGGACTGAAAAGTTTCCTGTGCAGTTCATCTTACCAGAGTCATCGACGCCTCCACTCGCTCCACAGCGCGTCCCCCACATGTCGCCGGTGCCATAGGAACGGCAACTTCCCAGCAGATCCGCGCCTGACCTCAACCTCCCCCCTCTACTCTACTGTCGCCGCCCAAACTCCTCCCCCCTCTCCTGCTTATGACATTGCCAGTGTGGCTGAAGTCCAACGAGAGAATGGGAACACGCGACTTGGAGGCAGCGAGAAAGTAAGCATCTCCAGCAGGAGCCCCCAAAACAGAGCCACTAAAGGCCAAGTAGGGCTGCCACTAATTTTTGAGACCCCAAAAAAGCCCCCAACTCCAGCAATAGCCCCTACGTTTTTTCTCTCTATTCAGAAATCCCATCGCATATGCATAAAAATTTAAAAATTGCATCACATATTCACATACACATACATGCACATCATCAATTTGAACATACATGCCCACACAAATTCCATAATACACATGCATACAAATTCCCTCACATTTTCAAATTCTCATGCGCAAAAATTCAGGCATATATGCATATACACAGGAAAATCGCACCATATAGAGTCAATTCACCATGAACTTGAAAGAAAAAGGGAGAAACCTCACCTCAGGAGGGTTCTGCAACTGGCTGGCGAGGCGACGGGAGAGAGATAGCGAACGGGACAGGAGTGGCGAGGAGAGATGGGACTCGGGAGGCGGGGTACGAACCGCGGAGGAGCGACGGCTGGTGGAGGTGGTGCGGCGGCGGGTGGCTGTGCGAGGCGGTAGGGATAGGCGCACCGACAGAGGGAGAGATGGGGACGGGGAGCAGGGAAGAGGGCGTCGGCGAGCTCCGGCGGAGGCCGTGCGGCCGCGGAGGTGGACGGTGGCGCGGTCGCCGCCGCCTGGGTAAAGAGTGCGGGGTTGGGAGCTCGGGTGGGCGAGCGCGCGGCGCTGAAAAAATAAATCGGCTACAAGATCTGCTTGAGCATTTCCAACGGGCCGCCAACTCGCGGCGCGCTAAAATCCCAGTTACAGCGCGTCGTTTGGCTGTTTTAGCTTGGCGCGGCGCGCTTGCTCCAGCAGCCGCTGTAAATTTTAGCGTGCGCGAGCCGCTCCAGCAGACGCGCGAAAATGCAGCGCGCGAGTAATCGGCATTTGTCATATGTTTCATTTTTGACACAAAATGAATTTCAAACATCAAAACAAAGACATGGCAAATCACACAAAGAAGTTCATGACATAAAAGTTCATGCCCACAAGTTCAAATTCATACCCGCAAGTTCATGACACAAAAGTTCACACCAACGAATTGCCCATTAACATTCAAGCCTCGTCCTCGTCTTCATCTTCATCTTCCTCGTCATCGGTTGGCGTTTCTTCCTTCTCTTTATTGGCGGCTGCCGCAGCTTCATGCGGAGGTGTGTGATGAGGCACACTGAAAGACATTCCGCCCATGCCGCCCCGAGGTGCTCCCATGCCTCCTATGAGAGACGCAAAACTCATGCCTTCCATGTCGCCCGGAGGTACTCCGAAGCCACCCATGCTGGTCTCCATGGTAGCTCCAAAGCCACCCATGGAACCCATGCCGCCCATGGTAGCTCCGAAGCCACCTCCTCCCATGCCGCCAAGGCCACCGCCACCCATGCCGGCTCTTTTTTGGATCAAGACTTCTTGACGGACAAGATTGACATACTCCTTTTGAGCCTCATCGAGTGTAGATGTGTCCATGAAGAACAAGTGCTTCTCCCACTCCAACAACCTAGATCGCTCCTCCAATGCCACCTTCCTCTCCTCGGCCGCCACCCTCCTCTCCTCGGCCGCCAACCTCCTCTCCTCAACCGCGGCATCTAGGCTCCTTGCCATCTTCCTCGCCTCATTCGCTTCCTTTCTTGCCTTCACAATAGCGTCCATGGCATTTTTTAGCCCGTCATCTTCTTTCTTCTTCTTCTTTTCTTTGGCATCTTTCTTGGTACCATCCAGTCGTTTTGGTTTCGAGTATGAAACCGAGTTTGGTGTAGGGCTTCTCTTGCCGTCATCACTTGATGCCTCCTCCTCATCATCCTCCAAATCGATGGTGCGCTTGCGTTTCTTGCCCAAATTCAAATCATCCATGTCCTCACGCTTCTTCCATTTCTCATCATCCTTCAAAACATCATAGCAATGAGCCAAGGTAAATGTTCTCCCCTTCGTGATCTTCCCTTTCTTGCTCTTCTTGTCCTCTCCTTTGAACAAGTTTTGTGCAATGTTGAGCTACATAAAAAAAACAAGTTAGCATATGGGTTCAACTTGCATGATGAACATGAAACATGGATGAACATGGACATGGACATGGATGAAATTCTTCTTACCCTATCGTCCTCATTAGTGCCACTTGGGTTCAAATTGTCAATCGCCTTTTGTGCGGCTGCCCACATTTGACAATCTTTGTTGATTGTCGACCATCGGGAGCGAAGAGATAGGTCGGTGCGGTCAATGCCACTCTTGTTGTGTAGATCAAAGTGCTCCTTCATCCGGAGGCAATAAGCATCTCTACTTTGATCACCTCCAATGGATGGATCCCTCGACACTTGCAACCAAGTATTGCATATCAAGATGTCTTCTTCATTGGTGTAGTTGCCTGCTCTTCCTTTCGGTGCATCGACAATGCCTCACCATCCTCGTCCACCTCAAACTCATGGTCATCGGTTTGAGACCAATTGTTGGAGCCAACACCCATAGTTGACATATATGCATCATCGTTGACACTACAAAGTATATACAATGAAGCAAATAAGCTATCTATATGTATGCATTCACCAAATGCAACAACAAAAAAGTTGGCAAAATTTTATACCTTTGGGGAATTCCCTCAAACACGTTGTCCGCGTCGGCCGCCGGCTCAACAAGTGACCTCGCCGGCGCTTCGGTAGCCGCCACGCCCGTCGCACGCCCTGCAACAAGCTTCTTCCTCGACGGCTTCGAGGAGCCGGAGCCGTCCGCCGTCTTCTTCTTCTTCGCCGAAATTTTCTTTAGCCGCGCCGCATTTGGGAGATGGGCACGTGGCTTCATGGCGGGCGCCGGCGCGCCGCCACCCTTCGCGCCCCCGCCGACGAGGTCATCCGTGGCGGCATGAAAAGGCCGCACACGACGAGGGTGCTTGGAGGAGCTCCGGCGGAGGCGGCGGCGACATTGCCAACGCTACCCATGCTAGGGTTTGCGGCGGCGGCGGCGGCCGAAGGGTCGCGGGAGTAGGAGGAGGTGAGGGGGTCGGCGACGGTGGCGTCCATCGGGTCGGCGGCGGCGCGGGCGGGCGAAGGTGGCGCTGCGGAAGGAGTGCGAGGCGCGAGCGGACGAGTACAGCGCGTGGAAGCGGGCGCCCTAAATTAACAGCGTGTGATGCCGATTCGGAGGTCGCGCCCAACTCTATATGTCACGCGCGCGTTTATTGCGCGCCCGCTGGAGCGCCAAAAGCGATTGCGCGCGCTATAAGGAAGACATTTGCGGCGCGGCGCTTATATAGCGCGCCTGTTGGAGATGCTCTTAGCAGCGAGGGGGAGATCCTCAAAAAAAACAGCGAGAGGGCGGCAATTGCGAACATTTTATAAGGGTGACAATTTCTTAAGAAACATGTGACAACTTTTAAAAGAAAAATAATTTGCGGCAAAGGAAAGAAAGAAATTGGGGACTATACAGGTGCCTCAAAATAAAGGAAAATACTTATTAGAATCAACCGACTGATTTTCTATCTATGCAAGCCTCCTCCGGAGCCGTCGGATTCCGCGGACGCGTCGCAGCGCTGGGCTGCCAGATCGTCTAGCAAAACGTTTAGTTTAAGCCAGATGATTTTCATCTTGAGTAAACCGCCTCCTTCTTATAGCATCTCCAATGTCCGCATAAAAAATTCGCGTTCAATAAAATTTACAGCGCGCCACTGTAGTACTTTTAGTGCGCCGGAACCAACATTATTTTAGCAGATGCCAAAAAACGCGCGCCCAAAAAAGCACGTAGTGCAAATTGTGAAGCGCGCCCAATTCGGAGCCCAAAATATGGTGCGCGCGATGGCGTTTTTCAGCGTGTGCCCAAAACCTTTTAGCGCGCACATAATTTTACAGCTTCTATTGGAGCTGTTCGGCGAGCAAAAAAACATTTTTTTAGCGCGCGGAGCTCTTTTTGGGCGCCTGTTGGAGATGCTCTTACGACGCGTGTCTCACATGGGCCTCACCACTCCCACGCCTTATCACACGCCCTGTCGTTTCCCACCGCAAAAATCATATCCTCCCTTCTCTCGATTCCTCTCCTTTCCTCGTCCTCATCTCTTTCACCGAGGCAGCAGCAAGACGCGGATGTGTTCATGGAGACGCATGAGGAGATGCCCGGCCGCGCCCTGCTGCGAGATCTCACCACTCCGATGCCGCATGAGACCTCGGAGGAGATGCCCAGCCGGGCCCTACTACGAGATCCTACCACTTCGCCGCCCAGATGCCGCAGGAGAAGGCTTAACCGGCGAGCAGCGCTGGCTGCGGGCATTGGAAGGCGGTGGCTAGCCGTACGAGCTGCTCCACGAGGTAGGCGACGGCGGATGACCGTTGCATCGCAGCGTCGTCGACTGCTACATTGAAACTCCGGCGGCCGTTGCTGCAATGGAACTTCGTCGAGGAAGTCTAGTGCTACAATGGAGCTTCGCCAGGGGACGGCATGTGCTGCGATGGAGCTCCACCGGGGTCATCCAGTGTTGCATTGGAGCTTCGTCGGAGGGCCGCCAGTGCTGCAATGGAGGTCCGTTGAGGCTGTCCAGTGTTGCATTGGAGCTTCGTCGGAGGGCCACCGGTGCTGCTATGGAGGTCCGCCGGGGTCGTTGAAGCTCCGCCGAGCTGCAATGGAGCATCGTCGGAGTTGCAGTGGAGCGCCGTCGGGTGCCGTCGGTGCTGCGTGGTGCGCCAGAGCTGCTGTGTGGTGCTGCCATAGGAGGCTGGGAGTTGGCTGATCGTACGGCTACAGAGCATCTGATTGGGCGGCTTTGGGGGCGGCTTAAAACTAGGGCAATGATCTGCGCCGGCGCGTCGGCCCAACTTTGGGCCGGTCGGCCCGCAGCCACCCGATTAGATCGATAGGAATCGTTCGATACGTCGTTGTCTTCGTCAAAGCACTCGTACGAAGGATCCTTTTTGCATCTCATCGCTCCCTTCCATCTCACTGCTGCGGATGTTCTCCCGTCGCTATTCTCGTTAGCCGTCCTCGCCGCTGGTCGCCGTCCAAGTCACCGGCCGCAGCCCTTGCCGGTCATCCTCTCGCCGGCTTCACCCATGCAACAGATGCATCCTGCGGGTTGGTTCTTGTGGCAATGGGTTGCAGCTCCGCTGTGCGACGGCCGCAGCTCGCCGGCGTGCTCGCCGCCACTCATGGTCGATGTCATCCCGCATCATAGCTCGCCATCCCGCACCGCCCATCGTAGCAACAAGCCCTCACTAGTTAGTAGCTTTTGTGGTTGCTGGTTGAAGCAAAAATGCAACACGGTTGTAGCACTGGGTCGACGCCAGTGATTGCTTGTAGCTAAATGAGGCGTCGTCGCTGCCCCGGCCGGGTCGCATATCTGTGATGAATGGATGTAGCAAAATTCCTCATCGATCGTAGCAAAAATTAACGATGATTGCAGCAAAAATGTCAACACAGTTGAAACAAAAAAATGTCGTCACCTTCGGCTGTAGCTCGCCGTGCATGTCATTTCTCCCCTGGATGAAGCTTTTAAAAAAACATTGCAGCTATCTCGCAGCCGGTTGCAGCTTTTTTGGTTTGCGCGGTGACATCTTCCCAGCTTCCATGTCTCTGTTTGAAACTTTTGAAGAAGCCAGTGGTAGCTTCCATGGACACCGTTTGTAGCATTTTTAGGTGTTGTTTGAAGCTTCTCCACTCCATTTGCAGCCTCAGCTCTCTTTCTGGTTCCAGCAAAAAATAGCCCCGGTCGTAGTATTTTGTATTACTAGTTGCAGTTCTATCGATTGCCGGTCGCAGCTCATTGGTTCCAGCAAAGAATAAGAAGGCGGTTGTAGCATCTGTAAAACCTGATTGAAGCTCTGATGACTACCGGTCACAGCGGGCTGCAAGGGCATGATACGTCTCCAACGTATCTACTTTTCCAAACACTTTTACCCTTGTTTTGGACTCTGATACGTCTCCAACGTATCTATAATTTTCTATTGTTCCATGCTATTATTTATGAAGTCTTGGATGTTTAATGGGCTTTATCATTCACTTTTATATCATTTTTGGGACTAACCTACTAACCCAAAGGCACAATCCAGATTGCTGTTTTTTGCCTGTTTCAGGGTTTTGCGGAAAAGGAATATCAAACGGAGTCCAAACGGAATGAAACCTTCGCGAGAGATATTTTTGGAGAAAATCACGCACGTGGAGCTTGAGAACCACGTCAGGGGATCAAGAGGTGGCCCACGAGGGTGGGGGCGCGCCCCCCTTCCCAGGGCGCACCCCTGCCTCGTGGCCCCCTCGAGCGTCCCCTAGTGCCCTCCTTCTTCCTATATAAGTCTACGTACCCCAGAACCTCCGTGAACAGAGAGAAAACCCTAATTCCACCGCCGTATCTTCTGTTCCAGTGAAGATCCCATCTTGGAGCATGTTCCGGAGCTCCACCGGAGGGGGATCCATCACTGAGTTCTTCATCATCATCATCATCGCCCTCACCATGAGTTGTGAGTAGTTTACCACAGACCTTCAGGTCCATAGCTAGTATCTAGATGGCTTCTTATCTCTCTCTGGATCTCAATACAAAGTTCTCCTAGGTGTTTGTCGTGGAATTAGCACGGCAGATGTCCGGTTTAACGGACTTAGTGATGGAACCATCGCACGGGTTAGCTTGAAGGGGTTAAAAGCACACAAAGGACACATAGGGTTTATACTAGTTCGGCCCCTTCGATGAAGGTAAAAGCCTACGTCTAGTTTGGTTTGGTATTGCTTGGGCGTCGATGAACCGGGAGCAGATTGCTTGCCTGTCTCCCGACGGATTATTGCCTCCCTCTTGAACCGTCGCCGGGTTGTCCCTTTATATAAGAGGCGACGCCCGGTCCGGTTTACAGAGTCCCGAGGCCGGTTCATAATCGTGTCCGCCTCGGTCTCTGCTCTTCTTTCCTTGTGTCTCAAGTTACATGACAAGACGGTTTACAAACCGTAAACTCTACACATGGGCCCTAAGCCTTCATGGGCCGTAATCTCTACTGAGTTTACAATTATACAACTATATTACCATAATCCGGTTTACCCTAGCCGGTTTACACCTGCTAGTAATATCCGTGACATTAGGCCCCAGAATGATTTGAACTTGTTCATGTCAGTCTTCTAAATCTTGCATAACCTTCTTTCTTGTATCTTCTTGGTTTTTGTAAACCGGCTATGACGTCATCCCTGAAAATCACTTGATTCGATCGTGACATCACTTCTGCATTTATTGCGCACAGCTGTTTGTTACCTTTGTTTAAAGGCCATCCCAAAAATCGAGGCGACAGGAGAATCTTTATCCAATCTCTGACTTCCTCGAATCCCGCGCTTGCCGTTTCGTCTTTCAACCTCTATAAATACGGCTGCGCCCTTACTTTTCTTCCTTCCGCTCATCTTCCTCCTCCGTCGCCCGAAGCTTCTCCGCTACGCTCGAGCTCGTCGCCGTCGTCGACCAGGCCGCTGCATCAACCTGAATCGCATCCAGAGCCACTCCGCTGCCGTTTCCTTCTGCCTCAGGTACTCCCCTTCTCTCGCTGCAGATCCGTAATCTAGGGTTCTTCCATGCTTCCGCCATTAGACCTCGAAGCTTCGGCTGTTCATCCTATACGCCATGCTCGTTAGATTCAACCTTAGATTTATCTTCGAAAACTTGCTCCCGCTCCGTTGCCTTATGCTTAGACTTGGCATTTTTAGACTCGATCTCTAGGTTCATCTGCCATGTATAAGACCTCCGCAGTTCTTCCGTGATATACCTGTGTAAATTTCCTCTTTTCTTATTGCTCAGATCTGTTTTACCTTAACCTTCTGTAGAAACTTGTTTCTTCATTTTGATAGATCTGTAAAACATTCTCCGGTTTAGTCAATAATATATTACTTCTGCAACGCATCAACCATGAACCCGACGGTTTAGCTTCTTCCTTCCTTTGTTGTCATAAACCGGTATTAGCTCGTTTTCTGCTTACTTCCGGGTTGTCAATGCCATTAGTCCCTTGTCTAAACCGTCGATGTGATTTTGAATATATGGTCCGGTTTATGCTTTTGTATTTTGAATAATCCGGATTTTGCACTTACTTTTCCAGCGCTTTCCTTCCGCCAATATGTCTGCCAAGTAGTTTGTTTCTTGCAATTGGGTCCTTTCTCGTATTACGGAAACGGATTTAACCAATGCTGCGTCAATTGGTGTTCTGGGCCCACGAGCAGTCCTAAAATGGCGGGCCCCAAAGGGTGAATGTCCTCCTACCCCCAAAGACGGAGAAATTATTGTTTTGTTCGACCACCTAGCCCGGGGTTTCAGTCCTCTCGGTTCAAAGTTCTTCCGGGACGTACTAGCCGCTTTTCAACTTCATCCTCAGGACATAGGTCCAAATTCTATATCAAACATCTACAAGTTTCAAGTCTTCTCCGAGGTGTACCTTCAAGAGGAGCCATCAGTCGACTTATTCCGGGATTTCTTCCACTTAAACCGGCGGACAGAGTTTACTGCTGGTCCTCATCAAGAACTGGGTGGGGTTAGTATTCAAAAGAGAAGAGATGCGGTCTTTCCACACGCCGCTCTTCATACACACCCTAAAGATTGGAACCAATCCTGGTTCTACTGCCAAGATACTTCGCCTGAAGGAGAGAACCCACTGCCGGGTTATCGCGAACATCGTCTTCCTGAAGATCATCCACTGTCGCAGCGTCTGAGCTCCTCGGAACGGCCCCGATTCGCCCCTCAGCTTGCCAAACTCAAAGCTTTTATGGCCAACGGATTGACTGGGGTTGACTTCGTACGTTGTTGGCTCGCTTGGAGTATCCTTCCTCTGAGTCGGCGCTCCAGTTTGATGTGTCAATATTCCGGTAAACCGGATGACCCTCAGCGTTTTACCGACATAGTGCTTCCTGAGAAGGAAGTTATTGAATCTGCTAAGAAGATGCTCAATATTTCTTTAGAGGAATGTAGCCAAACCGGATTGGCTCCATACTATAAGAAGAATAAACTGCCAGCGGTAAGCTTTCAATCTCTTCTGCTTGCTTTTAATCCGTCCATTTAAATTATCTTCTATTTATCTTTCCTCTTGTATACAGGCCGACGATCCTTTTTGGAAAAGGAAACCTCAGGACAAGTCAGGCAAACAGCCACGCCGGAAAACCTGTGCTGTTAAGAAGAAAAAGGCAGCTGCTGGCTCCGGTTCACATGTTGAAGAAGATGATCCGGACTCTGACGTATGAGTTAATCCTGATATGCTTTGATCTCTTTTATCCAGATTTATGTTAACGGTGTCTTTTCATAGGATTTGGCTGAAGAGGATAGAGCGGCAGAAACTAAGGTAATCACTCTTTCTCCAGATTCTGAACCGTCGGTGCCCAAGATTCATAAGGCATCTCGGAAGTATCCTTTTTCTCATCCTTACGCTCAATTGGATCCCAATTTTCTTTTGAAGAAGCAGCAACATGAGGCCCGCCAGACTACACGCCATAGTGGCCATGTAGTCGAGTCTTCCGGAATATCTCTTACTCCGGCTCGGAGGCGCCGCTCTGAGGTTTTACTTTCTCCAACTCTTCTTCATCCCAAGGCCGGACTTATACGCAAACCACTTAAACCGTCTGATCCTAATTATCAGGAGACACCTTTATCATCTTCCGGCGAATCAACCGCCACACAGGTCCCAACTCTGAAGACTGTCACTGGGTAAGTCCTTTATCCCATCCAGTTTACTTTTGTATTTGCTTTTGTGACTCTGATTTCTTTTTCAATTCCTTTCAGCAAACCTAAGCCTAGCAAAAGGGCCAAGGCCAGCAAAACGGCTACTGAGACTGTTACTGCTGATCCGGCAGCTGATCCGGACGAAGTTATTCCTCTGGAAAATGAACCTTCAATTCAACTTCAAGATCCTGCTCCCATAGACCATGATTACACTGCTGCTCCTGAAGGTACAAACGCTGAGGATGTTCTTGAACCGGCAAATCCTGTCCGGGCTAGCCCTCCTCGGAATAGCCCGGCTCCTGCTAGTCCGGTTCATACTGCTGCCCCTTCACAGCCAACTACTGCTTCTTCCCCGGACGTTCAAATAACCGGGACGGGTTTTACCGCTCCTGCTGAGCCTATCGTCTTAGCCAAGCACACTGCTAAAACGGAGAAGCTCCAGCAAGAGAAGGGCAAGTGGAGCACAGACTTGTCCAGTTATGCCGAGCTGAGTGCCCAGGAGCTTTATTCCGGATATTTGAACCGACTTCACACCAGTCGGAACTATGAAGCGGGTTTGGTCAATATGATGAAGGACAAATACGAGGTATCTTACTTGTCTTTTTCTTTTGCCTTCTTTGTATTTCTGTCTATATCATGGTAGCCCCCAAGTTCCGGTTTAGCTTTACTGGAAGGTGAACCGGTACTTTGAATTGTGAGCAAGTAATCTTACATTAGCCCCCAAGTGCCAGGGGCATAACTCATTTTATGCATCTCGGACTTGTCTGAATCTTGCTTTCATTACTTCAACTGCCCATTAGCCCCCAAGTGTCAAGTAGATAACTTGCTTATGTGCTTAAGACTTTATCTTTAGTTGTCTTCCTTTGATACTTCAATTGGTCATTAGCTCCCAAGTATCAAGTGGATAACTTGGTTATGTGCTTGAGACTTGTCTAAACTGTCATTTATTCCTCTTGATTTTGTTTGCAGGCTGACTTGGCCCGAAGGGCTGAAGAGATAACTGAGCTCCGGAATAGACTTGCTGAGACTGAATCTTCTGCTGCCAAGGCCAAAAAAGATCTGGCGCTAAGCTTAACCACCGCTGAACAATTGAAGAAATATTTTGAATCGGAGCGGACAACCTGGGAGGTGCAGAAGAACGGTCTTGAAAAGAGAGCAAACGATGCTGAGGAGGCCCTTAACCCGGTAACACAAGAGCTGACCGGTTTAAAGCAGCAAATAGAGCTTATGACTTCTGCCGTCTTTGATAACTACTTAACCTGCACGTGCTTTCATCTCTGCAATCTTTATGCCGCTCTGGTTTAACTGTCATAATCATATGCAGGGCGCCGCGTCACCCATCTTGGGGATGATTTGCGGAAGAAACTCAAGGCCTCTTATACTCTGGTTGAGCAGCTGTATTCCGGCGCTCAAAGGATTATAAGTGCGATGTCTTTTAATAAACCGGCCCCCACCACTATCCAAGGTACTCTGGAGAAGTTGTCTATCTTGCCTGTACGCTTAGAAGAGGTGAAGAAGTCTTCTGCCCGAGCCGGTTCTCTTGTAGCGCTCACCAGAGCCAAAGCGTGGGTTCCACATTTTGATCCGGAAGAAGCCATGAATGGGTATCCCAACACCAAAGAAGATGGATCGGCCTTCACTGGCAAAGACCTTCATGCTTTGACTAAGGAGATGCGTCCACTTGCCAGCTAACTTGCTGTTGAATCAGACTTGACCAGGTATCATCCGGCGTACAATTTACAGAATGAGCGGGTGGATCGGTCGGTTTATGATACCGAAAATTTAATCCCACCAGTGCGCCCCCACACTTTCGCCCCAGATGTTGATTCATCTGATCTCATTACGGAAGAGATGTACTTCCGTGCTTTATCAAAAATCGATTAGCGTGTTCCTGACTTTCAGCCGCTTCAAGAAGACGAAGAAGCTCCGGAATAGGTCGATCCTCAGCCGTCGCAGTAGGGGGAAGCATAGGCCGCATAGTTTATCTTTGTAACTGCGGTATTATTTTGCCGGAAGAACTTTAATCCGTCCAGGCTTGCTGTGCCTTGTAATAGGATAGCTTGAAATATTGTCCGTCTTGATCCGGATGTCAGATGTTTTGATTGGGCCTTTTTTCAAATCTTAATTGCTTATCTGCTATGGTTGATCTTTATGTTATCTGTATCTGCATAGATAACACTTAAAAGATGTCCTAGCGGTTTACCGCCGGACCGATTAAAACGCTCTCATAAATATACCAAACAAGTGTCTGTTTTATACCAGAAATAACTTCATACCTGTTATTAAGTCTGCTTGATATCCTTAATCCTGCAACCATTGTCGTTTCTGAGGAAGCTCTTGGCTCCGTTGGGGCGTACCCAATTATTCCGGGTTTATAAGAACTACCGGTTTAAATAATGCTGGAGCTCTGTCCAGACTTTTGAAGATATGTGGTCAACTTTGAAGTTGTCCCACTCCGGATCAAAGAACCATAGAAACACATGAGAACACAAACACAAAAAACACAGGTTTGCAATTAAGACCATGTAGTCGAGGCTTTTTGCGAGCTGCCAGGCTCCAAATCGAGGCTTCTGATTCGAATACGATCAGTAAACCGGACCAAAGGGGTTAAGCTAGGATTCGAATACGACCGTGTAGCCCCTAGTGGCCTTGAAATTTTAGCCAATCAATGAATTCGAATACGATCCAAGGAGCTTTATGATTCGAATACGATCATATAAACCGGACCACAAGGGGTTAAGCTAGGATTCGAATACGATCTGTAGCCCCCTAGTGACCGTGAAATTTTAGCCAATCAATGGATTCGAATACGATCCAAGGAGCTTAATGATTCGAATACGATCATATAAACCGGACCACAAGGGGTTAAGCTAGGATTCGAATACGATCCGTAGCCCCCTAGTGACCGTGAAATTTTGCCGATCAGTGGATTCGAATACGATCTAAGTCGGACCCAAAAGGGGTTAAGCTATGATTCGAATACGATCAAGAAGCCCCCTAGTGAGTGTGGCTATGTTCTCTTTGGTTCGAATACGACCTATGTTTGAACAGGAAGCCCCCTAGTGAGTTTGGCTATGTTCTCTTTGGTTCAAATACGACCTATGTTTGAACAGGAAGCCCCCTAGTGAATGTAGAAGCAGGGTACCTATATGGGAGTTGCACTGTGCGGCAAACCTTCTTTGGCCCCTTAATAAATAGTTGTCCTGCATATCAACATAGATAGATCAAGGCATCTTGTCTTCTTAATGAAAATGATATATATATCAAGAGGAATAAACTTTAGATGGATATCCCCTGAGTGAACTTCCATAAGATACTTATTTTTGAAAAAAGATCTGATCCCCCGGTTTACCGAGGGCGCCGGTTTATTCATTAATCATAATATATACATCGGATACAGCAAAGCTCATGGCTCAGGTGTAGTAGGGCCGCAGGAGAGCGATGTTCCACGGCCTCTTTGTCTCTTCTTCTGATGTCCGTGAGTCCTTATGATCTCGAACGTCCACCAGGTAATATGAACCGTTGTGCAGATTCTTGCTGACCACGAAGGGCCCTTCCCAAGGCGGGGATAGCTTATGCATATCTGTTTGGTCTTGGATGAGCCGGAGTACCAAATCTCCCTCCTGGAACGTCCTGGTTTTGACCCGGCGGCTGTGATATCTGCGCAAATCCTGCTGATAAATCGCGGATCGCGCTGCTGCTATGTCACGCTCTTCATCTAGCCGGTCCAAACTGTCATGTCTTGCCTGCTCATTGGCCGCTTCAACATAAGCCGTTACCCGTGGTGAATCATGGTGGATATCGCTTGGAAGAACCGCTTCAGCACTGTACACCATGAAGAAAGGTGTATAACCTATGGACCGGTTTGGCGTAGTATTGATGCTCCAGAGGACAGAGGGTAATTCCTCGACCCAGCACCCTGGTGTTCTTTGCAAGGGAGTCATAAGCCGGGGCTTGATACCTCGCAAAATCTCTTGATTGGCCCTTTCAGCTTGACCATTGGATTGAGGGTGAGCTACAGAAGATACATCTAAACGAATATGCTCCCTTTGACAAAATTCTTCCATCTCTCCTTTAGATAAATTGGTGCCATTGTCTGTGATGATGCTGTGTGGAAAGCCAAACCGGAAAATTACCTTTTTGATGAATTTAACCGCTGTCGCCGCATCACACTTGCTCACAGGCTCTGCCTCAATCCACTTTGTAAACTTATCCACAGCAACCAGCAGATGAGTTTTTTGATCTTGGGATCGTTTAAAAGGTCCGACCATATCAAGCCCCCAAGTCGCAAATGGCCAAGTAATTGGTATCATCCGCAGTTCCTGCGCCGGAACAAGAGCACGCCGTGAAAATTTCTGACAAGCATCGCACCTCCGGACTAGATCCTCCGCATCAGCATGGGCTGTCAGCCAATAGAACCCATGTCGAAATGCTTTAGCCACCAAGGATTTTGAACCGGCGTGATGACCACAATCTCCTTCATGAATCTCTCAGAGGATGTCACAGCCTTCCTCAGATGATACACACCGCTGAAATGCTCCAGAAACACTGCGATGGTGAAGTTCTCTGTTTACAATTGTCATGGATTTGGATCGCCGGATTATCTGTCTTGCTTCAATCTCATCATCTGGCAACTCTCCACGGCTTAGATATGCCAAGTACGGGAGCGTCCAATCCGGAATAACATGAAGTGCCGCAACCAACTGTGCCTCCGGATCAGGAACAGCCAAATCCTCCTCCGACGGGACCTGAACTGATGGACTGTGTAGCTCATCTAAAAAAGTATTCGGTGGCACCGGTTTACGTTGAGAACCCAGCCGGCTTAGAGCATCGACCGCTTCATTTTTTCGCCGGTCTATGTGATCCACCTGATACCCTTTGAAATATCCTGCGACTGCTTCAACTTCTCTTCTGTAAGCTGCCATGAGAGGGTCTTTTGAATCCCACTTGCCGGATACTTGTTGTGCCACTAAATCTGAATCACCAAAACACTTGACCCGGCTCAAGTTCATCTCCTTAGCTATCCGCATGCCGTGAAGCAATGCCTCATATTCTGCTGCATTGTTAGTACAAGGAAACATTAGACGGAGCACGTAACAAAGCTTGTCACCTCGCGGGGAAGTTAACACAACTCCAGCCCCCAAGCCTTCTAACTGCCTTGAACCGTCAAAATTAATCGTCCAGTATGTATGATCCGGCTTCTCCTCTGGTGCTTGCAATTCTGTCCAATCATTGATGAAATCCACCAATGCTTGGGATTTAATAGCGGTACGTGGCACATATTTTAATCCGTGTGGGCTAAGCTCAATCGCCCACTTCGCCACTCTGCCAGTAGCTTCCCTGTTCTGGATTATATCCCCCAATGGAGCTGAACTGACAACAGTTATTAGGTGGCCTTGGAAATAATGCTTCAACTTCCGGTTTGCCATGAACACGCCATATACCAGCTTCTGCCAATGCGGGTACCTTTGTTTGGATTCAATGAGAACTTCACTGAGATAATAAACTGGACGTTGAACCGGATACTCCTTTCCTGCTTCCTTGCGCTCGACCACGATTGCTACGCTGACTGCCCGTGCATTGGCGGCGACGTATAACAGCAATGGCTCCTTATCAACAGGGGCAGCAAGGACCGGTGGCTCTGCCAGTTGCCGCTTCAAATCCTCAAACGCAGCGTTTGCCTCATCACTCCATATAAACCAGTCTGTCTTTTTCAGCATCTGATAAAGCGGAATTGCCTTCTCTCCCAGACGGCTGATGAACCGGCTCAATGCTGTAATCCGGCCAATGATATGCTGAACATCATTGATGCAAGCCGGTTTGGTCAGAGACGTGATTGCCTTGATCTTCTCCGGATTGTCTTCTATTCCTCTGTTTGACACCAAGAATCCAAGGAGCTTGCCCGCCGGAACACCGAAAGCACACTTCTCCGGATTAAGCATCATTTTATAGGCCCGAAGGTTGTCAAAGGTCTCCTTGAGGTCATCTATCAGTGTCTCATCCTTCCTTGATTTCACCACGATATCATCCACATAGGCATGAGCATTTCTCCCTATCTGCCCCTTAAGACAATTCTGTACACAACGTTGGTAGGTGGCTTGGGCGCTCTTGAGCCCAAAAGGCATAGACACATAGCAAAAAGCACCAAAAGGAGTTATGAAGGCTGTTTTCTCCTAATCTTTAACTGCCATCTTGATCTGATGATATCCTGAATACGCATCCAAAAAACTTAACCGCTCACATCCTGCCGTAGCATCAATGATCTGATCAATACGGGGGAGAGCAAAAGGATCGGTTGGACAAGCTTTGTTTAGGTCTGTGTAATCCACACACATTCTCCACTTTCCATTTTTCTTTAACACCAGCACCGGATTAGCCAACCACTTTGGGTGAAAAACTTCAACTATGAACCCTGCGGCCAAAAGTCTGGCTACTTCTTCACCTATCGCCATGCGCCTTTCTTCATTGAAGCGGCGCAGATACTGCTTGACCGGTTTGAACTTTGGATCAATATTAAGACTGTGCTCAGCGAGTTCCCTCGGTATACCTGGCATGTCAGAAGGTTTCCATGCAAAGATATCCCGATTCTCACGGATGAATTCGATGAGCGCGCTTTCCTATTTAGGATCAAGGTTAGCGCTGATAGTGAACTGCTTGGATGAATCACCTGGCACAAAGTCAACTTGCTTGGTTTCCTCTGCAGATTTGAACTTCAATGCCGGATCATGCTCTGTAGTGGGCTTCTTCAAGGGGGACATATCTGCCGGATCAACATTGTCTTTGTAAAACTTCAACTCCTCCGTAGCACATACTGCCTCCGCATAAGCAGCGTCTCCTTCTTCGCACTCTAATGCAATTTTGCAACTTCCATGAACCGTGATGGTTCCTTTGTGACCCGGCATCTTGAGCTGTAGATAAACATAGCACGGCCTAGCCATAAACTTGGTGTAAACCGGCCGTCCAAACAGGGCATGATATGGGCTCCGGATCTTTACTACCTCAAAGGTTATCGTCTCTGACCTGGAATCCTGTTCATCTCCAAAGGCAACTTCTAGGTCAATTTTCCCAACCGGGTAAGCTGATTTACCTGGCACTACTCCATGAAATACCGTGTTGGACTGTCTTAGCTTCTTATCCGTCAACCCCATGCGACGGAAGGTCTCATAATACAAGATATTGATGCTGCTGCCGCCGTCCATGAGAACCTTGGTGAATTTGTATCCACCTACCTGTGGTGCTACCACTAAGGCCAATTGGTCGGATTATCAACTCGCGGCGGGTGATCCTCTCTGCTCCACACAATAGGTTGCTCCGACCAGCGCAGAAATCGTGGTGTTGCCGGTTCAACCACGTGGACCGCTCGCTTTAAGACCTTTTGATCCTGTTTGCACAAACTCGTAGTGAACACGTGATACTGCCCACTACTCAGCTCCTTTGGATTACTCTGATATCCGGATTACTGCTGCTGTTGACGCTGCTGATTGCCTTGATTGTTGTTATTACCCTGGCCCTGCTGTTGGTTGTTTTGGCTATTGTAACCGCCCTGATCATACTGATGGTTGCCTTGGTTATTGTAACCGCCCTGACCATACTGATGATTGCCTTGGTTATTGTAGCCATTGTTGTTGCCATGATATCCTGATCCGGAGCCATTCCCCTGATGACCCGGACCATGAAACCCGGGGCCTGAACCGCCGCCTGGTGGCCCGTTGTTCAATCTGGCCTGGTTCATGGCCTCCATCATGACCCGACATTCTCCCCAGGTATGTTTAGCTAGATGTTCCTTTGTTCCATGTTTCGAGCAAGGCTCGTTCAATTGTCGCTCCCAATTAATGAACCCCCCGCCATTTTGTGGAGGCGGTTTACCCTTGTTGCGTTGAAAGCTCCCTTGAACTTGGGTATTGGCCACGAAATCAGAGCCACCCTCTGCCTTTCGCTTGCCTAAAAAGCTTGTTCCGACCGGATTAGCCTGCGCCGGTTTACCGGGTTTATTTGCCTTTCCAGATTTATCTCCATCCGCTTCTGGGTACTTAGTGTTGTCGGAATCCCCATACTTTACCAAAGCGCTCATGAGAGTTCCCATGTCATTACAATCCCGTTTGAGCCGTCCCAGCTTCAACTTTAGAGACTCAAACCGACAGTTGTTTTCCAGTGTTACTATCGCCGTACTGGGGCTGATACCATTCGAAGAGTGCAGGATTTCTGACACTCGCCGGACCCATGCACTCGTAGGCTCCTGCTCTCCTTGTATACATGCCGCTAGGTCCACCACTGACATCGGCTGCTTGCACGTATCCTTGAAATTTTTAATAAGCTGGCGGCGTAACTCACCCCATGATCCGATGGAGTTAGGTGGTAAGCCCTTTAACCAGGTCCGGGCTGTACCCTCAAGCATCATGGTAAAGTACTTCATGCAAGCCGCTTCATCCACGTCCAGCATCTCCATAGCCATCTCGTAACTCTCAATCCAAGCCTCTGGAGCCAAATCTGCTGTGTAGTTAGGCACCTTACGCGGACCCTTGAAATCCTTGGGTAACCTCACGCTTCGTAAAGCAGGAATAAGACACTGTACTCCAAAGGAACTCGTCGTGACTCCTGTCTCCGCTGTAGTTGTGTGAACCGGCGTCGTTTGACGGATCTCTTCGCGGGCCGTAGGTCCGGCCCGGTTTACCGCCTCCTGGGCTTGCGCCTCTGCGCCCGCCGGGTTATCCTGTCTGTGACGATGTCGCCTCCGTTCACTGCTGGACACCTCCGGTTCATCCCAATGCCTAGTATAACTCCGGCTATGGCAGGGTGTTGAATGAAGTCTCTCCCTGTTGTAAGAGTACGCCTGCTGCTGTGTCAACGCCGTGTTGAGCAGATCCTTGAACCTGCGTGCTTCCATTGCCACAGGGGATGTCCCCTCAATGGGTAAAGCGGCCAGGCGTGAAGCGGCAGCGACGATGTTATCCAAGGGGTTCGAGTAGTGGCCAGGAGGGGTGGGGATGTGAGGGGTGTGCATAACCCGTCGATCTTGCTCCGCAGTGGGTTGTCGTACCGGTTCACCGGTCACTGGGTCTCCCCTCCGGTTCGCCTCCGGAATATTGCTGGCTCCCATTCCTGGCGTCCCAAAGAGATTCATCGCCTCATAGACCGGCGGTAGACGAGACTGGTGCCTTCTATCCCTTACTCCCTGCGCAGAGGCCTGATCCATCCTTAGCTGAAAAGCCTGAGAATCCAGCTCTGCCTGTCTTCTTGCTATCATAGCTTTCTCTGTATTTAGATCCTGCCTGGCTTGCTCGATCCGGCCCTTCAGCTGCAGGATTTCTGCATCGTGCTGCGCCTTGTCTGCGGGAGCCACCACTGCTACTGCCCGTGCTATCAACTCCTCTACCAAGGTCGATAGAGCGTCAGAGGCCGAGGGAGCTTGGCCGCTCCCCCCTGCTCCGGCTGTGAACGCCCCGGTCACCATGGGCTGCGGCGTAGGTTGTGATCCGGCCATAAAGACAGCCACCCGGTTTGGCAGATCCAAGGGGTCCGGAATACTGTCCCCGTCGGACACACCCTCAGACCGGCCGTCCTGCAACAGATACAAGGACTCAGTCTCTCCGGATGAGGATTCATCATCGGAATAGACAACCGTCTCGCCACCAGAGTCCGATCCGTCCTCGGCTTGGACTCCATGTACTGCTCCTACTAAAACGTGCTTCATGGCAGGCTGAATCCGGGCCGATCTCGCACGCTGAGCCGGCTTGATGATGTCGGAGAAGATGTCCGGCTTAGGTCCCGGTTCACCGATCTTGCCGATGAAGACGTGGATGCCGCCGAAGGGGACCCGGTACCCGTACTCGATTGAATCGGCCTCCGGACCCCAGCCTGCGTCGTCGATGTAGATCCGGCCGTGACGACTCTTGGTCATCCGGCCGACCACGTAGCCCTTGAGTCCTTTGAAGCTGCCCTTCAAGAAGTCGAAACCATCGTGCGAAGGCCCCAGGGTGGGCGCCAACTGTCGTGGAATTAGCACGACAGATGTCCGGTTTAACGGACTTAGTGATGGAACCATCGCACGGGTTAGCTTGAAGGGGTTAAAAGCACACAAAGGACACAGAGGGTTTATACTAGTTCGGCCCCTTCGATGAAGGTAAAAGCCTACGTCTAGTTTGGTTTGGTATTGCTTAGGCGTCGATGAACCGGGAGCAGATTGCTTGCCTGTCTCTCGACGGATTATTGCCTCCCTCTTGAACCGTCGCCGGGTCGTCCCTTTATATAAGAGGCGACGCCCGGTCCGGTTTACAGAGTCCCGAGGCCGGTTCATAATCGTGTCCGCCTCGGTCTCTGCTAATCTTTCCTTGTGTCTCAAGTTACATGACAAGACGGTTTACAAACCGTAAACTCTACACATGGGCCCTAAGCCTTCATGGGCCGTAATCTCTACTGAGTTTACAATTATACAACTATATTACCATAATACGATTTACCCTAGCCGGTTTACACCTGCTAGTAATATCCCTGACAGTCTTCGAGGAGATCTATTCGATGTAATATCTTTTTAAGGCGTTACTCTGTTCGTATGAACTCAATACACTAGATGCATGATGGATAGCGGTCGATGTGTGGAGTAATAGTAGTAGATGCAGGCAGGAGTCGGTCTACTTGTCTCGGACGTGATGCCTATATACAATGATCATGCCTATATAGTCTCATAATTATTCGCTTTTCTATCAATTGCTCGACAGTAATTTGTTTACCCGCCGCTATCATGAGAGAAGCCACTAGAGAACACTATGGCCCCCAGGTCTATTCTCAACATATCAATCTACATCTACTTTACTTTTATCGCTTTATTTGCTATTCTTATAAACCAAAAATACCAAAAATATAAACTATCATCTCTATCAGAATTCACTTTCGTAAGTGACCGTAAATGGATTGACAACCCCTTATCGCGTTGGCTGCGAAGTTCTTATTTGTTTGTGCAGGTGCGAGGGACTCGCGCGTGGTCTCCTACTGGACTGATACCTTGGTTCTCAAAAACTAAGGGAAATACTTACGCTACCATGCTGCATCTTCCTTTCCTCTTCGAGGGAATACAACGCAAGCTCGAGAAGTAGCAAGAAGAATTTCTGGCGCCGTTGCCGGGGAGGCTTACGCAAAAGTCATATACCAAGTACCTATCACAAACCCTTATCCTTCGCATTCCATTTATTTGCCTCTCGTTTTCCTCTCCCCCACTTCACCCTTGCCGTTTTATTTGGCCCTCTTCCGTCGTGTGTTTATCGTTCGCTTGCTTCTTGTTTGCTTGTGTGT
This sequence comes from Secale cereale, assembly GCA_902687465.1. NCBI lineage: Eukaryota > Viridiplantae > Streptophyta > Magnoliopsida > Poales > Poaceae > Secale > Secale cereale. Next base: position 530,119,336 of record LR738712.1, on the reverse strand, counting down.
GTTGGATTGCTTGCTTGTCACTATGGCTCAGAACAATACCAAATTGTGTGACTTCTCCAATACCAACAACAATGATTTTATGAGCACTCTGATTGCTCCTATTACCGATGCTGAATCTTGTGAGATCAATGCTGCTTTGTTGAATCTTGTCATGAAAGATCAATTCTCCGGCCTTCCTAGTGAAGATGCCGCTACCCATCTAAACAACTTTGTTGATTTGTGTGATATGCAAAAGAAAAGGGATACATATAACGATATTGTTAAATTGAAGTTATTTCCGTTTTCACTTAGAGATTGTGCTAAAACTTGGTTTTCCTCTTTGCCTAGAAATAGTATTGATTCGTGGAATAAGTGCAAAGATGCTTTTATCTCTAAGTATTTCCCTCCTGCTAAGATCATCTCTCTTAGAAACAATATTATGAATTTTAAGCAACTAGATCATGAGCATGTTGCACAAGCTTGGGAGAGAATGAAATTGATGATACGTAATTGCCCTACACATGGTTTGAATCTATGGATGACTATTCAGAACTTTTATGTGTTGGGGAACGTAGTATTTCAAAATTTTCCTACGATCACGCAAGATCTATCTACCAGATGCATAGCAACGAGGGGAAGAGTGTGTCTACGTACCCTCGTAGACCGGGAGCGGAAGCGTCTAGTGGCGCGGTTGATGTAGTCGAACTTTCTTCGCGATCCAACCGATCAAGCACCGAACGTACGGAGCCTCCGCGTTCAGCACACGTTCATCTTGATGACGTCCCACGAGCTCTTGATCCAGTAGAACCTCGCGGAAGAGTTTCGTCAGCACGACGGCGTGGTGACGGAGATGATGAAGCTACCATCGCAGGGCTTCGCCTAAGCGCTGCAACGATATGACCGAGGTGTGTTTCTGTGGAGGGGGGCACCTCACACGGTTGGGAGAGATAAACAGATCAACTTGTGTTTCTATGGGGTGCCTCTATCCCCGTATATAAAGGAGTGGAGGATGGGGAGGGCCGGCCCTCTCTATGGCGCGCCCTAGGGGAGTCCTACTCCCACCGGGAGTAGGATAACCCCTTTCCTAGTAGAACTAGGAGCCCTTCCAAATACTAGGAGTAGGAGAGAAGGAAAGGGAAAAGAGAAGAGAAGGAAGGAGGTGGCGTAGCCCCTCCCCCTAGTCCAATTCGGACTAGGCCTTGGTGGGGGCGCAACCTCCTCTCTCTCTTTCCCCTAAAGCGCAATAAGGCCCATATATTCCCCGGCGAATTCCCGTAACTCTCCGGTACTCCGAAAATACCCGAATCACTCGGAACCTTTCCGATGTCCGAATATAGTCGTCCAATATTTCGATCTTTACGTCTTGACCATTTAGAGACTCCTCGTCATGTCCCCGATCTCATCCGGGACTTTGAACTACCTTCGGTACATCAAAACACATAAACTCATAATACTGATCATCATCAAACGTTAAGCGTGCGGACCTTACGGGTTCGAGAACTATGTAGACATGACCGAGACTCATCTCCGGTCAATAACCAATAGCGGAACTTAGATGCTCATATTGGCTCCTACATATTCTACAAAGATCTTTATCGATCAAACCGCATAACAACATACGTTGTTCCCTTTGTCATCGGTATGTTACTTGCCCGAGATTCGATCATCGGTATCTCAATACCTAGTTCAATCTCATTACCGGCAAGTCTCTTTACTCGTTTCGTAATACATCATCTCTTGACTAACTCATTAGTCATTTGCTTGCAAGGCTTATTATGATGTGTATTACCGAGAGGGCCCAGAGATACCTCTCCGACACTCGGAGTGACAAATCCTATTCTTGATCTATGCCAATACCACGAACACCTTCGGGGACACCTGTAGAGCATCTTTATAATCGCCCAGTTACGTTGTGACGTTTGATAGCACACAAGGTGTTCCTCCGGTATTCGAGAGTTGCATAATCTCATAGTCATAGGAACATGTATAAGTCATGAAGAAAGCAATAGCAGTAAAACTAAACGATCATAGTGCTAAGCTAACGGATGGGTCTTGTCCATCACATCATTCTCCTAATGATGTGATCCCATTGATCAAATGACAACTCATGTCTATGGCTAGGAAACATAACCATCTTTGATCAATGAGCTAGTCTAGTAGAGGCATACTAGGGACACTCTGTTTTGTCTATGTATTCACACATGTACTAAGTTTCTAGTTAATACAATTTTAGCATGAATAATAAACATTTATCATGATATAAGGAAATAAATAATAACTTTATTATTGCCTCTAGGGCATATTTCCTTCAGTCTCACACTTGCAGTAGAGTTAATAATCTAGATCACATCACCATGTGATTAACACCAATAGTTCACATCACCATGTGACTAACACCCATAGTTCTCATCGCCATGCGACCAATACCCAAAGGGTTGACTAGAGTCAACAATCTAGTTCACATCGTCATGTGATTAACACCCAAAGAGTAGTAAGGTGTGATCATGTTTTGCTTCGTGAGAGAAGTTTAGTCATCGGGTCTGTTACATTCAGATCCGTACGTATTTTTGCAAATTTCTATGTCTACAATGCTCTGCACGGAGCTACTTTAGCTAATTGCTCCCACTTTCAATATGCATCCAGATTGATACTTAGAGTCATCTAGATTGGTGTCAAAGCTTGCATCGACGTAACTCTTTACGATGAACTCTTTATCACCTCCATAACCGAGAAATATTTCCTTAGTCATCCAGTAACTAAGAATAATTTTGACCGCTGTCCAATGATCTACTCCTGGATCACTTTTGTACCTCCTTGCCAAACTCATGGTAAGGTAGACAACAGGTTTGGTACATAGCATGGCATACTTTATAGAACCTATGGCTGAGGCATAGGGAATGACTTTCATTCTTTCTCTATCTTCTGTCGAGGTCGGGTTTTGAGTCTTACTCAACTTCACACCATACAACTCAGGCAAGAACTCCTTCTCTGACTGATCCATTTTGAACTACTTCAAAAACTTGTCAAGGTATGTACTTATTGAAAAACTTATCAAGTGTCTCGATCTATTTCTATAGATCTTGATGCTCAATATGTAAGCAGCTTCACCGAGGTCTTTCTTTGAAAAAACTCCTTTCAAACACTCCTTTATGCTTTCTAGAAAATTCTACATCATTTTCGATCGACAATATGTCATTCACATATACTTATCAAAAAAGGATGTAGTGCTCCCACTCACTTTCTTGTAAATACAGGCTTATCCAAAAGTCTGTATAAAACCATATGCTTTGATCACCTTATCAAAGCGTATATTCCAACTCCGAGATGCTTGCACCAGTCCATAGATGGATCGCTGGAGCTTGCACACTTTGTTAGCACCATTAGGATCGACAAAACCTTCTGGTTGCATCATATACAACTCTTCTTTAAGATACCCATTCAAGAATGCAGTTTTGACATCCATTTGCCATATTTCATAATCATAAAATGCGGTAATTGCTAACATGATTCGGACAGACTTAAGCATCGCTACGGGTAGGAAAGTCTCATCGCACTCGACTCCTTGAACTTGTCGAAAACCTTTCACAACAAGTCGAGCTTTGTAAACAGTAACATTACCGTCAGCGTCGGTCTTCCTCTTGAAGATCCATTTATTTTCGATGGCTTGCTGATCACCGGGCAAGTCAACCAAAGTCCACACTTTGTTCTCATACATGGATCCCATCTCGGATTTCATGGCCTCGAGCCATTTTGTGGAATCTGGGCTCATCATCACTTCCTCATAGTTCGTAGGTTCATCATGGTCTAGTAACATGACTTCCAGAACCGGGTTGCCGTACCACTCTGGCGCGGAACGTACTCTGGTTGATCTACGAAGTTCAGTAGTAACTTGATCTGAAGTTTCATGATCATCATCATTAGCTTCCTCACTAGTTGGGGCAGGAATCACTGGAACTAGTTTCTGTGATGTACTACTTTCCAATTCGGGAGAAGGTACAATTACCTCATCAAGTTCCACTTTCCTCCCACTCACTTCTTCCGAGAGAAACTCCTTCTCTAGAAAGGATCCATTCTTAGCAATGAATATCTTGCCTTCGGATCTATGATAGAAGGTGTACCCAATAGTCTCCTTTGGGTAACCTATGAAGACACATTTCTCCGACTTGGGTTCGATCTTATCAGGTTGAAGCTTTTTCACATAAGCATCACAGCCCCAAACTTTAAGAAACGACAACTTTGGTTTCTTGCCAAACCACACTTCATAAGGCGTCGTCTCAATGGATTTAGATGGTGCCCTTATTTAACGTGAATGCAGCTATCTCTAATGCATAACCCAAAATGATAGTGGTAAATTGGTAAGAGACATCATAGATCGCACCATATCTAATAAAGTACGGTTACGACGTTCGGACACACCATTACGTTGTGGTGTTCCGGGTGGCGTGAGCTGTGAAACTATTCCACATTGTTTTAAATGAAGACCAAACTCCTAACTCAAATATTCACCTCCGCAATCAGATCGTAGAAACTTTTATTTTCTTTTTACGATGATTCTCTACTTCAGTCTGTAATTCTTTGAACTTTTCAAATGTTTCAGACTTGTGCTTCATCAAGTAGATATACCCATATCTGCTTAAATTATCAGTGAAGGTCAGAAAATAATGATACCTGCCGCGAGTCTCAACACTTATCGGTCCACATACACCAGTATGTATGATTTCCAACAAATCAGTTGCTAGCTCCATCGTTCCGGAGAACGGATTTTTAGTCATCTTGCCCATGAGGCATGGATCGCAAGCACCAAGTGATTCATAATCAAGTGATTCCAAAAGTCCATCACTATGGAGTTTCTTCATGCGCTTTACACCAATATGACCTAAATGGCAGTGCCACAAATAAGTTGCACTATCATTATTAACCTTGTATCTTTTGGCTTCAATATTATGAATATGTGTATCACTACGATCGAGATCCAACAAACTATTTTCATTGGGTGTATGACCATCGAAGGCTTTATTCATGTAAACAGAATAACAATTATTCTATGACTTTAAATGAATAACCGTATTGCAACAAACATGATCAAATCATATTCATGCTTAACGCAAATGCCAAATAACATGTATTTAGGTTCTACACTAATTCCGAAAGTATAGGGAGTGTGCGATGATGATCATATCAATCTTGGAACCACTTCCAACACACATCGTCACTTCACCTTTAACTAGTCTCTTTTCATTCTGCAACTCCCGTTTCGAGTTACTAATTTTAGCAACTGAACCGGTATCAAATACCCAGGGGTTGCTATGAACACTAGTAAAGTACACATCAATAATCTGTATATCAAATATACCTTTGCTCACTTTGCCATCCTTCTTATCCACCAAGTATCTAGGGCAGTTCCACTTCTAGTGACCATTTCCTTTGCAGTAGAAGCACTTAGTTTCAGGCTTGAGTTTAGCTTTGGGTTTCTTCACGGGAGTGACAACTTGCTTGTCATTCTTCTTGAAGTTCCCCTTCTATCCCTTTGCCCTTTACTTGAAACAAGTGGTCTTGTTAACCATCAACACATGATGTTGTTTCTTGATTTCTACCTTCGCAGATTTCAACATCGCGAAGAGCTCGGGAATTACTTTCGTCATCCCTTGCATATTATAGTTCATCACGAAGTTCTACTAACTTGGTGATAGTGTCTAGAGAACTTTGTCAATTACTATCTTATCTGGAAGATTAACTCCCACTTGATTCAAGCAATTGTAGTACCCAGACAATCTGTGCACATGCTCACTGGTTGAGCTATTCTCCTCCATCTTGTTGTCAAAGTACTGTCAGAGGTCTTATACCTCTCGACATGGGCATGCGTATGAAATACTAATTTCAACTCTTGGAACATCTCACACCGTGGCGTTCAAAATGTTTTTGAAGTCCCGGTTATAAGCCGTAAAGCATGGTGCACTAAACTATCAAGTAGTCATCATACCGAGCTTATCAAACGTTCATAACGTCTGCATCTGCTCCTGCAATAGGTTCGTCGCCTAGCGGTGCATCAAGGACATAATACTTCTGTGCAACAATGAGGATAATCCTCAGATCATGGACCTAGTCCGCATCATTGCTACTAACATCTTTCAACTTATATTTCTCTAGGGACATATAAAAAACATAGGGGAGCTATGACACGAGCTATTGATCTACAACATAGATATGCTAATACTACCAGGATTATGTTCATGATAAATTAAAGTTCAATTAATCATATTACTAAAGAACTCCCACTTAGATAGACATCCCTCTAGTCATCTAAATTATCACGTGATCCAAATCAACTAAACCATGTCCGATCATCACGTGAGATGGAGTAGTTTTCAATGGTGAACATCTTATGTTGATCATATCTACTATATGATTCATGCTCGACCTTTCGGTCTCCAGTGTTCCGAGGCCATATCTGCATATGCTAGGCTCGTCAAGTTTAACCCGAGTATTCTGCATGTGCAAAACTGTCTTACACCCGTTGTATTTGAACGTAGAGCTTATCACACCCGATCATCACGTGGTGTCTCGGCACGATGAACTTTCGCAACGGTGCATACTCAGGGAGAACACTTATACCTTGAAATTTAGTGAGAGATCATCTTATAATGCTACTGTCGATCTAAGCAAAATAAGATGCATAAAAGATAAACATCACATGCAATCAATATAAGTGATATGATATGGCCATCATCATCTTGTGCCTTTGATCTCCATATCCAAGGCACCGTCATGATCACCATCGTCACCGGCGCGACACCTTGATCTCCATCGTAGCATCGTTGTCGTCTCGCCAACTATTGCTTCCACGACTATCGCTACCGCTTAGTGATAAAGTAAAGCAATTACATGGCGATTGCATTTCATACAATAAAGCGACAACCATATGGCTCCTGCCAGTTGCCGATAACTTTACAAAACATGATCATCTCATACAATAACGTATAACTCATCACGTCTTGACCATATCACATCACAACATGCCCTGCAAAAACAAATTAGACGTCCTCTACTTTGTTGTTGCAAGTTTTACGTGGCTGCTACGGGCTTAGCAAGAACCGTTCTTACCCACGCATACAAAACCACAACGATATTTCGTCAAGTATGTGTTATTTTAAACTTCACAAGGACTGGGCGTAGCCACACTTGACTCAACTAAAGTTGGAGAAACTGACACCCGCCAGCCACCTATGTGCGAAGCACGTCGATAGAACCAGTCTCGCGTAAGCGTATGCGTAATGTCGGTCCGGGCCGCTTCATCCAACAATACCGCCGAATCAAAGTATGACATGATGGTAAGCAGTATGACTAGTATCGTCCACAACTCACTTGTGTTCTACTCGTGCATATCATCTACGCATAGACCTGGCTCATGATTCCACTGTTGGGGAACGTAGTATTTCAAAAATTTCCTACGATGATGCAAGATCTATCTACCAGATGCATAGCAACGAGGGGAAGAGTGCGTCTACGTACCCTCATAGACCGGGAGCGGAAGCGTCTAGTGACGCGGTTGATGTAGTCGAACTTTCTTCGCGATCCAACCGATCAAGCACTGAGCGTACGGAGCCTCCGCGTTCAGCACACGTTCAGCTTGATGACGTCCCACGAGCTCTTGATCCAGTAGAATCTCGCGGGAGAGTTTCGTCAGCACGACGGCGTGGTGATGGAGATGATGAAGCTACCGTCGCAGGGATTCGCCTAAGCGCTACAACGATATGACCGAGGTGTGTTTCTGTGGAGGGGGGCACCGCACACGGTTGGGAGAGATAAACAGATCAACTTGTGTGTCTATGGGGTGCCTCTACCCCCGTATATAAAGGAGTGAAGGAGGGGGAGGGTCGGCCCTCTCTATGGCGCGCCCTAGGGGAGTCCTACTCCCAACGGGAGTAGGATAACCCCTTTCCTAGTAGAACTAGGAGCCCTTCCAAGTACTAGGATTAGGAGAGAAGGTAAGGGAAAAGAGAAGAGAAGGAAGGAGGTGGCGCAACCCCTCCCCCTAGTCCAATTCGGACTAGGCCTTGGTGGGGGCGCAGCCTCCTCTCTCTCTTTCCCCTAAAGCCCAATAAGGCCCATATACTCCCCGGCGAATTCCCGTAACTCTCCGGTACTCCGAAAAATACCCGAATCACTCGGAACCTTTCCGATGTCCGAATATAGTCGTCCAATATATCGATCTTTACGTCTCGGCCATTTCGAGACTCCTCGTCATGTCCCCGATCTCATCCAGGACTCTAAACTACCTTTGGTACATACAAACACATAAACTCATAATACCGATCGTCATCAAACGTTAAGCGTGCGGACCCAACAGGTTCGAGAACTATGTAGACATGACCGAGACTCATCTCCGGTCAATAACCAATAACGGAACCTAGATAATCATATTGGCTCTTACATATTCTACGAAGATCTTTATCGGTCAAACCGCATAACAACATACATTGTTCCCTTTGTCATCGGTATGTTACTTGCCCGAGATTCGATCGTCGGTATCTCAATACCTAGTTCAATCTCGTTACCGGCAAGTCTATTTACTCGTTCTGTAATACATCATCTCTTGACTAACTCATTAGTCATTTGCTTGCAAGGCTTATTATGGTGTGTATTACCGAGAGGGCCCAGAGATACCTCTCCGACACTCGGAGTGACAAATCCTATTCTTGATCTATGCCAATACCACGAACACCTTCGGAGACACTTGTAGAGCATCTTTATAATCACCCAGTTACGTTGTGACGTTTGATAGCACACAAGGTGTTCCTCCGGTATTCGAGAGTTGCATAATCTCATAGTCATAGGAACATGTATAAGTCATGAAGAAAGCAATAGCAGTAAAACTAAACGATCATAGTGCTAAGCTAACGGATGGGTCTTGTCCATCACATCATTCTCATAATGATGTGATCCCGTTGACCAAATGACAACTCATGTCTATGGCTAGGAAACATAACCATCTTTGATCAATGAGCTAGTCTAGTAGAGGCATACTAGGGACACTCTGTTTTGTCTATGTATTCACACATGTACTAAGTTTCCAGTTAATACAATTCTAGCATGAATAATAAACATTTATCATGATATAAGGAAATAAATAATAACTTTATTATTGCCTCTAGGGCATATTTCCTTCATTATGCTGGCTTGAATTTTGCTTCTAGAAATATTTTAGATTCGGCCGCTGGAGGCACTTTCATGGAAACCACCTTAGGAGAAGCTACCAAACTCCTAGATAATATTATGGTTAATTATTCTCGATGGCACACCGAAAGATCTACTAGTAAAAAAGTGCATGCTATCGAAGAAATTAGTGTTTTGAGTGGAAAGATGGATGGACTTATGAAATTATTTGCTGCTAAGAGTGTTTCTTCTGATCCTAATGATATGCCTTTGTCCACTTTGATTGAGAATAATAATGAATCTTTGGATGTGAATTTTTGTTGGTAGGAATAATTTTGGTAACAATGATTATTGAGGTAATTTTAATCCTAGGCCTTTTTCTAGTAATTTCTCTAATAATTAGGGTAATTCCTACAACAAATATTATGGAAAGATGCCTTCTGAATTTGAAACTAATGTTAAGGAGTTTATGATCTCGTAAAATAATTTCAATGATTTGCTTGAAGAGAAATTGCTTAAGGTTGATGAATTGGCTAGAAGTGTGAATAGAATTACTCTTGATGTCGATTCTTTGAAACTTAGATCTATCCCACCTAAGCATGATATCAATGAGTCTCTCAAAGCCATGAGAATTTCCATTGATGAATGCAAAGAAAGAACCGCTAGAACGCGTGCTAAAAGAGAGGATTGTATTAAAATGTGTTTTCTAGTTATCATGAAAATAAAGATGAAGATCTGAAAGTTATTGATGTGTCTCCTATTAGATCCTTGTTTTCTAGTATAAATCTTGATGAAGATAGTATTGTTTATGATTCTGCTTTAAGGTGTCCCAATGATTCGGAGTTTTTAATTCTTGATGCTAAAATTGCTAAAAGTGGGAGTGAAGAGATTAAAACTTTGCATAGTGATGAACCCACTACTTTGGATTTCAAGGGATTCAATTATGATAATTGCTCTTTGATTGATTGTATTTCGTTGTTGCAATCCGTGCTAAATTCTCCGCATGCTTATAGTCAAAATAAAGCTTTCACCAAACACATAGTTGATGCTTTGATGCAATCTTATGAAGAAAAACTTGAGTTAGAAATTTATATCCCTAGAAAGCTTTATGATGAATGGGAACCTACTATTAAAATAAAAATAAAAGATCATGAATGCTATGCTTTGTGTGATTTGGGTGCAAGTGTCTCCACTATCCCAAAAACTTTGTGTGATTTGCTAGGGTTCCATGAACTTGATGATTGTTCTTTAAATTTGCATCTTGCGGATTCCACTATTAAGAAACCTATGGGAAGAATTAATGATATTCTTATTGTTGCCAATAGGAATTATGTGCCCGTGGATTTCATTGTTCTTGATATATATTGCAATCCTTCATGTCCTATTATTCTTGCTAGACCTTTCCTTAGAACGATTGGTGCAATTATTGATATGAAGGAAGGAAATATTAGATTCCAATTTCCGTTAAGGAAAGGCATAAAACACTTTCCTAGAAAGAAAATCAAATTACCATATGAATCTATCATGAGAGCCACTTATGGATTGCCTTCCAAAGATGGCAATACCTAGATCTATCTTGTATCGTGCCTAGCTAGGGGCATAAAACGATAACGCTTGTTGGGAGGCAACCCAATTTTATATTTTTTGTTTTTCTTGCTGTTAGGGAATAAACAGTGCATCTAGCCTTTGATTAGATGTGGTTTCATGTTTTGTTTAGTGTTTGTGCCACATAGAACCTTTGGGAAGACTTGTGTGAAGTTTACGTGATCTTGCTGTGAAAAACATAATCGTTAGTGCTCGCTAAAGTGGTCTTCAGATTTTATTGGTGCGTATTTTTAGTTGATTCTTTTTGCAAATGATTGGTAGAAAAATTCCGCAAATTTACCAATTTATTTTGATTTTTTTGGAATTCCAGAAGTAGGCGAAACCTACAGATTACTACAGACTGTTATGTTTTTCACAAATTCTGTTTTTCATGTGTTGTTTGCTTATTTCAATGCATCTAGGAGTAGTATTGGAGGATATGAACCATAGAGAAGTTGGAATACAGTAGGTTTATCACCAATATAAACAAATAATGAATTCATTGCTGCACCTTTGAGTAGTGGTTTTCTTTCTTATACTAACGGAGCTCACAAGAATTTTTGTCTAAGTTTTGTGTTGTGAAGTTTTCAAGTTTTGAGTATTGCTTTGATGGACTATGGAACAAGGGGTAGCAAAGGCCTAAGCTTGGGGATGCCCATGGCACCCCAAGTAAATTCAACATAATCAAAAGCCTAAGCTTGGGGATGCCCCGGGAAGGCATCGCCTCTTTCGTTTTCATCCATCGGTAGCTATACTTGGAGCTATATTTTTATTCGCAACATGATATGTGTTTTGCTTGGAGAGTCTTGTAAAATTTGAGTCTTTGCTTGTTAGTTTGCCACAATCATCCTTGCTGGACACACCTATTTGAGAGAGTTAAATATTGCCTAGAAATTATTAGAACACTCTATGTGCTTCACTTATATCTTTTGAGTTGAATAGTTTTTGCTCCAGTGCTTCACTTATATCTTTTAGAGCACGGTGGTGGTAATATTTTGTAGAAATTGTTGAAATCTCATGCTTCACTAATATCCTTTTGAGAGTCTATTAAAACAGCATGGTACTGTGTTTAGGCTAAAGAAACTAGTCTTCACATGATAGACATCCAATGTCAATGTAGTAAAAGAAAATTCACACTAAATGCATTGAATATGATGAGATGTTGGATGCTTGATATTTGTTTTGAGATATGATGATAGTGATATTAGAGTCATGCTAGTGGAGTTATTGTGAAATTAAGAAATACTTGTGTTAAGGTTAGTGATTCCCGTATCATGCACGTATGGTGAACCGCTATGTGACGAAGTTAGAGCATGAGGTATTTGTGCCAACCTTTGTGTGGAGGTCGGGGGCGTGCGATGGTTAACTCCTATCAACCTCCCCCCTAGGAGCATGCGTTGATTGCTTTGTTTTGGTGATTTAAATTTTTGCAATAAGTATATGAGTTCTTATGACTAATGTTGAGTCCACGGATTATACGCACTCTCACCCTTCCACCATTGCTAGCCTCTCTTGTACTGTGCAACTTTCACCGGTGCCATAAACCCACTATATATCCTTCCTCAAAACAGCCACCATATTGGTCCTCAAAACAGCCACCATACCTACCTATCATGGCATTTCCATAGCCATTCCGAGATATATTGCCATGCAACTTTCCACCGTTCCGTTCTTATGACACGCATCATATTGTCATATTGCCATGCATGATCATGTAGTTGACATCGTAGTTGTGGCAAAGCCACCATGCATAGTTTTTCATATATGTCACTCTTGATTCATTTCACATCCCAGTACATCGCCGGGGGCATTCATGTAGAGTCATACTTGTTGTAGTATCGAGTTGTAATTTCGAGTTGTAATAAGAAGTGTGATGATCATCATTATTAGAGCATTGTCCCATGTGAGGAAAGGCCAATAAAAAAGAGATGGCCCAAAAAAATAGAGAGGGGCTAATAAAAAAAAGGAGAAAGCCCCTCCAAAAAATGAGAGAAAAGAGAGAAGGGACAATTGCTACTATCTTTTTTCCACACTTGTGCTTCAAAGTAGCAACATGTTCTTCATTGTAGAGAGTCTCATGCTTATTCACTTTCATATACTAGTGGGAATTTTCATTATAGAACTTGCCTTGTGTATTCCAACGATGGGCTTCCTCAAATGCCCTAGGTCTTTGTGAGCAAGCAAGTTGGATGCACACCCACTAGTTTCTTTTGTTGAGCTTTCGTTCACATTTAGCTCTAGTGCATCCGTCGTTGCATGGCAATCCCTACTCACTCACATTGATATCTATTGATGGGCATCTCCATAGCCCGTTGATACGCCTAGTCGATGTGACACTATCTCCCTCCATTTTGTCTTCTCCACAACCACCTCTATTCCACCCATAGTGCTATATCCATGGCTCACGCTCATGTATTGTGTGAAAATTGAAAGGTTTGAAAAGATAGAGTATGAAAACAAGTGCTTGGCTAAAATCCGGGTTGTGCATGATATGAACATTTTGTGTGATGAAGAGGGAGCATAGAAAGACTATATGATTTTGTAGGGATAACTTTCTTTAGCCATAATATTTTGAGAAGACATGATTGCTTTGTTAGTATGCTTGAAGTATTATTATTTCTTATGTCAATATAGACTTTTATCTTGAATCTTTCAGATCTGAACATTCCTGCCACAATTAAGAGAATTACATTGAAAAACTATATTGGTTAGCATTCCACATCAAAAATTATTTATTTATCATTTACTTACTCGAGGACGCGCGGGAATTAAGCTTGGGGATAGTTGATGCGTCTCCAACGTATCTATAATTTTTTATTGTTCCATTATATTATTTATGAAGTCTTGGATGTTTAATGGGCTTTATCATTCACTTTTATATCATTTTTGGGACTAACCTACTAACCCAAAGGCCCAGTCCAGATTGCTGTTTTTTGCCTGTTTTAGGGTTTTGCAGAAAAAGAATATCAAACGGAGTCCAGACGGAATGAAACCTTCGCGAGAGATATTTTTGGAGAAAATCACGCACGCGGAGCTTGAGAACAACGTCAGGGGATCAAGAGGCGGCCCACAAGGGTGGGGGGCGCGCCCCCCTAACTCGTGCCCCCCTCAAGTGTCCCCCGGTGCCCTCCTTCTTCCTATATAAGTCTACGTACCCCATAACCTCTATGAATAGAGAGAAACCCCTAATTCCACCGCTATACCTTCTTTTCCCGTGAAGATCCCATCTTGGATCCTGTTCCGGAGCTCCACCGGAGGGGGATCCATCACGGAGTTCTTCTTCATCATCATCATCGCCCTCACCATGAGTTGTGGGTAGTTTACCACAGACCTTCGGGTCCATAGCTAGTATCTAGATGGCTTCTTCTCTCTCTCTGGATCTCAATACAAAGTTCTCCTCGGTCTTCGAGGGGATCTGTAATCTCTTTTTGCGGCATGTTTGTCGAGATCCGATGAATTGTGAGTTTATGATCAAGGTTATCTATGAAAGATATTTGGTTCTTCTCTGAACTTTTTATGTGTGCTCATAATATCCTTGCAAGTCTCTTCGAATTATTGGTTTGGTTTGGCCTACTAGATCTATAGTTCTTGCAATGGGAGAAGTGCTTGGCTTTGGGTTCAATCTTGCGGTGTCCTTTCCCAGTGTCAGTAGGGGCAACAAGGCACGTATTGTATTGTTGCCATCGAGGATAGAAATATGGGGTTTATATCATATTGCTTGAGTTTATCCCTCTACATCATGTCATCTTGCTTAAGGCGTTACTCTGTTCTTATGAACTTAATACACTAGATGCATGCTGGATAGCGGTCGATGTGTGGAGTAATAGTAGTAGATGCAGGCAGGAGTCGGTCTACTTGTCTCGGACGTGATGCCTATATACAATGATCATGCCTAGATAGTCTCATAATTATTCGTTTTTCTATCAATTGCTCGACAGTAATTTGTTTACCCACCGTAGAATATCGCTATCATGAGAGAAGCCACTAGAGAACACTATGGCCCCCGGGTCTATTCTCAACATATCAATCTACATCTACTTTACTTTTATCGCTTTATTTGCTGTTCTTATAAACCAAAAATACCAAAAATATAAACTATCATCTCTATCAGATCTCACTTTCGTAAGTGACCGTAAAGGGATTGACAACCCCGTATCGCGTTGGCTACGCAGTTCTTATTTGTTTGTGCAGGCGCGAGGGACTCGCGCGTGGTCTCCTACTGGATTGGTACCTTGGTTCTCAAAAACTGAGGGAAATACTTACGCTACTATGCTGCATCTCCCTTTCCTCTTCGAGGGAATACAACGCAAGCTCGAGAAGTAGCAGACTCTAACTTGCATTATTTGAATAGAACTAACCCGGACTGACGCTGTTTTCAGCAGAACTGCGATGGTGTTATTTTTGTGCAGAAATAAAAGTTCTCGGAATGACCTGAAATTCAACGAAGAATTATTTTGGAATATATAAGAAAGTATCTGCGGAAAAAACCAGACCAGGGGGGCCACACCCTGTCCACGAGGGTGGGGGCGTGCCCCCTGCCTCGTGGTTCCCCTATTGCTCCACCAACGTCTTCCCTGACTCCATATATTCACTTTCGGGCAGAAGAAAATCAGAGAGAAGGAATTATCGCATTTTACGATACGGAGGTGCCGCCAAGCCCTAATCTCTCTCGAGAGGGCTGATCTGGAGTCCGTTCGGGGCTCCGGAGAGGGGAGATCGTCGCCATCGTCATCATCAACCTTCCTCCATCACAAATTCCATGATGCTCATCGCCGTGCGTGAGTAATCTCATCGTAGGCTTGCTGGACGGTGATGGGTTGGATGAGATTTACCATGTAACCGAGTTAGTTTTGTTAGGGTTTGATCCCTAGTATCCACTATGTTTTAAGATTGATGTTGCTATGACTTTGCCATGCTTAATGCTTGTCACTAGGGCCCGAGTGCCATGATTTCAGATCTAAACCTATTATGTTTTCATGAATATATGTGTGTTCTTGATCCTATCTTGCAAGTCAATAGTCACCTACTATGTGTTATGATCCGGCAACCCCGAAGTGACAATAATCAGGACCACTCCCGGTGATGACCATAGTTTGAGAAGTTAATGTATTCACTATGTGTTAATGCTTTGGTCCGGTACTCTATTAAAAGGAGCCCTTCATATCCCTTAGTTTTCATTAGGACCCCGCTGCCACGGGAGGGTAGGACAAAATACGTCATGCAAGTTCTTTTCCATAAGCATGTATGACTATATTCAGAATACATGCCTACATTACTTTGATGAACTGGAGCTAGTTTTGTGTCACCCTATGTTATAACTATTATATGAGGAATCGCACCCGACATAATTCTGCATCACCGATCCAATGCCTACAAGCTTTTCACATATTGCTTGTTGCTTATTTACTTTTCCGCTGCTACTGTTACAATCACTACAAAAACACTATCGCTACTTTTGCTATCGTTACCATTACTTCCATATTACCTTGCTACTAAATTACCTTGCTGCAGATACTAAGTTTCCAGGTGTGGTTGAATTGACAACTTAGCCGCTAATACTTGAGAGTATTCTTTGGCCCCCCTTGTGTCGAATCAATAAATTTGGACTGAATACTTTACCCTCGAAAATTGTTGCAATCCCCTACGCTTGTGGGTTATCAAGACTATTTTCTGGCGCCGTTGCCGGGGAGCATAGCTATATTCTTTAAGTCACTTGGGATTTATATCTGTTGATCACTATGAAGAACTTGAAAGACTCAAAAACCAAGATTTATCCCTCAACTACGAGGGGAGGTAAGGAACTGCCATCTAGCTATGCACTTGATTCACCTTCAGTTATGAGTAAACTTGCGACACCTACTCCTGCTATTGAATCTGATATGTCGCATGTCCTTGATGATGCCACTTCTGCTATGTATGATAAAACTACTTCTATGCTTGATATACTGTGCCACTAGGTGAATTTCTAGATGAAAAAATTGCTAAGGGAGAATGCAAATATTGAAACTGATAATATTGATGAGAGTGATAATGAAGATTACCCCCCTAGATATGAATTGCCTGGTATTCCCGAGGGTTATGTTATGGATGAAGAAATTGCTAGAGACTTTCTTGCTTGCAACGATAGATATGATCTTAAGAAATTATTAGCTAAGCTGAAAGAAAAGTCTTTGAATGCTAGAATGAAATATGACCCTGCTTTTGCTACTTCACCTATCTTTGTTACTGATAAGGATTATGATTTCTCTATTGATCCTGAGTTAATTACTTTGGTTGAATCTGATCCTTTCCATGGCTATGAATCTGAAACTGTTGTGGCACATCTTACTAAGTGGAATGATATAGCCACCCTGTTTACCAACGAGGAAAAGATTCGTTATTACTATATCCTTAAGTTATTTATGTTCTTGTTAGAGGGTGATGCTAAGACATGGTTTAATTCTCTTGATCCTGGTTGTGTGCGTAGTCCCCAGGCTATGATTTATAACTTCTCTGCTAAATATTTTCCCGCTCATAAGAAACAAGCTGCCTTACGGGAAATATATAATTTTGTGCAAATTGAAGAAGAGAGTCTCCCACAAGCTTGGGGGAGGCTTCTCCAATTACTTAATGCCTTGCCTGATCATCCTCTTCAGAGGAATGAAATACTTGATGTCTTTTATAATGGACTAACCGATGCTTCCAGAGACCACCTAGATAGTTGCGCTGGTTGTGTTTTCAGGGAAAGAACAGTTGATCAAGCTGAATTACTATTGAATAATATGTTGACCAATGAAAATAATTGGACACTTCCTGAACCAGCCCCTAAGCCAACTCCAAAGAAAAGGGGTGTTCTATTTCTCAGTCCTGAAGATATGCAAGAGGCAGATAAATCTATGAAAGAAAAAGGTATTAAAGCTGAAGATGTTAAGAATTTACCGCCTATTGAAGAAATACATGGTCTTGATAACCCGACACAGGTAGTAAAGGTAAATTCTCTTTATAGATTTGATGAAGGTGATATTCCTCGTTATAAGTCTGCTAGTCAATGCTTAGATGAGTTTGACAATTTTATTGCGAAGCAAGAAAACTTCAATGCTTATGTTGGTAGACAATTGCAACGTAATGCTTATTTGATTGAATGCTTGAGTGATTATATGTCTAGAGTTAAAGGTGAATTGAAGCTCATTAGTAAACATGTTTCTATGGTTACCACTCAAGTAGAACAAGTACTTAAAGCACAAAATGATTTGCTCAATAAATTAAATAGTAATAAAAATGATAATGTTGTTAGAGTTATGACTAGAGGTGGTAAAATGACTCAGGAACCTTTGTATCCTGAAGGCCACCCTAAGAGAATTGAGCAAGATTCTCAGAGAGCTAATTCAGATGCACCTAGTTCTTCTAAGAAGATGAAAAAGAAAAATGATAGGACTTTGCATGCTTCTAGTGAACATGTAGCTGACACACTCGAGAATCCCAATGATATCTCTGTTTCTGATGCTGAGACACAATCTGGTAATGAACATGAACCTGGTGATAATGTTAATGATGATGCTCAACCTAGCAATGATAATGATGTAGAGATTGAACCTGCTGTTGATCTTGATAACCCACAATCAAAGAATCAACGTTATGATAAGAGATACTTTGTTGCTAGGAAGCACGGTAGAGAAAGAGAACCATGGGTTCAGAAACCCATGCCTTTTCCTCCTACACCATCCAAGAAAAAGGATGATGAGGATTTCGAGCGCTTTGCTGAAATGATTAGACCTATCTTTTTGCGTATGCGTTTGACTCATATGCTTAAAACAAATCCTTATGCTAAGTATATGAAGGATATTATCACCAATAAAACAAAAATACCTGAAGTTGAAATTTCCACCATGCTTGCCAATTACACTTTTAAAGGTGGAATGCCAAAGAAACTAGGAGATCCAGGAGTACCTACTATACCTTGCTCCACTAAAAGAAACTATGTTAAAACTGCTTTATGAGATCTTGGAGCCGGTGTTAGTGTTATGCCTCTCTCTTTATATCGTAGACTTGATTTGAATAAGTTGACACCTAATGAAATATCTTTGCAAATGGCAAATAAATCAACTGCTATACCTGTCGGTATTGTACCTGTTGTGTGATACGTCTCCAACGTATCTATAATTTTTTATTATTCCATGCTATTATTTATGAAGTCTTAGATGTTTAATGGGCTTTATCATTCACTTTTATATCATTTTTGGGACTAACCTACTAACCCAAAGGCCCAGTCCAGATTGCTGTTTTTTTTGCCTATTTCAGGGTTTTGTAGAAAAAGGAATATAAAACGGAATCCAAACGGAATGAAACCTTCACAGGAGATATTTTTGGAGAAAATCACGCGAGATAAACTTCGGGGCCAAGCCAGAGGACAGGGGCCCACCCTCGAGGGTGGGGGGCGCGCCCCCTGCCTCGTGGGTAGGCCCGGTGGCCCCTGGTGCCCCTCTTCCTCCTATATATGCCTACATACCCTAGAAACTCCATACGCAGAGAAGAAACCCTAATTCCACCGCCGTAGCTGCTGTTCCCGTGGAGATCCCATCTCGGAGCCTACTCCTGAAGGGGGATCCATCATGGAGGCCTTCATCATCATCATCATTGCCCTCACTATGAGTTGTGAGTAGTTTACCACAGACCTTCGGGTCCATAGCTAGTATCTAGATGGCTTCTTCTCTCTCTCCGGATCTCAATACAAAGTTCTCCTCGGTCTTCGAGGAGATCTATTCAATGCAATCTCTTTTTGCGGTGTGTTTGTCGAGATCCGATGAATTGTGAGTTTATGATCAAGGTTATCTATGAAAGATATTTGGTTCTTCTCTGAACTTTTTATGTGTGCTCATAATATCCTTGCAAGACTCTTCGAATTATTGGTTTGGTTTGGCCTACTAGATCTATAGTTCTTGCAATGGGAGAAGTGCTTGGCTTTGGGTTCAATCTTGCGGTGTCCTTTCCCAGTGACAGTAGGGGCAACAAGGCACGTATTGTATTGTTACCATCGAGGATAAAAAGATGGGGTTTTCATCATATTGCTTGAGTTTATCCCTCTACATCATGTCATCTTGCTTAAGGCGTTACTCTGTTCGTATGAACTCAATACACTAGATGCATGTTGGATAGCGGTCGATGTGTGGAGTAATAGTAGTAGATGCAGGCAGGAGTCGGTCTACTTGTCTCGGACATGATGCCTATATACAATGATCATGCCTAGATAATCTCATAATTATTCGCTTTTCTATGAATTGCTCGACAATAATTTGTTTACCCGCCGTAGAATATCGCTATCATGAGACAAGCCACTAGAGAAAACTATGGCCCCCGGGTCTATCTCTATCATATTACTTTCTCGTCAACTAGCCAATTTCTGCCGTCGTTGTTTATTTGCTTTCTTTACTTTCGGTTTCTATACCAAAAATAAAGTTATCATCTCTATCATATCTCACTATCGTAAGTGACCGTAAAGGGATTGACAACCCCTTATCACGTTGGCTGCGAAGTTCTTATTTGTTTGTGCAGGTGCAAGGGACTAGCGCGTGGTCTCCTACTGGATTGATACCTTGGTTCTCAAAAACTAAGGGAAATACTTACACTACTGTGCTGCATCTCCCTTTCCTCTTCGAGGGAATACAACGCAAGCTCAAGAGGTAGCAAGAAGAATTTCTGGCGCCGTTGCCGGGGAGGCTTACGCAAAAGTCATATACCAAGTACCTATCACAAACCCTTATCCTTTGCATTACATTTATTTGCCTCTCATTTTCCTCTCCCCCACTTCACCTTTGCCATTTTATTCGCCCTTCTTCCGTCATGTGTTTCTCGTTCGCTTGCTTCTTGTTTGCTTGTCTGTGTTGGATTGCTTGCTTGTCACTATGGCTCAGAACAATACCAAATTGTGTGACTTCTCCAATACCAACAACAATGATTTTGTTAGCACTCCGATTGCTCCTATTACCGATGCTGAATCTTGTGAGATCAATGCTGCTTTGTTGAATCTTGTCATGAAAGATCAATTCTCCAGCCTTCCTAGTGAAGATGCCGCTACCCATCTAAACAACTTTGTTGATTTGAGTGATATGTAAAAGAAAAGGGATACGGATAACGATATTGTTAATTGAAGTTATTTCCGTTTTCACTTAGAGATCGTGCTAAAACATGGTTTTCCTCTTTTGCCTAGAAATAGTATTGATTCGTGGAATAAGTGCAAAGATGCTTTTATCTCTAAGTATTTCCCTCCTGCTAAGATCATCTCTTTTAGAAACGATATTATGAATTTTAAGCAACTAGATCATGAGCATGTTGCACAAGCTTGGGAGAGAATGAAATTAATGATACGTAATTGCCCTACACATGGTTTGAATATATGGATGGTTATTCAGAACTTTTATGCTGGCTTGAATTTTGCTTCTAGAAATCTTTTAGATTCGGCCGCCGGAGGCACTTTCATGGAAACTACCTTAGGAGAAGCTACCAAACTCCTAGATAATATTATGGTTAATTATTCTCAATGGCACACCGAAAGATCTACTAGTAAAAAAGTGCATGCTATCGAAGAAATTAGTGTTTTGAGTGGGAAGATGGATGAACTTATGAAATTGTTTGCTTCTAAGAGTGCTTCTTCTGATCCTAATGATATGCCTTTGTCCACTTTGATTGAGAATAACAATGAATCTTTGGATGTGAATTTTGTTGGTAGGAATAATTTTGGTAACAATGCTTATAGAGGTAATTTTAATCCTAGGCCTTTTCCTAGTAATTCCTCTTATAATTTTGGTAATTCCTACAACAATTCTTATGGAAAGATGCCTTCTGAATTTGAAACTAGTGTTAAGGAGTTTATGATCTCGCAAAAAAATTTCAATGCTATGCTTGAAGAGAAATTGCTTAAAGTTGATGAATTGGCTAGAAGTGTGGATAGAATTACTCTTGATATTGATTCTTTGAAACTTAGATCTATCCCACCTAAACATGATATCAATGAGTCTCTCAAAGCCATGAGAATTTCCATTGATGAATGCAAAGAAAGAACCGCTAGAATGCATGCTAAAAGAGAAGATTATATTAGATCATGCTCTTTGGGTTATTGTGAAAATAAAGATGAAGATCTGAAAGTTATTGATGTGTATCCTATTAGATCCTTGTTTTCTAGTATTAACCTTGACGATAATAGGATTGGAGATGATAATAGGATTGAAAATAAAACAGAGTCTCTTTACTCGTTCCGTAATACATCATCTCTTGACTAACTCATTAGTCATTTGCTTGCAAGGCTTATTATGGTGTGTATTACCGAGAGGGCCCAGAGATACCTCTCCGGCACTCGGAGTGACAAATCCTATTCTTGATCTATGCCAATACCACGAACACCTTCGGAGACACTTGTAGAGCATCTTTATAATCACCCAGTTACGTTGTGACGTTTGATAGCACACAAGGTGTTCCTCCGGTATTCGAGAGTTGCATAATCTCATAGTCATAGGAACATGTATAAGTCATGAAGAAAGCAATAGCAGTAAAACTAAACGATCATAGTGCTAAGCTAACGGATGGGTCTTGTCCATCACATCATTCTCATAATGATGTGATCCCGTTGATCAAATGACAACTCATGTCTATGGCTAGGAAACATAACCATCTTTGATCAATGAGCTAGTCTAGTAGAGGCATACTAGGGACACTCTGTTTTGTCTATGTATTCACACATGTACTAAGTTTCCAGTTAATACAATTCTAGCATGAATAATAAACATTTATCATGATATAAGGAAATAAATAATAACTTTATTATTGCCTCTAGGGCATATTTCCTTCATTATGCTGGCTTGAATTTTGCTTCTAGAAATATTTTAGATTCGGCCGCTGGAGGCACTTTCATGGAAACCACCTTAGGAGAAGCTACCAAACTCCTAGATAATATTATGGTTAATTATTCTCGATGGCACACCAAAAGATCTACTAGTAAAAAAGTGCATGCTATCGAAGAAATTAGTGTTTTGAGTGGAAAGATGGATGGACTTATGAAATTATTTGCTGCTAAGAGTGTTTCTTCTGATCCTAATGATATGCCTTTGTCCACTTTGATTGAGAATAATAATGAATCTTTGGATGTGAATTTTTGTTGGTAGGAATAATTTTGGTAACAATGATTATTGAGGTAATTTTAATCCTAGGCCTTTTTCTAGTAATTTCTCTAATAATTAGGGTAATTCCTACAACAAATATTATGGAAAGATGCCTTCTGAATTTGAAACTAATGTTAAGGAGTTTATGATCTCGTAAAATAATTTCAATGATTTGCTTGAAGAGAAATTGCTTAAGGTTGATGAATTGGCTAGAAGTGTGAATAGAATTACTCTTGATGTCGATTCTTTGAAACTTAGATCTATCCCACCTAAGCATGATATCAATGAGTCTCTCAAAGCCATGAGAATTTCCATTGATGAATGCAAAGAAAGTACCGCTAGAACGCGTGCTAAAAGAGAGGATTGTATTAAATTGTGTTTTCTAGTTATCATGAAAATAAAGATGAAGATCTGAAAGTTATTGATGTGTCTCCTATTAGATCCTTGTTTTCTAGTATAAATCTTGATGAAGATAGTATTGTTTATGATTCTGCTTTAAGGTGTCCCAATGATTCGGAGTTTTTAGATCTTGATGCTAAAATTGCTAAAAGTGGGAGTGAAGAGATTAAAACTTTGCATAGTGATGAACCCACTACTTTTGATTTCAAGGGATTCAATTATGATAATTGCTCTTTGATTGATTGTATTTCCTTGATGCAGTCCGTGCTGAATTCTCCGCATGCTTATAGTCAAGATAAAGCTTTCACTAAACATATAGTTGATGCTTTGATGCAATATTATGAAGAAAAACTTGAGTTGGAAGTTTCTATACCTAGAAAGCTTTATGATGAATGGGAACCTACTATCAAAATAAAAATAAAAGATCATGAATGCTATGCCTTGTGTGATTTGGGTGCTAGTGTTTCCACTATCCCAAAAGCTTTGTGTGATTTCCTAGGGTTCCATGAGCTTGATGATTGTTCTTTAAATTTGCATCTTGCGGATTCCACTATTAAGAAACCTATGGGAAGAATTAATGATGTTCTTATTGTTGCCAATAGGAATTATGTGCTCGTAGATTTCATTGTTCTCGATATAGATTGCAATCCTTCATGTCCTATTATTCTTGGTAGACCTTTCCTTAGAACGATTGGTGCAATTATTTATATGAAGGAAGGAAATATTAGATTCCGATTTCCGTTAAGGAAAGGCATGGAACACTTTCTTAGAAATAAAATTAAATTACCATATGAATCTATTATGAGAGCCACTTATGGATTGCCTTCCAAGGATGTCAATACCTAGATTTATCTTGTATCGTGCCTAGCTAGGGGCGTAAAACGATAGCGCTTGTTGGGAGGCAACCCAATTTTATGTTTTTTTGCTTTTGTTGCTGTTAGGGAATAAATATTGCATCTAGCCTCTGATTAGATGTGTTTTCATGTTTTTTTAGTGTTTGTGCCAAGTAGAACCTTTGGTAAAACTTGCGTGAAGTTTATTTGATCTTGCTGTGGAAAATAGAATCGTTAGCGCTCGCTAAAGTAGTCTTCAGATTTTACTGGAGCGTGCTTTTTAGTTGATTATTTTTTATGCTGATGGGTAGACAAATTGAGCAAATTTACCAATTAAGTTTGAATTTTTTGGAGTTCCATAAGTAGGCGAACCCAGCAGATTACTACAGACTGTTCTGTTTTTGACAAATTCTATTTTTCGTGTGTTGTTTGCTTGTTCCGATGCATCTATGAGTAATATTGGAGGATATGAATCATGGAGAACTTGGATTACAGTATATTTAACACCAATATAAACAATGAATGAATTCCTTGCTGTACCTTTGAGTGGTGGTTTGCTTTCTCTTACTAACGGAGCTCACGAGAATTTTTATCTAAGTTTTGTGTTGTGAAGTTTTCAAGTTTTGTGTATTGCTTTGATGGATTATGGAACAAGGAGTAGCAAAGGCCTAAGCTTGGGGATGCCCAGGGCACCCCAAGTAAATTCAATATAATCAAAAGCCTAAACTTGGGGATGCCCCGGGAAGGCATCCCCTCTTTCGTCTTCATCCATCGGTAACTATACTTGGAGCTATATTTTTATTCGCAACATGCTATGTGTTTTGCTTGGAGCGTCTTGTATAATTTGAGTCTTTGCTTGTAAGTTTGCCACAATCATCCTTGCTGGACACACCTATTTGAGAGAGTTAAATATGCCCTATAAATTGTTAGAACACTCCATATGCTTCACTTATATATTTTGAGTTGAATAGTTTTTGCTCTAGTGCTTCACTTATATCTTTTAGATCACGGTGGTGGTAATATTTTGTAGAAATTGTTGAACTCTCATGATTAACTTAGATATATTTGAGAGTCTATTAAAACAGCATGGTAAAGTTTTTAGGCTTAAGGAACTAGTCTTCACATGATAAACATCCTATGTCAATGTAGTAAAAAAATTCACATCAAGTGCATTGAGTAGAAGGAGATGTTGGATGCTTGACCAATGTTTTGAGACATGAGGATAGTGATATTAGAGTCATGCTAGTGGAGTAATTATGAAATTGAGAAATATTTGTGTTAAGGTTGGTGATTCCTGTAGCATGCACGTATGGTGAACCGTTGTGTGACTAAGTTAAAAGCATGAGGTATTTGTAGAGTGTCAGCCTTTGTGTGGAGGTCGGGGGCGCGCGATGGTTAACTCCGACCAACCTCCCCCCTAGGGGCATGCGTTGATTGCTTTGTTTTGATGACTTGTAGATTTTTGCAATAAGTATATGAGTTCTTATGACTAATGTTGAGTCCATGGATTATATGCACTCTCACCCTTCCATCATTGCTAGCCTCTCTTGTACCGCGCAACTTTCGCCGGTGACATAAACCCACTATATATCCTTCCTCATAACAACCACCATATTGTTCCTCAAAACATCCACCATACCTACCTATCATGGCATTTCCATAGCCATTCCGAGATATATTGCCATGCAACTTTCCACCGTTCCATTTATATGACACGCATCATATTGTCATATTGCCATTGCATGATCATGTAGTTGACATAGTATTTGTGGCAAGGCCACCATGCATAATTTTTATACATGTCACTCTTGTTTCATTGCACAAACCGGTACACCGCCGGAGGCATTCATATAGAGTCATACTTTGTTGTTGTAGTATCGAGTTGTAATCTTGTGTTGTCATAAAAGTGTGCTGATCATCATTTATAGAGCATTGTCCCATGGGAGGAAAGGCTGAATCTATAAAGCCCCTCCGCAAAAAAAAGAGAAAGGCCAAAGAAAAAAAAGAAAGTCCCAAAAAAAAAGAAAAAAAAGAAAAAAAAAGAGAAAGGGACAATTGCTACTATCTTTTTCCACACTTGTGCTTCAAAGTAGCACCATGTTCTCCATTGTAGAGAGTCTCATGCTTAGTCACTTTCATATACTAGTGGGAATTTTCGTTATAGAACATGGCTTGTATATTCCAATCATGGGCTTCCTCAAATGCCCTAGGTCTTCATGAGCAAGCAAGTTGGATGCACACCCACTAGTTTCTTTTGTTGAGCCTTCATTCATATTTAGTTCTAGTGCATCCGTTGCATGGCAATCCCTACTCACTCACATTGACATCTATTGATGGGCATCTCCATAGCCCGTTGATACGCCTAGTCGATGTGAGACTATCTCCCTCTTTTTGTCTTCTCCAAAACCACCTCTATTCCACCCATAGTGCTATGTCCATGGCTCACGCTCATGTATTGCGTGAAAGTTGAAAGGTTTGAAAAGATAGAGCATGAAAACAAATGATTGGCTGAAATCCGGGTTGTGCATGATATGAATATTTTGTGTGATAGCAAGGGAGCATAGACAACACTATATGATTTTGTAGGGATAAATTTCTTTAGCCATAGTATTTTGAGAAGACGGGATTGCTTTGTTAGTATTGCTTGAAGTATTGTTATTTCTTATGTCAATATAGACTTTTATCTTGAATCCTTCAGATCTGAACATTCATGCCACAATTAAGATAATTACATTGAAAACTATATTGGTTAGCATTCCACATCAAAAATTCTTTCTTTATCATTTACCTACTCGAGGACGAGCAGGAATTAAGCTTGGGGATGCTGGATACATCTCCAACGTATCTATAATTTTTGATTGTTCCATGCTATTATTTATGAAGTCTTAGATGTTTAATGGGCTTTATCATTCACTTTTACATCATTTTTGGGACTAACCTACTAACCCAAAGGCCCAGTCCAGATTGCTGTTTTTTTTGCCTATTTCAGGGTTTTGCAGAAAAGGAATATCAAACGGAGTCCAAACGGAATGAAACCTTCGCAGGAGATATTTTTGGAGAAAATCACGCGAGATAAACTTAGGGGCCAAGCCAGAGGACAGGGGCCCACCCTCGAGGGTGGGGGGTGCGCCCCCTTCCCAGGGCGCGCCCCCTGCCTCGAGGGTAGGCCCGGTGGCCCCTGGTGCCCCTGTTCCTCCTATATATGCCTACATACCCTAGAAACTCCATACGCAGAGAGAAAACCCTAATTCCACCGCCGCAGCTGCTGTTCCCGTGGAGATCCCATCTTGGAGCCTATTCCGGGAGGGGGATCCATCACGGAGGCCTTCATCATCATCATCATTGCCCTCACCGTGAGTTGTGAGTAGTTTACCACAGACCTTCGGGTCCATAGCTAGTATCTAGATGGCTTCTTCTCTCTCTCCGGATCTCAATACAAAGTTCTCCTTGGTCTTCGAGGAGATCTATTCGATGTAATCTCTTTTTGCGGTGTGTTTGTCGAGATCCGATGAATTGTGAGTTTATGATCAAGGTTATCTATGAAAGATATTTGTTTCTTCTCTGAACTTTTTATGTGTGCTCATAATGTCCATGCAAGTCCCTTCGAAATATTGGTTTGGTTTGGCCTACTAGATCTATAGTTCTTGCAATGGGAGAAGTGCTTGGCTTTGGGTTCAATCTTGCGGTGTCCTTTCCCAGTCATAGTAGAGGCAGCAAGGCACGTATTGTATTGTTGTCATCGAGGATAAAAAGATGGTTTTTTTTATCATATTGTTTGAGTTTATCCCTCTACATCATGTCATCTTGCTTAAGGCGTTACTCTGTTCGTATGAACTCAATGCACTAGATGCATGCTGGATAGAGGTCGATGTGTGGAGTAATAGTAGTAGATGCAGGCAGGAGTCGGTCTACTTGTCTCGGATGTGATGCCTATATACAATGATCATGCCTAGATAATCTCATAATTATTCGCTTTTCTATCAATTGCTTGATAGTAATTTGTTTACCCACCATAGAATATCGCTATCATGAGAGAAGCCACTAGAGAAAACTATGGCCCCCGGGTCTATCTCTATCATATTACTTTCCCGTCAACTAACCAATTTCTGTCGCCGTTGTTTATTTGCTTTCTTTACTTCCTGTTTCTATACCAAAAATACCAAAAATACAATTATCATTTCTATCAGATCTCACTATCGTAAGTGACCGTAAAGGGATTGGCAACCCCTTATCGCGTTGGCTGTGAAGTTCTTATTTGTTTGTGCAGGTGCGAGGGACTGGCGCGTGGTCTCCTGCTAGATTGATACCTTGGTTCTCAAAAACTAAGGGAAATACTTACGCTACTATGCTGCATCTCCCTTTCCTCTTCGAGGGAATACAACGCAAGCTCAAGAGGTAGCATTGTGGTTGCAAATGTTACTATTCTAACGGACTTTGTTATTCTTGCTATTCCCGAGGACGATAGTATGTCTATTATCCTTGGTAGACCCTTTTTGAATACTGCAGGGGTTGTTATGGATTGCAACAAAGGCAATGTCACTTTCATGTCAATGGTAATGAGCATACTGTACACTTTCCGAGGAAACAACCTCAGGTCCATAGTATCAATTCTATTGGAAATATTTCAACGATTACTATTGGAAGTTTGGAATTTCCTCTTCCTACTACCAAGAAGAAATATGATATTCTTATTGTTGGGGACATACATATCCCCATTGAGGTAACCTAGTGTTATTAGAAAATTCCCCGGTTTCATGTTATTTGGAAAGAGTTTATTAACAAGACGTGATCAACCTTGTTAATGGATTCCGAGCATGAGATGGGTGAATCTAGATAGTACAACTCTCTGTACCCCGCTTTTACTTTCTGTTAATTGGATTAAATAAAGAAAAAAATAGTATTTTCTCTCTGTTTTCAGAGTTATCCATGCAATAAAGAAATTCCCCGAAAATAAAAGTTCTCCAAATGTCCCAAAAATGAAATATGATTTTTTTATAGAATATTTAAGAATATTTGGCACTGAAAACACAGCAGGAGGAGCCAGCACCTGGCCACGAGGGTGCAGGGCGCGCCCACCCCCTGGGCGCGCCCCCTGCCTCATGGGCCCCACGTGGCCCCTCCACTTACTCCAGCACCCACACACTCCTTCCTCCCAAAAAATCACTATCCAGCTCAAGCACGAGTTCTAGCTCATCTTGCTGCCATTTTTGATCTCATTGCTCAAAGCTCCATTCACAAAACTGTTTGGGGAGATTGTTCTTTGGTATGTGACTGCTCCATTGGTCCAATTAGTTTTTGTTCTAGTGCTTTATTTATTGCAAATTTTTGCTGCTTAAGTGACCCTGTTCTTGAGCTTGCATGTCAAATGTATGTGGTTCCAAGTAGTTCTAATGCATGATATAGCCTATAGGCACTTGTAGGAGTAGTATCTATCAATCTTGTTGAGTTTGGTTCACTTTTCTTTTGAGTCACTAAAAATTTCAGATATTTTTCAAAAAAAAATGCATAGGAAAATCTTTCAAGGTGGTTCCTCAAAGAAGCAAGGACCAAGGCTCGCGATACGCGAGCCAGACGATGAGTTACCAAGGGAAGCTCAAGTGCGGCCCTGGGAATGGCCGTCAGAGGAGTTTATGATTCGGGCAGGTAGCAAGGAGGAATTTTACACATATGTGCGTAATGCGAAATTGAGGACTTTGAGTCAGATAAGTGCCCTCAATACCAGTGCCTAACTGATTCCTTTGTGAGAAGGTTTAAATTTACATCTTTACGTAACTCTCCCACGGTCTTGTTTGATCTCTATGATAAATCTTATACTATGGATTTAGAAGATTTTAATGATGCTTGTAAACTCCCACAGTGGGGTAGTGTTGGTGAACCTCACAAATCTAAGTATAAAGACTTTCTAGCTAGTATTACTGTGGGGGAATCTAGAGAAGTTACACAAGCTACCATAGGGAGCATTCATTTTCCTGCTATACATTATTTTGCTCTCTTCATTGGTAGATGCATTAACAGTAAAGATGAAGCTTGCCACATGTGTGTACCCGATCTTAGTGTCCTCAAAAGTGCGGTATTAGGTGATAGACAATATAATTTGGGGGCCATTGTTGCACGTAGGTTACATCATAATGGTTTAAATGGCGATCTGTTTGGTGGAATTTATGCAACTCACTTGGCTAACTATCTTCATGTGCCCATACACGAGAATGATGCGGAGTTCCCTCATGCTTATTTAGATTATAATGCCATGATTCGCCATCAATTTGTTGAGAGGGATGAACAGTCCCTCCCGTATCGAATAATCTTTGACAGGCGTCGCACTGTCCTTATTGCTCTCCTTGCTCCTACCTTCTTTGACTTTCAGGAAAAGGGAGATATACCATAACCAGGGAGGAGGCAAATGAGTATCAGGAGACGACGAGGGCAGCTCGTCAGGCGGTAGCAGCTGCATCTCAGTACAACCTCAACTACGACTTTGGATATCCATCAGGCCAATATTGGCCATAGACCAACTTAGGCTAAAAGCCTAAGCTTGGGGGAGTATGTATCTCTCACCGACATTACATTCATGTTCACACACTTATTCCAGTAGTCGGTGCTCACACTCTTTAATTGTATTATCCATGCTAGTTTCATTTCTTTTCTTAGTCCTTTTCTTGTGTGTTAGAAAAACCTTAAGAAAAACAAAAAAATAGCAGCAATCCTTTTTAGCTAGTTTACTTTCCATGCCCGCAGTAGTAGTAATTAAAAGAAAACCCAAAAAGAGTTCTCGTTCTTCTTTTTCTTGTTGGGAGCTTTCCCATGTAAATAGTTTCTTTTCTTTTCTTTGGGGGTCAAGAGGAGAAGACCATGATGAAAATGTTTTGTGGCTCTCATATGCTTGATTTTTGATTTAACCTTGAGCCATATTACTTTGTCTTATCTCTTGTATTAGATGCTTGCAGATTCCAGCTTAGTCCAGTGCACGTACACTATTATTATTATCCACACCATCCGGTCGTTCGAGTGAAAGGCAATAATGACGATATACGATGAATTGATTGAGATGAGAAAAGCTGGTATGAACTCGACCTCTCTTGTTTTTGTAAATATGATAGTTCATCGTTCCTGATTCAGCTTGTTATGAATGAAACATGCTTGCAATGATAATTAGAGATCATAGATGCTCATGCCATGCTTAATTAGCTAAGAGTTTATAATGGTTTACCTTGTATGCCAACATGATATTAAAATGGTTGTGATGTGGTATGACAGGGTGGTATCCTCCTTTGAACGATTCAAGTGGTCTGACTTGGCACATGTTCATGCATGTAGTTGAAACAAAATCAACATAGCCTCCACGATATTTATGTTCATGATGATTTATATCCTACTCATGCTTGCACTCATTGTTGATTAATTTTAATGCATGTTCATGACTGTTGTCGCTCTCTAGCTGGTCGCTTCCCATTCTCTTTCTAGCCTTCACCTGTACTAAGCGGGAATACTACTTGTGCATCCACTTCCATAAACCCCAAAAAAATTCATATGAGTCCACCATACCTTCCTATATGCGGTATCTACCTGCCGTTCCAAGTAAATTTGTATGTGCCAAACTCTAAACCTTCAAATGAAATTCTGTTTTGTATGCTCGAACAGCTCATGTATCAACTAGGGCTATCTATATCTTCCATGCTAGGTGGGTTATTCTCACGATGAGTGGACTCCGCTCATCATTCATGACAAAATGGCTGGTAACCGGGATGCCCAGTCCCATGCTCAAATCATAATAATTAAACAAAATTCCGCCAGGGCTGTTGCTTGTTTAGACGGTACCCCGTGGATTCGGATGGCCGTGGAGTGTGCTTGCTGGTGGTTGGGGCAGTATAAACTTTACCATTCTATTTGGGAACCGCCTATAATGTGTGTAGCATGGAAGATATCGAGTTTCTTGGTTGTTATGTTGACAATGAAAGTATAGCACTCAAAATATTATTTATCTCTATTTCAACATGGAGCTCTGGCACCTCTACAAATCCCTGGTTCCCTTTGCGAAGGGCCTATCTATTTACTTTTATGTTGAGTCATCATCTTCTTATTAAAGAGCACCAGTTGGAGAGCACCGCTGTCATTTGCATGTATTGCTATTAATTTGCATTGGGTATGATTATGACTGGATCTCTTTTACCATGAATTACAATGTCTAGTCAGTCCTTGATCTTTAATGGTGCTCTCCATTTATATTTTGCGGTCTCAGAAAGGGCTAGCGAGATACCATCTTGTTATATCATATTATGATTGTTTTTTGAAAGTGTTGTCATCCGAGGTTTATTATTATTGCTCGCTAGTTGATTATGCCATTGATATGAGTGGACATGAGACCTAAAAGTTATTGTGAATGTGGTTAGTTTATGATCTTTGCTGTAAACTTGAATGATGGCTTTACATATTTACAACAACAAGAGCAAATAGAGTTTGTCAAAGTTTTTCTTTATCACTTTCAGTTTATCAACTGAATTGCTTGAGGACAAGCAAATGTTTAAGCTTGGGGGAGTTGATACATCTCCAACGTATCTATTTTTCCAAACACTTTTGCCCTTGTTTTGGACTCTAACTAGCATGATTTGAATGGAACTAACCCGGACTGACGCTGTTTTCAGCAGAACTGCCATGGTGTTATTTTTGTGCAGAAATAAAAGTTCTCGGAATGACCTGAAATTCAACGAAGAATTATTTTGGAATATATAAAAAATATCTGCGAAAGAACTAGACCAGGGGGGCCACACCTTGTCCACGAGGGTGGGGGCGCGCCCCCCTGCCTCGTGGGCCCCCTCTTGCTCCACCGATGTCTTCCCCGACTCCATATATTCACTTTCGAGGAGAGAAAAATCAGAGAGAAGGAATTATTGTGTTTTACGATACGGAGCCGCCGCCAAGCCCTAATCTCTCTTGGGAGGGCTGATCTGGAGTCCGTTCGGGGCTCCGGAGAGGGGAGATCGTCGCCATCGTCATCATCAACCTTCCTCCATCACAAATTCCATTATGCTCACTGCCATGCGTGAGTAATCCCATCATAGGCTTGCTGGACGGTGATGGGTTGGATGAGATTTACCATGTAATCGAGTTAGTTTTGTTAGGGTTTGATCCCTAGTATCCACTATGTTCTAAGATTGATGTTGCTATGACTTTGCCATGCTTAATGCTTGTCACTAGGGCCCGAGTGCCATGATTTCAGATCTGAACCTATTATGTTTTCATGAATATATGTGTGTTCTTGATCCTATCTTGCAAGTCAATAGTCACCTACTATGTGTTATGATCCGGCAACCCCAAAGTGACAATAATCGGGACTACTCCCGATGTTGACCATAGTTTGAGGAGTTCATGTATTCACTATGTGTTAATGCTTTGGTCTGATACTCTCTTAAAAGGATGCCTTAGTATCCCTTAGTTTCCATTAGGACCCCGCTGCCACGGGATGGTAGGACAAAAGATGTCATGCAAGTTATTTTCCATAAGCACGTATGACTATATTCGGAATACATGCCTACATTACATTGATGAACTGGAGCTAGTTCTGTGTCACCCTATGTTATAACGATTGCATGAGGAATCGCATCCGACATAATTCTCCATCACCGATCAATGCCTACGAGCTTTTCACATATTGCTTGTTTCTTATTTTTTTCCTCTACTACTGTTACAATCACTACAAAAACACTATCACTACTTTTGCTACCGTTACCGTTACTTCCATATTACCTTGCTGCAGATACTAAGTTTCCAGTTGTGGTTGAATTGACAACTTAGCTGCTAATACTTGAGAGTATTCTTTGGCTCCCCTTGTGTCAAATCAATAAATTTGGGTTGAATACAATACCCTCGAAAACTTTTGTGATCCCCTACACTTGTGGGTTATCAGGGCGAAAGGGGAGGGAGGAGGCACTGGTTGTCGCCGTCTTCTCCGCCCCGCTGTGACTCGCCCTAGCTGCAAGCCTCGTCATGGCGGTGTGATGCGCATGATGCATAGATGGAGAAAGGGAGCGGTTGTGAGGGAGAAGAAAGAGACATATGGAAAAAACGGTTCGCATGAGGTGTGGATAAGGTTTGAGTAGGAAGAGCTTGTGGCCTTGGGCAACGCACGATCGATATCGATCGCAAGGCCCGCGTGCGGCCGGCGGAACGCTTCGGCCCGTGCCCCAGCCACAAGTGTTTCCCTTAAAACTGGATCAAATCATCCGACTGATCCGTAGCACTCGCCATAGACGGTCGTCTGATCATGATTTTGACGCGGGTGCGCTCTGGTCCCGTGGTTCCCTTTGTCTATGTTCATTTTGAACTCCATGTGTTGTTCCCTAACCTTTTTACACGAGTGTGCCACCCAGCCGCCATAGCATGTGTTATTTTTTATCTCCACCGCCGCTCCACATGCTAATATAATATGCTGCCATGTACTAGTACTCCAGTTGGAGTAACCACAAGACACCACTAGCATTTAGAGAATTAACACCACGGTTACTGTTATTGTACAAAGATTGAGCAGTTGTATGCTTGTATTAGTTGCCAAATTATGTAGGAAATTATGCACACTTGGTTGATCCATAAACAAACGTCGAGAGGGCGCCGCTACTTTCCGAACCAGACATGTGGCGTTGCAAAGTCGGTCGACTACTTGTATTGATGAAAGCACGAAAAAAGTTGCAAAGCCCGACGCATGGTGCTGCATGCTGAAGGTGGACGGTTTGACGATCCAAGACCAATCGGCATCAAACTAGGATTGACGTGTTGCAAAGTCAATCACACGATGTTGCATTCTACAAGCCGGATGCTTGACGTTGCAAGGCAATCGACATCAACCCAAATTGTCGTGCTGCAAATTCGGTCGCGCGACACATCATGCTACAAGGAAAACACTTGAAGTTTCAAAGGATCGAAAAAAAGTGATAGAAAACCACTGAATCAGTTACTGGCATTAGTTATTTAGCTATAATCACCATTTGCAAATCGAGTCATGTTGAACTCACCGTTTGCAACATGATGGTGCGCTCGGGGAGGTTTGGAACTGGGCGGGTGTTGCAAACACTCATCGCTGCAAAAAATCGCCAACTTTCTGGCCGTCGCAACACTCCCAAGGTACAGTCGTCGTCGCACAACATCGCCCGTGTTGCAGTGAACATCGCCAACATTTGGGCCGTCGCAACATGTCCCAAGTTGTAGTCGCAACATCTTCGCAGCAAAACCTTCGAGCGCAACATGGGTCATGTTGCAGCCCCCGAGTGTAACATGACTCATCTTGCAAAGCTCTTGTGGTGCAAACTTCCGAGCGCAACATGGGACATGTTGCAGCCCCCGAGTGTAGCATGACTCATGTTGCAAAGCACTTGTAGTGCAAACTTTCGAGCACAACATGGGACATCTTCCAACCCCCGAGTGTAGCATGACTCATGTTGCAAAGTAGTCATCGTGCAAACCCATGGACCATGTTACAACCCTTGAGTGTAACATGAGTTCTGTTGGAAAACACTTGAGCACAATGTTTAGGGCAGCTAGCTCTGTTTAATTGCTGAACTTGCTCGATTAAGATGTGTGGGTGTGTTGTAGTCTCCTTTGTGTACCCAAATTATGCAATGACGTGGATGACCACTGTAACCATGGAAACTCGAACCAAAACTTTTGACGTTCAAACTCATCACACACGGGTTAAGCTATCTGAATCGTTTGTGATGTCCACATATCG
Organism: Secale cereale; assembly: GCA_902687465.1. Classification (NCBI taxonomy): domain Eukaryota; kingdom Viridiplantae; phylum Streptophyta; class Magnoliopsida; order Poales; family Poaceae; genus Secale; species Secale cereale. Next base: position 530,083,544 of record LR738712.1, on the reverse strand, counting down.
TACACAATTCTGAATAAGGGACCGTGTCTGATGACACTTTGCGCGCCAGTTTTTTGGCTGAAGCGATTCCAAATTTTTGGCTTCTGTGGAAATATCTACCTCCCCGCCCCCTCCCCCTTACCAAAAGCCATATTTCCCCTCTTTTCGCCTTTCTTTCCAAGTTGAAACCTTCACTCCTTGCTTTCAGCGCCGCCGCCTCCTCGCCGGCGACCCTCCTTCACGCTGCTCGGCCTCCTCTATCCAGGCAGGTAATCCACATCCGACCCCCATCCTCCTCCTCCTTCCACATCCCACATGCCCCGACCGTTGGCGCGAGTGCGACACCTTCCACCTAAATCACCGACCCCTCCACCAAAAAAGCGCAGGCCTAAGCCATGGTGCATGTAGTATAGCCAGGACCTCAAGGAGAATTTAGCAGCGGAGAAGCAAATTGCAGACGCACGCGCGGATGAGGTCGCGATGGTTGCCATTCATGTCGACCCCCATATCCTGAAGGAGCACCTTGCCAATTGCTAGCTACGCCGGTTAAGCATGCTCGGTTTACCCATTGCGTGTGCTGCTCCTGCCTTTCCTTCACAAATTCTAGTGAATTGTGATATCTAATTTCACCATGCAATCTGTTGCTCTAGTGTATATGTTCTATATGTCGGGCAGTGTGGTGCTCACTTATTAATTGTTTTGTTAATTAGTTGTCGTCTTTAGTTAACTGTTTGGTTCAATTCTGCAAATGTGATGTTCAATTCTTCAGGCTACAATTTTGTATTGTCTTCCATGTGAGAAATAAATCGAATTTATCTTTACAAAATTGTGGGTGCATTCTGTTATTGTATACCATGTGAGGAATAAATTGAATTTGGCTGTAGTAAATACATGAGAAACAAATACAATTGCTACAATTGGCTGTAGTTAACTATTTGGTTAACTCTCAAATCTTCTATTAGGAGTATGTCATATTATGCAATGTGGTGCTCAGTTAATGTTCGGTTCATTTGTTGTGGTATTTAGTTAACTGCTTGGTTCAATTCCGCAATGCGATGTCCAATTGTCGTGGGTAGAATTTTGCATTGTTGTGCATGTGAGGAATACATCGAATTTGGTTGCACTTAATACATGAGAATCATATACAAGTGCTACATTTCCTAGTTCTTAATCATGCTTGGTTTGGGTAAATGGGTTTTCCGTGTGGCTTCAATTAATCTGATGAACCTGCAATGTGCTTATTTTTCATCAACATATTTTACTGATAGCATGCGAACCCTTACTTAACCTAATGACTAACTACCTTATATGTGTTGCAGGGAAACAATGGGAAGCACTGAGGTTTACAATCGAAGTTAGCACGTACATGGTCCGTTGTCTAATGGCACATTATTGTGCAATTGTAGGAACCATTCTAATATTTTGGTTTTTAACAATTTGGTATTGCACATGTAGGTCCTGCTGTTAGAGGTTTTGACCCACTATTCGACCCTTTTTGCATATGGGGAAATTAGTTGTCCATGAATATCAGTCAAATCAAGAAACTCAGAAAGATTGTTAGGATAAAGAAATTAGCGACAAAAAACCAACAAGATCTTTGTCTGCACAATGAAGCAGACATCAGTTCACTACAAGATGGTACTAACTATTATACCTTGCCTTTTTTAATTCCTTTCCCCATTTCCAGTATAGAGAAGATATTTATGCACATCCTTGTTTTCAGGCCTTTCCAAAGCAGTTCACTGATGATTACCTCTCAACCCACCTCTATGGTCAGGAGGCAAGGAAGGTTTTCATACAACACCCACGGTTCAATATTGAAGTGATCCTGAAGAGGACAAAGGACAGACGGTCAATCATCCATAGGCACTGGCCTAAAGTTGCAAAGACCTTCAACATGAATGAAGGCTCAATATTCGCCTTACGCTTCAGCAGTTTTCCAGATGAGATGCATCTGTCTATATACCGTCTATGATGCTAATTTCGAAAGGTTCTACATGTTGCATGTGGAACTTGCTGTTGATGCAGTTGTGTAATGGGATAGCTGAGTGCTGAAGCTATATCATGTTGTACTCTGATGTATTTCAATTATGAAATTTTGCTTCTTTAATATGGAAATGAAATATATTGTGTGCTTAATATGAAATGTCAATTAGATTAATAAATGGATTATGAATAATCAGATAATTAGGCTGCTAATGGCGAATTAGCGTGCTAATTGTGTTTTGCTAGTGCAAACGGTTGTTGAAAAAATACCATGGGCGATGACCTCACGCAATGCACACAGTTTCTAGGAATAAACCGTGTTGGATCAATGAACAATCACACACAACTTTCTCTTGAGAACTGTTTGCATTAGGCCACCTTGCGCAAACGTTTACCACATTAAAACTGTGTGTGATGGACAGCCTTTACCACACAGTTTCTTCTACGGACCGTGTGTGATACATTTAATAACACAAACGATTTAATAGGAAAAATTGTGTGTGATGTACCTGTGAACGGAAACGTTTTCCTTGGAGCGACTGTGTGGGATGTGCATACGAACGGAAACGTTTAGCGGGGGCTGACTGTGTGGGATGTACTTGCGACTAGAAACAATTTTTCCATGTAATTGTATTTTTTAGCTCTACCATACGTATTTCTGTATTTGAGTGCTCGTCGGTCGCACACGATCTCATTTTACTGAACGTGTGTGCTAGGAGGGCATATCCCCAATGGTTTCTGGGTCATGTGGGAAGGACCCCCCTATCGCCCACACTCACTTGGCGACGGTTCCAAATGCCGTCGCGGAAAGGGGTTTTAAATCATTTGTTTAGGACCGACGCGCACTAGTGTATATATGTATGTATGGATGAAACCATTGTATGCTTGTTGTTGGATATGTTGGCTAGCTATATATGTTGCATATGGACTTTTGATTTGGTATGTATATGTGTTGGATGATCATATCCATATGGCAGCGATATCGAATTTAAGAAAAAAACAGGGGCTATACACACACTTTGCCGTCTGCTAGTAGACGACAAAGAGCTTTGCCATTAGCCAGTAGACGGCAAAGCTGCCACGTGCCAGCTTCCTGTGCAACCTGGGGTGCACTGGGCTGGCCTATATGGCATGCTTTGCCGTCTGCTGGCAGATGGCAAAGACCTTTGCATCTTTGCCGTCTGCCAGCAGACGACAAAGCATGCCACGTGTCAGCTACCTGGGGGCATCTGGGCTAGCCTATTTGGGCACTTTGCTATCTGCTAGCATACGGCAAAGCACGCCATTAACCACTAACGGACCTAACCTGACACCCCTGCCGTCCATGCTCTTTGTCGTCTACTAGCTAACGGCAAAGGCCTTTGCATCTTTTCCGTCCGCCAGCACACGACAACATGCCCTTTGCCGTAGCTCGTTCAGCCGGACGGTTTGCCGTCTGCTGGCTGATGACAAAGGCCTTTGTCGTCCGCTAGGCATGCCTTTACCGTCAGCCATGGCAGATGGCAAAGTTCCTGATTCCTGTAGTGAGTTCTGGGTTCTCTTCTGCCCAGCTATGGGACGTTCATCTCGAACTATCATATCCATGGCTTGGATAAGAAGCTCACTGAATTGCATGGTATGCTTAAGGTGGCAGAACAGGATATAAATAAAGGCACGCATCAAGTATTGATGGTGCAGAACTCGACTAAGTTCAAGAAGAGTTGGTCCAAGAAAAAGGCTAAGGCAAAGGGCATGGAGAAGGCAATCTCCGTCGCAGCGCCAAAGTCTGGACCGAACCCAGAGACCGTTTGCTATCACTACAAGGAGACCGGTCACTGGAAGAGGAACTTTAGCAAGTGGCTTGCATAGCATGGCAGGAAGGCCAGAAATGCTGCTTCAGGCAAAGGTACACTTGTTGAATATGTTATAGATATTTACCTTGCTAACATACCTAGTAGCTCTTGGATATTTTATACTGGATCGGTTGTTCATATTTGCAACTCGATGCAGGGGCTGGTAAGAACTAGGCGTGTGTCACAAGGGGAGATTGACATCAGGGTCGGCAACAAAGCAATAGTTGCTGCGTTGGAGGTCGGCACGATGCAGCTCTAGCTTCTTTCCGGATTCATTATGGATTGAATAATTGTTATTACATTCCTGCACTTAGTCGGAACATTATTTCTGCCTCATGTTTGATGAGTCAAGGTTATGAATTCAATTTAAAGGACAATGGTTGTTCGATATTATTGAATGGTATGTTCCACGGCTATGCACCCATTATTGATGGGCTATTTATTTTGAATCTGGAAATGGAACCTATTTATAATATGAATGTCAAGAGGCATAAGTCTAATGAGATAAATCCGACATACTTCTAGCATTGCCGGCTTGGACACGTTAGTCTGAAATTCATGAAGAAGCTCCATAGTGACGGGCTCCTAACTTCGTCCGACTTCGAGTCATTCGAGACATGTGAATGATGCTTGCTTGGCAACATGACTAAGTCTCCGTTTGCAAAAGGTTGCGAGAGGGCGTCCGAGCTGTTAGAGCTTATACACAGCGATGTGTGTGGTCCAATGAGCACAACTGCTAGAGGTGACTATCAGTACTTCATGACTTTTATCGACAACTTGAGTAGATACGACTATATCTATTTAATGTGGCACAAGTCAGAAACTTTTGAAAAGTTCAAAGAGTTTCAGAATGTGGTGGAGAATCAGCTCGGTAAGACTATAAAGCTTCTACAATCTGATCATGGAGGTGAGTACATGAGCCAAGAGTTTGATGATCATCTGAAAAGTCGAGGTATAGTACCTCAGCCCACACCTCTGGGTATGCCACAGAGAAATGGCATGTCAGAACGGAGGAATCGTACCTTCTTGGACATGGTTCGATCTATGATGAGCAAATTGGATTTACCCTTGTCATTTTAGGGATACGCTCTAGAAACTGCAGCTTTTACACTCAACAGAGTACCATCTAAATCCGTAGATAAGACACCACATGAGATATGGACTGGGAAGAGTCCCAAGTTGTCTTTTCTAAAGATTTGGGGTTGTGAAGCATTTGTCAAGCGACTTATGTTAGACAAGCTTACACCCAAGTCGAATAAATGCATATTCATGGGATATCCAAGGGAAACCTTGGAATATAGCTTCTACAACCGCGAAGAGAACGAAGTGTTTGTTGCTCGAAATGGGGTCTTCCTTGAGAAAGAGTTTCTCGGGCGGGATGCTAGTGGGAGGCAGGTGCAACTCGAAGAAGTTCGAGCACCACTTGGGGACAACTCGGCGGATGATGTGATCATACCGGAGTCTATCAGGGAACCCGAGGTGGAAGCGGCACCGGAACCACGGAGCTCGGAAAGATTGCGCAAAGTGTGTGATGTGTTGTTGCCGAAAAGCGATGAGCCGGCTACGTATGCGTAAGCGATGGAAAGCCTAGTTTCCGAGGCATGGCTAGAGGCCATGAGATCCGAATTAAAGTCCATGGATGAAAATCAAGTTTCGGACTTGGTTGATCCGCCACCTGGCGTAAAAGCCATAGGTTGCAAATGGGTCTTTAAGAAGAAAACTGATGTTGATGGAAATGTTCAGATCCACAAAGCTCGGCTTGTCGCTAAAGGTTATGGACAAGTTTAAGGAATTGACTACGACGAGACTTACTCGCCGGTAGTAATGCTGAAGTCGGTGAGGATCATACTAGCTATAGCTACCTATTTCGATTATGAGATATTGCAGATGGATGTCAAAACGGCTTTCCTTCATGAAAATTTAACCGAGGACGTGTATATGATACAACCCGAGGGTTTTGCTGATCCGACTAGCACTAGTAAGGTTTGCAAGCTCAAGAGATCCATTTATGGGTTGAGACAAGCATCTCGGAGCTAGAACATTCATTTTAATGAGGTCGTCACTGGTCTCGGTTTTATCAAAAGTGAAGAGGACGCTTGTTTATAGAAGCAGTTGAGTGGGAGCTCGATAGTGTTTTGATACTATATGTGGATGACATATTGCTGATCAAAAACAATGTTTCGATGCTGTACTCGATCAAGGAATCATTGAATGGAAAGTTTCTGATGAAGGACCTTGGTGAAGCGGTATACATATTGGGCATTAAGATCTATAGAGATAGATCGAGGAGGCTACTCAGCTTGAGCCAATGCACATACATAGATAAAGTGTTGAAGCGGTTCAACATGAGTGAGGCCAAGAAAGGGTTCTTGCCTGTCTCACATGGTATAAGGCTAAGCGAGACCCAAAGTCCTTCGACATCTGATGAGCAAAGTAGGATGAGTCGGATTCCACATGCCTCGGCAATCGGATCCATCATGTATGCCATGATATGTACACGGCCTGATGTTGCTTTTGCAATAAGCCTAACAAGTAGATACCAGGCAACCCAAGTGAGAGTCACTTGGCGGCGGTAAAGACTATTTTGTAGTACCTGAAAAGGACTAAAGAGATGTTCCTAGTTTATGGAGGTGAGAAGGAGGTTGTCATAAAGGGTTACGCCGATGCTAGTTTCCAAACTGATAGAGATGATTGTCGATCACAGTCTGGATTCGTGTATGTCATGAACGGAGGAGTAGTAGCTGGATGAGTTCCAAGCAAGATACGGTGGCCGATTCTACCACAGAAGCCGAATACATTGCGGCTTGTGAAGCTGCAAAGGAAGGTGTTTGGATCCGGAACTTTCTGGATGATCTTGGTATTTTCCCAGCCTGGGTGAAACCGTTGGACCTTTATTGTGATAGTTTTGGTGCCATCACACATGCCAAGGAGCCAAGGAACCACCACAAGACCAAACACATAGATCAGAAATATCACCTGATACAAAATATCGTAAAGAGTGGTGAAATAGAGTTATGCAAAATTCACACAGATGCAAGTGTTGCGGATCCATTGACTAAGCCGCTTCCACAACCCAAGCATGAGGGGCATGTTAGAGCTATGGGCATACGATGTCTATTTGACTGACTCTAGTGCAAGTGGGAGACTGTTGGAGATATGCCCTAGAGGCAATCATGTATAATGATATTTCCTATGTGTTTATGAATAAAGTTAGTCCTTAGATGTAATCATTGATACTTGTTGGCAAGTACGTGACTTGTCTGCGAGATCTTGTATTGTATAATAGATCCTAAATTGTCCCTAGTCGCAAGTGACGTGTGGGCACACGTCGGACTAGACTAGCATATGACACGGTGGATGGCTCGGTCTCGCTAGACATGGAGCATTGGATGCTAACCGGATATTATGGACTTGGAAAGGTCTGGTCGGATTCGACGTAGTCGGATCTGAGTTGAGATAAGGTTCGAGTTGGACAGACCAAACTATGAGACGCCTCGATATGTCATCTGTGAGTCTCTAGTGCAACATACGTTCTATGTCCTAAGACCTAAGTTGACACATGTACTCAGGATGGTGACAGACTTGCTTTGGGCCGACCAGATGCTACTCTGTAACTGGGTAGTTACAAAGGTAGGTTTCGGATTTGTCCAGACCCATGTAGGAGAGATATACTCTAGGCCCCTCGTGTGATCCGACCAGGATAAGCATGGCCATGTGACAAGGATTATGAGATAATCCGGATAGTGACCGACACCACTGGAACGAGAAAAAGGTCGAGCTAGCACAAGGATGACAATCTCACCTTGAGCCCGACAACATATATCGTGTGGCAAAGAGAATAGAAGTGTGACATGTTGTACCGGTTCACCTTACCAGCTTCATAGTCTGCTTGGTGGTCGGCACACCTTGCTAGAGGCCGCTACCAACCATGCATGTCAGAGGTGATCCGAACTGTGACCAACCCGACCTGAACCTAAGGGGTCGCGCGCTTAAGGGAAGGAACCTATGAGGTCGGATTCGAGGACACTGGCCGGATGTGATCCGGGCTATATTCGGATTATGGCCGAGTAGACTTCTGGGTTTTAGGATCTGTGCGAGGCCCAATAGTTGAGCCCGCGACAAATGCCTATATACAGTGGAGGTGTGGCACACTTATTCGGTTGATCACTTCAGCGCCGTCATTAGGGCTTTGCATGTGTTGCAAGTAGCCACCTCCACTCGCAGCCGGTTGTGTGATCGGACCTAGCAGTCCGCCGCACGATGTTCCTCCTGCACGCGCGAATACCGTTAGAGGTGGTGCACTTGCGCCGCTCCGGCAACCTGTTCGCAAGATCCGATCGGCTACGTGGGAGATCGGCAAGGAGGAGACGACTCCACGAACGCGAGACGACTCCGGAGACGCGCTGCCCCAACTCTACTTCCGCTGCACGGTACTGCGCGTCTAGTGGTAATGATCCATGATCCATCTCTGTGGCATGTTCCTGGATGTTCTGCAAGTAGGAAATTTTAATTTGTAGTCGACGCACCCTGCCGTAGAAGCCAACACAGAGAAACACACTAAAATATTTTTGGAGTTTTTGTTCAGAAGAAAGCAAAAACAAGAGCAAGAAAAACTATTTACACGGGAAAGCTCCCAACAAGCAAAATAAGAATGAGAAATCCTTCTGGATTTTCTTTTTAATACTACAAATACTAGAAAAATAAACAAGAGAGAAAAGATAAAAAGAAACAGGAAATATTTTTGGGTTTTCAAAGTTTTTCGAACACACAAGAAGGAATCGAGAGAAATAAACTAACATGGATTATACAATGAAAAAGTATGAGCACCGACATCTGGAATAAATGTGTGATGCATAATGTAATGTCGATGAGAAATACGTACTCACCCAAGCTTAGGCTTTTACCTCTTGTGGCTCCCATTGATAAACAGGCTCCCGATACAGCTCGGGCGCTGGTGCTGGCTCTCGTACTCGGGGTTGCATTAGTTCCCAGTATGCGTAAATGTTCTCGGGCATAATAGTGTACCCGCCTGAATGAATATCGAACAAAGAAGGTGCACGCAAGGTAATAACCTCACAGGTGCCTGGACTGAATGTTAAGTTATAGCATAACCGTTTGTGCTTATCATTATCAAAGAAATGATGCGCTGCCATACCGGCATAGTCTAAGTATTTAGTGGGTAGATGCATCTCTTCTTCCTCATCATGCCTAATAGGGATCTCAAAATGTTTAGCGAGGCGGGAGGCATAGACACCACCAAAAATACCACCCTCCGAGCGGTTTGTGTGTAACCGCTGAGCGACTATGGCACCCAGACTAAATGTTCTATCAACATATAAGGCATGGCGCAAAGTACCAAGGTCTGGTGCACTAAGTGTTCCACTCTCCCCACGACCAATGAGACATCTCCCAACAAATAATGCATAGTAACGTAAAACAGGGAAATGTACGTAAGCTAGCCACTCTTGCTTCCGACACTCCTCTCTCTTCCCCCACAGTAGTTTCAGAAATAAAATCTTCCATGTCTCTAGGACGTGGCTAAGTGATGCGCCCCTCAAAAGGTATTTTGCAAACATTGCAAAAGTCATATAATGTCATTTACTTAGGCTTATCATATAAATGGAATTCTACCATGGGTGGAACCCTCCTAGGATGAAAGCGAAAGTTTTGCACGAAGGTATTAGTGAGTAGGAGGTATTGGTCGCACTTATCTTGGAGGAAGGGGACGATACCTGCATTGCTCGCCAAATGCTAGAAATCATCATTAAATCCCGCCTCATTCAAGAATATATCACTTGGCTAGTCACACGGACGAACCTCCGCCGCATGCAGGAGGTTGTACTTGGGTTTCTCCTCTGAAGTTTCCTCTGTGTTGCGGCTTGATGAGCCCCTTAACCACCTCCTCATGGTTTTCTTTTCCTCTGAAAATTTCTGAAATTTTTAGTGACTCAAAATAAAAGTGAACAAAACTCAACAAAAGCGATAGCAACTACTCCTACAAGTGTCTAGGGGCTATAACATGCAACAAAACTACTTTGGACCATATAAATTTGATAAGCAAGCTCAAGAACATGGGCACCATAGCAGCAAAAATTTGCAATATATAAAGCACTAGAGCAAAAACTAATTGGACCATAGGAGGAGTCACATAACGATGAACAATCTCCCAAAACAGTTTTGGAAATGGAGCAACAAGCAAGGAGATCAAAAATGGCAGCAAGATGAGCAAGAACGCATGTTTGAGCATTGATGTGTTTTTTTGGAGGAAGGAGTGGACGGGTGGTTGGAATAAGTGAGGAGGCCTACATGGGCCCCACAATCCACCTAGGTGCGCCACGGGGTGGGCGCGCCCTGTGAGCTTGTGGCTCATAGGTGCACCCTCCCTCGGGTGTGTTCAGTACCAATTTTTTTCAAATATTCTATAAAAAATCATACTAAAATTTCAGGGTATTTGGAGAACTTTTATTTTCTGGTCATTTTTTATTGCACGGATAATTTAGAAAACAATAAAATAATAGTATTTCTACTTTATTAACTCTAAATAACATAAAGTAGAAAGTGGGTACAGAAGGTTGTGTTTCCTAAATTCATCCATCTCGTGCCCCTCAAAAGGAATCCATTAATAAGGTTAATCAATTCTTATTAACAAGCTTCTTCCAAATGACACGAAACCGGAGAACCTTCGTATAACACTAGGTTACTGATAACCCACAAGTATAGGGGATCGCAACAGTTTTCGAGGGTAGAGTATTCAACCCAAATTTATAGATTCGACACAAGGGGAGCCAAAGAATATTTGAAGGTATTAGCAGCTGAGTTGTCAATCTAACCACACCTGGAGATTAATTATCTGCAGCAAAGGGATCGGTAGGAGAGTAGTTTGATAGTTTTGATAGCAGTGACAACATCAATAGTAACAGTAATAGTGATAGTAGTAATTTTGTAGCAAGTGTAACAGTAGCAGCATGAGTATTAACTTAGCAAGATCAATATGGAACAAATTCGTAGGCATTGGATCAGTGATTTGTTGGATGATATTCATCATGAGATAGTTACAACCTTCGGCGATTCGGCACTTCCTCCAGTTCATCGGTATAATGTAGGCATGTATTTTGTAAATAGTCATACGTGCTTTATTAAAGGAAACTTGCATGACATCTTTTGTCCTACCCTCCCATGGCAGCGGGTTCCATATTGGAAACTAAGGGATATTAAGGTCTCCTTTTAATAGAGAACCGGGACAAAGCATTAACACATAGTGAATACATGAACTCCTCAAACTATGGTCATCTCCGGGAGTGGTTATGGTTGTTATCACTCCGGGGTTGCCAGGTCATAACACGTAGTAGGTGACTATAACTTGCAAGATCGGATATAGAACATGGATATAATGATGATAACATAAGCGGTTCAGACCTGAGTTCATGGTAACCGCACCCAAAGTGACAAGCATTAAGCACGGCAAAGTCATATCAACATCAATCTAAGAACATAGTGGGTACTAGGGATCAAGCCCTAACAAAACTAAATCGATTACATGATGAATCTCATCCAACTCCTCACTGACCAGCGAGCCCACGAAGGAATTACTCACTCCCGGTGGGGACCATCATGGAATTGGCGATGGAGAAGGGTTGGTGATGACGAAGAACGAAGATCCCCCTCTCCGGAGCCCCAAACGGATGCCAAATCTGGCCTCCCGAGGAAGAACAGGAGGTGGCGGCGGCTCCGTCTCGTAGATCAGGATAATTCTTTCTCCCTAATTTTTTTCTGGACGGATGTGAACTTATAGTATCAGGGTTGGCGTCTGCAAGGCCACCAGGTGGGGACAACCCACCTGGGCGCGCCAGGAGAGGAGGGCGCTTACGATACCATAGACCTAGGGTAGGGTCATAGGCCCGACCTAGATGCCCTACCCAAGGTCACTACCCGAGGATCAAAGACATTCCAAGGATGACGAAAAGATACCGATTGAAGTGACCAAAGAGTGCTACCCACTCGACCATATACCTCACTCGGATATCCCAATTCCATTCAACCAGAATGAAATCACTCGACCATGCAAGAAACCACTCAGAGCGTAGAAGGTCTAAGGTCACACAGGACTAGCAATGGACGGACATTCACTCCGTAGTCTTAAAGGCCATTGCAACTCTTTATTACAAGCGTTATCAATAACGCCCTGTCTTTATGTACATTGAACCCTCTGTAACGTGGGGCAGCTGGGGTCCTGGTGCACTCTATACAAGCCACCACCCTCCTCCGGTACAAGAGTTCGCACCCCCTGTAACACACACACCGATATTCCAGTCGACAACCTCTGGGCACCGAGACGTAGGACTTTAACCTCCTTTGAGAGGGGCCTGAACTCGTAAAACTCGTGTGTACAACCTTGTCGTAGCTAGGACCTTGCGTCCTCCTACGTACCCCCTACTCTCACTGTCAGGCCTAGTACCACGACAATTGGCGCCCACCATGGGGCAGGTGTCTTAGTGACTTCCGGTGAGGTTGCAAGTTTTTCTCCGATCTTCATCAGCATGGTTTCCGGCGATGTTGTGGCGTTGGGCCACGAGATCCGACTCGGCGTGCTTGTTTTCATCGCCGACGACTCTGCCTAGCTTCAAGAGGCTCCCCTCGACGTCGAGGCACTTCCCGTCCACGGGTGATACGTCTCCAATGTATCTATAATTTTTTATTGTTCCATGCTATTATATATTCTGTTTTGGATGTTTAATGGGCTTTATTATACACTTTTATTTTATTTTTGGGACTAACCTATGAACCCAAGGCCCAGTGCAAATTGCTTTTTTTCTGCCTATTTTAGTGTTTCGCAAAAAAGGAATATCAAACGGAGTCCAAACGGAATGAAACCTTCAGGAGAGTTATTTTTGGAACGATACCTGTACGAGAGACTTGCAGTACAAGTCAGAGAAGAAACGAGGTGCCCACGAGGGGGTAGGGTGCGCCCAGGGGGTAGGCATGCCCCCCTCGTGGGCCCCACGTTGCTCCACCGACGTACTTTTTCCTCCTATATATACCCATATACCCTGAAAACATCGAGGAGCGCGAAGAAACCCTAATTCCACCGCCGTAACCTTCTGTTCCCGTGAGATCCCATCTTAGGGCCTGTTCCGGAGCTCCGCCGGAGGGGGCATCGATCATGGAGGGCTTCTAAATCAACACCATAGCCTCTCTGATGAGTTGTGAGTAGTTGACCTTCGGGTCCATAGTTATTAGCTAGATGGCTTCTTTTCTCTCTTTGGATCTCAATACAAAGTTCTCCTCGATCTTCGAGGACATCTATTCGATATAATATTTTTGCGGTGTGTTTGTCGAGATTCGATGAATTATGGGTTTATGATCAAGATTATCTATGAACAATATTTGATTCTTTTCTGAAATCTTTTATGTATGATTATAATATCCTTGCAAGTCTCTTCGAATTATTGGTTTGGTTTGGCCTACTAGATCTATAGTTCTTGCAATGGGAGAAGTGCTTGGCTTTGGGTTCAATCTTGCGGTGTCCTTTCCCAGTGATAGAAGGGGCAGCAAGGCATGTATTGTATTGTTGCCATCGAGGATAAAAAGATGGGGTTTATATCATATTACTTGAGTTTATCCCTCTACATCATGTCATCATGCTTAAGGCGTTACTATGTTCTTATGAACTTAATACTCTAGATGCATGCTGGATAGCGGTCGATGTGTGGAGTAATTGTAGTAGATGCAGAATCATTTCGATCTACTTGTCACGGACGTGATGCCTATATACAATGATCATGCGTAGATATTCTCATAACTATGCGCTTTTCTATCAATTGCTCGATAGTAATTTGTTCACCCATCGTAGATTTCTGCTATCATGAGAGAAGCCACTAGTGAAACCTATGGCCCCCGGGTCTATTCTCATCATATTAATCTTCCATCTACTTAACTTTGCATTATTTACTTTCTATTTCTATACCAAAAATACCAAAAATATTATCTTATCATATCTATCAGATCTCACTCTCGTAAGTGACCGTGAAGGGATTGCCAACCCCTTATCTCGTTGGCTGCGAGGTTCTTATTTGTTTGTGCAGGTGCGAGGGACTTGCACGTGGTATCCTACTGGATTGATACCTTGGTTCTCAATAATTGAGTGAAATACTTATGCTACTATGCTGCATCACCCTTTCCTCTTCGAGGGAATACAACGCAAGCTCGAGAAGTAGCAGCGGGGCGGAGCACTTTTGTGCAAGTGCTTGTGGCATCTTTCTCCGGCAACCGTCGAACCAGTATTGGTCGGCTCCCTCGTTATGTGCTCTCCCCGCTGCACGCTGCCGCAAGTGGTCCGGTCGGTCGCGACTCCAGTGGTGGGTGAAGCACGCGGTGGCTCGCCAATCAGCCACCCCCAAGTCGCGGCAATCGAGCCCGACGAGTACCACTACGGGCCGGTCGACTGGCTCCGTAGATACACTTTCCGAGTGCGGGAGCAGTGACCCCGCGATGGAGGTCCTCATGGTCGGCTCTCGGTGCAGTCCACCTGGGTACCCTCGCGGTGATGGCGATGGCAGCAACGATGGTCAGTCGTACGATCATGATGGGTATGTACCTCAGCCCCTCACTGCGGAGCAAAGAGAAGAGATGCGTCACCGTCAGGACGAAGCACTACATAGCCCCATCTTGGGAGAGACTTTGGAGGCTCGGGCCCTGAAAGCCGCGCGCTTAGCCACCGTGGCCGAGCGTGCGCGTGTAGAAAACCTTCAGCGTTCACTCAACGATCGAGCCCGCCGACTGATTCCCGAATCTAGTCAACGACAGCGACAATTGTTTCCTCTCGAGCCCCAAGTATACCGCCCTCCGATTCAGAACCTCACAGCTGCGGCCCGTATTGCAGAGTCAATCCAGCCATCTCAATCGGAAGCTGGAAGAGGTCTGCTGCAGATTCGAGCGCTGCTCCGAGCGGCAGGTGAACAAAATTCAGTCGTTTCCCAATCACGCAACATAATTCACAGCAGGTCTGTGGCAGCGGACACAGTCTGGTCGGCCCATAGCCCAAGATCACCTCTGCGGCATGAAGGTCGTGGGCCCCACAGAGAGCAACATCTGGGTCAGAACTATGATCAGTATGACCGTCGACTCGGTCACAATGACCGCCGTCGAGTGCCCACGCCACCTCCAGGGAGCGGATCGTACTCGCCTCGGCGGTATGATGGTAGGCGCCCGCATGGTGACGAGCGAAGGATCCCAGTAGACCCTCGAAGACCCGGCTTTGATGCGAGATCGATTCTTGTGCAAGGTCTGATCGACAGGAGCCGGGCACACAGACAAGGGCAGGACAGGGACTGTCGGTGTACAAAAGAAGGGGTGCATCTTTGTACCCCTAACTTATGCATGGACAGTCGGAGCTGCGCCCACGGCCGCACCAAGCAGAGCAGGAGAAGTGGACCGAGGTAAAACCGAAGCCCAAAACAACCAGGACAAACACCAAGACAGACAGCACGAGAAGACCAAGCAAACACATATTCATAATATTGAAGCCAAAAGATGCAAGGTTGATAATGATAGTGCAACTTATTTGTGGCACCGCCGTTTAGGTCATATTGGTATAATGCGCATGAAGAAACTCCATGCTGATGGACTTTTGGAATCACTTGATTATAAATCACTTGGTGCTTGCGAACCATGCCTCATGGGCAGGATGACTAAAACTCCGTTCTCCGGAACAATGGAGCGAGCACCAGATTTGTTGGAAATCATACATACTGATGTATGTGGACCGATGAGTGTTGAGGCTCGCGGCGGGTATCGTTATTTTCTGACCTTCACTGATGATTTGAGCAGATATGGGTATATCTACTTGATGAAGCACAAGTCTGAAACATTTGAAAAGTTCACAGAATTTTAGAGTGAAGTAGAGCATCATCGTAACAAGAAAATAAAGTTTCTACGATCTGATCGTGGAGGCGAATATTTGAGTTACAAGTTTGGCATTCATTTAAAACAATGTGGAATAATTTCACAACTCACGCAACCCGGAACACCACAGCGTAATGGTGTGTCTGAACATCGTAATCGTACCTTATTAGATATGGTGCAATCTATGATGTCTCTTTGGGATTTACCACTATCGCTTTGGGGATATGCTTTAGAGACAGCTGCATTCACGTTAAACAGGGCACCATCTAAATCCGTTGAGACGACGCCTTATGAACTATGGTTTGGCAAGAAACCAAAGTTGTCGTTTCTTAAAGTATGGGGCTGCGATGCTTATGTGAAAAAGCTTCAACCTGATAAGCTCGAACCCAAGTCGGAGAAATGTGTCTTCATAGGATATCCAAAGGAAACTATTTGGTACACCTTCTATCACAGATATGAAGGCAAGATATTCTTTGCTAAAAATGGATCCTTTCTAGAGAAGGAGTTTCTCTCGAAAGAAGTGAGTCGGAAAGTAGAACTTGATGAGATAATTGTACCTTCTCCTGGATTGGAAAGTAGTACATCACAGAAACTAGTTCTAGTGATTCATACACCAATCAACGAGGAAGCTAATGATGATGATCATGAAACTTCAGATCAAGTTACTACTGAACCTCGTAGGTCAACCAGAGTACGTTCCGCGCCAGAGTGGTACGGTAACACAATTCTGGAAGACATGTTACTAGACCATGATGAACCTACGAACTATGATGAACCGATGATGAGCCTAGATTCCGCAAAATGGCTTGAAGCCATGAAATCTGAGATGGGATCCATGTATGATAACAAAGTGTGGACTTTGGTTGACTTGCCCGATGATCGGCAAGCCATTGAAAATAAATGGATCTTCAAGAGGAAGACAGATGCCAATGGTAATGTTACTGTCTACAAAGGTCGACTTGTTGCGAAAGGTTTTTGACAAGTTCAAGGAGTTGACTACGATGAGACTTTCTCACCCGTCGCGATGCTTAAATCTGCCCGAATCATGTTAGCAATTGCCGCATTTTATGATTATGAAATCTGGCAAATGGATGTCAAAACTGCATTCCTTAATGGATACCTCAAAGAGGAGTTGTATATGATGCAACCAGAAGGTTTTGTCAATCCTTTAGGTGCTAACAAAGTGTGCAAGCTCCAGCGATCCATCTATGGACTGGTGCAAGCATCTCGGAGTTGGAATATACGCTTTGATGAGGTGATCAAAGCATATGGTTTTATACAGACTTTTGGAGAAGCCTGTATTTACAAGAAAGTGAGTGGGAGCTCTGTAGCATTTCTGATATTATATGTGGATGACATATTGTTGATTGGAAATGATAGAATTTCTAGATGGCATAAAAGGATACTTGAATAATACTTTTTCAATGAAAGACCTCGGTGAAGCTGCTTATATATTAGGCATCAAGATCTATAGAGATAGATCAAGACGCTTAATTGGACTTTCACAAAGCACATACCTTGATAAAGTTTTGAAGAAGTTCAAAATGGATCAGTCAAATAAAGGGTTCTTGCCTGTGTTACAAGGTGGGAAGTTGAGTAAGACTCAGTGCCCGACCACTTCAGAAGACAGAGAGAAAATGAAAGCCATTCCCTATGCCTCAGCCATAGGATCTATCATGTATGCAATGCTGTGTACCAGACCTGATGTGTGCCTTGCTATAAGTTTAGCAGGGAGGTACCAAAGTAATCCAGGAGTGGATCATTGGACAGCGGTCAAGAACATCCTGAAGTACCTGAAAAGGACAGAGGATATGTTTCTCATTTATGGAGGTGACAAAGAGCTCGTCGTAAACGGTTACGTCGATTCAAGCTTTGACACTGATCCGGATGACTCTAAGTCACAAACCGGATATGTATTTTTATTGAATGAAAGAGTTGTCAGTTGGTGCAGTTCCAAGCAAAGCGTCGTGGCGGGATCTACGTGTGAAGCGGAGTACATAGCTGCTTCTGAAGCAGCAAATGAAGGAGTCTAGATTAAGGAGTTCATATCCAATCTAGGTTTAATACCTAGTGCATCGGGTCCAATGAAAATCTTTTGTGACAAAACTGGAGCAATAACCTTGGCAAAGGAATCGAGTTTTCACAAGAGAACCAAGCACATCAAGAGACGCTTCAATTCCATCCACGATCAAGTCAAGGAGGGAGACATAGAAATTTGCAAGATACATACGGATCTGAATGTCGCAGACCCGTTGACTAAGCCTCTCCCACGAGCAAAACATGATCAGCACCAAGACTCCATGGGTGTTAGAATCATTACTATGTAATCTAGATTATTGACTCTAGTTCAAGTGGGAGACTGAAGGAAATATGCCCTAGAGGCAATAATAAAGTTGTTATTTTTATTTCCTTATATCATGATAAATGTTTATTATTCATGCTAGAATTGTATTAACCGGAAACTTAGTACATGTGTGAATACATAGACAAAACATAGTGTCCCTAGTATGCCTCTACTAGACTAGATTATTGATCAAAGATGGTTATGTATCCTAACCATAGACATGAGTTGTCATTTGATCAATGGGATCACATCATTAGTAGAATGATGTGATGGAAAAGACCCATCCGTTAGCTTAGCAACTTGATCGTTTAGTTTTACTCCTATTGCTTTCTTCATGACTTATACATATTCCTATGACTATGAGATTATGCAACTCCCGAATACCGGAGATACACCTTGTGCGCTATCAAACATCACAACGTAATTGGGTGATTATACAGATGCTCTACAGGTGTCTCCAAAGGTGTTTGTGGTGTTGGCATAGATCGAGAATAGGATTTGTCACTCCGAGTGTCGGAGACGTATCTCCGGGCCCTCTCGGTAATACACATCATAATAAGCCTTGCCAGTAAATGACTAATGAGTTAGTCATGAGATGATGTATTATAGAACGAGTAAATATACTTGCCGGTAATGATATTGAACTAGGTATGATGATACCGACGATCGAATCTCGGACAAATAACATACCGATGACAAAGGGAACAATGTATGTTGTTATGCGGTTTGACCGATAAAGATCTTCGTAGAATATGTAGGAACCAATATGAGCATCCAGGTTCCGCTGTTGGTTATTGACTGGAGATGAGTCTCGGTCATGTCTACATAGTTCTCGAACCAGTAGGGTCCGCACGCTTAACGTTCGATGACGATCGGTATTATGAGTTTATGTGTTCTGATGTACCGAAGGTAGTTCAGAGTCCCGGATGTGATCACGGACATGACGAGGAGTCTCAAAATGGTCGAGACATAAATATTCATATATTGGACGACTATATTCAGACACCGGAAGTGTTGCGGGTGATTTCAGAGAAAACCGGAGTGCCAGAGGGTTACCGGACCCCCCCGGGAGAACTAATGGGCCACATGGGCCTTAGTGGAGAGAGAGAGAGAGGGCCAGCCAGGGCAGGCCGCGCGCCCCCTCCCCCTCTGGTCCAAATTGGACTAGGGAAGGGGGGCGGCGCCCCCCTTTCTTTCTCCCTCTCCTCCTTCCTTTCCCCCTCCTAGTAAAAGTAGGAAAGGGGAGTCCTACTCCTACTAGGAGGAGGACTCCTCCTCTCTCCCGCGCGCCCAAGGGCCGTCCGGCCTCCCCCTTACTCCTATATATACGGGGGCAGGGGCACCCTAGAACACACAATTGAACATCAGTTTTAGCCGTGTGCGGTGGCCCCTCCACAGATGCACACATCGGTCATATCGTTGCAGTGCTTTGGCGAAGCCCTGCGTCAGTAGCTTCATCATCACCGTCACCACGCTGTCATGCTGACGAAACTCTCCCATGACGCTCAACTGGATCAAGAGCTCGTGGGACATCATCAAGCTGAACGTGCGCTGAACGCGGAGGTGCCGTACGTTCGGTGCTTGGATTGGTTGGATCGCAAAGACGCTCGACTACATCAAGCGCGTCACTAGACGCTTCCGCTTTCACTCTATGAGGGTACGTAGACACACTCTCCCTGCTCGTTTCTATTATTTTCCTAGATAGATCTTGCATGATCGTAGGAATTTTTTGAAATACTATGTTCCCCAACAAAGGGATATTAAGGCCTCATTTTAATAGAGAACCGGAACAAAGCATTAACACATATAGAATACATGAACTCCTCAAACTACAGTCATCTCTGGGAGTGGTTCTGATTGTTGTCACTCCGGGGTTGCCTGGTCATAACACGTAGTAGGTGACTATAACTTGCAAGATCGGATCTAGAACATGGATATAATGATGATAACATAAATGGTTCATATCCGAGTTCATGGCACCCAGGCTGAAAGTGACAAGCATTAAGCATGGCAAAGTCATAGCAACATCAATCAAGAACATTGTGGATACTAGGGGTCAAGCCCTAACAAAACTAACTCGATTACATGATGAATCTCATCCAACTCCTCACTGACCATCGAGCCTACAAAGGAATTACTCACTCCCGGTGGGGAGCATCATGGACCTGGGCGATGGAGAAGGGTTGGTGATGACGAAGAACGAAGATCCCCCTCTTCGGAGCCCCAAACGGACTCCAGATCTGGCCTCCTGAGGAAGAACATGAGGCAGCGGCGGCTCCATCTCGTAGATCACTATAATTCTTTTTTCCTATTTTTTTCTGGACGAATGTTAACTTATAGTATCAGGGTTGGCGTCTGCGGGGCCACCAGGTGGGGACAACCCACCTGGGCGTGCCAGGAGAGGGGGGCGCACCCTGGTGGGTTGTGCCCACCCAGGTGCCCTCTCCGATGGTTCTTGGCTCCGGTATTTTCCTTTTATTGTATAAAAATACCTCATGAAGTTTTGCTTTATTCCAAGAACTTTTATTTTTGCACAAAAACAACACCATGGTAGTTCTGCTGAAAACAGAGTCAGTCCGGGGTTAGTTTCATTCAAATCATGCAAATTAGAGTCCAAAACAAGAGGAAAAGCTTCAGGAAAAGTAGATACCTTGGAGACGTATCAGTTACCTCAACGAGGATATGTATGTCCCCAACAATAAGATTATCATATTTCTTTTTGACAGTAGGAATAGGGAATTCAAAACCTCCTGTAGCAATTGGTGAAAATTTTCCAATCGAGTCGATGCTATTCACTTGAGGTGGTTTCCTCGGAAGCCGTATGCTCATTACAATTGACATGAAAAGTGACATTACCTTTGTTGCAATCAATAACAGCCCTAAAGTGTTCAAAAATGGTCTACCAAGGATGGTCGACATACTGTCGTCCTCGGGTATATCAAGAATAACAAAGTCCGTTAAGATAGTAATATTTGCAACTACTACATGCACATCCTCACAAATACCGATGGGTATAGCAATTGATTTATCGACCATTTGCAAACAAATTCCAGTTGGTTTCAACTTATTCAAATCAAGTCTTCGATACAAAGAGCAAGGCATAACACAAACACATGCTCCTAAGTCACACACAACAGTTTTAACATAGTTTCTTTTAATGGAGCATGGTATAGTTGGTATTCCTGGGTCTCCTATTTTTTTGTCATTCCATCCTTAAATGTATAATTTGCAAGCATGGTGGAAATTTCAGCTTCTGATATTTGTCTTTTATGGGTACCCTTCTTTTATTTGTAACAATATCTTTCATATAGTTAGCATAAGGAGACATTTTCAGAATATCAGTCAAACGAAGGTGCAAAAAGACATGTCTAAGCATTTCACAAAATCGCTCAAATTCTCCATCATTTTTATTCTTTGAAGCCTTAGGAGTAAATGCATGGGTTTCTGAACCCATGGTTCTCTTTCTTTACCATGTTGCCTAGCAATGAAGTCTCTTTTATCATATCATTTATTCTCAGGTTGTGGGTTATCAAGATCAACAACATATTTTACCTCCACATCATTATCATCACTAGGTTGGCATCAATATGAACCTCAACATTATCATTGTTACTAGGTTCATGTTCATTACCAGATTGTGTTTCAACATTAGAAATAGAAATATCATTTGGATTTTCAGGTTTGTTAACAGTAGGTTCACTAGAGGCATGCAAAGTCCTATCATTTTTCTTTTTTTCTTTTTAGATGGACTAGGTGCATCAATATTAAATCTTTGAGTGTCTTGTTCAATTCTTTTAGGATGAACTTCAGTATACAAAGGTTCCTGAGTCATCTTACCACCTCTAGTCATAACTCTAACAACATGATCATTCATCTTATTATTCATCTCATTCATCAAATCGTTTTGTGCTTTGAGAACTTGCTCTACTTTACTTTTTATCATGGAAGCAAGTTTACTAACAATCTTGAGATCATTAACAGTTCTAAACATATAGTCACTCAAGTGTTCAATCATACAAGAATTTCTTTTCAGTTGTCTACTAACATATGCATTGAAGTTTTCTTGTTTAACAATAAAGTTACCAAATTCATCCATGCATTGACTAGTAGATTTAGTATAAGGAATATCACCTTCATAAAAATCTACAGAGAGAATTTACCTTTACTACCTGTGTCGGGGTATTGGGACCATGTATTTCTTTGATAGGTGGTAAATTCTTAACATCTTCTGCTTTAATACCTTTTTCTTTCATTGATTTCTTTGCCTCTTGCATATCTTCAGGACTTAGAAATAGAATTCCTCTCTTCTTCGGAGTTGGCTTAGGAGGTTCTGGAAGAGTCCATTCATTATCATTTCTCACTATATTATTCAATAGTTCTTCAGATTGTCCAGCAGTTCTTTCCCTGAAAACACAACCAGCACAACTATTTAGGTGGTCCCTAGAAGCATCAGTTAGTCCATTATAAAAGATATCAAGTATTTCATTTTTCTTGAGAGCATGATCAAGCAAAGCATTAAGTAATTGCAGAAGCCTCCCCCAGGCTTGTGGGAGACTCTCTTCTTCAGTTTGCACAAAGTTAAATATTTCCTATAGAGCAGCTTGTTTCTTATGAGCAGGAAAATATTTTTCAGAGAAAAAGTAAATCATATCTTGGGACTACGCATATAACCAGGAGCAAGAGAATTAAACCATATCTTAGCATCACCCTTTAACGAGAAAGGAAACAACTTAAGAATGTAATATTAGCGATTTTTCTCTCATGGCGAAATAGGGTGGCTATATTATTCAATTTAGTAAGATGTGCCATAACGGTTTCAGTTTCATAACCATGGAAAGGATCAGATTCAACCAAAGTAATTAACTAAGGGTCTACAGAGAACTCATAATCCTTATCAGTAACAAAAATAGGCGAAGTAGCAAACTTAGGATCATATTTCATACTAGCATTCAAAGATTTTTCCTTCCACTTCCATAATAATTTCTTAAGGTCGTCTCTATCCTTACAAGCAAGAAAGTCTTTAGATACCTCTCCATCCATAACATAACCTTTCAGTATATTTGGCAATTTGTATCTAGGAGTGCTAGGTCTAATAGGTGTTTCATAATTTTCAGTTTCAAAGACTTCATCACTTCCAGCATTCTCAATATTTTTAACTCTTGCAAGTTGTTCATCAAGAAATTCACCTAGTGGCACATCATCATTAAGTAAAGTACTAGCATCACTCATAAGTATCATTCATAGCAGAAGTAGCATCATCAATTACTTGTGACATATCATTATTAATAGCAGGTGGTGGTGTCGCAAGGTTACTCAGAATAGAAGGTGAATCAAGTGATGAGTGTGATGGCAGTTCCTTACCCCCCTCATCTTAGAGGGGACGATCTCGGTCCTTTCATCCTTAAGATTCCTCATGGTGATAAACAAATATAAATCCCAAGTGACTCAACAAATATAGATATGCTCCCTAGCAACGGCGCCAGAAAAAGGTCTTGATAACACCCCTTAGAGTTGCGACTCCGCAGATCGTGAGCTTGTGATGGGCTAAGTTGGGACACCCCTGCAGGGTTTGATCTTTCGAAAGCCGTGCCCGCGGTTATGTGGCAGATGGGAATTTGTTAATATCCGGTTGTAGAAAACTTTACACCATGTTCAGAATACACTTCCAGCGTGAGTAACCGTGACGGTCATTTTCCGAAGGGGTTCGGGAAGTGAACACGGTGGGGTTATGTTTGACGTGCTTAGATAGGATCACTTCATGATCACTTTGTCACTCGTGGCACTTCTCTTCTTGCTCTAAACATGTAAGCTAGTGCTAGTGCAGCTGCAACCTTTGTTCTTCAGCCTTGTTCCACACCCAAGGCTTAGATAGTTTTGCTACCCGGGAACGGGATTGCTGAGTCCTCCGTGGCTCACATATTCTACACAACACCAGATGCAGGTACTATGGTGAACTACACAGGAGACGACACAGAGCTGTCCTGGGAGTTCGACGAAGAACGCAGGCGATACTACTTGTCTTACCCAGAGGATCAGTAGTGGCTTCTACTAGGGGCGATCGGACCTTGTGGCTTTATTTATTTCGGTATCTTTCATTTGGACCTTCGTCCGTAGTCGGACTGTGATGTTATTTGGATGATGATTGCTTATGTAATGTATTGTGTGACGTGGCGAGTGTAAGCCAACTACTCTTATGCAATTTCATCCCTCTTTTACATGAGTCGTGCAAAGATACCATACTTGAGATCATTCTAGTATGAGCTTATTGAAAGCACATTTGCTCCCTGGGTGGTTTTGGTAATTAATGACAACATACTTTGTGGTTGGACTAATGCTTTTATCAAGTATGTTTCAGGAAATACAATCACTTTGGCTTGGCAAAATGACTGAAGAAGTGGACCCCTCAAAATGCTAAGGCAAGCATTGGCAAAAGCTCAAGACTCCATTTTTGGTTTAGTGATCCAAGATCACATTGAGTCCATAGGAAAAGCCAATACTATTAAAAGGGGATGAGGTTATGTTGATGATCTGGTTGCTCAAGTGCTTAGTGATATATCTCCTTAAACTATCAGCAACCTCCACTACAATATACACTCATAAGTAATCTCGGTCCCACCGATTATCCAAACTCAGTCACACCGAGATGAACCACCTCAGCCATAAGCCAAACCCTGGAAAAATCGGATATTCCAAGTTTGAAATCAGTTTCACCGAAACATGGGCTGCCAAGCTTCTGTAACCTTCTATAATCAAATCGGTGTCACCGAGATGATGAAGTCGGTCCCACCGAAACTGGCATGCTCTTGTCTTTGCTCAAATCGGACTAACCGAGATGGTATTCTCGGTCCCACCGAAAACCCCAAGTTCACATTATTTGAACTTTCGGTCTCACCGAGTTGTCCATTTCGGTCCCACCGAGTTTGCTCAAATATGTGTGTAACGGTTGGATTTTTGTGTGGAGGCTATATATACCCCTCCACCCCCTCTTCATTCGTGGACAGAGCCATCAGAAAGAACTACCACTCCTACCTTACATTTCTGAGAAGAGAACTACCTACCCTTGTGTTGAGATCAAGTTGCTCCACTCCCACCATATGAAACTTGATCTCTAACCTTCCCAAGTTGCTTTCCACTCAATCCTTTCTTCCACCACAGCCAAATCAGTGAGGAGAGTTGAGTGTTGGGGAGATTATCATTTGAAGCACAAGAGCAAGGAGTTCATCATCATCTACAACATCTATTACCTTTTGGAGGGTGGTGCCTCCTAGATTGGTTAGGTGTCGCTTGGGAGCCTCCATCATTGAGATGTGGAGTTGAACCAAGAAGTTTGTAAGGGCAAGGAGATCGCCTACTTCGTGAAGATCTACCCCGAGTAAGGCTAGCCCTCCGTGGGCGTAGGCCATGATGGAATAGACAAGGTTGCTTCTTCGTGGACCCTTCGTGGGTGGAGCCCTCCGTGGACTCGCGCAGCCGTTACCCTCCATGGGTTGAAGTCTCCATCAACATGGATGTACGATAGCACCACCTATCGAAACCACGGGAAAAATCATTGCGTCTCCAAATTGCGTTTGATCTTCTCCACCTCTCTTTACTACATGTGCAATTTACTTTCCGCTGCCCATACTCTAGAATTGCATGTGTAGTGTGCTACTTGACTTGTGTGTTATGCAAAATCTGCCAAAATCTGTCCTTGATAAAAGACATAATTTTTATCTTGTCGAGTAGTCTAATCACCCCCCCTCTAGACACTCTCACCTTCTTCGATCCCTCAATTGGTATCAGAGCTTTGGTCTCCATTGCTTTGGTTTACACACCATTGGAGGAAGATGGACGTGTCTACGTTTGGGAGTGTTAGCCATAGAGTGCCTATTCTTAATGGAGGGTCCTATAACTCGTGGAGGGTTGAAATGCTTAGTATCTTTAAGATGTACAATTTGTGCAAATATGTTGAGACCCCCTATGTGCCTCCATTTGATCCCTTGCACCCTACCATGGATGAAGAGCTTGATTTGCTTCGTAACCTTAGGACTGTAAATCTTATCATTAGAGGGTTACCCGATAACTTGCTTAATCTCGTTACAAACTTTGAGTGCGCCTATGCTATGTGGAAATTCTTGGAAGAACTTTATCCGGACTACTCTTTGAGAGGTCTTGATGAAATTCTACACAAGACTATTGAATTTGATAAGATGCGCCCCAATGATCCCAACTTTGATAAATGCTTCTTTGAGCTTCGTGATCTTATGAAAAAGAAGGGTGATCCCGGTCTTATCAATGTTTTAATTAGAAATGCTCTTGCATTGCATTCCGAAGATTATTGTCACATTGACAAAACTAATGCAAGTGGTTATCAAATTGACCTAGGTGTTGATGATGAACAATCTATGGGTCAATATGATGATGAGCATGAGCATGATGATGATTACTCCGATTCGGACACCGAGCTAGACAAGATCATGAAGAGTATCAATCTTATGGCAAATCTGAGAGACTACATGTCCGGCGGAAAAGAGTGGATTCTTGATAGTGGTTGCACCGACCACATGACCGGAGACAAAGACATGTTTCGAGAGCTTGCAAAGAACGATGGTCCACGCAAGTATGTGACTTTTGGAGACAACTCCAAGGGTAAGGTACTTGGCCTTGGTAAGGTGGCCATATCTCATGATAGCTCTATTCAAAATGTCATGCTTGTAGAATCTCTTGGATACAATTTACTTTTCGTGTCTAGATTAGCTGACTTTGGATTCAATGTGCTATTCACCAAAGTAGATTGCCAACTCTTTCGTCGTGACAATCAAAACATGGCGTTTACCGGTATCCGTAGAGGTGATCTATATATTGTTGATTTCACTAAGAAAGCCCAACCTAGAGCTTGTTTCATTGCTAAATCCTCTAAAGGTTGGTTATGGCATAGAAGGCTTGGACATGTTGGTATGCGTAATCTAGACAAGCTGATCAAAGGTCATCATATTCTTGGTGTTAAAGATGTGTTCTTTGACAAAGATAGACTTTGTAGTGCTTGTCAAGCAGGAAAACAAGTAGGTGGAAGTCATCCCGTGAAAAATATCATGACCACAAGGAGACCTCTTGAGCTTCTTCATATGGATCTCTTCGCTTGTCAAGCAGGAAAACAAGTAGGTGGAAGTCATCCCGTGAAAAATATCATGACCACAAGGAGACCTCTTGAGCTTCTTCATATGGATCTCTTCGGTCCCAATGCTTACAAAAGCCTTGGTGGTAACTCCTTTGGTCTAGTTATAGTTGATGATTATTCCAGATTTACGTGGGTATTTTTCCTTGATGACAAATCGCAGGTTCAGAGAATCTTCAAAACCTTTGCCAAAAAGGCCCAAAATCAATTTGAGGTGAAGATCAAGAAAGTTCGGAGTGACAATGGAACGGAGTTCAAGAACGTCAATGTAGACTCTTTTCTCGATGAGGAAGGAATTATACATGAGTTCTCGGCTACGTACACTCCTCAACAAAATGGAGTTGTTGAGAGGAAGAACCGAACGCTCATAGAGATGGCGAGAACGATGCTTGATGAATACAAGACACCGAAGCATTTTTGGGGAGAAGCGGTCGAGACAGCTTGTCATGCTATCAACAGGCTTTATCTTCATAAGCTCCTCGGCAAGACATCATACGAGCTCCTCACCGGTAACAAACCCCAAGTGGGATACTTTCGTGTCTTTGGTTCAAAATGCTATATCCTTGATAAGCATCGTCGGTCTAAATTTGCTCCTAAATCTCATGAAGGCTTTCTCCTTGGTTATGGATCAAACTCCCACACCTACCGTGTCTACAATAATTTCACCCGAAAGGTTGAAGAGACGGTAGACGTGAAGTTTGATGAATCTAATGGCTCACAAGTAGAGCAAATGCCTATTGATGTAGGAGACAAGGACCCATCGGAAGCTATCCAAGACTTATCTATTGGAAAGATCTGTCCCATGGAAGTGAAGGAGAGTACCTCATCTACATATGTGGAGCCCCCTACCTCACGGAGAGATGAACCTCAAGGCAACATGGAGGCCTCCACAAGTGGAACTCACCAAGATGAGGAAGTGCAACAAGAAGATCCACCACAACCTCCTTCTCCACCGCCTCAAGACAACACCAACAACAATGAAGAAGAAGAAGAGGAAGATGAAGATGATGAGGAAGCTCAGACACAGCCTCAACAAAAGCTATCCCGAGTTCGAGCAAGAGTCAAGAAAAATCATCCCGTGGAACAAATGATGAACGACATCAACTCCGGGAGAATCACTCGCTCTAAAACTCGCTTAGCTAACTTTTGTGAGCATTACTCATTTATCTCTAGTGTTGAACCTATGAAGGTAGAAGAAGCACTTGAAGACCCGGATTGGGTGAACGCTATGCACGAAGAACTACACAACTTCGAGAGGAACAAGGTATGGACTTTGGTAGAGAAGCCCAAGGATGATCAAAACATCATTGGAACCAAATGGGTGTTTCGGAACAAGCAAGATGAAGATGGACAAGTCATCCGCAACAAGGCTCGTCTCGTAGCTCAAGGTTACACACAAGTCGAAGGTATGGACTATGGTGAGACCTATGCCCCCGTTGCTAGACTTGAGTCCATTCGCATTCTTCTTGCTTATGCCAATCACCATGACATTACTCTCTATCAAATGGATATCAAAAGTGCTTTCCTAAATGGTGAAATTGAGGAGGAAGTATTTGTGAAACAACCTCCCGGATTTGTGAATCCCAAAAAGCCTAATCATGTTTACAAGTTGCACAAAGCTCTTTATGGTCTTAAACAAGCTCCTAGAGCTTGGTACAAATGCTTGACTAGTTTTCTTCTTGAAAAAGGCTTTGAGATTGGAAAGATAGACTCAACGCTGTTCACGAAAAGGGTTAATGGTGAACTATTTGTGTGCCAAATATATGTTGATGATATTATCTTTGGTTCAACTAACCCTCATTTTAGCAAGAAGTTTGGACAGCTCATGTCGGAGAAGTATGAGATGTCCATGATGAGTGAACTCAAATTCTTCCTTGGGTTGCAAATCAAGCAATCTAAGGAGGGTACCTTTGTCTCACAAACAAAGTACACCAAGGATCTCTTCAAGAAGTTCAACATGCAAGAAAGCAAAGGTATGAGTACCCCCATGCCTACAAGTGGACATAATGACTTGACAAAAGATGGAGAACCCATTGATCAAAGGGTTTACCGATCCATGATTGGTTCTCTACTATATCTTTGTGCTTCTAGTCCTGACATAATGTTGAGTGTATGCATGTGTGCGCGATATCAAGCAGCCCCTAAAGAATGTCATCTTAAAGCTGTTAAAAGGATAGTGAGATATTTGATACGCACACCAAACTTTGGCATTTGGTATCCTAAGAGGGCCTCTTTCGACCTTGTTGGCTATTCCGACTCGGACTATGCCGGTGACAAGGTTGATAGAAAGTCAACTTCGGGTACGTGTCAATTCCTTGGTCGATCCCTTGTATCTTGGTCCTCCAAGAAACAAAATTCGGTATCATTATCCACTGCAGAAGCGGAATATATTGCTGCTGGTTCGTGTTGTGCTCAATTGCTATGGATGACACAAACGCTTAAGGATTATGGGATACATGTGAGACATGTTCCCTTGCTTTGTGACAATGAGAGTGCGATTAAAATTGGACATA
Organism: Secale cereale; assembly: GCA_902687465.1. Classification (NCBI taxonomy): domain Eukaryota; kingdom Viridiplantae; phylum Streptophyta; class Magnoliopsida; order Poales; family Poaceae; genus Secale; species Secale cereale. The sequence goes on along the minus strand of LR738712.1, from coordinate 530,053,835 downwards.
ATCCCGTGCAACACTCTCGAACGAAGCATATTGAAGTTCGTCACCATTTTATTCGTGATCATATTGCCAAGGGTGACATTAATCTTAAGCATGTTCGTACTGACAAACAACTTGCTGATATCTTTACAAAACCTCTTGATGAGAAGGTGTTTTGTCGCTTAAGGAGTGAGTTGAACATCATTGATGCTTCAAACTTGGAGTGAGAACTCCATTGATGCATGCAAGGCATGAGCCCACGTGACTAATCCTTGATATTTCTCTTATGATGGTGATCATATGTCTTGGACACATCTGCCTCCTTGTATTGCATCTAACTCCTTGCAGGTACTTGGATGATCTACATTCCACAAGATTACCACACACTCAAATCATGAGTAATCTTGTCATTGACCAAGCATCTAGCCCTTTGGGATGTTGAGTTCAAGGAACAAAATTCCACATATCCTTCTTGGCATCTTATACATCTAGTATTTCACTCTTGTCATCTTGGATATCCTTGAGTATTTCCTTGCTTGCCTAACCCATGTAGGAAGATGAACTACACAAGTGGAAATGGCGCTCCAACTTCACATTCAATGAGCACCTACATCAAGTTTACCTACATGAGCAAAGCAACAACAAGCCCAAGGTATGTTGTTCACATCTTTAAGGAGCTTTGCTCAAAGTCATGAGTACAAGCAGCTTCATAAGATGTGATCACATCAAATGCTTAATCGAAAAATGGCAACCCCATTTTGAGCTTAAATGATGAGTATGACCTATGATCAAATGTCCTCATTTGACTCTTAAGTCAATATACTCAAACATAGGTGACCTTGTCGCCAACCTTTATCTAGATGAAGTACATATGTTTTGGAGTCTTTCTATTTTCTCTTATGTTCTCTCATTGAGTTTTCTTTCAATTCAAAAAAAAAACTTCATCTAGGAATCTTTTTCATTTCTATTCTTCTGTCTTTGTGAATATCCTTCTGGCTCTGATGAATTCCTCGAAAATCTTTCACAAATTCATTGCAAATCCCTTGAAACATTCCTTGCAAGTGAGCTGAATTATCTCTGTATTTCCTTGGAATTAAACTCGGCGTCACCGATTTCAATATTTCGGTCTGACCGAAAAGGATCTACCCTAACTCAATTCGGTGTCACCAATTTATTTCTTCCAGGATATCATCTTCTGCAGCTCCACTCAATGATTCTCTATGCATGTTCCTATTTGCCCTGTTGTGATTCTTAAGGATCCCACTTCTTTCTTTCCATCTTCCCTGACCTTCCTAGTTTGCTGTCCTTTTCGGCACTTGATGTCAAAGGGGGAGAAGACTTAGGGGGAGAAGAGAAGATTTAGGGGGAGAAGAAGAGCAATCTTATCTTAAGGGGGAGAGAATCACATCAAAGCTTTGCCGTGTTTTACAGTGGACATTACAATTGGCATCATTCTTTTGATTTTGCTCTTTCCATCAAACCCCTTGATCTGAGAGAACTCAAAGGGAGAGGAATCCTCACAATCGATATCTTATGGAAAGCAAAATCTCTCAGAGTTCATTGAAAATCTTTTAGTTTCGGAGACATGTTTGCTGATTCAAGCCTGTGCTCAATATGAGACACTCTTCATACATGTCATCCCTGGCTTGGTACTCTTGATGTTCTTGCAGTTGGTTGAAGAAATACTCTTGTGTTATCTAACCTTGTTTTCCCAAGTTTATCTCTTCAGGTACAATGCCAAGGAACCTCAAGGTAAGTATATGCACTTTGCAGAATGTGCATGATGGTAACTTGCTTGTGAATACTTGTTTGCAAGAAATCACCATGCACATATGCATTATCACTCACTTCTTTTCATCTGCTCTGATGCATATAGCCAAGCTGCATGTAGCACATCTTGCCTATCTCTCTTGTGTGCTTGTGGTAGTCCAAAACCATAATTTATGAAAATCTTGCACACTTGTAGGGGGAGCCTGTGTACTACATGTTTGTCAAAGCTTTCGTGATAATTCTGTCTTCCTTTCAATAAGCTTTGATGTCTTGTTTAGTGTGATTTTAGTGTGTTGCCATCAATTACCAAAAAGGGGGAGATTGAAAGCACATTTGCTCCCTGGGTGGTTTTGGTAATTAATGACAACATACTTTGTGGTTGGACTAATGCTTTTATCAAGTATGTTTCAGGAAATTCAATCACTTTGGCTTGGCAAAATGACTGAAGAAGTGGACCCCTCAAAATGCTAAGGCAAGCATTGGCAAAAGCTCAAGACTCCATTTTTGGTTTAGTGATCCAAGATCACATTGAGTCCATAGGAAAAGCCAATACTATTAAAAGGGGATGAGGTTATGTTGATGATCTGGTTGCTCAAGTGCTTAGTGATATATCTCCTTAAACTATCAGCAACCTCCACTACAATATACACTCATAAGTAATCTCGGTCCCACCGATTATCCAAACTCAGTCACACCGAGATGAACCACCTCAGCCATAAGCCAAATCGTAGAAAAATCGGATATTCCGAGTTTGAAATCGGTTTCACCGAAACATGGGCTGCCAAGCTTCTGTAACCTTCTGTAATCAAATCGGTGTCACCGAGATGATGAAGTCGGTCCCACCGAAACTGGCATGCTCTTGTCTTTGCTCAAATCGGACTAACCGAGATGGTATTTTCGGTCCCACCGAAAACCCCAACGTTCACATTATTTGAACTTTCGGTCTCACCGAGTTGTCCATTTCGGTCCCACCGAGTTTGCTCAAATATGTGTATAACGGTTGGAATTTTGTGTGGAGGCTATATATACCCCTCCACCCCCTCTTCATTCGTGGAGAGAGCCATCAGAAAGAACTACCACTCCTACCTTACATTTCTGAGAAGAGAACTACCTACCCTTGTGTTGAGATCAAGTTGCTCCACTCCCACCATATGAAACTTGATCTCTAACCTTCCCAAGTTGCTTTCCACTCAATCCTTTCTTCCACCACAGCCAAATCAGTGAGGAGAGTTGAGTGTTGGGGAGATTATCATTTGAAGCACAAGAGCAAGGAGTTCATCATCATCTACAACATCTATTACCTTTTGGAGGGTGGTGCCTCCTAGATTGGTTAGGTGTCGCTTGGGAGCCTCCGTCATTGAGATGTGGAGTTGAACCAAGAAGTTTGTAAGGGCAAGGAGATCGTCTACTTCGTGAAGATCTACCCCGAGTAAGGATAGCCCTCCGTGGGCGTAGGCCATGATGGAATAGACAAGGTTGCTTCTTCGTGGACCCTTCGTGGGTGGAGCCCTCCGTGGACTCGCGCAGCCGTTACCCTCCGTGGGTTGAAGTCTCCATCAACGTGGATGTACGATAGCACCACCTATCGGAACCACGGGAAAAATCATTGCGTCTCCAAATTGCGTTTGATCTTCTTCACCTCTCTTTACTACATGTGCAATTTACTTTCCGCTGCCCATACTCTAGAATTGCATGTGTAGTGTGCTACTTGACTTGTGTGTTATGCAAAATCTGCCAAAATCTGTCCTTGATAAAAGACAGAATTTTTATCTTGTCGAGTAGTCTAATCACCCCCCCTCTAGACACTCTCACCTTCTTCGATCCCTCACTTATACCTTTAAGTCATGCCTCGACACGTAGGAGGTATAATCTCATACTGGGCATTACAAGTTGGTATTCAGAGCCTTCTCTGACCTAGAAGCCCCCACTGATTGATCGAATCGTTGACGGTTGAGTCTAGGCATACACTTGAAAATGTTTTGAGTCCTATATATATATCGGAGAGTAGGATTTCTTTTTACTCCCTCATCCCTTTATCACTCTGGTGAGGACTCCTGATGATTACTTATCTCTTCTACTCTCAAAAATCCACTATTTTTTTTAGGATCATGCGAGTATTGTTTGGATTGTTCCGATGTCTTTGTGACGAGAACATTGTTCTTGATGCCTCCTGTCATTTAGGGGTTGTGGCAGTGTCCCGGGGAGTTGAGCTCCGAGGTGTTGTCGTCACAAATATATCGCAGCAGTTCTGGAATACTTAAGACGGCCGACATCGAAAACTCTTCTATGCGGTTAGTGGCAAGATAACCCCGACATCACCCAGTACTGGGGAGGTAGTTCGGGAGTATTGCCATAGCTTGTATAGCAGATGCATTTCGAAGGTCCGAGGTAAACGGTTTCCGGAAATAACTGGTTATGTGTTGAAGGATGGATACAGCTGGATGTAGGATTAGAGTTGAGTGGGCGATGCTTCCCCTGTATCCCCAACACCTGATTGCATAACTAGAAACTTTCGGAAATTAATAGGTGGGTTCATCTAGTATTTCGTAGGCATTCTTCCAACGAATGCATGATATGGAGTTCGGGGTTCTACATTGAGTGAAGTGGTTTTATGGGCGTTGTTCTGATCGGGAGTTGCATCTTTAAGGGTCCTTGGCTATGCTGATCCGGGGATTGCAAAACCCTTTTGTAACACGTTCCATAAGCTTTCAGCACGAATATGACGAACAAAGCTTCTATCTTGTATTTGTTCTATCTGCTCCTTGTTGTTTTTATTTACCTTTTTTTCTCCCAAGTGGCTTCTCAAGAAGATTGTTGTTACCATTAACCTGTGGATTACATTCGTTCATCTTATTTGAATGTTCTTGTGAAGACTTATGTTGCAGTTTCTAGCCGTTGATCCAGCTTATATATTTCCAATCAATGGCTAATAGTTGTCATCTCATTCAGGATGGCTCCAAAAAGGGTTCCCAACGCTAACCCCGAGGGTGAAGAAGTTCCTGATCGTCCTCCTTCCCCTCCTCCTCCGTCCGAGGCCTGGAGAGCAATTATGCAAGCAACGAACCAGAACACCCAGATGCTTATGCAAATGATGCAGAACCTTCAAGCAAATCAAGCAAATCAAGGTGGTCATGGGAACCAAGGCCAAGGAAATTTGTTCAACCAACCTCACTTTGCTACACTCAACCAGTTCCTGGCAAACCAACCGAAGGCATTCAGTTATTGTGTGGATCCGCTAGATGCTAAAGACTGGATAACAGACATCAAAAGGCATTTCGAGTGCAGTAACGTGAGACCTGAGGATTATGTCAAGTTTGCCGCCTTCCAACTCAACGACCAAGCCGCTGATTGGTGGCAACAGTACAAAGATTCCAGAGAGGGACGTGAAATCTCGTGGACTGACTTCTGCAAGGATTTCCGCTCTCACCACATTCCAACTAGTGTCATCGAAGGTATGCGTGAGCAATTCCGCAACCTGAAGCAAGGCACCATGTCCGTTTATCAATACAATGTCAAGTTCCAGAACCTTGACCGCTATGCCAAGGAAGATATCCCAGATTCCAAGAGCAAGATTTATCAGTTCCGTGGTGGTCTGAAGGATGAACTCCAACTAGCTCTCACCTTGTTTGAGCCGGATGAATTTGATCAATTCTATAACATGGCACTTAAGCAAGAGGCATCCCAGCTCAAGATGGAAGCTTCCAAAAAGAGGATCAGAGATGCTGTTCACTCCTCTTCTTCCCAAGTGGTTGCAAAGCAGCAGAAGTTTTGGCTTCCACCTCCTCCAGTGCTCCGTCCTCCCAACAACAACAACAAGCATTCTGGTGGCCGTGGTTTCTTCCACCCACCCAACCCAAGCAATCAGTCCAAGAATCACTTTCAAGCTTCGAAGTCAAGTGCTCCTTATCACCGTTCTCTCTCAGAAGTGGTTTGCAACAAGTGCACTCAGAAGGGTCATTATGCTAACAAGTGTCCCAACCCAAGGCGCCTTCCGCCTCCTCCACCTGTCAGCGCTGCTATTGTCAAGCACAATCCCAAGTCAGCAAAGAGTGAATTTGATGAATGCAGCTCAAGCAGAGAACTCTTCAGACGTGATACTTGGTAACCTTCCAGTCAATCTTAAAACTGCTAAAGTTTTGTTTGATTTGGGTGCATCATGCTCTTTCATGTCTCAACCTTTTGCTTCGAAACACAATGTTGACATCAAAAGTTTGCCAAGGGAATTATCAATTGTTTCTCCGGGAAAACTAATGCATTCTAGTGTGTATGCTCCGGACATATCTATTTATATGGGTGATTACCGCTTTCTGGTTTCTCCGGTTATTCTTGGCAATTCCGACATTGATCTTATTCTTGGGATGGATTGGCTCTCCAAGCATGATGCTCACATTGATTGTGCAAATAAGGAAGTCAAGCTTACTCATCCTGACGAAGACGTGATTATCTTCGCCTCTCGAGATAACACAATCAGGCTATTCTCTCTCAATGGCAAGGGCGAGATTAATGCCATCTCTCAGATTCCGGTGGTCAATGAATATGAAGATGTTTTCCCTGAAGAGCTTCCAGGCATGCCTCCGCATCGTCAAGTTGAATTCGTCATTGAACTCGAGCCCGGTACCGAGCCAGCATGTCGGCGTCCGTACAAGCTTTCCCCTGAAGAGTTAAAGGAGCTGAAGAGACAACTCGACGAGCAAGAGCGTATGGGTCTAATCAGGCCTAGCACTTCTCCTTGGGGCTGTGGTGTTCTATTTGTCAAGAAGAAGGATGGCACGGAGCGCCTTTGCGTTGATTACCGGCCATTGAACAAGAAGACAATAAAGAACAAGTATCCGCTCCCCAACATCAATGAATTGTTCGAGCAGCTCAAAGGAGCAAAAGTGTTCTCAAAGCTCGATCTCCGGATGGGTTACCACCATATCCGTATCCGTGAAGAAGGTATTCACAAGACCGCATTCAGAACAAGCTACAGCTCCTATGAATACACGGTCATGTCTTTTGGCCTCGCAAATGCTCCACCCACCTTCTCGAGAATGATGCAGTATATATTCAACCCTTACACCAATGAATTTGTTCTCGTCTATCTGGATGACATCTTGGTATTCTCCAAGAATGAAGAAGACCATGCCAAGCACCTTCGTTTGGTTCTGGACAGACTCCGTGAACATAAGTTCTATGCGAAGTTCTCCAAATGCTAATTCTGGCTGGATAAGGTCTTATATCTTGGCCATATCATCTCTGCTGAGGGTATTTCTGTCAACCCGGAGAAAGTTGAAGTGATTGTCAACTGGGAACCCCCGCAGAATGTCAAGCAACTCTGAAGCTTTCTTGGTCTCACTAGCTATTGTAGAAGGTTCGTTGAGAACTTCTCCAAGATTGCCAAGCCTCTCTCAAACTTGCTGCAGAAGAATGTCAAGTACAACTGGACTCCGGATTGTGATGTGGCATTCAAAACACTCAAAGAAAAGCTCATTTCTGCTCCGGTTCTTACTCCTCTGGATGAGTCCAAGCCCTATGAAGTATGCTGTGACGCTTCTCTACAAGGACTTGGTGGTGTTCTCATGCAAGACAAGAAGATTGTGGCATACACTTCTCGTCAATTGAAGCCAAATGAGAAGAACTACCCCACACATGATCTCGAGCTAGCAGTAGTGGTACACTTCTTGATCACGTGGAGACACCTTCTGTTGGCAGAAAAGTGGACATCTTCACCGATCACAAGAGCTTGAAGTACATCTTCACACAACCTAATCTGAACCTTCGCTAGACTCGTTGGGTTGAGATGATCGAAGAGTATGATCCAAGCATCGAATGCACACCTGGCAAGGCCAATGTCATTGCAGATGCCTTGAGCAGAAAGGCATATTGCAACAGTCTCCTTCTCAAGCCGTTTGAGCCTGAACTTTGTGAGTCATTCAAGAAGCTCAACCTCCAAGTTGTTCCGCAAGGCTATCATGCAAACCTTCAAGTTTCTCCTACCTTGGAAGATCAGATCTGTGAGGCCCAGCTCAGTGATGCTATGGTGCAGAAAGTGAAACATGGTATTGCTAAGGGTACTCCCAAATACAAGTGCAACCGCGTTGATGAGAAAGACACCTTGTTCTTTGAGGACAGAATTGTGGTTCCCAAGGGTGATCTCAGGAAGCTCATAATGAACGAAGCACATGACTCCCTCCTCTCGATTCATCCCGGAAGTTCCAAGATGTACCAAGTCCTCAAGCAATCTTACTAGTGGACTCGCATGAAAAGGGAGATTGCCCAATTCGTGAATGAATGTGATATCTGCAGAAGAGTGAAGGCAGAGCATCAACGTCCAGCCGGTCTCCTCCAACCTCTTCCTGTTCCCGAGTGGAAATTCGACCACATTGAAATGGATTTCGTCACTGGGTTCCCTAAGTCCAAGAAGGGGAATGATGCTATCTTTGTTGTGATTGATAAGCTAACCAAAGTAGCTCACTTCCTTCCCGTCAAAGAATCCATCAATGCAGCTCAGTTGGCATAGTTGTACACTTCCAGAATTGTGTCGTTACATGGCATTCCTCAAGTTATCTCCTCAGACCGTGGAAGTTTGTTCACATCCAAGTTCTGGGACTCCTTTCAGTCATCCATGGGCACTAAGATCCGTTTCAGCACTGCGTTTCACCCTCAGACTAGTGGTCAAGTCGAAAGAGTGAACCAGATCCTCGAGGACATGCTTAGAGCTTGTGTCATCTCTTTTGGCATGAAGTGAGAAGATTGTCTCCCGTTTGCCGAGTTCTCTTACAACAACAGCTTCCAAGCAACTACCGGCAAAGCTCCTTTTGAAATCCTCTATGGCAGAAAGTGCCGTACCCCTCTCAACTGGTCCGAGACTGATGAACGTCAACTTCTTGGCAATGACTTCATCTCAGAAGCCGAAGAAATGTGCAAAGTCGTACGTGAGAATCTCAAGGCCGCTTAGTCGCGTCAAAAGAGCTACTATGACGGCAAGCATCGTGATTTGGCTTTCGACATTGGAGATCATGTCTATCTCCGTGTTTCTCCTATGAAAGGAACCCAAAGATTTGGTATCAAAGGAAAGCTTGCTCCGAGATACGTGGGCCATTTCAAGATTCTTGGCAAAAGGGGCGATCTAGCCTATCAACTTGAGCTTCCATCCAACTTTGCAAATGTTCATGATGTGTTTCACGTGTCTCAACTCCGCAAGTGCTTCAACACACCTGAACGCACCATTCTGTTCGAGGAGATTGATCTTCAACAAGACTTATCTTATCGTGAGCAACCCGTTGCTATTCTTGAAGAGGCCGAGCGCAAGACCCGCAACAAGTCAATGAAGTTCTTGAAAGTTAAGTGGTCACACCATACCGACCGAGAAGCTATGTGGGAACGAGAAGATCACCTTCGTTTTGAGTACCCTTCTGTCTTCCAGTCCTAGATCTCGGGACGAGATCTTTTTGTAGTAGAGGAGAGTTTGTAATGCCCCAGATGTAACACTTTCCAATTATGGCAATATATGAAATGTTGGCTTCATCAATTCCATTCTGGGCTCTTCTTTCATTTCGGGTTTCTTCGTTTTGTCGTGTGCTGATGGCTTCTCGCCCCTCGTTGGTTACCCCAAGTGGAAGGTTTGAGATGCAGTGTAGCGGTAGTTTTCCCTTGGCAAAGATACCAAGGATCGAATCCCCTGAGACTCCGAGGTTCAACAAGAAGGTGTCAACTGCTAGCGGCGCAACTAGCGATCGACCGGACCTGCACACAAATACAAATAACTTTGCTCCCAACGAGTACAGAGAGGTTGTCAATCCCTCCGGCCTTGTCGTTTACAAAGGATCAAACGCAAGAGATAATAGTGATAGGTATGACTGCAACTAGTAAGTAAGAACTGAAAGTAAATAGCGGATGTGATCAGTGATGGTAATATGGACCGGGGTCCCATGATGTTCACTAGTGATGTCTCTCTCCCAAAAGACGATAAAACAGCTAAGTGAGGTAAACGAATTACAGCTGGGCAATTGACATGATTATGTGCGCAAACCAATGCTAACTATGCTGCAAAGAAAGGTAGAGGCTCAAAAGTATGGGTGGTACGCCAAGGTAAGTAGACCGAAATCCATCTGCATCTACTAGTAATCATCCACCTTGAGATATCTATCCAGAACATCTCGCTGGTATTAAGTTGCGAGTCCCACCCATAGTGTAAACTCAAAGCAACAGACAACTGCATTAAAAGAACTTTGCGTAAAGTAAACAATCCTTGCAACCACAAGTACAAGCACCGTTGTTTTCCCCATTGTGGCAATAGCACATCCCCTAGACTCATGTTTCTGTCACTCAAGCTAGTCATCGAGGGGCATGAACCCACAATCAAGCATAACGTTCCCTCTTGGAGTTACTACCTACTACTTGGCCAAAGCAATAAACAGCAACGGAGAACATGCAAGAATTACTCAAGAACATAAATATAAAAGAGGTAAATCAAATATATTACTCACACACAATCTGAACATAATCTCATAATCCATCGGATCCCAGCAAACTCATCATAGCAACAGCATAAGGATTACATATGTGCCTCGATCATGTAGGGCAGCTCACGAGGTCTAATCGGTGAAGAACAAAGAGGGGAGGAGAACATCACATAGCTACTGGTCATGGACCCATGGTCCAAGGGAGACTACTCACAACTCATCCGGGAGGCGTCCATGGTGGTGGAGAGGCTCCTGGTGGTGATCCTCCCCTCCGGCAGGGTGCCGGGAAGAGTTCTCCTGGTGCTCCCGATCTTGGAAGCGCGGCGGCGGCGGAACAGAGATGAGATCGCGAAAAAGGGTTTCGTCCTCGAGGGTTTCGGGACGCGGTGTAAATATATGCCAAAGGGGGGGCGTCAGAGGAGGCCAGGGGGGCCCAGGCGCCCTAGCGGCGCGCCCAGGAGGGGGGGGGGCGCGCCCTCTGGCCGCCTGGAGCCCTGGTGGCCCCCCTCCGGCCCTACTTTGGCCGCATGGAAGCTTCCGGAATGCTGATTTTTTATATATTTTTCCCGGAATTTTTCTGGCAGTTTACGTAATGGGATAACCTGAAATACAAAAGCAGCAGAAAACAGAAACTGGCACTGGAGTGCACTGAGTCAATAGGTTAGTCCAAATATGATCAAAAGTGTATGGAAGTGCATAAATATCATAGCAATATCACACAAAAGAGGCATGGAGCAAGCAGAAATTATAGATACGTTTTGGACGTATCAACATCCCCAAGCTTAATTCCTGCTCGTCCTCGAGTAGGTAAATGATAACAAGCATAATTTCTATGGTGACATGCTATTAACCATATGAGAACTTTTCATAGTCACATGATAAGTGCTTACTGAGCCAATGAATCTATAGTAGTTAAGTTGCCTCATGAGAATATCACAAAGAATTGAAAGTTGTACAATATGATACTGAAACACTCAATAGATTTGCAATGAGCATGGTGTGCAAACATGACAAAGTGATATCTCGCTTGCCCCCTTTAGTGAAGCAAAACATAAATGCAGGTGCATCTCCAAAGTTTAAGTGACGACTAGATACAATGATTTCAGAATAAACGATATCATAATCATGCAAAAGACAATGGTACTTTGGGACAATGCACATTACACTCAAAATGACAATCATGCTCTCAATAGTTGGTGCTTTAAAGAAAGAAGGTGGAGACTCTCGAACCGTGGCTTTTGTTGGCAAGGTTGAAAACCCGTGGTCGGAAACAAAGACAAAACATGTACCAGAGCTCTTGGTTTTAAAAACAGAGGTAATAATTATTTTTTTTAGAATATGCATATTTCGTCAACGAATGCTAGCAAATAACTCAATCACTTCTTGAGCTGGACAAGTTTCGAGGAACGGCTCCCGCATGAGGACGATCACATCCTCTTAATCTCCTTTGTTTATCACTGCCAAAGTTTTCTGATTTCTCATGAACAAAGCGTGAAGGAGGGTTTGTTTGTTGTATAATTTTTTAATGAGCCGGGCGCACTCTATGCCAGTTCCTTCTCGTATTATGGGTTTGCACATTAGACATGCAATCCCGGGATGAAGCTTGTCCAACTTAAAAAGATCATGAATTAACTACTACTTCCTCATGAGCTAAAATAGAGGCACAAAAGAGAAATGCTTTTTTTTGAATAATTTCGAGATGGTACATGAAAGTCTTCGTTAGGAATGGCAGGTAAATACCATGTATAGGAAGGTATGGTGGACTCATATGGCATAACTGGTTTAAAGGATTTTGGATGCACAAGCAGTCAGTCCGCGTAGTACAGGCGAAGGTTAGCAAAAGACTGGGAGCGACCAACTAAAAGAGCAATGACGGTCATAATCATGCAGAGCGACAAAGCAACATTGAATCGGGCATGGAAGTTATATCGCTACTTAGAAATTAAAGATCATCAAGGCTTGATAGACTTTCTTTACAGTCTTAAATATGCGTGAGCATACGCCAAGTCAATCAAAATAAATTCTTGGAGGAAGATACCACTAAACCATACCACATCATAGGCAAACAAATCATGTTGGTACTTCAATAACACATTGAGAACCCCCCAGCTATTTGAGACTAACCATAAGAAAACATGAACTACTAAGCACCATTATGCACATAGCATTTTTATCATAGACATATCAACCAGTGCAATAGAAGCCAACTCTCTTAACAAGATAAGCATGATAACTAAAGAGAGTTCCAGCGACCAACTAAACAAAAGCTCTTTAAAAAGTAAAGCATGAAAACTAAGGGCTCAACATGATAGTAGCTATTGAAAGACAAAGAACACACGAAGCAAGGATAGACATGAAAATTCTATGTTATGTTCTAGGTTGAAGTGGAGCGTGTTTCTCTCCCACACAAAGAAAGCTGAGTTCCAACTCGTTATGAACAGCAAGCAAAGCTAAAGAAAACTAAAAAGGAAACTAAAAGCAAGACGCTCCAAGCATAGCACATAACACATGAAGTGATAAAAATATAGTGGAACGAAAGACGAACTGATAATTGTTGATGGAGAAGGGGATGCACGGGGGCATCCCCAAGCTTAGACGCTTGAGTCTTCTTGAATATTTCTTGGGGGTGCACGGGGGCATCCCCAAGCTTGAGCGTTTGACACTCCTGAATCTTTTTATCATCTTCCCTTGCACACTTGAAAACTCCCTTCATACATAACTCATCATAATCTGATTAGTGAGGTTAGTACCCTTAATAAAATAATTCTTCCTTGCTGGAAATAAGGATATTCTTGAAGGTCTACTGTTTCTCAAGATTGCCAAAAGGTTTTTGCAAATAAAAAGCAAGCTCAAGGTTTGCAAAACGAAGGAAAGGCAAAACAAGACAGAATCTGTGAAAAACAGACCAGCAGGTAGTAAATGATTTTTTCGGGGCACTTCTGCAACTCAAATCAAAAAACTCAGAACAGACGCCCGAAAGCCAATTGTATAGAGCACGCTGTCGAAGAAATTCAGACAAAAAAGATGATCTGGTGATTTTATACGATTTTTTCTGTCCAAGGACAGAATCTGTTTCCTGGACAGCACGTCACAACTTTTGAACTTTCTTGCAATCAGAGGCTACACTTGGCACAAAGCTGAAAAGTAAAGATACAATGATGATGCTACTGTAGTAACAACATCAAGACACAACAAAAGCAAAATAAAATTTTATTCATTGTGGGGTGCCTCCCAAAAGCGCTTTCTTTTATGCCTTTAAGCTAGGCATAATGCAAAGAGATCAAGTTTTATCAAGAGTAAAAGAATAGCTAGCCCGTATAACGGACTCAAAAGGTAACTTAATTTTCTTTCTAGGGAAGTGTTCCATCCCTTTCTTGAGAGGAAATTGGAATCTTATATTCCCCTCTTTCATGTCAATGATGGCACCAACAGTGCGAAGAAAAGGACGTCCCAAAATAATTGGACAAGAAGGTTCACATTCAATATCCATAATAGTAAAATCAACGGGAACATAATTGTCATTGACAATGATAAGAACATCGTCGATCCTCCCCAAGGGTTTCTTTATGGAAGAATCAACAAGACGAACACCAAAAGAACAAGAATCAAAAGGTTTCAATTTAAGCATATCATATATTCTTTTGGGCATAACGGAGGTACTATCTCCAACATCACATAAAGCATAGCAAGAGAAGTTATTCAACTTAATTTTAATCATAGGATCCCAACCATCTTCTAGCTTTCTAGGTATGGAGGCTTCTACCCTAAGTTTCTCCTCCCTAGCTTTGATGAGAGCATTAGTGATATGCTCTGTGAAGGCAAGGTTAAGTGTGCTAGTGTGGGGATCTCTAGACATCTTGTGAAGAAAATCAATAACTTCGGTAAGGGTGCAATTATCAAAATCAAGGTCACTACTATCAAGTAAAGTGGTAGTGGTGTCCTTTAGGCTCACTTGTTTGGTAGTTTCTATGGTCATAGCATCACCATTAATAGGTCCAACGGGACTAGGAGTGCATTGGGTGCTAAGAGTTTGAATATCCTCAACAACTTGGATAGTAGCAACAGTGTGGTGGGTAGGAAGGTTCTTAATTCTATCTTCTTCCTCCTTTTCTCTAGCCCATCTCTCTTTAAGTTTAGCCAACATCCTAATGTTTTCATTAATTTGCACTTGAATAGCATTCATAAGAGTGGTCTTCCTCTCCTCAAGAGGGGAAGTTCTAATTTTAAGCAACTCTACCTCATGGGCTAAATTGTCTACCTTCGAAGAGAGATTATCTAGTTTGTTTAGTTTTTCTTCTACACTCTTATTGAAGACTTTTTGGGTAGTGATGAAATCTTTAAGCATACTCTCTAGTTCAGAAGTGGAGTTCTTGGTGCTAGGATAAGCATTGTTGTTCCCATAGGAATTAGAGGGGAACGGTCTAGGATTGCTACCAAAATTACTCCTATAAGCATTGTTATTAAAATTGTTTCCAGAGATAAAGTTCACATCTACTTGTTCTTGAGCAATCAAAGAATTTAAAGGAACATCACGAGGATCAATAGAAGATTGCTTGGAAAGTAGAGACATGATCAAGTCAACTTTTTCATTTAGGGAGGAAATCTCCTCAACAGAGTTTACCTTCCTACCTGTTGGAGCGCGTTCGGTGTGCCATTGGGAATAATTGGTCATCATCTCATCAAGAAGCTTCGTGGCAGCACCAAGTGTAGTTGACATAAAGGTTCCTCCCGCGGCCGAATCTAACAAGTTCCGCGAGGTAAAGTTCAAGCCTGCATAAAAAGTTTGGATAACCATCCAAGTAGTCAAACCATGAGTAGGGCAGTTCTTGACAAGAGATTTCATGCGTTCCCAAGCTTGGGCAACATGTTCATTATCCAATTGTTTGAAATTCATTATGTTACTCCTTAGTTGGATAATTTTAGCAGGTGGATAGTACTTTCCAATAAAAGCATCCTTGCACTTGTCCCAAGAATCTATGCTATTTCTAGGCAAAGATTGAAACCAAATTTTAGCTCCTCCTCTCAAGGAGAAAGGAAAAAGCTTAAGCTTAACAATATTACCATCTATTTCTTGGTACTTTTGCATATCACAGAGTTCAACAAAATTGTTTAAGTGTAAAGCAGCATCATCTCCAGCACCGGAGAATTGATCTTTCATAACTAAGTTCAGTAAAGCAGGTTTAATTTCATAAGAAGGTGCTGAAGTGGCAGGTGTAGTGATAGGCATGCAGATAAAGTCATCGTTGTTATGACTAGTGAAGTCACACAACTTGGTGTTCTCGGTGGAACCCATAGTAGCAAGCAAGCAAGATAACTATTTTTGTGATTTTTGATAAAGGATACTAAAGCAAAAACTGAAAGGTAAACTAACAAGACTAAAAAGCAAAGGTAAAAGATAGCGTGCAACTCCCCTATCTTGAAGAGTGGAGTCCCTGGCAACGGCGCCAGAAAACTTTGCTTGATGGCTTCTCGCCCCTCGTTGGTTACCCCAAGTGGAAGGTTTGAGATGCAGTGTAGCGGTAGTTTTCCCTTGGCAAAGATACCAAGGATCGAATCCCCTGAGACTCCGAGGTTCAACAAGAAGGTGTCAACTGCTAGCGGCGCAACTAGCGATCGGCCGGACCTGCACACAAATACAAATAACTTTGCTCCCAACGAGTACAGAGAGGTTGTCAATCCCTCCGGCCTTGTCGTTTACAAAGGATCAAACGCAAGAGATAATAGTGATAGGTATGACTGCAACTAGTAAGTAAGAACTGAAAGTAAATAGCGGATGTGATCAGTGATGGTAATATGGACCGGGGTCCCATGATGTTCACTAGTGATGTCTCTCTCCCAAAAGACGATAAAACAGCTAAGTGAGGTAAACGAATTACAGCTGGGCAAGTGACAGGATTATGTGCGCAAACCAATGCTAACTATGCTGCAAAGAAAGGTAGAGGCTCAAAAGCATGGGCGGTACGCCAAGGTAAGTAGACCGAAATCCATCTGCATCTACTAGTAATCATCCACCTTGAGATATCTATCCAGAACATCTCGCTGGTATTAAGTTGCGAGTCCCACCCATAGTGTAAACTCAAAGCAACAGACAACTGCATTAAAAGAACTTTGCGTAAAGTAAACAATCCTTGCACCCGCAAGTACAAGCACCGTTGTTTCCCCCCTTGTGGCAACAGCACATCCCCTAGACTCATGTTTCTGTCACTCAAGCTAGTCATCGAGGGGCATGAACCCATAATCAAGCATAACGTTCCCTCTTGGAGTTACTACCTACTACTTGGCCAAAGCAATAAACAGCAACGGAGAACATGCAAGAATTACTCAAGAACATAAATATAAAAGAGGTAAATCAAATATATTACTCACACAATCTGAACATAATCTCATAATCCATCGGATCCCAGCAAACTCATCATAGCAACAGCATAAGGATTACATATGTGCCTCAATCATGTAGGGCAGCTCACGAGGTCTAATCGGTGAAGAACAAAGAGGGGAGGAGAACATCACATAGCTACTGGTCATGGACCCATGGTCCAAGGGAGACTACTCACAACTCATCCGGGAGGCGTCCATGGTGGTGGAGAGGCTCCCGGTGGTGATCCTCCCCTCCGGCAGGGTGCCGGGAAGAGTTCTCCTGGTGCTCCCGATCTTGGAAGCGCGGCGGCGGCGGAACAGAGATGAGATCGCGAAAAAGGGTTCCGTCCTCGAGGGTTTCGGGACGCGGTGTAAATATATGCCAAAGGGGGGCGTCAGAGGAGGCCAGGGGGGCCCAGGCGCCCTGGCGGCGCGGCCAGGAGGGGGGGCGCGCCCTCTGGCCGCCTGGAGCCCTGGTGGCCCCCCTCCGGCCCTACTTTGGCCGCATGGAAGCTTCCGGAACGCTGATTTTTTATATATTTTTCCCGGAATTTTTCTGGCAGTTTACGTAATGGGAAAACCTGAAATACAAAAACAGCAGAAAACAGAAACTGGCACTGGGGTGCACTGAGTCAATAGGTTAGTCCAAATATGATCAAAAGTGTGTGGAAGTGCATAAATATCATAGCAATATCACACAAAAGAGGCATGGAGCAAGCAAAAATTATAGATACGTTTTGGACGTATCATGTGCGTGTGTGCATTTCATCCATGTCATGTTATCATGTGCATTGCATTGCATTCGTGTTGTCACTTGCACCCGGTCCCACTCGCCTCTTCCCGTTGTCCGTTTCGAGTTCCGACGCTCACACACGTGCCTGTGGCACCCCGAGTCCTTCTTTCGTGTGTGGCCATGTAACGTTCCCGGAATGACGTGAGACTTGTCGTGCGATGTTGTTTTGGTACGTGTAGGCCGCCTGCCAAGTTTCATCGCGTTTGGAGTTCGTTTGGTACTCCAACGGTTAACCTAGTGGGCTAAAAGTACCTCTTCTTGTTGGCCCAAAACCCCCTCCACAACTGCCCACTAACCCAGCACAACCCTTCCCATCATCTCGGTTGTCGGATCACAAACGTGTGGCCGAAAACCGCACCCCATTTGGAGTCTCCTAGCTCCGTATGCCTATAAAAACGTCCTCCCCCCTCCATTTTTCGGGCAAACCCTAGCAACCTCCTCCCTGCCACCGCCGGACACGTCCAACCAGGCCGGACGTGTCCGACCTCCGCCGCCGCCGCCACGTGTCGCCGCCCGATTGGCTGCGCCCCGCGCCCACATCCCCGCCGGCTAGGGCCCGAGAGGCCCGCAAGGGGCCCTCCCGGCCCGAACCGCCGCCGCCGCCAGCGCCCGCTCTCGCCCTCGCCACTTTCTCCTCCGGCGCTCCCCGCCGCCATCGGGCGCCTCGCGCCGCCGCGCCATCGCTGCTGACCGCCGCCGTCGACTGTCAGCTCGCCTCCCGGCCGGATCCCCGCCGCCGTGCGCCCCGCCATCGGAAGGATCCACGCCGCCGGCCTCGCCCCGGTCGGATCCGGGCCCCTCCGCACCGGATCCGCCTCGTCCCCGCCGTCGGGATCCATTCTCGCCGCCCACCGGGAGGTCAACCGCCGCCGGCCTCGCCCCGATCGGGGGCTGAACGAGGTCAGCCGACCGCAGGCCTCCCCGCTCGGCCCGACTCCCTCTTGGGCCGGCCTCGGCCTTTCCAGGCCCAGCCCCGCGGCCTGCCTCCTCCTCCACCCTGGGCTCGGCCCATTCTGGTGAGCTTCCCGCACCGCTTAAACCCCGCTCGAGCATTGTATAGCTATTGTGCGCTCATGTTTTTTTTAGAGTTAGAATTTTGACTAAGTCCCCAGTTTTTGCATAATCTGTTGCCTTGTTCATGTGGCTGTAACTTTTTGTGTGTAAGTCCAAATTGTGCATACCATATATCAAAATGATCATGGTGATGTGCACTACATTTTGTTCCATTGTGGCATGCTTGTTTGAGTTCATCTAGAGGTCCTAATCATCGTGACAAGAGTGCTACTTGTTATAAACTGTTGTTACTTGTTATCTTGTTGCTATGTTTGCTTGATGCCCCACTCAAATCCATGCTTGTTTTGGAGTGGCCAATGATCATTCCTTGTTGTCCATGTTTTTGTCTATCCATTCATCCCCTCACTTGCACATATGGCTTGCTGTAGCTTATTTAATTCTTTCTCTCAAGTTGCTATAAATTATATCTGTCAGGTTTTTAACAGCATGATCAATTTGGTGTAGCTTGTTGCTGTTGATCCATGCCCCCTATGGAGTTGCTCCAATGGTGTTGTTTGCTGTAGAACATGTCTACTTCACATCCATGCTTCTTGTCATCATGTTTGGGTGCTGTAGCTTATATTTACCTTGCTCCAAAGTTGATATGTGGTTGTTAACTTCAACTTTGCTTTGTATCTTGTTTCGTGTGTATGTGTTGAACCATTGCTCCGTTTTGAGCGTGCCCTATATGAAACTTGTGTGATTTTGCATGTAGAATCATAATATCTTGTTGTTTACATGTTTGGAGTGTGTTTTCTTGATGTTTGGGTGCATCTTGCACCGTTGCCTTGCTTGTCTTGTTTTGCTCATATCTTCTAGACCGTAGCTCCGAATTAAACAAACTTTATATGAAACTTGTCTAGAATTTTGTGTAGATCATCATGGTGCATGTTAACTTGCTGTTTAAAAACATTAACTTAAGGTTTGTTCAGATCTGGTCCAATTTCAAAATATGCTTATGAGGACTTACCAGATTTGCTATATGTTGATTCCGGCCTCTTTTAAACTTGTTGTTTTGTGTTGTTCTTGTGTGCTTCATCCCTTGCCATGAAACGCATCATATAGACTTGTCTTGCATCATGTTGATTGTGCATTGCACCTTGTTTGATTTTGTGCCATGTTGGGTTCTTGTGTTGAGTAGAGCCGGGAGCCGAGACCGAGAACGAGGTTCCTACCGAGGTTGAGTACGAGGAGCCGTCTTACGAACCCATCGATGACTCGACATGCAAGATGACCTGACCCAGATATCATTACTATCTTTTCCTATTGCTAGATGTCTCGCTCTTTAGCTTATTACCTCCATGCCCATGTTTGTTTGTCAGCCTCCTATTGTAGCCATGAATCTCTCTAACCACCCAACCTAGCAAACCTTTGTTTGGCTACGTAAGCTTCGCTCAGCCCCTCTTATAGCATTGTTAGTTGCAGGTGAAGATTTGAAGATTCTTGCTTCATGTTGAAGTTATTGTTGGGATATCACACTATATAATCTGTTAAACTAAATCATCTATATATTGGTAATGGGTGGAAGGCTAAGCCTCTTGATTGGTGTTTTGTTCCACTCATGCCACCCTAGGAACCGTTTAAACCGGTGTTATGTTCCTTGATTATGCGTCCCTAACACGGTTGGGGTTTATGGGCCCCCCTTGATAAACCGCTTAGCGCTAAAGCTTTTCCAACAAGGCCCGACATTGGTTTTACTTTTGCCTAACAACTAAAAATTGCATAGGGAGTTATAAACCCTCTTCTTAATCAACAAACCGGGCCAGTGCTCCACATGAGTGTTGGTCCAAACTAGGGGTTATGTGGGGCCACCTTGGGGGAACCTGAGGGCTGGTAAAAACCTGTAGGATCACCCATCCGGTCGTGGCCTGAGACTAGATACGCGCGGCTACTGTCAGGGTGTCGGCACGCCGGGAGGTCTTGCTGGATTTGTTTTACCTTAGTCGGAATATCTTGAGCACGGGATTCCGAGAATACTCGGGTCTTCCCACCTTGGAGTTGCGACTCCGCAGATCGTGAGCTTGTGATGGGCTAAGTTGGGACACCCCTGCAGGGTTTGATCTTTCAAAATCCGTGCCCGCAGTTATGTGGCAGATGGGAATTTGTTAATATCCGGTTGTAGAAAACTTGACACCATGTTCAGAATACACTACCAGCGTGAGTAACCGTGACGGTCATTTTCCGAAGGGGTTCGGGAAGTGAACATGGTGGGGTTATGTTTGACGTGCTTAGATAGGATCACTTCGTGATCACTTTGTCACTCATGGCACTTCTCTTCTCGCTCTAAACACGTAAGCTAGTGCTAGTGCAGCTACAACCTTTGTTTTTCAGCTTTGTTCCACACCCAAGGCTTAGATAGTTTTGCTACACGGGAACGAGATTGCTGAGTCCTCCGTGGCTCACAGATTCTACACAACACCAGATGCAGGTACTATGGTAAACTACACAGGAGACGGCACAGAGCTGTACTGGGAGTTCGACGAAGAACGTGGGCGATACTACGTGTCTTACCCAGAGGATCAGTAGTGGCTTCTACTAGGGGCGATTGGACCTTGTGGCTTTATTTATTTTGGTATCTTTCATTTGGATCTTTGTCCGTAGTCGGACTGTGATGTTATTTGGATGATGATTGCTTATGTAATGTATTGTGTGACGTGGCGAGTGTAACCCAATGTCACAGCCCTAGACCAGCCCGTGCCTGTTGCATCATGTTTAAATTTTCTCAGAAACTGGAAATGGGGATGTTCAAACCCTAGCACCAAATGAATTCTACTAGGGTCCAATTAAAATCTTTTCAATGAACCCAAAATGCCTTTTGGAAAAGTTCATCATTTTTGGATTGATTTGAAACCTCTGCCAAAAATGTTGCACATATTTCTAGGACCATTCTGGATTTTTGAATTAAATCTGAAGGTATTTGCATTTGGCCATTTAAATGCTACTAATTATTCTAAATGTCCAAATAATCCTAAACTGAAATGTTCCATGTTGGTTATATGCTAAACAGTGGGCATGAGCAGTTTGGTGATTTTTGAAAGTGCCTAAGCATTTTTAGAAAAGCCACAAACCTGCAGAAATAATAGAAAACAGAAAGAATTAGAAAAGAGAGAGAGAGAAGAGCTCACCTGGGATGCTTACCTGCACCACAGCCGCCCAGCACCGTGCAGCCCATCTGGCCCATAGTGCCAGTCATCGCCTACCTCGCGCCAGAAGGACGCGAGGCGTGTGGCCGCCGTGCGCGCACACGCGCCCCGGCCACCTCCTGCTTGCTGCTTCCCTCTCGACGCCCTCGAGACGCCACACAATGCCTCAAACCCTCTCGCCACTCCCCCGTCCTAATCCCCTCCTCTCTCTTGCTTCGCGCCTCGTGGCCGAGCGCCACCGTCGCCGCCGCCCGCTGTTGCCGCACCCAGAGCCTCCCCCTCAACCCCTCGGCATGCCCAGTAGCTCTGCCATCTCGTCCTTGACCTCATCACCAAGCCAGGCGACGCCGGACGTCCTCCATCGTCGCCATCATCGCCTTCTTCACCGCCGGCCACCGAGGACCTCCATCGTCGATTCGCCACCGTCGTCGCTTCCCCGGGCACGCTGGCCATCCCTACGGCACCGCTGTGAGCCCCCGGTCTTTTTTCCCCTAACCCCGCCTCTGTTTGGTCGCCGTAGCTGCTGCCCCGCGAGCACTCGACGCAGTCGTCCGCCATGGCTGGCGAGCCGCGCTCCGGAGCCTCTCCTGCTCCCTCCAGGGGCACTAACATGCTCATGGCGCCTCTAGTAGGCTGGCTAGCCACTCTTTTTGCTCGCCTGAGCACTACAGCCGCGTCCCTGCGCTGACCCGCACGCCGGCCGCCGCCGCGAGCTTGTTTCCGGCAAGCCCGGTCGACGTCAGCCCCTCCCGATGGCTTAAATGGATGCGGGCGAGTCCCAGCTCCACGTAGAGCCCCTCCGCCACTGGTTTGGTCGCCTGAGGGCGAAACCCGACGCCCTCCGCCGTCTCTGGCTCCGTCGGCGACGAGCTACGGGTCAACTCCGGCGAGTTTGACCCGGGTTGACCCAGTTTGACCCCCTGGGTCACTGACGCGTGGGCCCCCTGCCTCTAATAAATAAGTTAGTTAAGTTTAATGCTAATTAATCCAGTTAGTTAGGTTAGTCACTGATCTATGGGCCCAGCCTCTGGGTTAATTAAGTTAGTTAGCTAAGTTAGCACTAATAGTCTTTATTAACTGGCTGTGCCACTGACATGTGGGTCCCAACCGTCAGGTTTGACCTGGGCTGGTGCCTTTGACTTGCTGACATAGTGATGATGTCACTATGACGTCATAAAGCCTTTTTGGAATTTTAAATAAATCAGAAATGATTTATTTATTTCAGAAATTAGTTAAAACTTCTAAAAATCATATAAAATCAACCATAGCTCAGATGAAAATAATTTATATATGAAAAATGATCAGAAAAATTCAAGGAACCTGTTTACGGCATTTTCATGCATGTTTTAACAAGTTAAACCTGCTGATCAGGTCAAATCAATTAAATGGCATTTGAATATCCACATATGGAGCTTGAATTTGAATCTTGGATTCAAACCAACTTCATTTAACCTGTTGCTAGTTGCATTAGCTCAAATCGCAGCATAATGCCATGTCATGATCATGCATCATATTGTGCATTGCATTGATTGTGTTTCTTTCTCTGTTGCCGGTGTTTGTTCCCTTTCAGTAGACGTGTTCCCACGATGTGATCGATGACGCCGATGAAGACCCAATGTTATCTTCAGAAGTGCCAGGCAAGCAAAACCCCATTGAGCATTCCTATACAATCCCACTCTCTCGCTCTTGCTCTCTTTTACTGCATTAGGACAACAACGCTTCAACTATTACCTGCTGCGGTAGTTGAACCCCTTTCCACTTCATGACCTGTCATTGCCACAGTAAATAGTTGAAACCCACTAGCATGAGTAGGAGTTGTTTGAGCCATGTTGTGCCTACTCATTTAGGCTTTCTGGTTATGCCTGCTATTGCTTAGAGTTGTGTCAGGTCTGATTCATCGGGGATGAATTGGAAGGGTGATGAACATGTCCTACTGCTAGTGAGCTAAGTGTGTGAACACGATTTGGTAAAGGTAGCGATGAGAGGCCATGTAGGAGTACATGGTGGGTTGTCTCATTGCAACCGTCCTCAGGAACTGAGTTCTGCGTTTGTGATCCATGAAACAACTACTACCACACATTGGGATCCTTAATTGACTCTCTCGACTTATTAATCAACATGATCTCTGTCCAGGAGTTGTAGTTAGTTTCTGGTGTTTGTAGTTACTGGAGGTCGTGCGCAGCGCTGACCCTCGGGGTGGGCAGTGACGCGGCAGGTACGTGGCACGGTGTACCGGTCGCCCGTTTGGTGGCTCGGGAACCCTGTGCACATCGTTTGGGGCCGTGAGCGACACCCCGGCCGGATCTCCCCACGGATGGAACCCAAATAGGCGATAAACCTGGACGAGAGACTTGTGTGGTTAGTCAGGTCGTGACCGACACCCTCGCCAGGCTTCCGCTTGAAGGTTGCCGAGATACATGACGTGTACATGGCGGTAAGTGGCGAGAGCGTGTGTGAAGAAGTACACCCCTGCAGGGTTATATATGATCTATTCGAATAGCCGTGTCCGCGGAAATGGACTTCTGGGTTACCTCTACAGTTCATAGACAAGTGAAAGTGGATACTCTAAAACGCGCAAGATAAGCGTGAGTGCTATGGATGGCCTTCTCGTAGGGAGACGGGAGCGGATCCATGGTGGTGTATTGATTGGTGAATATGTGGACTCGTGTGCGCCACCTCAAAAGAGTTACTTCAAGACGTAGTTTAGGATAGCCACCGAGTCAAAGCTGGCTTGTTGCAGTCAAACTCCACCACCCCTTTGTTGATACTGATGCATATGCAGCTAGTTCTGATGTAAGTCTTGCTGAGTACCTTTGTACTCACGTTTGCTTAATTTATGTTTTTGTAGAGAGACTTCAGTCTCGCTAGTGATTCCGCGTGGACTTCGACGTTTAGCTTGTTACCTCATCTACAATCTTGTACCCTTGGGAGGGTCTTGTAGATAGTCAGGCTTCTCAGCCTTTTTCATTTGTAGTTGTCTGTACTCAGACATGTTATGCTTCCGTTGCCTGTATGCTCTGTATGTTGGGTCATGTGACCTCTGTTTGTAATAAATGCTATGATGGCTCTTCTGGGCCTTTATCTATATGAGTTGTTGAGTTATGTTGTGATGCCATGTTGTACAACACATACTTGCATGTTATGCGTACGTGTAATGTGTATTGCTATGTGTGGGATCCGACACCTAGTTGTTTACCCTTGGTAGCCTATCTTACAGGGAAATGTCTCCTAGTGCTTCCACTGAGCCTTGGTAGCTTGCTACTGCTCCGGAACACTTAGGCTGGCCGGCATGTGTCCTTCTTTGTTCCTGTGTCTGTCCCTTAGGGGAAATGTCACGCATTGTTCCTTTAAGTCCTTGTAGCTTGCTACGACTTGGGTTCATACGTTGATGACCGACACGTCCGTTGCTGGGTCATGTATGCCTGTCTCTGTAATTTAGCGCCACTTTTGGTTTTTAACTAGTCATGTCGACACGGGTTCTCTGTCATATGGATGCTAGCGACACTATCATATACGTGTGCCAAAATGCGCAAACGGTCCCGGGCCAGGTAAGGTGGCACCCGTGGGGATACCGTGCGTGAGGCCGCAAAGTGATATGATGTGTTACAGGCTAGACCTGTGTGACTTAGGATCGGGGTCCTGACAGCTTTGGTATGAGAGCCTGACTGCCTGTAGGATTAGTAAGCCAAATTGGTCGAAGTCGTGTCTAGAAATTCTTTAGTTATATTAAGGGAATTGATTGTGGAAGGGAACGTAAGGCTCTTTTTACTCCTTTACCCCATGACCTTGTGATCTGAGTCACCTTCTTCTTCAACGGGGATTAAGAACTAGGATTCTCATTCTGTTTATCAGGATCACGTTAATGGTGTATTCAACCCTAAGTTTAGTTTCTACCACTACAGTTTGCTCAACTGTTGGACTCAGAACCTTGACATTATGATGTTGAATGGTTAAGCTATCTTTGTGCATGAGTCTCAAAAGTATTTTCGAGCATTTACAGCCATTATGCTGTCCGAGTCATCCCAGGTCTCTAAACAATCTGATGCCTTTGCAAACCTTTCCTCCCTGTTTCCGATGTCCTTTTAGGCCAGGTTAACCACACTAGTCGGTGTGTGGAGGTACTCCGTTACCTCGACACATGTGTTGGAGTTATTATTATGACCCTAGTTGTCTTAGAAGATCACCAGTAATCTAGCAATGTTTTATATTTCAGTGTGATGATTCTGGCCATCATTCTCGAAAGCATCCCGTGATGCCATTTAGTTAGTAGGCATTCTATTTCTGGGTTCTTGAACCCAAGATTCACTCTACCTACTTCATGTTGGTAGTATTTGCTCGTTCCTTTAGGATATTAGTAACCTTGTGATAGTCCTCGAGGTCCATGGTATATCATTCTTCCAATACCATGAACCATCCTTGGCAGAAGTTCTCCCGAACCAAAATATCACCATAAGAGTACTCTTGAGGAGTTCTTGATTCTATATTGTGACTCTGCCAGTCCTACTTTTCTGCATGGGTTATCCGGAAGAAATATGTTGACTAGTTCGACATGCTAACCTATGCATCCACAACTCAAAAGTTATATGTTCCTTTGAGTTGTCCCTCTCTAGATATATCATGACCCCTCCTATCGGTTGATAGTCAGGAATAGTCGTGCATTCATGTTCATCGATGCCTTTTACTCTTGTGGTCCGTCAAGCCATTCTATTCTGGAATGACTAGGAGAAACAAACTCTAGTACCTTATCCATATCCAGGATGGGGTCAAAGAAGTTGTACTTCATAGATGAAGAATGCTAATCCAGCTTCTAATCTGTTCTGTCCTGGAGTATTACCATCCTTATGTCAAGAATGCCATGGGAATTGCACAACCTCCTATGAACTCTTGATAAGGTGATACTTCTTGCCATCATCGTTTATTCCTCGGCCTCCGTGTTATTGTAATCGGAATACTGACAAGTGAATCGTGATGTGTGTAATCAATACTCCTAGCAACTCCGTTGCTTGGTAGTTAAATGGACAATAACCTCATCCTTAGCGAGTTGATTATTGAATCATTACCATAAGGTTGATCGTGCTACCTAGTCCATCTTCCTGGTGCACTCCTTGATCAGTGAGTTAGGATTGTGTCGATCCCTCACTCATTTGATCATATCATCTTGCCCTGAAAAGCAAGATTGTTCTCGAGCTTAGTAACATATCGGTGGTTCGTGATTTTCCGGTTATCTTCCCGGAAGTATCACCAAGTTGTCCCCTGACCAATGCGTCAAGCTCGTGATCAAGTTGGTTTCATATAAACCACCCCTTCTCCAAGAATCTGTGTTGGATACCCTGAACTAGTTGGTTAAGCTAAACCACAACTTGGAGAGTTGGAAGATAAAAGCTTGCCTCACTTAGTTCTTTCTAAAGGATATCTTTTGTGTGTGTGTGTGTGTTGAAGAAAGATGATATCTTGATCGATCGATCCTCGTGATCAATTGTTGGACCTATTGTCTTGCCAAAACTTTGGTTTGAGTGTGGGCTATCCTCAAATCAAATCAAAACCAACGATGTTCTTAATGTTGTCTTACTCGTGGGTGTTCCTCGAGCATACCTCATTATATCTCTTGGTCTGACCAATGCTACCACCTTGTTCATATAAATTGTGGAATTCCATCTCCATGGATATCTCGATGACCCGTTGTTGAGCCCATCAACATCGTTTATCTTGACCATGATTCATGTTGAACATTTAAGTTAGTATTGGAAACTTCTCAAGCATGGCCTTCGTGTTCCGTTCATGAGGTATATGTTTGGATGAGAGAAGTGATCTTCCCTAATTCACGTGTAATTGATGCAAGCTACCACCGTGAATTTGAGAAATCTTGTTTTAACCTCCTCTGGAATCATCCCAACTCAGTCATGCATACGTGCGAAGTATTCTATGGTCTGATAGACTGATCATCTTCATTCCATAAGTATCCCTAGCACACCAAGCCACTGATTGATTTGTTCAAGAAAAGAAGTTTGTTGTGCTCATCCTAGGTCATGCACATGACTTCGCTATCTTCAATGATGATTCCCAATCTGAACTCGGTAGTATTTTATTATAAGACTACCATGTGATCATGTTTGTCTGGGACAACGTGTTCGCAGGTACGTAGCAGAACTAGCTCATGTTTTGGAGCTTGCTATCGTAGTTCACTCCCCGAGAATCTCGCAACACCGTCTCGTCGAATTGTGTTGCAAACTTTCATTTTTCTTTCTAGACTCGATGAGTCTGGGATGTCCTGACACCAACCAGAGCTGAATCTCAGGCACATATGATGGTTGGAGCATTTTCCAAGAACTATAATATTGGTCTCTCGATAACCGGTAAAGTGGATGTCGTGGCCAATACACCCAGCCGGAAGACGTATTGTTGTAGTATCTTGATTGAAGAAGTTGGCCACCTCCCCATAAGGATTTCGTAGGATTTACTCCCTAGTTGTTCCTTATGGATTTTTGTGCACCCGAAGTCCGACCTTTTACTTGACGTTCTAGGTACCAAACCATTTTACTAAATGGGTTGCGCTAGCACATCAAGGAGAACATTAGAAGCGGAGTGCTAAATGTCTCTCGGTCGATTATCCAGATTTTGCCCCTTGACTCCGCTAAGGTGAAATATGAGAAAGTGTTATCTTCCTTTGCATCTGCATCATCCATCATTATTCATCATGGTAGTATGTGGTGTTTCCAGGGTCCTTGACACGGATATTGGTAAAACCTTGATGAATATGGGAATGCTCAAGTTCTTGAGAGCACGCACAAGCACTAGGTGTTATCCTCGACACTAACCGGGATTGCTCCCAGTGTTCTTGGTTATGCTATAACCCCTCAAGAGTAGATTTACTCTCTACTGTTGGAATTCACCCCAGTTACCAGAATCATTCCCAACATTTGCATTTTGTCCCCAGCTTGCACCCACCATCGTGCCATTTTTTCCATTGGTTGCCCTTCTCAGCACTTGCTGCTCATGATCATCTTCAGAAGTGGACTTGCCATGGGTCCCATCCATTTCCGATGATAACGAAAATCATCCCTTGTGTTGTCTTCAACAAGGTAGTCCACATCATCCATTCTGGCCCGAGAATGTCTTTCCTTCGGAATCCGTCAACCGATCGATTGTGTTTGCCTTAGGCTGGTATAGGGAATTTCAATGATCTCTATATCAAAAGTAATTCTTTTTGCCACTTAAGGGGATAATTCTACGAGTCACTTTCTCTAAGGTGGCCCGTCTGGTGACCTCGATCACCCTCTTCTTAGGTGTGGAATTATTGCCACTAGGTGAACCTTCATTGTTTATTTCACTCCATCCCCCTGGAGGTGTACTCCGTGTCTCAGCTCAAGAGATGTTTCAACGTCTCACTCCATGAGTTGATCTTGAGTTGCTCGATCTCTCAGAAGATCAATTTTGTAGAGTTTCTTTCACCGTCACCGTGTTGGACAAAGACCTCAAAAGCAAGGGTTTCAAGATCAACATGATGCTAGCAATCAACATTCATATGAAGGGCACTTGGATCATGAAGATTGTGTTAGTTAGTGTCCCTCTGATTTCTTACCCTACGCTTGAATCTCGGGACGAGATTCTTGTTTAATGGGGGTGAGTTGTCACAGCCCTAGACCAGCCCGTGCCTGTTGCATCATGTTTAAATTTTCTCAGAAACTGGAAATGGGGATGTTCAAACCCTAGCACCAAATGAATTCAACTAGGGTCCAATTAAAATCTTTTTCAATGAACCCAAAATGCCCTTTGGAAAAGTTCGTCATTTTTGGATTGATTTGAAACCTCTGCCAAAAATGTTGCACATATTTCTAGGACCATTCTGGATTTTTGAATTAAATCTTAAGGTATTTGCATTTGGGCATTTAAATACTACTAATTATTCTAAATGTCCAAATAATCCTAAACTGAAATGTTCCATGTTGGTTATATGCTAAACAGTGGGCATGAGCAGTTTGGTGATTTTTGAAAGTGCCTAAGCATTTTTAGAAAAGCCACAAACCTGCAGAAATAATAGAAAAAAGAAAGAATTAGAAAAGAGAGAGAGAGAAGAGCTCACCTGGGCTGCTTACCTGCACCAGAGCCGGCCCAGCACTGTGCAGCCCATCTGGCCCACAGTGCCAGTCATCGCCTACCTCGCGCTAGAAGGACGCGAGGCGTGTGGCCGCCGTGCGCGCACACGCGCCCCGGCCACCTCCTGCTTGCCGCTTCCCTCTCGACGCCCTCGAGACGCCACGCAACGCCTCGAACCCTCTCGCCACTCCCCCGTCTTAATCCCCTCCTCTCTCTCGCTTCGCGCCTCATGGCCAAGCGCCACCGTCGCCGCCGCCCGCCGTTGCCGCACCCAGAGCCTCCCCCTCGACCCCTCGGCGTGCCCAGTAGCTCGGCCATCTCGTCCTTGACCTCATCACCAAGCCAGGCGACGCCGGACGTCCTCCATCGTCGCCATCATCGCCTTCTTCACCGCCGGCCACCGAGGACCTCCATCGTCGATTCGCCACCGTCGTCGCTTCCCCGGGCACGCTGGCCATCCCTACGGCACCGCTGTGAGCCCCCGGTCTTTTTTCCCCTAACCCCGCCTCCGTTTGGTCACCGTAGCCGCTGCCCCGCGAGCACCCGACGCCGTCGTCCGCCATGGCCGGCGAGCCGCGCTTCGGAGCCTCTCCTGCTCCCTCCAGGGGCACTAACACGCTCCTGGCGCCTCTAGTAGGCTGGCTAGCCACTCTTTTTGCTCGCCTGAGCACGACAGCCGCGTCCCCGCACTGACCCGCACGCCGGCCGCCGCCGCGAGCTTGTTCCCGGCGAGCCCGGTCGACGTCAGCCCCTCTCGATGGCTTAAATGGATGCGGGCGAGTCCCAGCTCCACATAGAGCCCCTCCGCCGTTCGTTTGGTCGCCTGAGGGCGAAACCCGACGCCCTCCGCCGTCTCTGGCTCCGCCGGCGACGAGCTACGGGTCAACTCCGGCGATTTTGACCCGGGTTGACCCAGTTTGACCCCCTGGGTCACTGACGCGTGGGCCCCCACCTCTAATTAACTAAGTTAGATAAGTTTAATGCTAATTAATCCAGTTAGTTAGGTTAGTCACTGACCTATGGGCCCAGCATCTGGGTTAATTAAGTTAGTTAGCTAAGTTAGCACTAACAATCTTTATTAACTAGCTGTGCCACTGACTTGTGGGTCCCAGCCGTCAGGTTTGACCTGGGCTGGCGCCTTTGACTTGCTGACGTAGTGATGATGTCACTATGACGTCATAAAGCCTTTCTGGAATTTTAAATAAATCAGAAATGATTTATTTATTTCAGAAATTAGTTAAAACTTTTAAAAATCATATAAAATCAACCATAGCTCAGACGAAAATAATTTATATATGAAAAATGATCAGAAAAATTCAAGGAATCTGTTTACGGCATTTTCATGCATGTTTGAACAAGTTAAACCTTCTGATCAGGTCAAATCAATTAAATGGCATTTGAATATCCACATATGGAGCTTGAATTTGAATCTTGGATTCAAACCAACTTCATTTAACCTATTGCTAGTTGCTTTAATTCAAATCACAGCATAATGCCATGTCATGATCATGCATCATATTGTGCATTGCATTGATTGTGTTTCTTTCTCTGTTGCTGGTGTTTGTTCCCTTTCAGTAGACGTGTTCCCACGATGTGATCGATGACACCGATGAAGACCCAATGTTATCTTCAGAAGTGCTAGGCAAGCAAAACCCCATTAACCATTCCGATACAATCCCACTCTCTCGCTCTTGCTCTCTTTTACTGCATTAGGACAACAATGCTTCAATTGTTACCTGCTGCGGTAGTTGAACCCCTTTCCACTACATGACCTGTCATTGCCATAGTAAATAGTTGAAACCCACTAGCATGAGTAGGAGTTGTTTGAGCCATGTTGTGCCTACTCATTTATGCTTTCTGGTTATGCCTGCTATTGCTTAGAGTTGTGTCAGGTCTGATTCATCGGGGATGAATTGGAAGGGTGATGAACATTTCCTACTGTGAGTGAGCTAAGTGTGTGAACACGATTTGGTAAAGGTAGCGATGAGAGGCCATGTAGGAGTACATGCTGGGTTGTCTCATTGCAGCCGTCCTCAGGAACTGAGTTCTGTGTTTGTGATCCATGAAATAGCTACTACCACACATTGGGATCCTTAATTGACTCTCTCGACTTATTAATCAACATGATCTCTGTCCAGGAGTTGCAGTTAGTTTCTGGTGTTTGGAGTTACTGGAGGTCGTGCGCAGCGCTGACCCTCGGGGTGGGCTGTGACGCGGCAGGTACGTGGCACGGTGTACCTGTCGCCCATTTGGTGGCTCGGGAACCCTGTACACATCGTTTGGGGCCGTGAGCGACACCCCGGCCGGATCTCCCCACGGATGGAACCCGAATAGGCGATAAACCTGGACGAGAGACTTGTGTGGTTAGTCAGGTCGTGGCCGACACCCTCACCAGGCTTCCGCTTGAAGGTTGCCGAGATACATGACGTGTACATGGCGGTAAGTGGCGAGAGCGTGTGTGAAGAAGTACACCCCTGTAGGATTATATATGATCTATTCGAAGAGCCCTGTCCGTGGAAATGGACTTCTGGGTTACCTCTACAGTTCATAGACAAGTGAAAGTGGATACTCTAAAACACACAAGATAAGCGTGAGTGCTATGGATGGCCTTCTCGCAGGGAGACGGGAGCGGATCCATGGTGGTGTATTGATTGGTGAATATGTGTACTCGTGTGCGCCACCTCAAAAGAGTTACTTGCAGACGTAGTTTAGGATAGCCACCGAGTCAAAGCTGGCTTGCTGCAGTCAAACTCCACCACCCCTTTGTTGATACTGATGCATATGTAGCTAGTTCTGATGTAAGTCTTGCTGAGTACCTTTGTAGTCTTGTTTGCTTAATATATGTTTTTGCAGAGAGACTTCAGTCTCGCTAGTGATTCCGCGTGTACTTCGACGTTTAGCTTGTTACCTCAGCTACGATCTTGTACCCTTGGGAGGGTCTTGTAGATAGTCAGGCTTCTCAGCCTTTTTCATTTGTAGTTGTCTGTACTCAGACATGTTATGCTTCCGTTGCCTGTATGCTCTGTATGTTGGGTCATGTGACCTCTGTTTGTAATAAATGCTATGATGGCTCTTCTGGGCCTTTATCTATATGAGTTGTTGAGTTATGTTGTGATGCCATGTTGTACAGCACATACTTGCATGTTATGCGTACGTGTAATGTGTATTGCTATGTGTGAGATCCGACACCTAGTTGTTTACCCTTGGTAGCCTATCTTACAGGGAAATGTCTCCTAGTGCTTCCACTGAGCCTTGATAGCTTGCTACTGCTCCGGAACACTTAGGCTGGCCGGCATGTGTCCTTCTTCGTTCCTGTGGCTGTCCCTTAGGTGAAATGTCACGCGTTGTTCCTTTAAGTCCTTGTAGCTTGCTACGACTTGGGTTCATACGTTGATGACCGACACGTTCGTTGCTGGGTCATGTATGCATGTCTCTATAATTTAGCGCCACTTTTGGTTTTTAACTAGTCATGTCGGCCCAGGTTCTTTGTCATATGGATGCTAGCGGCACTATCATATACGTGTGCCAAAATGTGCAAACGGTCCCGGGCCAGGTAAGGTGGCACCCGTGGGGATACCGTGCGTGAGGCCGCAAAGTCATATGATGTGTTACAGGCTAGACCTGTGTGACTTAGGATCGGGGTCCTGACAGCCAACTACTCTTTTGCAATTTCATCCCTCTTTTACATGAGTCGTGCAAAGATACGATACTTGAGATCATTCTAGTATGAGATTATACCTTTAAGTCGTGCCTCGACACGTAGGAGGTATAATCTCATACTGGGCATTACATCAATTCAACCACACTTGGAAGATTGAATATCTGTATCAAAGTTTTTAGTATCAAAGTAGTATGATAGTAATGTTAACAGTGGCAATAGTAGCAGTAACAGTTTTGTAGTGATTGTAACAACGGCAGCAAAAGTAACTCAACGAAGATCAATATGTGAAAAACTCATAGGCATTGGGTCAGTGATGATAATTGTGTCGAATGATATTCATCATGTAGAAGTTATAACCTAGAGGAACGAAGAACAAGCTCCAATTCATCAAAGTAATGTAGGCATGTATTTCGTATATAGTCATACGTGCTTATGGAAAAGAACTTGCATGACATCTTTTTGAAGGAAATATGCCCTAGAGGCAATAATAAAGTTGTTATTTTATATTTCCTTATATCATGGTAAATGATTATTATTCATGCTAGAATTGTATTAATCGAAAACTTGATACATGTGTGGATACATAGACAAAATACCGTGTCCCTAGTGAGCCTCTACTAGACTAGCTCGTTAATCAAAGATTGTTAAGTTTCCTGACCATAGACATGTGTTGTCATTTGATGAATGGGATCACATCATTAGGAGAATGATGTGATGGACAAGACCCATCCGTTAGCTTAGCATATTTATCGTTCAGTTTTATTGCTATTGCTTTCTTCATGTCAAATACATATTCCTCCGACTATGAGATTATGCAACTCCCGGATACCGGAGGAATGCCTTATGTGCTATCAAACGTCACAACGTAGCTGGGTTATTATAAAGATGCTCTACAGGTATCTCCGAAGGTGTTTGTTGGGTTGGCATAGATCAAGATTAGGATTTGTCACTCCGAGTATCGGAGAGGTATCTATGGGCCCTCTTGGTAATGCACATCATAAGAAGCCTTGCAAGCAATGTGTTTAATGAGTTAGTTGCGGGAAGATGCACTACGGAACGAGTAAAGAGACTTGTCGGTAACGAGATTGAACTAGGTATGTGATGACCCACAAGTGTAGGGGATCTATCGTAGTCCTTTCGATAAGTAAGAGTGTCGAACCCAACGAGGAGCAGAAGGAAATGATAGGCAGTTTTCATTAAGGTATTTTCTGCAAGCACTGAAATTATAGGTAACATATAGTTTTGTGACAAGATAATTGGTAGCAAGTGACAAACGGTAAAAGTAAATAAGGTGCAGGAAGGTGGCCCAATCCTTTTTGTAGCAAAGGACAAGCCTGGACAAACTCTTATATAAAGGAAAGCGCTTTCGAGGACACATGGGAATTATCGTCAAGCTAGTTTCATCACGATCACCTGATTCGCGTTCGGTACTTTGATAATTGGGTATGTGGGTGGACCAGTGCTTGGGTGTTGTCCTTACTTGGACAAGCCTCCCACTTATGATTAACCTCTAATGCAAGCATCCGCAACTACAAAAGAAGTATTAAGGTAAACCTAACCATAGCATGAAACAAGTGGATCCAAATCAACCCCTTACGAAGCAACGCATAAACTAGGGTTTAAGCTTCTGTCACTCTAGCAACCCATCATCTACTTATTACTTCCCAATGCCTTCCTATATGCCCAAATAATGGTGAAGTGTCATGTAGTCGACGTTCACATGACACCACTAGAGGAGAGACAACATACATCTCATAAAAATATCGAACGAATTCCAAATTCACATGACTACTAATAGCAAGACTTCTCCCATGTCCTCGGGAACAAAAGTAATTACTCACAAGACATAATATTGTTCATGATCAGAGGGGTATTAATATGCATAATGGATCTGAACATATGATCTTCCACCAAATAAACCATCTAGCATCAACTACAAGGAGTAATGAACACTACTAGCAACCCACAGGTACCAATCTGAGGTTTGGGTACAAAGATTGGATACAAGAGATGAACTAGGGTTTGAGAGGAGATGGTGCTGGTGAAGATGTTGATAAAGATAGCCCTCCCCAAGATGGGAGAGTTGTTGGTGATGACGGCGGTGACGATTTCCCTCTCCCGGAGGGAAGTATCCCCGGCAAAACAGCTCTGCCAGAGCCCTAGATTGGTTTCCGCCAAGGTTCCGCCTCGAGACGGTGGCGTCTGGTCCCGAAAGCCTCCTTATGATTTTTTCCAAGTCAAAACCTCATATAGAAGTGGATGGGCATCGGGGGAGGGGGGGGGGCACGAGGCAGGGGGCGCGCCCCCCACCCTCGTGGACAGGTAATCAGAAACTTCATTGAAAACCAACAAACTATGATCTCGGTCATTGAAGCAATTGCAATTTATCATAACATCGGAAAGAGTCAATATAAGAGCTTTTCAGCAAGCCCACATACTCAACTATCATATAGTCTTTCACAATTGCTCACTCTCACGCAATACTTATGGGTATGGAGTTTTAATCGGACAAGAGAAAGATAGGGGCTTATGGTATTGCCTCAAAACCTTTTACCTCAAGGGTAATGTCAACAGTAATAGACCATGAAAACTTACATCCAAGTGGGTATATATGTCAGGATCTTTCCAACACAATGTGCTTGCCAGAGGATAAAATGTAAAAAGGAAAGGTTATTTTCACCTTGACTCTTATAAGGCAGAGATAAAAGATAGGCCCTTCGCAGAGGGAAGCAGAGGTTGTCATGTGCTTTTATGGTTGGATGCACAAAGTCTTAGCGCAAAAGAATGTCACTTTATATTGCCACTTGTGATAAGGACCTTTATTATGCAGTTCGTCGCTTTTATTACTTCCATATCATAAGATCGTATAAAGCTTATTTCCTCCACACTAATAAATCATACATATTTTAGCGAGTTTGCAACATGACAACTTGCTTGAAGGATCTTACTCAATCCGTCGGTAGGTATGGTGGACTCTCATGGCAAAACTGGGTTTAAGGATGTATGGAAGCACAAGTAGTATCTCTACTTGGTGCAAGGAGTTTTGGCTAGCATGAGGGGGAAAGGCAAGCTCAACATGTTGGATGATCCATGACAATATACTTTATTTCAGATATAAGAAAACATAACCCATTATGTTGTCTTCCTTGTCCAACATCAACTCTTTAGCATGTCATATTTTAATGAGTGCTCACAACCATAAAAGGTGTCCAAGATAGTATATTTGTATGTGAAACCTCTCTTTCTTTATTACTTCCTATTAATTGCAACGATGACCAAAACTATGTTTGTCAACTCTCAACAACTTTTATTCGTCATACTCTTTATATGTGAAGTCATTACTTCCCATAAGATCAATATGATCTCTTTGATGCTTTTTATGTTTTCTTTTATTCTATCATGTCCAAAGTGAGGAAGTCAAGCCCTTGGCTCAAAACTAATCTTTATTATAAAGCTCACGGACTCGATTACAAAGGGTAAAGATCATAAAGCAAAAGCTCGCAACTAGATCATGCTAACTTTACTCTATTAGATCAAGATACTACCAAAATGACCGAAGTAAGAAAAACAGTCAAGATAGGAGTGTGATGGTGATACGATACTGGGGCACCTCCCCCAAACTTGGCAGTTGCCAAGGGGAGTGCCCATACCCATATGATTATATCTCCTTCTTCGGAGGTGGTGATGATTGAGTTTTTGATGATGTAGGCTTGTCGTCCATCTTCCAAGGCAATGGTTCACCATCGTAGAAGGATGATCGAGTCTCCGGGATGCTTAGATCTGCAGCCAAACTCATCTTCTTGAATCTATATTCATACTCACAGTTTTGGTTTTGCAGGTCATAGATCTGGGCTTGGAGGTGTTCGATTTTCTCTTGGAGATTGGAGATGGCTTCCCCGAAGATCCTTGAGTCCAGCTTGAGGTTATTGGCGAGCTCCGTGATCATCATGTGGTTGGCGTTGAGTCCTCGTTCCACCATACCTTGGCACTTGAAAACTTGCTGCTCCATTGCTTCTAGTCTTGTCTCCACGCTTACGGTCCTCCTCGGCCCCTCAACATCGCGGATGTGCAGCACACCCTCATGCAACTCCATGGTTTGAGGATGATGCAGCACCTCCGCAAGGTAGAGGTTGATGACCTTCTCGAAGAACTTGTCCTTGGGGGTGTTGGAAGATGCCATGATGATCTAGATCTGTAAAAAAACAACAGCTCAAAACGAAAACAGAGGATTTTTGTGTGATACATAGGTCAAAACCTTCGGGGTATATATAATGAATTTTTACCGACCAAAAGGAGTAACATACAAGAAATCAGAGTCCGGGAGGCCCACGAGGTGCCCATGAGGCAC
Source organism: Secale cereale (assembly GCA_902687465.1). Classification (NCBI taxonomy): domain Eukaryota; kingdom Viridiplantae; phylum Streptophyta; class Magnoliopsida; order Poales; family Poaceae; genus Secale; species Secale cereale. Next base: position 530,016,196 of record LR738712.1, on the reverse strand, counting down.
GGGGCGCGCCTAGAGGAAGGGGGGCGCCCTCCACCCTCATGGACGGCTCGTGTCTCTTCCAGACTGCCACTTATTTTTCTATTTTTCTAAATATTCCAAAACAGTGAAAAATTGCCTTTAGAACTGTTTTGGAGTTTGTTTACTTGCCGTACCACATACCTCTTCCTTTTCGAGGTCCGAATCATTCTGGAAAGTGTCCCTTATGTATTCCTCCGGGGTTACGGTTTCAATAACATTGGTTTCAACATTTATAGCGTTACCTGAGATATAATGTTTGATTCTTTGACCGTTCACCACCTTCGGATTTGTGCCTTCGAAGTTATTGATTTTTATGGCACCGGAATGATAGACCTCCGCGATAACGTAAGGTCCTTCCCATTTAGAGAGAAGTTTTCCTGCAAAAAATCTTAAACAAGAATTGTATAGCAAGACATAATCACCTACGTTAAACTCATGCTTTTGTATCCTTTTGTCATGCCATCTTTTAACTTTTTCTTTAAACAGCTTGGCATTCTCATAGGCCTGGGTTCTCCATTCATCAAGAGAGCTAATGTCAAATAACCTCTTCTCACCGGTAAGTTTCAAATCATAATTGAGCTTTTGATAGCCCAATATGCCTTATGTTCTAGCTCAAGAGGTAAGTGACAAGCTTTTCCATAAACCATTTTATATGGAGACATGCCCATAGGATTTTTGTATGCAGTTCTATAGGCCCATAATGCATCATCAAGTTTCTTGGACCAATTCTTTTTTTTTGACCATGAAGACTGCAAGGCTTACACCTCACAACATTTTATTGATAAGAAAAGGAGCAAATAAATACAATTTACAAAGAGAGGGGGGATGTAGGGGCTAAACTATAAGCAAAGAGAAACAAACCTACTACTTACATATCTAAAGACAGAAATAGAGTTCAAGGGGGAAGGAAGTCTATCCATTTGAGGAGTACATCCCTGAATTTGGCTTTGATTCTATGAGAAACCAAGGTGATGTCATGGATGAAGCCAGATCTCCACTGTCTGAAGGTTGGGGGAATGTGTCTGAAAGCTTTATCATTTCTGACTTTCCAGATATTCCACCATGCCAAGAAGACTACCTCTGCGAAGAAAGGCTGACCAAAACCTCTTCTAGCTTGCTTAGCAATTTGATACATATCTGAACTGTCAGTCCATTCAATCTACAGGTAATTCCAAACTCTCACACTAAAGTTGAATTGAAAGAAAAGATGATTCCTGTCCTCCAGTGCTGTTGTAGGGCATAGAACACATTGTGGCCCATCATTGATCTTCCAGTGCCTGCGCTGTAACATGTCTTTGGTGTTGATCCTGTCCATGATGACCAACCAAGCAAACATCTTTATAGACATGGTACAAGAGCTCTTCCAAATCCAACCCAGGAGAGGGTTAACCACCATAGGTTGATGCACATGAAGGTAGAACTTCTTGGCTGTGTATTCAGAGGGCTTACTATGCTTCCAGAGCCATGTATCAGTAATCTCTTGGTTTAAGTGCACAGAGGATAACAGGGCTGAAAGTTCTAGCATTTCATTGTGGGCCACCTGAGAAAGAGGAAGGGAGAACAATTCCTGGATGTCCTCAAACATAAAGAAATCCATGACTGAAAGATATTTATTGGAGCAATAAGAGTGCAGTCTTGGAAATCTATCCCTCAAAGGTAAAACCTTGTTATCCAATTACCAGCTATCATACCAGAATAAGGCAGTGTCTCCTGAGCTCACCTTTATCATTGTTACTGCTCTGAACTTGTCCATTAACTTGGACACATCCTTCCACCAAAAAGATCCACAAAGAGTAGTGTCATGTGGTACCCTGTGAAAGTAATAGGAGTCCCAGATCAGGTTTACCCAGGGTACATCTGCTTTATTGTAGAATTTGCTGAGGTGCTTCATAAGTAGGGCTTCATTCTGTAAGCCAAGATTAAGGACACCAAGCCCCCCTTGGATTTGGGCCTACAAACTAAGGGCCACGTAGCTAGAGAAGGGCCCTTCTCCTGGCCATATTTTCTCCATAGGCATTGCCTTTGTATTCTCTCCAGTTGCTTCAGAATGCCAGCAGGTAATGAGAGGCTGCATAGGAAATATATTGGCAAAGAGGAAATAACAGAGTTAACCAGTTGTAGCTTGCTACCCTGTGGTAAGAACCAGGAGCTAGCAGTAAGCCTTCTTTCCATGCAATCAACCAAGGGCATGAAGTCAACTATCTTAGGCCTGGTGGTGCCAACAGGTAGACCTAGGTATGTAAATGGCATTGATCCTAACTTACAACCAAGCAGGTTTGCCAAAGCAGATGTTGTGTTGACATCAGTATTAATAGGGTACGTTGAAGACTTGTGGTAGTTGATCTGCAGGCCAGTAGCTGAGGCAAAGGAGTTCAAAACCCCTCTAAGTGCAAGCAATTGGGATTCCTCTGCTGGAATAAAAAGTAGTGTGTCATCTGCATATTGCACTATTGGAAAGTAAGGGTCCTGAGTTGGAATGGGCAGATTGATGTCTCCTTGGCGCAGAAGATTATTAATCATTGTTTGCAGAAGATCAGCAGCTATGACAAAGAGCAATGGGGACATTGGGTCACCTTGCTTAACCCCACACTTTCATTTGAAGTGCTTACCTGGTACTCCATTAAGTAGGACTGTGGATGTTCTAGAAGATAAGAGCTCCTTAACCCAACCAATCCATTTTGGGGTGAAACCTTTAGCCTGCAGGATTTTGATTATTGCCTCATGTTGTATGGAGTCAAAAGCCTTTTCAAAGTCCAATTTGAGCAGAATAATGGACCTCCTAGACTGACTGCATTGGTGAATGTATTCAAAAGTCCAGGCCAAACAATCCTGGATTGTTCTGGATTTTATCAAGCCATATTGGTTCTTGTGGATGCAGTCCATAATCATTTCCTGAAACCTATTGGCAGCCAATTTGGTTAGGAATTTTAGGCCTACACTGGATAGGGAAATAGGCCTAAAATCACTTGTAGTCTCAGGGGAGTTCTTCTTGGGAACCAGTGTGATGAATGCATCATTGAGATTCTCCAGCCTGACTGTTCCTGCATGGAATTCATGAACCAAAGAGATGAAATCTTGAGAGATAATAGGCCAACATCGTTTGAGGAATAGACCATTGAAACCATCAGGACCAGGCGCCTTATCAATGGGCATTTCTTTGATAACCTTTTCAATCTCTATGGAAGTGAAAGGTTTAGACAAAACCTCTAGGCCAGGAACATGCTGAATGAGAGACTGGATTTCCTCACCCAACACTATTGGTTTGACTGATCCCATTCGGTTTTTGAACACCTGCAAGAATTCAGCTGCCATGTCATCATGATTAGCCGTGGATCTCCCATCTGGTAACACTAGATTTGCTATTGCATTTTTCTTGTGCCTCTCAGTTGCCATAGCTTGAAAAAAAAATTGTGTTGTCCTCTCCCACCTTTATGTATCTGATAGTGCACCTTTTCTTCCAATATAAGAATTGGAGATGCAGAAGGTGCTCATGATGTAGCTTGACCAACTTTCTGAAGTTTCTCTCAGGCACTGAGAGGGGTCTGATCTCCTCAAGATCATCAAACCACAGGATGACCCAGTTTGTTTTTAGGAGCAAATTCTTAATATGTGATAGCCCTTTCTGCCACTTCTTGAGGGCACATTGCAAGGATTTCAACTTGTCAACTATGATTGCAGAAATATGAGACTTTGTTGATTTCCTTTGCCAGACTTCCTTAACACACTCCATGAAGCCAGGTTGTTCAACCCAAAAGTTTTCAAATCTGAAAATATGAGCCCTAGGGATATTTGTGCTAATAGCAATGAGGCAAGGCACATGATCTGAAGTGGTTTTGGCAAGTGGGGTGACCTGTGTCATTGGGTACTGAAGGATCCAGTTGGCAGAGGTGAAAACCCAATCAAGCTGCTCAAGAAGAGGTGAGTTATGCATGTTAGACCAAGTGAACTTTCTTCCTTTAAGAGGTAATTCAAGAAGACCCAGATGTCCAATTATTTCATTGAAAATAAAGATATCATTAATATCGCCTCCAGGAAGGTTTCTATTATTCAGTGACCTTATGAAATTAAAATCCCCCATGAGCATCCAGTTGGCATTGGGGTCAATATCCAGGCTGTATAACCAGGCTACAAAAGCATCTCTCATTATGCCCTGACAGGGTCCGTAAACATTCACTAATGTCCATGCTTCATTGTTATGAACCGAGGCAAATTTGACAATAATACCATAAGGTTCAACTTGAAGTAATGTGCCCGTGAACATGTCAGACCGCCAAATAGTGATGATACCCCCAGAGGCACCGTTGGAGGGTGATTCAATGAAATGATCAAAGCAAGGGGGGCAAATCTTTTTTATGAGAGCACGATCGGCGTTCTGTAATTTAGTTTCCTGTAAGCAAACGACAGCACATTTTCTTGAGACCACCTTTTCTCTGACTGCGCGTTGGCGGGCCTCAGAATTGAACCCTCTCACATTCGAACACAGAACATTCCAACTACGAGTATCGAAATTACTCATTATATAAACTAGATAAGCAATAGGATAAAAGCATGGTACATAGTACCATGGCAGGTTCAAAAGTATCCAACGCAAGGACACCCTCCAACGCAAGAACACCCTCCACAAACATTGTATCATAACAGAAGAAACCAAAAGGATAGGCCCAATTACAGGGCAGGTGGCGAGCATAAGTTTGTGTCAACAACATTAAACATCCTTTGGCGACGAGGAATCCACCTGGGGATTAGCCATAAGCTTCTCCACCGTCAGAAGGGAAGGGTCCATCTCCAGCTCAGCCCCAGCTGCTTGCAGCACCTTAATTGGGGTATAAGGTGGAACTTGGGCACCTTCATGGGGCTTCTCCTGATCCACGTCAGACTTGTTGATGGCGTCGGCAATTGGCTTTGAGTGAGGGCGCTTCTTCCGGGGCTGGGACACAAGCTGCTCAAAGACAGCGTTCTTGTACCCGTTTAGCCTGACAGAGCTTCTGCTGCACCTTCTGGCAGCGGTGTCCACCACAGGGGCACCCTTGCGTTTCTTCTTTGACGCGCTAGGCATGTCAGCTTATGCAGTGAAAACCAGAGACTGTGAAGGATCCCCCAGAGTAGGGAAAAGAGCGCACGCCATCGGACGCCTTGCTGGCGGAGATGAAGCCAGAGAGGGCACTTGCTCCTGTTGTCGAATAAGAGAAGATGTTCCAGCATCCGCGTCAAAGACAATAGACCAGTTCTTCTTGGGATAAATGACAGTGCCCAAGGGTTTGAAGAGCAGAGGGCGTGGCACTTTAGAGACAGCAATGTCTTCCATGAGGGATTCAAAAGACCTCCTCCAAAGCATGTCAGGTGGCAAAACTGGACCCGCCACAATCTTGATCATACCAACAAAAATCTGCTGCTACTGAATCAAAGGTGGTTGGTAAGGCACTATGGCGAGAGGTTGGACTTGCTGGGTCTCCTGCTGCTGGAAATGAACTTCCTGTGTCTTGGAGGAGATCGAATCTTCAGGTTGATCGATTTCAATTGAGACCTAAACCTGCGCGGGAATCTCAGGTTGGTTGGCCTCTTCATCCTCGCCCCAGACCGCATTGCCCCATCCTTCAGGTATTGGCTGTTCCGGCTCCGGTTGCGGCATTTCATTCCAACCCAGAAGCGGGTACTGCGGCATGACGAAAGGGAGATTATCCGGCTGCAAATTACCAGGCAGGGGGTGCGGGTTTCCATCAAGTGGCATGGGATCCTCATCATTTGGCATCTGATCCGCGAAATTTGCTCCCAAAACATAACAAGCAGTCGTCCAAGAAACACGAGCGCCACCCCAATCAGCATAGTCACCAAAAACCACATCCCGCGGAACGAGGGGTGTGTCAGGGAAACTTGCATGAACAATTGATCGGACAAGGTAGGGATCTTCACTGTTCCAAGATATAAACTTGCCAAAAGTGCTCACTGCCTTAGAAATAAATTCTGTGTTGCGATAATCCAATGGGATTCCGATAAACATCAGCCAACCAGTACGAAAGCCATGGACTCCTCTGAAATTTCCCCCTTCATCGTGATTCATAAAGCGAACAAAACGGTCGTTTCCAATATGGAAAGGCTTATGCCATGTTAAGCTAAAACGAACGGCCGGATCCCTGACTTGAATAAGACCAACCCCATGAAACCATGGCTGAGCGGAGCGGACCAGAATACCTCTGTTTTGCAGGAACAGGAAAATTAATTTTAGCTCTCTATTACTTAATTCTACTTGACCACTAGCCTGAGAGTGATAAGGGGATGCAATTCTATGGTTAACATCATACCTTGCAAGCATTTTACGGAAAGCACCATGAATAAAGTGTGAACCACCATCAGTCATTAGGTATCTAGGGACTCCAAACCTCGGGAAAATGACTTCTTTAAGCATCTTAATAGAGGTGTTGTGATCAGCACTACTAGTTGGAATAGCTTCTACCCACTTAGTAACGTAATCAACGACAACTAAAATATGTGTGTACCCATGAGAGGAAGGAAACAGTCCCATATAATCAAAGCCCCAAACACCAAATGGTTCAATAACAAGTGAATAATTCATAGGCATTTCTTGACGTCTACTGATATTACCAATTCTTTGACATTCATCACAAGATAAGACAAACTTACGGGCATCCTTGAAGAGAGTAGGCCAATAAAAACCAGATTGCAATACCTTATGTGCAGTACTATCTCCAGCATGGTGTCCTCCATAAGCTTCGGAGTGGCACTTGCGCGGGATCTGTTCCCGTTCATGCTCATGTACACAACATCTAATAATACAATCTACTCCTTCTTTATAAAGATGTGGGTCATCCCAAAAGTAATGTATCAAATCATAGAAGAACTTTTCCTTTTGCTCGTATGTGAAGCTAGGAGGTATAAACTTGGCAACAATGTAATTAGCATAATCAGCGTACCATGGAGCAGAAGTATTTGTGATAGCCAATTGTTCATCAGGAAAGCTATCATCAATAGGTTGTGGGTCATCAAGTATATTCTCTAGCCTAGACAAGTTATCTGCAACGGGGTTCTTAGCTCCCTTTCTATCAATAATATGCAAGTCAAATTCTTGCAGCAAGAGAACCCATCTAATAAGTCTAGGTTTAGCATATTTCTTTTCCATAAGGTATTTGATAGAAGCATGATCAGTGTGAATAGTTACTTTAGAATCAACAATATAGGGTCTAAACTTATCACAAGCAAATACAACCGCTAAAAATTCTTTCTCAGTAGTACCATAATTTCTCTGGGCACTGTCTAGAGTTTTACTAGCATATTGGATAATATTTAACTTCTTATCAACTCTTTGTCCTAGAACAACACCTATAGCATAATCACTAGCATCACACAAAATCTCAAAGGGTAAATTCCAGTCTGGAGGCTGGACAATAGGTGCAGAGATCAATGCTTTCTTAAGTATTTCAAATGCTTCTAGATAATCATCATCAAAGACAAAAGGAATATCTTTTTGTAAGAGATTAGACAGGAACCTTCTTTAAAACCCGGCATGACCAAGGAAACTTCGTATACCTTTGATGTCCTTGGGGCACGACATCTTTTCAATAGCATCAACTTTAGCCTTGTCAACTTCAATACCTCTTTCAAAAAAATTATGTCCCAAGACAATGTCTTCATTAACCATAAAGTGGAACTTCTCCCAATTCAGGAAAGATTAGTGTCTTCACATCTCTGCAAAACTCGATCAAGGTTGCTCAAGCAATCGTCAAAAGAAGTTCCGTAAACGGAGAAATCATCCATGAAAACCTCAACAATCTTTTCACAAAAATCAGAGAATATAGCCACCATGCATCTTTGAAAGGTAGCAGGTGCATTACATAAACCAAAAGGCATACGTCTATAAGCAAAGGTACCAAAAGGACAAGTAAAAGTGGTCTTTTCTTGATCCCCTTTTGACACAGGTATTTGAGAGAAACCAGAATAACCATCTAGAAAGCAAAAATGAGTATGTTTGGATAACCTTTCTAGCATTTGATCAATAAAAGGCAAGGGGTAATGATCTTTCTTAGTAGCTTTATTTAATTTGCGGAAATCAATTACCATCCTATAACCTGTAACAATCCTTTGTGGGATCAATTCATCTTTATCATTAGGAACAACAGTCATACCTCCCTTCTTAGGGACACAATGGACATGACTTACCCACTGGCTATCAGCAACTGGATAGATAATACCTACCTCTAGAAGCTTTAGTATTTCCTTCCTTACCACTTCTTTCATCTTAGGATTTAACCATCGTTGATGATCAATAACTGGTTTAGCATTTTCTTCCTATTTTATCTTGTGTTGGCATAAAGTGGGACTAATTCCCTTAAGATCATCCAGAATATATCCAATAGCAGCACTGTGCTTCTTCAGAGTTTTCAGTAATTTTTCTTCTTCCTGCTCTGAAAGGTTAGCACTAATAATAACATGATATATCTTCTTTTCATCAACATAAACATACTTAAGATTATCAGGTAAAGGTTTAAGTTCAAACACGGGATCACCCTTGGGTGGAGGAGGATCCCCTAGGATTTCAACGGGCAAGTTGTTTATCAATACGGGTCCCTGCTTAAAGAATATTCCATCTATTCCCCTTCTCTCATTCATATACATATCATTTTCATGGTCTAGCAGATATTGTTCTAAGGGATCATTAGGAGGCACAACAATAGAAGCAAGACCAATAATTTCATCCTTACTAGGTAATTCTTTATCAAGGGGTTGTCTACGAAATTTAGCAAAGTTAAAATCATGAGACATATCCCCTAAACCAACAGTAACAATATCTTTCACGCAATCTATCCTAGCATTAACAGTATTCAAGAAGGGTCTACCAAATATAATGGGACAAAAATCATCTTGTAGGGAACTAAGAATAAGAAAATCAGCAGGATATTTAACTTTCCCGCACAAAACTTCAACATCTCTGACAATCCCCACTGGTGAAATAGTGTCTCTAGCGACCATGATCCGAATGGACTGCAGTCTCTGTGTTTCAGTGTCATCCCTGGATCGGTAAGGCTGACACACACAGTACTTGAAGGATTTATAACAGAGTGGCAATCACACACTTATTACATCGAATGTCTCCAAAGAGAACTTATTACAGAAGTCTATGGCATAAGGCCATCTAACAAAATAACAGCGGAAGGCTTGGAAGATAAGTGAGTCCATTAACTCCAACGGCATAGTTGAGTGCAGGACAAACGACCTAGAACGTCTTACTCCTCGTCTGAACAGTCTGTAACGTAATATGTTGCAGCCCGAAATGGGTCAGCACATGGAATATGCTGGCAAGATAACACAGAAGATGCAAGTAACAGAATAAAGGCTACACTATATGCATATTTGGCTGGTGGAGGCTCTAGGGTTAAAGTTTTTGCATAAAGCCAATTTTTCCTACAACAAAGGAATAAATTTTATTTTAACTATCATCGTAGTTGAAACATCATTGAGAAGGTACCCCCAACTCAATCCCAAATTAAAGTAATCTTTAACCCAATAAATTAACTTTAGAGTGATAAGATCAACCAATAATTCAAGTACCAGATACTCAATATTGTCCATAACCGGGGACACGACTAATCATGATCAGTTTGTACACTCTGCAAAGGTTTGTGCACTTTTCCCACAAGACTCGATCTCCTCCGTTGGATTTCTCGCACTGCATGGTGTTTGAGAAACGGATGACCGAGACACAGTCTTTCAGAAGCATTTACTCCTTACCCCAGGTGGACCCGTACACCTACTTTCCCCTACATCTGCTAGTCCATCACGAAAGAGCTCACACAACTTACTAATACTATGCCAGAGCCCATAATGGCATTGTGGCTACACGTGGAAGTTTCTAGCATGAATAGTTTGATGATCTCTTTGAGCCTGGGTGGCATTCCATAGGACAATCACACGGCACCCCGGGATTTCCTAGGGGACAACACTGGATTCTCCATGTGCCCTGCAACCACTCCACCCAGATGTGTTTTCAAGTACCCACCTTAAGTTGAACCATTAATTAACAACTCACATCTGTCATGGATTTCACTCAAACCCAAACCACGTCTACGAGCATAGCATGATAACCTAAGCATAACGTAGAAGTAACTCCCAGGGGTTTGAAAATAATACAGGTAATAGGTTCTACCTCAAACTACTTCCCAGTCCCACAAGTTAAGAGATCCTACTCATACAATGTGTGGCGGTTTGAACTAATGCATAAAAACTGGGTAATAAAGGGTATGATCAAAGTGTTACTTGCCTTGCTGATGATTCGCAAAACCAGGAGACTCGTAGTAGCACGCTTCACAGTCCGGGTATTCTATCGCAAGCAAACAATAGCATACATAAGCAATCAAGCAATGGTGCACAAACAAAACTCCAAAAGATAAGATCTAACCATAAAGTTCAACTTAAGAACTCTGGTTTGCAAAAAGAATCAAATCAAAAGAAGCAACGAAACTCAAACTGCGAAAGAAACGAGATCCGATTTCTAATTTGATCTAGGGTCAAATTTAACAGTAGCAAAACTTGGTTCCAGTTGGTTAAACGGAAAGACGTTATCGAGACGAAAATCTGGGATTTTGAATCACCTGATTCCGACTCTCGAGCGAAAAGAAAAACGAAAAACATGATCAGGGCAGAAATCGCGATCGAAATAATCGCGGATAAATAACCCGAAAAAGAAAACTGATGTATAGGCTAACGAACGAACGTTCGCTGTCTGCAGCTAACGGGCGAACAACGTTCATTAAAACGAATGTACGGACGAACGTCCGCTAAATAACTAAACCGGAGAAAAACCGATCTAAACTAAAAAACGGATCTAGGGTTTCTCGAAAAAAAAACGATCGGTTTTTTAGACAAAACCGACGGCGGCTGCGGCTACCTCGGAAAAGGCGGCCAACTCTGGCAAAAAGTCCGGCGGCGGCGGCGGCAACTCCAGCGGGCGGCGGTGCGGCGGCGCGGTGCGGCGACGGTGCGGCGGCGCAGCGACGGCGGCGGGGCGTGGCGCGGCGGCGGTGCGGCGGCGCAGCGGCGGCGGCGGGGCGAGGCGTGGCGGCAGCGGCGGCGGCACTAGGGCAAGGGGCGGGGCGGGCTGGCTGTGCGGCTGGGCCTCGGCGGCTTATAAAGGCCCCCCGGCTAGGGAGTCCTAGTCGGGTACGGCCCAAAGGCGGTCCCCCCTCTTTTTTTTAAACGAGTCCTAACGTAGTAAAACGGGCGAAAAATACTAAACAGAGTCCAAAAATCCCGAAATAAATTTTCACCGTCCTCTAATAATATTTAGGACAAAGTGAACATTTTTCCCGGACCTAGATGCAATTTTGAAAAACACGTATTTTTCCTATGCAAATAAAATCACAATTAAATCCGAATAAATACCGAAAGTGATTTTAATATTTTTACTCCAATATTTCTGTTATTTTGGAGAAGTCATATTATCTCCGCTCATATATTTTATTTAGAAACATTTTTAGGAGAGAAAAATAATTAAAACCAATGCTATCCTCGTACCGGTATTCGAGAAAACTCAAATACGAAAACGGTAGAATTCCCAACTCTCTCCTTAGGTCCTTGAGTTGCTTAGAATTTTCGAGGATCGCCACACACAAAATGCAAAGAAATATGCAAATGCAGTATGATCTATGTATAACATTCCAAATTGAAAATTTGGGATGTTACAAACCTACCCCCCTTAGAATGAATCTCGCCCTCGAGATTCGGCTTGGCTAGAGAACAGGTGTGGGTGGTCCTTGCGTAGATCATCTTCTCATTCCCAGGTGGCTTCTTCCTCGGTGTGGTGACTCCACTGAACTTTGCAAAACTTGATAACCTTACTGCGGGTGACTCTGCTCGAAAATTTGAGAATCTTAACAGGCTTCTCCTCATAAGTCAGATCGCTATCCAACTGTATTGCTTCCAGGGGTATTGTGTCTCTAAGCGGGATATCGGTCATCTCCGAACGACACCTCTTAAGCTGCGAAACGTGAAACATCATGCACTCCTGACAATCCTTCGGGCAACTCCAACTTGTAGGCAACCTCTCCCATGCGTTCCAACACACGGTACGGTCCCACAAATCTCGGGGCTAGCTTTCCCTTAACTCCGAAACGGTTAAATCCTCGCAGGGGCGATACTCTCAGGTACGCTCTGTCTCCGATTTCGTAAGCTATCTCCTTGCGCTTCGAGTCTGCATAACTCTTCTGTCTGGACTGAGCTACCTTCAGTCTATCCTGAATCAGCTTAACCTTTTCTTCTCACTCTTTGATCAAGTCTGGCCCAAACAACTGTCGGTCTCCAACTTCATCCCACATTAACGGCGTTCGGCATCTCTGTCGTGGAATTGACACGGTAGATGTCCTAGGATAAGGACTTAGTCGTGAGGCCGCGCATCTATGTAGTAGCTTGAGAGGGGTTGAGCGGAATCGAGAGACGCAACGCAAGACAAGGGTTTAGACAACTTCGGGCCCCGGGAAACATCATCCGGTAATAGCCCTACGTGCTGTTTGAGGCTAGGTCTCATTATGATCCTCATGGTGTCGCCGGTAAACCGGCTCTTTGTGTCTAGACCTAGAAACTTGTGAGAACTTGTCTAAAACTTGTCCCTCTTTGGGGAGCCCTGCCCCTCCTTATATATGTTTGAAGGGGCGGGTTACATGACTAGTCCTAGTAGGATTAGGATTGCTTTATTACAAGGAGTCCTAGTCTTGCTTCCTTTGTAAGAGAATATTCCTTGTGCTTTCTTCATAAACCGGCCCACCATTCATGAACCGGCCTTCTGGGCCTTGGGCCTTGTCATCCGTGATCCGCCAACCGGGTTACCAGTGAGTGGTATTATTTAGGCAGTTTGCTTGTAAACCGTCTGGTTAGGACGGATCACCAGTGAATCATCAAGTGTAAACCGTCTCTCAAGTAAACCGCCAAGTCCGGTCGGGTCATATTTCTGGCCGATTCATACCGCGGGGTATATCCCCGACATTAGCCCCCAGTTTAGCTTGGATTTATCCATGGTAAACTTATGCTGCAAAATAATCACAAGAATAAATTTGATAGGTTGTGCTCCGGGTTAAGAATTCTTGTAAACCGGCACTTGATCATCTTTAAGTCCTTGTCCTTTCCTTCTTCTAGAAAATCCGAGTCAACAGACCAACTTCATAATCAACTTGCTTGCATAAGAAATATTGTAAATCCAGAATCCATTTGAATCAGCCTTTCAATGCTCTGACTTGACAAAAATATTGATCTTCAAATATTCAATTGATATCCAACCGGGTTGGAAATGTAGAACTTGCCGGTTTATGATTACCACCATTGTCGGGTTATAAAAACTTATAATTCTGGGTCATGACTATTTATAAATGCCGGGTTATGATTGTTGCCAACGCCGGGTCGCACAATTAATCTTCCTGATTTTCCCAAATTTGAGAATTCGAAGATGTTCCTCCTTTATATGCATATTACCTGTAGCCCCCAAGTTTTAAGAGGAGAGCATAGTGATAGCTTAAGACTTGTTTCAATACAAATGTTGCAAACTTGAAGAAATCCAGATTGTTCATCCCAGTCACTAGTAAAAACTGAATATTCCACATATGTAGCCCCCAAGTGCCGGGTTGTCATGCTTGCATCAACCTGGGACTTGTAATTTGCATAATGCTCAAAAAACTTCAATTTGTGTAGCCCCCAAGGGCCGGGTCATTATGCAATAATGAGCAGGGCCTTTATGGATATAATCATTGAAAATAACATTATAAAATGTAACTTCCATCGTGGGGTTTGAACCCACGTCCACAAGGTTAAGAGCTTTGTGCTTTACCAACTGAGCAGTGAACCCTTCAATATAATGGATTAATACTTGTGTACCTTGAATTGTTGACAGGAGCGATTGGTAGCCCCCAAGGGCCGGCTCAATATGATGTGATGAGTCGGGTCTTCAATAAGGTGAGCAAATAAATGACTTTGCATTAGCCCCCAAGTGTCATGTGCATGCTTGCAATGACATGGGACTTGCATATTTTATGTAATCTTAATTTGAATAATGTAGCCCCCAAGTGCCGGGTTGTAATCCTGCAGCGACTCGGGACTATTCCTTTGTAAAATAAATCATACCATTGACAATATGATATCCATTGCGCTGAAGCGACTTTGAAAACCCCAATCATAATATTGGTTATTGATAACCATAATAAACATCCAGCCATGTTGGCTATTTAAAGATTTGAAGAATATAATCCGGTTTGAAAACCGGTTCCAATGATATTTGATCACAATCAGGCCGGGTGAATAAACATCGGTCATTATTTTATCTCATACTGGCGACTTATAATCAAAGCCAGGCTGGTTTAATGAACACCGGTCATTATTTTATCTCATACTGGCGACTTATAGTCGAAAGCCATGCCGGTTTAATAAACACCAGTCATTATAACTGATCATGTACTGCCAATCTGTTTTCTGGCTCTTTGTCGGCTCATCATGAAGGCCGATCCGGGTTATGATGAACGTCGGTTTAACTCTTGCTGGTGTTTATGACCCAGACTTTGAACTTATGCTGGTGTTCATGATCCAGACTTTTTGTAAATACGTGGTCAACTTTGAAGTTGCCCAGTTCCGGATCAAAAAACCATAGAAAACTTTGAAAAATCACAAAACACAAAACACCGTTTGCAAATAAGACCATGTAGTCGAGGCTTTTTGCGAGCTGCCAGGCTCCATATTTGCCAATCAATGGATGCGATCCAAGGAGCAATGATTTATTTTGCCAATCAATGGATTTAATCCAAGGAGCAAGAACGTTTTTCTTTTGCCATCAAAGGATGTACTCCAAGGGGCAATAACTTTTTCTTTTGCCATCAAAGGATGTACTCCAATGGACAAGAACATTTTTTCTTTTCCAATCAAAGGATAGATGTATCATCCAAGGGGCAAGAATTTTTTCTTTTGCCATCAAAGGATGTACTCCAAGGGACAAGAACATTTTTTCTTTTGCCATCAAAGGATGTATCAACCAAGGGGCAAGAATTTTCTGTTTTGCCATCAAAGGATGTACTCCAAGGGACAAGAACATTTTTTCTTTTGCCATCAAAGGATGTATCAACCAAGGGGCAAGAATTTTCTCTTTTGCCATCAAAGGATGTACTCCAATGGACAAGAACATTTTTTCTTTTGCCATCAAAGGATGTATCAACCAAGGGGCAAGAATTTTTTCTTTTGCCATCAAAGGATGTACTCCAAGGGGCAAGAACATTTTTTTTGCAACTAGTACATTTAATAGGCTGTTGTTGACGATGAGATAGCCGGCTGAAAAACTTTGAAGCTAATTCCATCTAAGAAATTACTTGAGGCAGAGGCGAGGCCACGGCAGCTGCTCGGTCGGCCGCAGGGGCGGAGGCGCCTTGAAGGCAGTCGGCGGCTGGAGTGAGGGCCACGGCTTGAACAACGGCAGTTGAGATAAGCCACCCGGAGAAATAGCTGAGGCGGCACAAGGCCATGGCGGTCGAGGCGGGTGGCTGCTGCAGAGGT
Source organism: Secale cereale (assembly GCA_902687465.1). Lineage (NCBI taxonomy): Eukaryota > Viridiplantae > Streptophyta > Magnoliopsida > Poales > Poaceae > Secale > Secale cereale. The sequence goes on along the minus strand of LR738712.1, from coordinate 530,000,650 downwards.
AAACCGCGGTGGATCGAGGCGAGGCTGTGATCCAGCGAGGCGCGTAGTGCCTGCTCGCAAGGTGTGGTGGCTCAAGGGCAGTGCAAAGGTGGCTCGATGTCCGATGGCAGAACGATGCGCTGGCACCCCGACGGCTTGAGGCGAGCCACCGACGGTGGTTTAAGGCGAGGCCGTGCAGGGGCGGCTTGAGGGGCGTCACCGCGACGGCTACACTGGAGGCAGCCTGTGCCTCAGCTCGGCCATGCAGCGGCTCGGAGTAGCGGGGATAGGCGGCTCAACGGCTCGGCGGTGGCTTGATAGAGGCCGGCGGCTCCGGCGAGGGCGGCGTAAGGCGGCAGCAAGGCCGACGACTTGAAGGTGTCTCGAGGCCGCAGTGGTTGCGAGGCTGAATCCGTGACCTCCTTTTGCGGGCGGAGCTTCTCGCGGCGGCAACGAGGTTGAATCCGAGACGGTGACGAGCATCAAAGAGGCCATCGCAAAGGCCAGCGACTCGGTCGCGTTTCGGCAGCGGAGGTTGGTGAAGACAACCTGGTGGCAGCGATGGTCGGTTTGACCCAGAGGCAGCGTGGCGAGGCTGGCTCGGGCTCGGAACGGCAACAGAGGTGGGCGCCTCGAGGCGAGGATGCGTGCGCGGTCAATGAACGAGACTGATTCATCGCACTCTCTGTTTCCGGGTCATGGTGACTCACGTAATGATTTTCTTCCATATCTCTTGAATCAATCTCTTGGTAGCTTCCTTGTGTGCGTGCGTCAATCGGGGCTAACCAAAGGAAAGAACTGATTTCGGCTTCAGATCACGTACGAGTCGAAGATGCCCGTGTACTCTTGAACTTGATTAGTCTTCATGTCAGGAAAAATTAGCATTGTCGTACAACACGTAATCCTAGAATCTTCCATCACCAAAACTTTTGTTTCGGACTCGGCGGATCAACATAGTCGTACATCATGCAAATCTAAAATCTCAGCCTCAGTTTCAATCCTGCGCACGCTGTTTTGACTGTTCGTCGGTGATGACGTTTTCTGCGCCAGCTCTTTCTCACATCGCGAGCTTCTTGATCCCTGAAGAAATCCCTCCAAGAACTCAACACCACTGTGCGCAGGCCCCACGGTGGGCGCCAAATGTCATCGAATTGACACGGCAGATGTCCTAGGATAAGGACTTAGTCGTGAGGCCGTGCATCTATGTAGTAGCTTGAGAGGGGTTGAGCGGAATCGAGAGACGCAACGCAAGACAAGGGTTTAGACAGCTTCGGGCCCCGGGAAACATCATCCGGTAATAGCCCTACGTGCTGTTTGAGGCTAGGTCTCATTATGATCCTCATGGTGTCGCCGGTAAACCGACTCTTTGTGTCTAGCCCTAGAAACTTGTGAGAACTTGTCTAAAACTTGTCCCTCTTTGGGGAGCCCTGCCCCTCCTTATATATGTTTGAAGGGGCGGGTTACATGACTAGTCCTAGTAGGATTAGGATTGCTTTATTACAAGGAGTCCTAGTCTTGCTTCCTTTGTAAGAGAATATTCCTTGTGCTTTCTTCATAAACCGGCCCACCATTCATGAACCGGCCTTCTGGGCCTTGGGCCTTGTCATCCGTGATCCACCAACTGGGTTACCAGTGAGTGGTATTATTTAGGCAGGTTGCTTGTAAACCGTTTGGTTAGGACGGATCGCCAGTGAATCATCAAGTGTAAACCGTCTCTCAAGTAAACCGCCAAGTCCGGCCGGGTCATATTTCCGTCCGGTTCATACCGCGGGGTATATCCCCGACAATCTCCTTCCGTACAATGCTCCGAGCGGTGCCATCTTCAAACTGGCCTGGTAACTGTTGTTGTACAAGAACTCAGCGTAGGGCAAATTATCATCCCAAGTAGATCCATAATCTAGCGCACAAGCTCTCAACATGTCCTCCAGAATCTGGTTGACTCTCTCGGTCTGTCCATCTGTCTGCGGGTGAAAAGTTGTGCTGAACTCCAGCCTCGTTCCCAAAGTTTGGTGTAGCTAATGCCAAAACTTTGAGGTGAACTGTGTTCCTCTATCTGATACAATGGTCCTCGGAACTCCATGCAGACATACGATCCTGGTCATGTATATCTTGGCCAACTTCGCACTGGTGTACGTGGTTTTCACGGGGATAAAGTGGGCTACTTTGGTCAAACGGTCCACTACTACCCAGAGTGAGTCATATCTTGATTTGGTCCTGGGCAATCCGGTAATAAAATCCATGCCAAGCTTATCCCACTTCCATTCGGGTATCGGCATAGGCTGTAGCAATCCTGCTGGCTTCTGATGCTCTGCCTTTACTCTCTGGCATACATCACATACGGCTACATACTCGGCAATGTCCTTATTCATTCCTGTCCACCAGAAATGTTCCTTCAAATCCAAATACATCTTGGTGTTTCCGGGGTGTATCGAGTATGGCAAATCATGTGCTTCCTACAGTATCAACTTCCTGATCTCCGGGTCGTTGGGCACATATATTCGATCCTCAAACCACAAGGTGTCGTGCTCATCCTCACGAAATCCTTTGGCTTTTCCTTCACTCATCCTCTTCTTTATCTCGGCAATCTCTTTGTCTTCCTTCTGGGCTTCACGTATCTTCCCCAGCAATGTTGACTGAACCTCCAAATTTGCGACAAAACCTCTAGGAACTATCTCCAAACGAAGCTCCCTGAGATTTTCTGTTATCTCCTGGGGTAATCCCCCGTTTACTAAGGTATTTGCATAACTCTTCCGGCTCAAAGCGTCTGCAACGACATAGGCCTTTCCTGGATGACAGTGCAGCTTCATATCATAATCCTTTATAAGCTCCAACCATCTCCTCTGTCTGAGATTCAGCTCCTTCTGAGTGAAAATGTACTTCAAACTCTTGTGATCCGTGTACACATCACAACGATTTCCAATAAGGAAATGTCTCCAGGTTTTCAGTGCGTGCACTACAGCTGCTAACTCCAAATTGTGCGTCGCATAATTCAACTCGTGCGGTCGCAGTTGACGAGATGCATAAGAAACAACTCTTCCATCCTGCATAAGTACTCCTCCAAGTCCTAAGCGTGAAGCATCGCAGTACACTTTGAAATCCTTGCGTATATCTGGTAATATCAGCACTGGGGCTGTTGTCAACCGTTTCTTCAACTCTTGGAAACTTTCTTCGCACTCTTCAGTCCAATAGAACTTTGTCTCCTTCTTCAACAATGTCGTCATTGGCTTAGCAATCTTGGAGAAATTTTCTATGAATCTCTGGTAGTATCCCACGAGTCCAAGAAAGCTGCGGATCTCTCCAATTGAAGTGGGTGTCAACCACTCAGTGACTACGTGCACTTTGACGGGGTCCACTGCTATACCTTCTCCCGATATAACATGCCCTAGGAATCCAACTTCCTTCAACCAAAACTCACATTTGCTAAACTTGGCATACAACTGATGTTCTCTGAGCTTCTCCAGTACCAAACGCAAATGTTCCGCATGTTCCTCCTTATTCTTCGAGTACACCAAAATATCATCAATGAATACCACGACAAACTTATCCAAGAACTCCATGAACACCTTGTTCATCATACTCATGAAATAGGGAGGGGCGTTAGTCAATCCAAATGACATAACCGTATACTCATATAGCCCGTACCTTGTGGTGAAGGCTGTCTTGGGTATATCCTTCTCTCGGATCTTCAACTGGTGGTATCCAGATCGTAGATCGATCTTGGAGAATACTTTCGCTCCCTGGAGTTGGTCGAATAAATCATTGATCATCGGCAGCGGGTACTTATTCTTAATAGTCACTTCATTCAGTGCACGATAATCAACGACCATTCTTAAAGATCCATCCTTCTTCTCGACCAAAAGCATTGGGGCTCCCCAAGGTGATGAAATCCGGCGAATAAATCCTTTCTCCAATAACTCCTTAATCTGCTTCTTGATCTCCTCCAGATCATTCGCTGGGATCCGATACGGTCTCTTTGATATTGGTCCAGTGCCAGGCAACAGCTCAATCAAAAACTCAATATCCATATCCGGTGGCATGCCTGGTAACTCCTATGGAAACACATCCGGGTAATCCTTTACTACCGGCACTTCCTCCTGAACAACTCCCGTGAGAGAATGTATTTGTGTCTTTATAGGCGAATGCCTAGATACATACTTAATCCTTTTTCCCTCCGGGGTAATAAGCAAAATAGATTGCTGGCGCAATCGATGTTACCTCCATACCTCGATAGCCAATCCATACCTAATATCACATCCAATCCTTGTGACTCCAAAACTATTAGGTTTGAGGGGAAAACATGTCGTCCAATGGTCAATGGCATCTGAAAACATCCTTGATTTGCCATATATTCCGCTCCGGGTGAACTTACTAACATGGGGGCCATAAGGACTCTAGTGGACAACTTATGTCTATTTATGAATCCCCTTGAAATGCATGAATGTGATGCACCAGTATCGAAAAGAACTACTGCGGTAAATGACTTAACCAAAAACTTACCGATCACTGCATCTGGTTGTTCTTCAACTTCCTCCACGGTCACGTAGTTCACTTGTCCTTTGTTGAATGGGTTGGGCCTCTTCTCGGCGCTTCCATTGTCGTTCCTATTCTTAGCTTCAGGGCACTCATTGCCATAATGTCCATTCTTCCCGCACTTGTAACAGGTGATGTGGCTGAAATCCTTCTTGGCGGGTGTGGACGGGGTAGCATGATTCTGATTATTGTTAGCTACATTCCCATTCCCATTCTTGGAGCCATTGTGGTTGTAGGAACTTCCTCCAGTGTGGTTGTGGCTTCCATGGTTATGGGTATATCCTCCCGAATTCGGAGTGAATCGGGGCTTCTGCTGGGCTCCAGAATTGTTCTTTCCTTGTCCATACTTCCTCTTGCGGCTCTCAATCTGCTGCTACTTCCCTTCAATCATAAGAGCTTTATCTACCAACTCCTGGTAGTTGTTGAAAGTTGCCACCATCAACTGTACGCTCATCTCGTCATTCAGCCCTTCCATAAATCTCTCCTGCTTAGCGGCATCTATGGCCACATCATCTGGGGCATAACGAGATAGGGTACTAAACTCATCCACGTACTGAGCCACAGTATGATTTCCTTGGCGCAAGTTGCGAAACTCCCGCTTCTTCATGCTCATAGCTCCAGTTGAGACATGGGCAGTACGGAAAGCTTGCTGAAACTGATCACAAGTGACATTGGCTATAGGAAAGGTGGATGTGTAATTCTTCCACCATGTTGCGGCTGGTCCAGACAACTGGTGTGCAGCAAATCACACTTTTTCAGCATCCGAACAATTTGTGGTGGTCAAATCCCTTCCAATCTTGCGCAGCCAGTCATCAGCAACTATTGGTTCAATGCTGCTAGCAAACACCGGTGGTTGCAACCTTAAGAAGCGTGTCAGGTTGTCCACGGGTGGTGGTGGTGGAGGGTTGTTGTTGTTCTGGTTGTTCTGAGTGTTCTGGACAAGAAGTTGCTTCAAAGTGTTCTGCTGCTGGATCAACTGAGTGAGCTCATGGGGAAACTCAAATCCGGGCTCACGTCTTGGAGGCATCTGATGGGTGTAGAGGGAAGAGATTAGAATAGAGTTGAGGTCTAAGGGAAAATCACTACCCATATGCACATGAGACAAACACAATCATATCACACCAATCAATTTCAAACAAGGTCTTACAATATCTAACTAACGTTACAAAAGTGCTCTAAAACTACTTGTGGGGAAACTACTGGTCATAGGGCGGTCATCTAGAAATTTTGATCGGCGGAAGACTCCATGATGTCTGCTCCAGCTTCATCTTCATAGTCTTCGTCGTCACTATCATCGGGGTCTGAATCCGTGTCGTCGATGATGATGTAATCTTCAGAACGAATCTCCTTGGGTTCTTCTTCCTCTTCTTCTCCTCCTGGTGCTGGATCTCCCATGAATACTCCTAGCTTCCTTGTCAAATCATCATTCTTCTCCACTAGTATAAACATCTCCTCCTCGTATCCATCACGAGTAGACTTGAGTTCTTCTTCTAGCTCCAAATTCCTGTTTAGTGCCTTCTTCAAATCTATCATCCCTGCGCACATCTGGTGCTCCTGTCGTCTAATGTGCTGGTTTAACTCCTGGATGAACGCTGCAATAGACATGTCCTTCCGGGTGCTGATCATGTCCCAACGCTCATCTCGGCGCCCACAAATCTGGTAGATAGTGTCCTTCAGCTCCTGCTTGTAGACTTCTCCGATCCTTCCCATAGTGATGTGGGCGGCTATACTCTTGCCTAGGCTCCAGGTTGGTGCATCAAAAGAAAACTCTATTGGCTCAGTGGATGGTGCGAAGGTTCTCCCGGGAATTTGAACTTGAATGCTCCATCGCTCCTCTTCTGGTAAAGTGGCGGTGTAGGTCCTGGTAAAGCTTGGTATTCCTATGTTCAGGTACCTAGTGACTTCCTTCAAGTGTCGTCCAAAAGGTGTGTCTTCATCCGGTAGAGTGAACTTGTTCCTTGGGTCCACCATCCTAAAGAAGTAGAAAATGGAGAGAAGTCAGAAATGAGTAGAGAAGAGTGACCTAGGGTTTATCTTAGTGGTCGTGTCCTACAGTCAGCGTGTGCTCTGATACCATCTTGTAGTGACCACGGTCCGAATGGACCGAAGTCTCTGTGTTTCAGTGTCATCCCTGGATCGGTAATGCTGACACACACAGTTTTGAAGGATTTATAACAGAGTGGCAATCACACACTTATTACATCAAATGTCTCCAAAGAGAACTTATTACAGAAGTCTATGGCATAAGGCCATCTAACAAAATAACAGCGGAAGGCTTGGAAGATAAGTGAGTCCATCAACTCCAACGGCATAGCTGAGTGCATGACAAACGACCTAGAACGTCTTACTCCTCGTCAGAAAAGTCTGCAACGTAATATGTTGCAGCCCGAAACGGGTTAGCACATGGAATATGCTGGCAAGATAACACAGAAGATGTAAGTAACAGAATAAAGGCTACACTATATGCATATTTGGCTGGTGGATGCTCTAGGGTTAAAGTTTTTGCGTAAAGCCAATTTTTCCTTACAACAAAGGAATAAATTTTATTTTAACTATCATGTTAGTTGAAACATCATTGAGAAGGTACCCCCAACTCAATCCCAAATTAAAGTAATCTTTAACCCAAAAAAATAACTTTAAAGTGATGAGATCAACCAATAATTCAAGTACCAGATACTCAAGATTGTCCATAACCGGGGACACGGCTAATCATGATCAGTTTGTACACTCTGCAGAGGTTTGTACACTTTTCCCACAAGACTCAATCTCCTCCGTTGGATTTCTCGCACTGCATGGTGTTTGAGAAACGGATGACCGAGACACAGTCTTTCAGAAGCATTTACTCCTTACCCCAGGTGGACCCGTACACCTACTTTCCCCTACATCTGCTAGTCCACCATGAAGGAGCTCACACAACTTACTCATACTATGCCGAAGCCCATAATGGTATTGTGGCTGCACACAGAAGTTTCTAGCATGAATAGTTTTATGATCCCTTTGAGCATGGGTGGCATTCCATAGGACAATCACACGGCACCCCGGGATTTCCTAGGACAACACTGGATTCTCCAGGTGCCCTACAACCAATCCACCCAGATGTGTATTCAAGTAGCCACCTTAAGTTGAACCATTAATTAACAACTCACATCTGTCATGGATTTCACTCAAACCCAAACCACGTCTACGAGCATAGCATGATAACCTAAGCATAACGTAGAAGTAACTCCGAAGGGTTTGAAAATAATGCAGGTAATAGGTTCTACCTCAAACTACTTCCTAGTCCCACAAGTTAAGAGATCCTACTCATGCAATGTGTGGAGGTTTGAACTAATGCATAAAAACTGGGTAATAAAGGGTATGATCAAAGTGTTACTTGCCTTGCTAATGATTCGCAAAACCTAGAGACTCGTAGTAGCACGCTTCACAGTCCGGGTATTCTATCGCAAGCAAACAATAGCATACATAAGCAATCAAGCAATGGTGCACAAACGAAACTCCAAAAGATAAGATCTAACCAGAAAGTTCAACTTAAGAACTCCGGTTTGCAAAAAGAATCAAATCGAAAGAAGCAACAAAACTCAAACTGCGAAAGAACCGAGATCCGATTTCTAATTTGATCTAGGGTCAAATTTTACAGTAGCAAAACTTGGTTCCAGTTGGTTAAACGGAAAGAGGTCGTCGAGACGAAGATCTGGGATTTTGAATCACTTGATTCCGACTCTCGAGCGAAAAGAAAAACGAAAAACAAGATCAGGGCAGAAATCATGATCGAAAATAATCGCGGATAAATACCCCGAAAAAGAAAACTGACGTACAGGCTAACGAACGAACGTCCGCTATCTGCAGCTAACGGGCGAACAACGTTCGTTAAAATGAACATACGGACGAACGTCCGCTAAATAACTAAACCGGAGAAAAACCGATCTAAACTAAAAAACGGATCTAGGGTTTCTCGAAAAAAAATCTGTCGGTTTTTAGACAAAACCGACGGCGGCGGAGGCTACATCGGAAAAGGCAGCGAACTCCGGCGAAAAGTCCGGCGATGGCGGCGGCAACTCCGGTTGGCGGTGGTGCGGCGGCGCAGCGGCGACGGCGGGGCGAGGCGCGACGGTGGCGGCGACGACTGACGGCGGCTGCGCGGCTTAGGCGGCAGCGGCGTTAGGGCAAGGGGCGAGGCAGGCTGGCTGTGCGGGTGGGCCTCGGCGGCTTATAAAGGCCCCCGGCTAGGGAGTCCTAGTTGGGTACGGCCCAAAGGCGGTTCCCCCTTTTTTTAAACGAGTCCTGACGTAGTAAAACGGGCGAAAAAAATACTAAACGGAGTCCAAAAATTCCGAAATAAATTTTCACCATCTTCTAATAATATTTAAGACAAAGTGAACATTTTTCCCGGACCTATATGCAATTTTGAAAAACGAGTATTTTTCCTATGCAAATAAAATAAAAAATAAATCCGAATAAATACCGAAAGTGATTTTAATATTTTTCCTCCAATATTTCTGTTATTTTGGAGAAGTCATATTATCTCTGCTCATATATTTTATTTAAAAATATTTTTAGAAGAGAAAAATAATTAAAACCAATGATATCCTCGTACCAGTATTCGAGAAAACTCAAATACGAAAACGGTAGAATTCCCAACTCTCTCCGTAGGTCCTTGAGTTGCTTAGAATTTTCGAGGATCGCCACGCACAAAATGCAAAGAAATATGCAAATGCAGTATGATCTATGTATAACATTCCAAATTGAAAATTTGGGATGTTACGGTGTCTCTATTAGCAAGCTTAATAGTAACATCAATCCCTTCTAACTCAACAGTGCAATATCATGCATAATTTCTTGATATATGGAATGAGGGATTATACTTGCACTAGCACCTATGTCACATAAACCATGATAGCAATAGTCTCCTATTTTAACAGAGATAACAGGCAAGCCTACAACAGGTCTATGTTTATTCCTAGCATCGGGTTTGGCTATTCTAGCAGCTTCCTCTTGGAGGTAAATAACATGTCCATCTAAATTTTCAACCAAGATATCTTTAACCATAGCAACACTAGGTTCAACTTTAATTTGCTCAGAGGGTGTAGGTGTTCTAGTACTACTCTTACGAACCACAGTTGAAGCTTTAGCATTTTCCTTTATTCTAACAGGGAAAGGTGGTTTCTCAATATAAACAATAGTAATGATAGGATCAACATTATAAGTGATAGTCTTTTCTTCAACTTTAACAGGTTCAGCTACTTTTACTTCAATGGGAGGATGGTATTTAAACCACTTCTCCTTGGGAAGATCAACATGAGTAGCAAATGATTCACAGAAAGAAGCTACTATCTCAGAGTCAAGTCCATATTTAGTGCTAAACTCACGGAAAACATCGGTATCCATAAAAGCTTTAACACAATCAAACTTAGGGGTCACACCAGACTCCTTACCTTCGTCCAGATCCCAATCTTCAGAGTTGCGTTTAATTCTTTCCAATAAATCCCATTTGAATTCAACAGTCTTCATCGTGAAAGAACCAGAACCAGAAGTATCGAGCATGGAGCGATTATTGAGAGAAAGCCGAGCATAAAATTTTTGAATGATCATTTGTCTTGATAGCTCATGATTGGGGCATGAATATAACATTGACTTAAGCCACCCCAAAGCTTGAGCGATGCTTTCTCCTTCGCGAGGCCAGAAATTATAAATATAATTATGATCACGATGAACATGGTGGGTAGGGTAGAACTTCTGATGAAATTCCAACTTCAGACTATTATAGTTCCATGATCCAATATCATCACATAGCCTAAACTATGTCTATGCATCTCCCTTCAAAGATAAAGGGAAGAACTTCTTCTTGATAACATCCTCGGGCATACCTGCAAGCTTAAATAATCCACAAACTTCATCCACATAGATTAGGTGTATATCGGGATGCAGTGTTCGTCTCCTGTAAAAGGATTATCTAGCAGTTTCTCTATCATACCCGAAGGAATTTCAAAGAAAAAAATTCAGTAGATGCAGTAGGTTGAGGAGCAACTCTTTGATCTTCTGGTCGGGGTGAAGATACCCCGAACAAGCCCCTCAAAGGATGATGAGCCATAGTAACAAGCGACAATAAATTTCAGCACACTATATAAATTTTTCCTTACCAAATTCCACTTACCAAAGGCACTTCACTCCCCGGCAACGGCGCCAGAAAAGAGTCTTGATGACCCACAAGTGTAGGGGATCTATCGTAGTCCTTTCGATAAGTAAGTGTGTCGAACCCAACGAGGAGCAGAAGGAAATGATAGGCAGTTTTCAGTAAGGTATTTTCTGCAAGCACTGAAATTATAGGTAACAGATAGTTTTGTGATAAGATAATTGGTAGCAAGTGACAAAAGGTAAAAGTAAATAAGGTGCAGCAAGATGGCCCAATCCTTTTTGTAGCAAAGGACAAGCCTAGACAAACTCTTATATGAAGGAAAGCGCTCTCGAGGGCACATGGGAATTATCATCAAGCTAGTTTTCATCACAATCATCTTATTCGCGTTCGGTACTTTGATAATTTGGTATGTGGGTGGACCGGTGCTTGGGTGCTGTCCTTACTTGTACAAACCTCCCACTTATGATTAACCTCTAATGCAAGGATCCGCAACTACAAAAGAAGTATTAAGGTAAGCCTAACCATAGTCTAAAACATATGGGTCCAAATCAGCCCCTTACGAAGAAACGCATAAACTAGGGTTTAAGCTTCTGTCACTCTAGCAACCCATCATCTACTTATTACTTCCCAATGCCTTCCTCTAGGCCCAAATAAGGGTGAAGTGTCATGTAGTCGACGTTCACATGACACCACTAGAGGAGAGACAACATACATCTCATCAAAATATTGAACGAATACCAAAAATACATGACTACTAATAGCAAGACTTCTCCCATGTCCTCGGGAACAAAAGTAACTACTCACCAGACACAATATTGTTCATGACCAGAGAGGTATTAATATGCATAATGGATATGAACATATGATCTTCCACCAAATAAACCAACTAGCATCAACTACAAGGAGTAATCAACACTACTAGCAACCCATAGGTACCAATCTGAGGTTGGGGTACAAAGATTGGATACAAGAGATGAACTAGGGTTTGACAGGAGATGGTGCTCGTGAAGATGTTGATGGAGATAGCCCTCCCCAAGATGGGAGAGTTGTTGGTGATGACGGCGGTGACGATTTCCTCCTCCCGGAGGGAAGTATCCCCGGCAGAACAGCTCTGCCGGAGCCCTAGATTGGTTTCTGCCAAGGTTCCGCCTCGAGACGGCAGCGTCTGGTCCCGAAAGCCTACTTATGATTTTTTCCAGGTCAAAACACCTCATATAGGAGAAGATGGGCATCAGGGGGCCATCGGGGGGCCCACGAGGCAGGGGGCGCGGCCCCCACCCTTGTGGACAGGTGGTGGCCCCCCTAGTGATCTTATTTCACCAGATATTTTTTACATTTTCTAAAACGGTGTCCTGTGGAGTTTTGGAGCTTTTTGAGTTGTGCCGAATAGGTTTCCAGAGTTTGCTTCTTTTCCAGCGCATAATTCTAGCTGCCGGCATTCTCCCTCTTCATGTAAACCTTGTAAAATAAGAGAGAAAGGGCATAAGTATTGTGACATAACGTGTAATAACATCCTATAATGCAATAAATATCAACATAAAAGCATGATGCAAAATGGACATATCAGTATGAAGATACCGACGATTGAATCTTGGGCAAGTAACATACTGATGACAAAGGGAATAACGTATGTTGTCATTACGGTACGACCGATAAAGATCTTCATAGAATATGTGGGAACCAATATGAGCATCCAGGTTCCGTTGTTGGTTATTGACCGGAGAGGTGTCTCGGTCATGTCTACATAGTTGTCGAACCTTTAGGGTCCGCACGCTTAACGTTCGATCGATGCGATTTGTATTATATGAGTTATGTGATTTGGTGACCGAATGTTGTTAGGAGTCCCAGATGAGATCACGGACATGACGAGGAGTCTCAAAATGGTGGAGAGGTAAATATTGATATATTGGATGATAGTATTCGGACACCAAAAGTGTTTCGGGATGTATCGGGTACATATCGGAGTACCTAGGGGTTACTCGAACCCGCCCCCCCCCC
>LR738712.1:529930540-529987940 GCA_902687465.1 Secale cereale | reverse complement strand
CCCCCGGGGGGGGGGAGATATGGGCCATAGGAGGGAGGCACACCAGCCCAAGGCGCGCTCCCCACATGGAAGGAGGCCGAATAGGACTAGGAGATGGGGCGCCCCCCCCCCCTTTCCTTCTCCTCCTATCTCTCTTTCCCCCTTTCCCTCTCCGATATAAGGAAGGGGGCGAATCCTACTAAGAGCCCAAGTAGGATTCCTCCTACTTGGGCGCGCCTAGGGCTGGCTCCCTCCCCCTCCCTCCTTTATATACGCGGGGAGGGGCGCCTAGAACACACATCAATTGTTCTAAGCCGTGTGCAGCGCCCCCTCCACAGTTTACACCTCAGGTCATATTCACGTAGTGCTTAGGCGAAGCCCTGCGCGAATCACTTCACCATCACCATCACCATGCCATCGTGCTGACGGAACTCTCCCTCGACACATTGCAGGATCAAGAGTTCGAGGGACGTCATTGAGCTAAACGTGTGCAGAACTCGTAGGTGACGTACGTTCGGTGCTTGATCGGTCGAAACGAGAAGAAGTTCGACTACATCAACCGCGTTAATAAAATGCTTCCGCTTTTGGTCTACGAGGGTACGTGGACACACTCTCCTCCTCTCGTTGCTATGCATCTCCTAGACAGATCTTGCGTGAGCGTAGGATTTTTTTTGAAATTGCATGCTACGTTTCCCAACAGTGGCATCATGAGCCAGGTTTATGCGTAGATGATATGCACGAGTAGAACACAAAGAGTTTTGGGCGGTGATAGTCATAATGCTTACCACCAACGTCTTATTTTGATTCGGCAGTTTTGTTGGATGAAGCGGCCCGGACCAACCTTACGTGACCACTTTCATGAGACCGGTTCCACCGACAGACATGCAACTAGTTTTGCATAAAGGTGGCTGACGGGTGTCTGTTTTTCCTACTTTAGTTGAGTCGAATTTGACTGTGGTCGGTCCTTGTTGAAGGTTAAAACAGCAAAATTTACAAAACACCGTTATGGTTTTAAAGCGTACGTAAGAACGATTCTTGCTAGACGCCCGTAGCAGCCACGTAAAACTTGCAACAGCAAAGTAGAGGACGTCTAACTTGTTTTAGCAGGGCATGTTGTGATGCGATATGGTCAAGACGTGATGAGTTATACATTATTGTATGAGATGATCATGTTTTGTAAGATATCTGACAACCGGCAGGAGCCTTATGGTTGTCTCTTTATTGTATGAAATGCATACGCCATGTAATTGCTTTACTTTATCACTATGAGTTAGCGATGGTTGTAAAAGCAATAGTTGGCAAGACGACCACGACGCTACGATGGAGATCAAGGTGTCAAGCTGGTGACGATGGAGATCATGACGGTGCTTTCGAGATGGTGATCAAAGGCACAAGATGATGATGGCCATATCATGTCACATATTTTGATTGCATGTGATGTTTATCTTGTTATGCATCTTATTTTGCTTAGTACGGCGGTAGCATTATAATATGATCCCTTACTAAAATTTCAAGGTACAAGTGTTCACATACAACGGGTGCAAGACAGTTTTGCACATGCGGAATACTCGGGTTAAACTTGACGAGCCTAGCATGTACAGACATGGCCTCGGAACACTTGAGACCGAAAGGTCGAACGTGAATCATATAGTAGATATGATAAACATAGAGATGTTCACCATTGAAAACTACTCCATCTCACGTGATGATCAGACATGGTTTAGTTGATTTGGATCACGTATCATTTAGATGACTTGAGGGATGTCTATCTAAGTAGGAGTTCTTTAGTAATATGATTAACTGAACTTAATTTATCATGAACTTAGTCCTGATTGTTTTTGCATATCTATGTTGTAGATCAATGGCCCGTGCTACCGTTCCCATGAATTTTAATGTGTTCCTAGAGAAAGCTAAGTTGAAAGATGATGTCAGCAACTACACGGACTAGGTCCATAACTTGAGGGTTATCCTCATTGCTGCACAAAATAATTATGTCCTTGATGCACCGCTAGGTGAAAGGCCTGTTGCAGGAGCAACTTCTGATGTTATGAACGTCTGGCAAGCTCGATCTGATGACTACTCGATAGTTCGGTGTGCCATGCTTTACGGCTTAGAATCGGGACTTCAAAGATGTTTTGAACGTAATGGAGCATATGAGATGTTCCAAGAGTTGAAGTTAATATTTCAAGAAAATTCCCAAGTTGAGAGATATGAAGTCTCCAACAAGTTCTATAGTTGCAAGATGGAGGAGAATAGTTCTGTTAGTGAACACATACTCACAATGTTTGGATATCCTAATCACTTAACTCGACTGGGAGTTAATCTTCCAGATGATAGTGTCATTGACAGAGTTCTACAATCACTGCCATCAAGCTACAAAAGGCTTCGTGATGAACTATAATATGCAAGGGGTGGAGGAGACAATTCCCGAGCTCCTCGCAATGCTCAAAGTTGCGGAGGTAGAAATAAAAAAGGAGCATCAAGTGTTGATGGTTAACAAGACAACTAGTTTCAAGAAAAAGGCAAGGGAAAGAAGGATAACTTCAAGAAGAATAGCAAGCAAGTTACTACTCCCGGGAAGAAACCCAAGTCTGGAGCTAAGCCTGAAACTGAGTGCTTCTACTGCAAAGGGACTGGTCACTGGAAGCGGAACTTCCCCAAATATTTGACGGATAAGAAGGATGGCAAAGTGAACAAAGGTATATCTGATATACATGTTATTGATGTGTACCTTACTAATGCTCGTAGTAGTGCCTTGGTATTTGATACTGGTTCGGTTGCTCATATTTGAAACTCGAAACAAGGGCTACAGACTAAACGAAGATTGGCTAAAGACGAGGTGACGATGCGCGTGGGAAATGGTTCCAAAGTCGATGTGATCGCCGTCGGCACGCTACCTCTACATGTACCTTCGGGATTAGTTTTAGACCTGAATAATTGTTATTTGGTGCGAGCGTAGAGCATGAACATTATATCTGGATCTTTTTTTATGTGAGATAGTTATTTCTTTAAAACAGAGAATAATTGTTGTTCTATTTTTCTGTGTAATATCTTTTATGGTCATGCACCCTTGAAGTGTGGTCTATTTTTATTGAATCTCGATTGTGGTGATACACATATTCGTAATATTGATGCCAAAAGATGCAAAGTTGATAATGATAGTGCAACATATTTATGGCACTGTCGTTTAGGTCATATTGGTGTAAAGCGCATGAAGAAACTCTATGCAGATGGGCTTTTGGAATCACTTGATTATGAATCACTTGATACTTGCGAACCATGCCTCATGGGTAAAATGACTAAGACTCCATTCTCCGGAACAATGGAGCGAGCAACTAACTTATTGGAAATAATACATCCCAATGTATGCGGTCCGGTGAGTGTTGAGGTTCGCGGCGGGTATCATTATTTTCTGACCTTCACATATGATTTGAGCAGATATGGGTATATCTACTTGATGAAACACAAATATGAAACATTTGAAAAGTTCAAAGAAATTCAGAGTGAAGTAGAGAATCATCGTAACAAGAAAATAAAATTTCTACAATCTAATTGCGGAGGCGAATATTTGAGTTACGAGTTTGCTCTTCATTTAAAATAATGTGGAATAGTTTCGCAACTCACGCCATGTGGAACACCATAGCGTAATGGTGTGTCCGAACATCGTAACCGTACTTTATTAGATATGGTGTGATCTATGATGTCTCTTACCAATTTATCACTATCATTTTGGGGTTATGCATTAGAGATATCTACATTCACGTTAAATAGGGCACCATCTAAATCCATTGAGACGACATCGTATGAACTGTGGTTTGGCAAGAAACATAAGCTGTCATTTCTTAAGGTTGGGGTTGCGATGCTTATGTGAAAAAGCTTCAATCTAATAAGCTCGAACCCAAATCGGAGAAGTGCGTCTTCATAGGATACCCAAAAGAAACTGTTGGGTACACCTTCTATCACACATCCGAAGGCAAGATTTTTGTTGCTAAGAATGGATCCTTTCTAGAGAAGTAGTTTCTCTCGAAAGAAGTGAGTGGGAGGAAAGTAGGACTTGACGAGGTAATTGTACCCTTTCTCGAATTGGAAAGTAGCCCATCATAGAAAACCATTCCCGTGATGCCTACACCAACTAGTGAGGAGGCTAATGATGATGATCATGAAACTTCAGATCAAGTTACTACCAAACCTCGTAGGTCAACCAGAGCATGTTCCGCACCAGAGTGGTACAATACTCATGTTCAACAAGTCATGTTACTAGACCATGACGAACCTATGAACTATGTGGAAGCGATGATGAGCCCAGATTCCGCAAAATGGCTTGAGGCCATGAAATCTGAGATGGGATACATGTATGACAACAAAGTATGGACTTTGGTTGACTTGCCCGATAATCGGCAAGCCATAGAGAATAAATGGATCTTCAAAAGAAAGACTAACGTTGATGGTAATGTTACTGCCTACAAAGCTCGACTTGTCACAAAAGTTTTTCGACAAGTTCAAGGAGTTGACTACGATGAGACTTTCTCACCCGTAGCGATGCTTAAGTCTGTCTGAATCATGTTAGCAATTGTCGTATTTATGATTATGAAATCTTGCAAATGGACGTCAAAACTGCATTCCTCAATGTATTTCTTTAAAAAAAAGTTGTATATGATGCAACCAGAAGGTTTTGTCGATCCTAAAGGTGCTAACAAAGTGTACAAGCTCCAACGGTCCATCTATGGACTGGTGCAAGCATCTCGGAGTTGGAATACACGCTTTGATGAGGTGATCAAAGCATATGGTTTTATACAGACTTTCGGAGAAGCCTGTATTTACAAGAAAGTGAGTGGGAGCTCTGTAGAATTTCTGATATTATATGTGGATGACATATTGTTGATCAGAAATGAAATAGAATTTCCGGATAGCATAAAAGGATACTTGAATAAGAATTTTTCAATGAAAGACCTCGGTGAAGCTGCTTATATATTGGGCACCAAGATCTATAGAGATAGATCAAGACGCTCGATAGGACTTTCACAAAGCACATACCTTGATAAAGTTTTGAAGAAGTTCAAAATGGACCAGTCAAAGAAAGGGTTCTTGCTTGTGTTACAAGGTGTGAAGTTGAGTCAGACTCAATGCCCGACCACTGCAGAAGATAGAGAGAAAATGAAAGTCATTCCCTATGCCTCAGCCATAGGTTCTATCATGTATGCAATGTTGTGTACCTGGCCTGATGTGTGCCTTGCTATAAGTCTAGCAGGGAGGTACCAAAGTAATCCAGGAGACACTAGACTGTGGTCAAGAACATCCTGAAGTACCTGAAAAGGACCAAGGATATGTTTCTTGTTTATCGAGGTGAAAAAGAGCTCGTCATAAATGGTTATGTTGATGCTAGCTTTGACACTGATCCGGATGACTTTAAGTAAAAAAACGGATACGTATTTTTATTGAATGGTGGAGCTATTAGTTGGTGCAGTTCCAAGCAGAGCGTCGTGGCGGGATCTACGTGTGAAGCGGAGTACATAGCTGATCCGGAAGCAGCAGATGAAGGAGTCTGGATGAAGGAGTTCATATCCGATCTAGGTGTAATACCTAGTGCATCGGGTCCAATGAAAATATTTTTGGGACAACACTTGTGCAATTTTCTTGGCGAAGGAATCCAGGTTTCACAAGAGAACCAAACACATCAAGAGACGCTTCAACTCCATCCGCGATCAAGTCAAGGTGGGAGACATAGAGATTTGCAAAATACATACGGATCTGAATGTAGTAGACCCATTGACTAAGCCTCTTCCACGAGCAAAACATGATCAGCACCAAGACTCCATGGGTGTTAGAATCATTACTATGTAATCTAGATTATTGACTCTAGTGCAAGTGGGAGACTGAAGGAAATATGCCCTAGAGGCAATAATAAAGTTGTTATTTTATATTTCCTTATATCATGATAAAAATTTATTATTCATGCTAGAATAGTATTAATCAGAAACTTGATACATGTGTGGATACATAGACAAAACATTGTGTCCCTAGTAAGCATCTACTAGACTAGCTCGTTAATCAAAGATGGTTAAGTTTCCTGACCATAGACATGTGTTGTCATTTGGTGAACGGGATCACATCATTATAAGAATGATGTGATGGACAAGACCCATCTGTTAGCTTAGCATATTGATCGTTCATTTTTATTGCTATTGCTTTCTTCATGTCAAATACATATTCCTCCAACTATGATATTATGCAACTCCCGGATACCGAAGGAATGCCTTGTGTGCTATCAAACGTCACAATGTAACTGGGTGATTATAAAGAGGCTCTACAGGTATCTCCGAAGGTGTTTGTTGGGTTGGCATAGATCAAGATTAGGATTTGTCACTCTGAGTATCGCAGAGGTATCTCTGGGCCCTCTCGGTAATGCACATCATAAGAAGCCTTGGAAGCAATGTGACTAATGAGTTAGTTGCAGGATGATGCATTACGGAACGAGTAAAGAGACTTGTCGGTAACGAGATTGAACTAGGTATGAAGATACCAACGATCGAATCTCAGGCAAGTAACATACCGATGACGAAGGGATAACGTATGTTGTCATTACGATACGACTGATAAAGATCTTCATAGAATATGTGGGAACCAATATGAGCATCCAGGTTCCACTGTTGGTTATTGACCGAAGAGGTGTCTCGGTCATGTTCACATAGTTCTCGAACCCGTAGGGTCCGCACGCTTAATGTTCAATGATGATTTGTATTATATGAGTTATGTGATTCGGTGAGTGAATGTTGTTCGGAGTCCCAGATTAGATCACGGACATGACGATGAGTCTCGAAATGGTCAAGAGGTAAAGATTGATGTATTGGATGATAGTATTGGGACACTGGAAGTGTTCCAGGATGTATCGGGTACATATCGGAGTACCGAGGGGTTACCGGACCCCCCCCAGGGGAAGATATGGGCCATATGGGCCATAGGAGGGAGGCACACCAGCCCACATAGGGGTGGCGCACCCCCCACTCGGAAGGAGGCCTAATAGGACTACGAGAGGGGGCGGCTCCCCCCTTTCCTTCTCCTCCTCTCTCTCCTTCCCCCTTTCCCTCTCCGGTTTAAGGAAAGGGGGGCGAATCCTATTAGGAGCCCAAGTAGGATTCCTCCTACTTGGGCACGCCCAGGGCTGGCTCCCTCCCCTCCCTCCTTTATATACGCAGGGAGGGGGCACCTAGAACACACATCAATTTTCTAAGCCGTGTGTGGTGCCCCCTCCATAGTTTACGCCTCAGGTCATATTCCCGTAGTGCTTAGGCGAAGCCCTGCGCGGATCACTTCACAATCACCGTCACCACACCATCGTGCTAACGGAACTCTCCCTCGACACTTTGCTAGATCAAGAGTTTGAGGGAAGTCATCGAGCTGAACGTGTGCAGAACTCGAAGGGGTCGTACGTTTGATGCTTGATCGGTCGAAACGAGAAGAAGTTCGACTACATCAACCGCATTAATAAAACACTTCCACTTGCGGTCTACAAGGGTACGTGGGCACACTGTCCTCCTCTTGTTGCTATACATCTCCTAGATAGATCTTGCATGAGCGTAGCATTTTTTTTTGAAATTGCATGCTACATTTCCCAACACTTTTGTCCTACCCTCCCGTGGCAGCGGGGTCCTAATGGAAACTAAGGGATATTAATGCCTCCTTTTAATAGAGAACTGGGACAAAGCATCATCACTTAGTGAATAAATTAACTCCTCAAACTACGGCAATCATCGGAAAGAATCCCAATTATTGTCACCTTGGGGTATGCAGATCATAACACGTAATAGGTGCATATGACTTGCAAGTAGGACCAAGAACACACACACACACACACACACACTAATATATATATATATATATATATATATATATATATATATATATATATATATATATATATATATATATTAGTGAAAAACATAATAGGTTCATACTTGAAAACATGGCACTCGGGACCTAGTGACAAGCATTAAGCATAGCAAAGTCGTATCAACATCAATCTCAGAACACAGTGGATACTAGGCATCAAGCCCTAACAAAACTAACTCGATTACTTGATAAATCTCGTCCAATACATCACCGTCCAGCAAGCCTACAATGGAATTACTCACTCCCGATGGTGAGCATCATGAAATTGGTGATGGAGGAAGGTTGATGATGACGACGGCGACGGATTCCACTCTCCTGAGCCCTTCCAATGATTCTTGCTAGTTATCGAGGGAAAAGAGAGAGGAGATCTAGATCTATGTTTCCACCAATCACTTTCTCCCTCTATGTGAGGGAAACCCTTTGGATCTAGAACTTGGAGTTGTCCGTGTTCTCTTCTTGTTCTTCCTCTCATATTCCTCCATAGCTTTTTTTTTGCTTTGGTGGGATTTGAGAGTGAGGGACTTGGGAACTTGGTGCCCTTGAGCTTGCCATGGCATTAGTTGCATTGTTTTGAGTTCTCCACGGTGATACGTGGAAGTGAAAAGTTGAGAAGCTTATTACTCTTGGGTGATTGGTGCCCTTGAGCTTGTTCCTCTTGGGTGCCTTGGTGCCCTAGACGGTTGGTGGTGTTCGGAACTTAATCATTGTGATGTAAAGCTCCGGGCAAGCGTCGGAGTCTCCAATTAGGTTGTGGAGATCGCACGAAGCAATTTGACGGGTTTTGGTGATCACCACCAAGGGTTTCCAAAGTGTACGGGTTTCGGTGACCACCCTCGAGGGTTGCCAAAGTGTACGGGTTCGGTGACCGCCCCAGAAGGGTTGCCAAAGTGTAAGGGTTCGGTGACCGCCCTTTGTGAGGATATTACGGTGGCCCTAGTGGCTTCTTGGTGAGCACTGTGCCTCCACACCACTCCAGACGGAGATTAGCATCCGCAAAGGTGTGAACTTCGGGATATATCATCGTCTCCGTGTGCCTCGGTTATCTCTTATCCGAGCCCTTTACTTTTGCACTTTACTTTGTGATAGCCATATTGTTTCTTGCCAAATATCTTGCTCTCACTTAGTGTTTATCTTGTTTAGCACAAGTTGCTAGTGCACATAGGTGAGCCTAGTTGTTTTAGGTTTTGTGCTTGACAAATTAAACACTAGTTTTATTCCGCATTTGTTCAAGCCTAAACCGTAATTATTTTAAAGCGCCTATTCACCCCCACCCCTCTAGGCAACATACACGGTCTTTCACCAGCCAAACATATCTCAATATAGACAATACTATGAAATACTTTGATATGTCAAAAACGAAGTATGTAGTACCTACGGGTAAATATACTGCAGTTTTCAGTACTTTAGTTTAAGTAGTACTTTGCTATCAAACAAAGCCTTATATGTGGATAAAGTTGCATTCTCAAAAAATAAAGTAACACACATAAGCAAATTAGGAAGGATACATTTATTGTCATTGTGGTGCATCTTAGACAATAGAAGGTACACGTTGATTTTTTTTCATAAGAGTAAATGTCGTACCTTATTTATGGTCTACACCATTCCAACTTATTTCTGGCTTACATCATTCTAGTGAAGACTCATAAAAATAAGATAACTTTGGCCAATTAAATTTTGGAAAAGACTCCTGTCAGTCGGTGGATTATAGGCACCGCGTATGCGCCTCCTACATTCACCACATGTCTTCATCCTTATCCACTCTTCACGCTTCTTGTCAATTTGTTATTTTCTCCTTCCTCTATCAATCTCTCTCACGCCCCTCGCCTGCACCCATGCTCCAGGACCACCACCTGCTAGGACGCCGTCGGAGATCGTTGGAGGACGCCGCACGTAGTCCTTTTTCCTTCCCTCCTTTTCCTCTCCTAGCGCTCCCTAAGCCCACAACCATGGCCGCCTCTCGAGTGCGCACACTTGAGCCCTACTCTGGCCACCGCTGGTCCAACAGTGCCGCTTCAGCCTCTCCTCTAGCCCTCCGTCGTCGCTTTAGTGAGAGGTGCTTTTTTATACTTCCTCCAGGGCCTTGTTGCCGAAATCCTCCCGCAATATCATCTTTGTTGCAAAAGTTTCTCGATTCACACTGCAAAGGATATCATCCTGTTTAGTGAATTTTTTCTGCAACATGATTCATGTTGCAAAAGTCCTCCTGCAACATCATCTATGTTCCGAAGAAGATGAAAGACAAAAAATAATAATTCCCTAAAACTACCTCTGTTGCAAAATTCCTCCTGCAACATCATCTATGTTACAAAAAAATTAAAGGTAAAATCAAATTTTCGGGTGAAAATAATGCTTCGGTGGTTTTGCAACAAAGCAACTGTTGCAGCGCGAGTTGTGCAACATCTACCTTGTTGCAATTGGTGACACACTTTATTGCGGATATCCGACGACTATTTGTGGCTCAATCCAGCCATGCATGAGGCAGTGGATGTTTTCAATAAATCCGTCGACGGACACGTAGCGTCGCCCATTAAATTTATAGTCATGTGATTCTCAAATTAATCAGCACATCATGAACCCTGAATAAAATAGCTCCTTAATTAACTTTTATCCAGAACAATGACATATTTTAGTTAGTCATGTTTTAGGCATTTTTTGTTTAAAATAGTGCAGAAACATACATATGAACTTACAAATAATTGGAAATAGTCAATACCAAAAATATTTTGGCACAATAGTCCAGTAGCTAAAACCCAGAGAAAGAAACATTTCTATTGGGTTGAGGCAACCAGCGCTAGAGCCCATGGCTAGAAATGGTCCATTAACAACTGAAGGCCTGCTCGGAGCTCTGAGTCACCGCCAGCCGTCAGATTTGTTCTCATCGCTAGCGAATGGAAGAAACTGTCGCCCTAGCTAACCCTAACTCACCCCCTCTGTAATGCCCAAAATGCGACTATATCTCCTACGTGTCGAGGCACGACTTAGAGACATAAGCGCATTCTGGAATGATCGCAAGCGTGGTATCTTTGCACAACTCATGTAAAAGAACAGGGATGAAAGAGTAAAATAGTTGGCTTACACTCGCCACACAATGAATACAATAACATACATTCGTCCAAATAACACAGAGTCCGACTACGGACGAAATCCAAACGAGAAAAGATACCACAAACACAAGTCATGATCGCCCCTAGTAGGAACCACTACTGATCGTCGGGATACGTAACATAGAAATGACCACGCTCTTCATCAAACTCCCAGTGAAGTTCTGATCCATCTACTGCGTCGTTCTCGGGTGTACCTGCATCTGGTGTGTGTTGTAATCTGTGAGTCACAAGGACCCAGCAATCCCACTCCTGGGTATCAAAACTAACAAAGCCTTTAAGTGTGGAGAGGTAATAAAGTGTTTGCATCAAGCACTAAGAAACTAGCTTACGAGTTCAGAGCGAGAGGAGAAAATGTGCCAACGGTCGCCAAAGTTGATCAAGAAGTGATCCTAGCTACTCACGTTCATGCATAACCCCATCGTGTTCACTTTCCGAAAACCCCTTCGAAGAGATACCATCACGGTACTCACATGGGTAGTGTATTCTTATGGACATGGTGTCAAGTTATCTACAACCGGATATTAACAAATTCCCATCTGCCACATAACCGCGGGCACGACTTTCGAAAGTTCAAAACCCTGCAGGGGTGTCCCAACTTAGCCCATCACAAGCTCACGATCTGCGAAGTCGCAACTCCAAATTGGGAAGACCCGAGTATTCTCGGAATCCCGTGTTCAAGATATTTCGACAAAGGTAAAACTAATCCAGCAAGACCTCCCGGCGTGCCGACACCCTGATAGTAGCCGCGCGTATCTCGTCTCAGGCCACGACCGGATGGCACATCCTACAGGTAATACCAGATACCTCGGGTTTCCCCAAGGCAGCCCTGGAGTCCACCCAGTTTGGACCAACACTCATGAGGAGCACTGGCGCGGGTTGTTGATTAAGAACTCGGGTTTATAACTCCCTATGCAAGTTTTAGTAGTTAGGCAAATGTAGTACCAATGTTGGGACTTGCTGGAAAAGCTTTAAGAAGTGCGAATAATCAAGGGGGGCCCATAAACCCCAACCGTGTTAGGAACGCAAAATCAAGGAACATAACACCGATTTATCGGGTCCTAAGGTGGCATGAGTGGAACAAAACACCAAGCAGAAGGCCAAGCCTTCCGCCCATTACCAATATATATGTGCGTTAATTTAATTAAGATATATATTGTGTTATCCCAATAAAACAAGTCCAAACATGGAGCAATCTTCAACTTCACCTACAACTAACAATGCTATAAGAGGTGCTGAGCAAAAGCGTACTTAGCCAATCAATGTTTTGCTAGGAAGGCGGTTAGAGTATTTCATGGCAACATAGGAGGCTGACAAGACAAGAATAGGCATCGAGGCATAGCTAAAGAGCGGGACAACTAGCAAGGCAAAGATAGAGGTGCTATCGGGGAACGGTCATCTTGTCTGTTAAGTCCATAGAGGGATCGTAACCTTGCTCCTCAAACTCAGTCTCGACGGGAACCTTGAACTCCGCATCGTCACCGGGCTCTAACCAACACAACAATACAAACACCGGAACAAATCACCATGCAATGCTCAAACACATGATGCAAGAAAGATGCATATGAGCTTGGACAGGATATGATGCATCTCAAAGGAACATGATGAGTGCACATGTGGCATGGCATTATGCAAGAACACAATTCATGTAAGGGGACACATCATGCAAAAGAATGCAAGAACAACCATAGTCACATATGTAGATATTTAGTTGAACTATCCAAGCACCCAACAAGTTTAAAAGTTGCTTAGCATGGCAAGGAGTGCATATTAATACCAACAACATCATGCAAGCATTTTAAATGGGTCCGAACGAACAAACAACAATTCCGGAAAACTCCCATGTGCATATAATAAATAGAGAACAGATCTGTGGTAACCATATTTTAGAGTTGTTAAACATGTAAAGTAACAGCACCTTGTTATTCTACACATTTTTCCACCCCATTTACATATAAAGTTTATCAAATTTGGAGCTACGGTTATTTAGTTACGAATTAAACCAATTTGAACATGTTATTTAGCAAAACATATGCAAACTTCATTTTAAATATTTTTAACATGGATGAAAGTTGCATATGATGAAACTAGATGAAAATCTAAGCATTTTACATATATAGTTTGTTTAATTTGGAAGCATGCATATTTAGTTATTTACAATGCAAAACAGTGGCATTTCGGTAAATAAGAATGCATTGAAAAAATGTAGAAATACACAGACTGGGAAAAAAATATGCACGGGCCCAATTGCAGCAACATGCAGCGGCCTAGGAAGATTTGGCCCGAGTGAGCGTTGAGTGTTTGTGCGAATCTTGTGCGAATCGAACCCAGGACCTCCTGGTTAAGAGAGAGAGCGACGAACCACTAGGCTAGGCTGTGTTTGCTGACAGAAGGAAGGCAGGGTGCAAGTTAAACATTTATGCCCCTGTGAAAAGAATCAAAGCAAACGTAAAAAAAAGGGTGGTTTGACTGCGCCCGCGGGGGATCGAACACGGGTCTGCGGGTTGTGGGTGAGAACGCGATCCACTAGGCTAGGCACGGGAAGCTGATAGGATTCGGGCTCTCCTCTTATTGAACAAGCCCTAAGCCCGGATCTGCTCTGCACCAGAAACAAGCCTACCGACGACGGCGGCGGCAGGGCCTGGGTGCGCGATGGGAATGCGGGTGCAGCAGGGGGTGCACGCGTGCAGCAGGGTGCGCCTCGGGCGCTGCGTGCGTATGCATATGAGCACATATGCGTGCGTGCATCATACGTCTCCAACATATCTATAATTTTTTATTGTTCCATGCTATTATTTATGAAGTCTTGGATGTTTAATGGGCTTTATCTTTCACTTTTATATCATTTTCGGGACTAACCTACTAACCCAAAGGCCGAGTCCAGATTGCTGTTTTTTGCCTGTTTCAGGGTTTTGCAGAAAAAGAATATCAAACGGAGTCCAAACGGAATGAAACGTTCGTGAGAGTTATTTTTGGAGAAACTCACGCACGGGGGACTTGAGAACCACGGCAGGGGAGCGTCGGGATGTCCACAAGGGTGGGGGTGCGCCCCCCTTCCCAGGGCACGCCCCCTGCCTCGTGGGCCCCTCGAGCACCCCCCCCCCCGGTGTCCTCCTTCCTCCTATATAAGTCTACGTACCCCGAAACCATCAGCAATAGAGAGAAAACCTTTTGTTCCCGTGAGATCCCTCACGGAGCTCCACCGGAGGGGGATCCATCACGGAGTTCATCATCATCATCATCGCCCTCACCATGAGTTGTGAGTAGTTTACCACAGACCTTCGGGTCCATAGCTAGTATCTAGATGGCTTATTCTCTCTCTCTCTCTGGATCTCAATACAAAGTTCTCCTCGGTCTTTGAGGAGATCTATTCGATGTAATCTCTTTTTGCGGTGTGTTTGTCGAGATCCGGTGAATTGTGAGTTTATGATCAAGATTATTTACGAGAAATATTTGGTTCTTCTCTAAACTTTTTATGTGTGCTCATAATATCCTTGCAAGTCTCTTCGAATTATTGGTTTTGTTTGGCCTAATAGATCTATAGTTTTTGCAATGGAAGAAGTGCTTGGCTTTGGGTTCAATCTTGCGGTGTCCTTTCCTAGTGACAGTAGGGGCAGCAAGGCACGTATTGTATTGTTGCCATCGAGGATAAAAAGATGGGGTTTATATCATGTTGCTTGAGTTTATCCCTCTACATCATGTCATCTTGCTTAAGGCGTTACTCTGTTCTTATGAACTTGATACACTAGATGCATGCTGGATAGCGGTCGATGTGTGGAGTAATAGTAGTAGATGTAGGCAGGAGTCGGTCTACTTGTCTTGAACGTGATGCCTATATACAATGATCATGCCTAGATAGTCTCATAATTATTCACTTTTTCTATCAATTGCTCGACAGTAATTTATTTACCCGCCGTAGAATATCGCTATCATGAGAGAAGCCACTAGAGAACACTATGGCCCCCGAGTCTCTGTCAGATCTCACTTTGATAAGTGACCGTAAAGGGATTGACAACCCCTTATCACGTTGGCTGCGAAGTTCTTATTTGTTTGTGCAGGTGCGAGGGGCTCGCGCGTGGTCTCCTACTGGATTGATACCTTGGTTCTCAAAAACTGAGGGAAATACTTACGCTACTGTGCTGCATCTCCTTTTCCTCTTCGAGGGAATACAACGCAAGCTCGAGAAGTAGCAGTGCACGGGATAGGAGCTCTCGAGCGTTGTCCATGGTGGCCATGGCTCAAAACGAACAAGAAGACGGCTACGGAGTACGGAACGAAACACACAGGAGAGAGGGGCTAGGAGGAGAGAAGCTTC
This sequence comes from Secale cereale, assembly GCA_902687465.1. Classification (NCBI taxonomy): domain Eukaryota; kingdom Viridiplantae; phylum Streptophyta; class Magnoliopsida; order Poales; family Poaceae; genus Secale; species Secale cereale. Next base: position 529,972,658 of record LR738712.1, on the reverse strand, counting down.
ACCTTGGAGGTGCTGCTGGAGTCGATCGAGCTCTACGGTGAACGGAGATGGCGGGACGACGCGCCCTTGCCGACGGAGATGTGGAGGAAGAAGTAGACGAGGACGACGCGCTCCGGGAAGAAGTTGTAGCAAGGGAAGACGATGGAGACGTAGTGGATGGAGTCCTCGGGCTCGGCTTGGCGTCCGAATGGAACTGGGACGGAGCGGGGGTGCTCAGGGACGCGAGGAGGGAGACCGGCTAAGGAGGTCTAGGCCGGCGGCGAGGTTGTGTTCGAGCCGGCCATGGCTCCTGGAGGCAGGAAGCGGGAGCGTGGGTGCCCCTTACCTGTGGCGGTGGCGCGGAGGGGAAAAGAGGGAGACGGAGAAACCCTAGGGCGAGGCGATCTGGTTAAATAGGAGGGGCGCACGGGGTGAGAGCTCGCCACAGAGGCCATGTACCCTGCTCGCTGCGTTTTATTGTGAGGGAGAGGTGGCGAGAGGAGGAAGAAAAAGGTAAGGGAGAGGAGGCTGCGGGTGGGGCCTGGGCGGTGTCCAGTGTGGATTCACCACGCGAGAGAGCGAGGGGGTTGCGCAGGGGTTGGCTGGGCCGGCCTCGTTGGTGAGGAACGAGTGGATCTGATGGGCTGAACTGCTATTGTTGCTTCTACTTCTTTTCCCCTTTTCTTTTCTTTTCCTCAAGCAGAAAAGAAAATCAGAAAAAAATCAGAGGGCTAGGAGAAGAAGTAGGATGATACAAAAATATCCCCGGCGTCCTGAATTTGTGCTCCATTTAATAAAATTGCTTTGGACTTTTTTAGAGGTAGAAAAATAAAACAAGTTTGAATATAACTCAAACTTGAATCATTTTTGAACCTGACCAAATCAACTTCAAATGGAGTGAAATCTGGCAAGGATGTTTAGGACAAGGTGCAATATTAGTTGGGAGAAGATGATCATTAAAGGAGGAGGCAAGATGGCACTTACAAAAACATCAAGAAAAGAAAGAAAGGGAAGGAGAGGTGGTGGCACACATGGTGATGAGGATATGCAGAATGACACCAACCACAATGCAACCACATGATGCAATATGAGATGACAGTTGCAAAAAAGGACAAGAAGGCGGAAATGCAATATGACAAGGTAAGAATGCAACATGATGATAATGAAGCAATAAGGCATGACAATGCAATAATGAAAAACATGACAAGGCAATAATGAAAAGGACAAACCCCCAAGGAAAGATAGGGCCAAATGGAAGTATATATTGCCATATAAGGAAGTTTTACATCTGGGGTGTTACAAACTCTCCTCCACTATGAAAAGATCTCGTCTCGAGATCTAGGACTGAAAGAAAGCGGGATAACCGGAACGGAGATGATCTCCTCGTTCCCATGTAGCTTCTCGGTCTGTATGGTGTGACCACTTCACTTTCAAGAATTTGATGGACTTGTTGTGGGTCTTGCGCTCAGTTTCTTCAAGGATAGCAACAGGGTGCTCATGATAAGACAAGTCTTGTTTAAGATCAATCTCTTCGAAAGGAATGGTGTGTTCAGGTGTCTTGAAGCACTTGCGGAGTTGTGACACGTGAAACACATCGTGCACATTTGCAAAGTTGGAGGGAAGCTCGAGTTGGTAGGCTAGATCGCCTCTCTTGCCAATTATCTTAAAAGGACCAACATATCCTGGAGCAAGCTTGCCCTTGATACCGAACCTCTGAGTGCCCTTCATAGGAGAAACACGGAGATAGACATGATCTCCGATGTCGAAAGCCAAGTCATGATGCTTGCCGTCATACTAGCTCTTTTGGCGCGATTGCGCGGCTTTGAGATTCTCACGTATGATTTTGCACATTTCTTCGGCCTCCGAGATCAAATCATTGCCAAGGAATTGACGTTCACCAGTCCAGACCGGTTGAGAGGAGTATGGCACTTTCTGCCATAGAGAATTTCAAACGGTGCTTTGCCTGCACTTGCTTGGAAACTATTGTTGTAGGAGAATTCGGCAAATGGAAGGCAATCTTCCCATTTCATACCGAAGGAGATTACACATGCCCTGAGCATATCTTCAAGAATTTGGTTCACTCTTTCGACTTGACCACTAGTCTGAGGGTGAAAAACTGTGCTGAAGCGAATCTTGGTACCCATAGCTGACTAGAAGGAATCCCAGAATTTGGAAGTGAACAAGCTTCCACGATATGAGGATATTACTTGAGGGATACCATGCAAAGAGACAATTATGGAGGTGTACAGCTCTGCCAGTTGTGCTGCGTTGATGGATCCTTTGACTGGAAGGAGATGGGCCACTTTAGTGAGCTTGTCAATCACCACAAGGATAGCATCATTTCCTCGCTTGGACTTGGGAAAGCCGGTGACGAAATCCATCTCAATGTGATCAAATTTCCACTCGGGAATAGGTAGAGGTTGAAGGAGTCCGGCTGGACGTTGACGCTCTGCCTTCACTCTTCTGTAGACATCACACTCGTTCATGAATTGAGCAATTTCTCTTTTCATGCGAGTCCACCAATAGGATTGCTTGAGGTCATGGTACATCTTGGAGCTTCCTGGATGTCTCGAGAGGAGTGAGTCATGTGCTTCGTTCATTATGATCTTCCTAAGATCACCTTTGGGAACCACAATTCTGTCCTCAAAGAACAAAGTGTCTCTGTCATCAATTCGATAGCACTTGTACTTGGGAGTACCCTTTGCAATACCATGTTTCACCTTCTGCACCATAGCATCACTGAGTTGGGCCTCACGGATTTGATCTTCTAAGGTAGGAGCGACTTGAAGGTTGGCAAGAAATCCTTGCGGAACAACTTGGAGGTTGGCAAGAAATCCTTGCGGAACAACTTGGAGGTTGAGCTTTCTGAATGATTCACAAAGTTCAGGTTGGAACGGTTTGAGGATGAGACTATTGCAATAAGCCTTTCTGCTCAAGGCATCTGCAATGACATTGGCCTTGCTAGGAGTATACTCAGTGCTTGGATCGTACTCTTAAATCATTTCAACCCAACAAGTCTGGCGGAGGTTAAGGTTTGGCTGGGTGAAGATGTACTTCGGGCTCTTATGATCGGTGAAGATGTCCACTTTTCTGCCCAACAGAAGGTGTTTCCACGTGATCAAGGCATGAACAACTGATGCTAGCTCAAGATCATGTGTGGAGTAATTCTTCTCATTTGGTTTAAGCTGACGTGAAGTGTATGCAACGGTCTTCTTGTCTTGCATGAGAACACCGCCGAGACCTTGCAACGAAGCATCACAGAACATTTCATAAGGCTTGGACTCATCCAGAGGAGTAAAGACCAAAGCGGAAATGAGCTTCTCTTTGAGGGTATTGAATGCCACAGCACAATCAGGAGTCCACGAGTACTTGACATTCTTCTGCAACAGGTTGGAACGAGGCTTGGCAATCTTGGAGAAGTTCTCAACGAACCTTCTGCAATAGCTTGCGAGACCGAGGAAACTTCGAAGTTGTTTGACATTCTGAGGAGGTTCCCAGTTGACAAAAGCTTCAACCTTCTCGAGGTTAACAGAAATGCGCTCGACAGAGATAATATGGCCAAGATAGAGGACTTTATCAAGCCAGAATTCACATTTGGAGAACTTCGCATAGAAACGGTGCTCACAAAGCCTATCGAGGACCAAACGAAGGTTCTTGGTATGGTCTTATTTATTCTTGGAGAATACCAAGATATCATCGAGGTACACGAGAACGAATTCATTGTTGTAGGGGTTGAATATGAAGTGCATCATCCGAGAGAAGGTGGGTGGAGCATTTGCAAGCCTGAAAGACATGACTATGTACTCGTGGGAGCCATAACTCGTTCTGAATGCGGTCTTGAGAATATCCTCTTCACGGATACGAATCTGATGGTAGCCCATCCGAAGATCGAGCTTCGAGAAAACCTTGGTTCCTTTGAGCTGCTTGAACAATTCATTGATATTGGGGATTGGGTACTTATTCTTAGTTGTCTTCTTGTTCAATGGTAGGTAATCGATGCACAATCGTTCCGTACCATCCTTCTTCTTTACAAAAAGAACACCGCAGCCCCAAGTAGAAGTACTTGGTCTTATCAGACCCATTTGTTCTTGCTTGTCGAGTTGCTTCTTCAACTCCTTCAACTCTTTAGGAGAAAGCTTGTACGGACACCGACAGGCTGGCTCTGTACCAGGTTCAAGTTCAATGACGAATTCAACTGGACGGTTGGGAGGCATGCCTGGAAGCTCTTCAGGGAATACATCCTCATATTCACAAACCACCGGAATCTGAGAAATGGCAATAATCTCGCCCTTGTCATTGAGAGAGAATAGCCTGATTGTGTTATCTCGAGCTGCGAAGATAATCACGTCTTCGGAAGGATGAGTTAGATTGACCTCCTTGTTTACACAATCAATAAGAGCATCATGCTGAGAAAGCCAATCCATCCCAAGAATAAGATCAATGTCCGAGTTACCGAGAACAACCGGGTAAACCAGAAAATTGTAATCTCCCATGTGAATAGCGACATCCGGAACAAACAAGCTAGAATTCACGTGTTTGCCTGGAGAAATAATTTGCAACTCCCTTGGTAATGCTTTGGTGTCAAAATTGTGCTTCGACGCAAATGGACATGACATGAAGGAAAGTGATGCACTAGAATCAAACAAGACTTTTGCAGGAATAGAGTTAACTGGAAGATTACCAATTATCACATCGGAAGAATTTTCTGCTTGAGTTGCATTCATCAGGTTTACTCTTGCTGACTTGGGATTGTGCTTGACAATAGCATTGCTGACAGGTGGAGGAGGCGGAAGGCGCCTTTGAGTACACTTGTTTGCATAGTGACCCTTCTGACCACACTTGTTGCACGTAACTTCTAAAAGTGGCCGATGATAAGGACCGCTTGGTCTAGGAGCTTGGAACTGAGACTTGGATTGGTTGCTTGGGTTGGGTGGGTGGGAGAATCCACGACCACCTGAGTGCTTGTTGTTACCTGGAGGACGGAGCACTGGAGGAGGCGAGAACCAGAACTTCTGTTGCTTGGCGACCACTTGAGTGGAAGAGGAGGAGTGAACAACATCTCTTATACTCTTCTTGGAAGCTTCACATTTGAGTTGAGCTGCCTCTTGCTTGAGAGCCATGTTGTAGAATTGATCAAATTCATCTGGCTCGAACAAAGTGAGTGCAAGTTGGAGTTCATCTTTCAGACCACCTCGGAATGGTAGATTTTGCTCTTGGCATCGGGGATGTCTTGCTTCGCATAACGGGCAAGATTCTGGAACTTGACATTGTATTGGTAGACAGACATGGTGCCTTGCTTCAAATTGAGGAATTGCTCACGCATGCCTTCAATGACACTGGTAGTGTTGGGGATATACCCCGCGGCGTAACCCGGCCGGAAGTATGACCCGGCCGGACTTGGCGGTTTACTTGAGACTCGGTTTACACTTGGCGATTCACTGGTGACCCGCCCTGACCAGACGGTTTACAAGAAACCTGCCTGAACAATACGACTCACTGGTAACCCGACGGGCTGATCACGGATGACAAGGCCCAAGGCCCAGAAGGCCGGTTCATGATATGGTGGGCCGGTTTATGAGGAAAGCACAAGAAATATTCTCCTACGAAGGAAGCAAGACTAGGACTCCACTTGTAATAGAGTAATCCTAATTCTACTAGGACTAGTCATGTAACCCGCCCCTTCAACATATATAAGGAGGGGCAGGGCTCCCCAAAGAGGACAGGCAACAACAAACAATATCTAGGGCTAGACACAAAGCGACGGTTTACCGGCGACTCCATGAGGGTCATAATGAGATCTAGCCTCAAACAGCATGTAGGGCTATTACCGGATGATATTTCCCGGGGCCCGAAGCTGTCTAAATCCTTCTATTGTGTTGCGTCTCTCGATTCCGTTCAACCCCTCTCAAACTACCACATAGATGTGTTGGCCTCACGACTAAGTCCTCACACTAGGACATCTGCCGTGACAATTCCACGACAGTTGGCGCCCACCGTGGGGCACGCGCACAGTGGTGATGAGTTCTTGGAGGGATCTTTCCTAAGGATCAAGAGGCTCATCATCGGCCAGATGAAGAAAAGCCGGCCAGAAGAATCTACATCAACTCCATGTTCAGTCATCAGAGATCAAATCAATTCTTATCTCAAGATCAAGGACAAAAGAAAATTTCAGCAACGATGCCCGCACACGGTAGTTCCTGCCGGTTCGATTTTCTCCTCTGCGAAGGACAACGGGATCGTCTAAAAAATGGACTTGGGCGGTACAAGCGACAACGGTTTGGGTCCGATTCAGATTGAGAAGGAGAAAAGGAAAAGGTGCAACAATGACATCCATGCACGACGATCTAGGAGTTCCTTTGGTTTGACCAGTTGTAAGTATTGCTATTCACGTGAGGGCCATTGTTCAGGACTACTAGTCGTTCCACGGCTAGCCACGATGCAGGAAAGGATACAGATCCAGTCTAAAAAAAGGGAAAGTTTCTGACCCACCAGATTCTGTAAGCAATCGGATTACTAGTGCGAGATTGGATATCAAGAGGGATTAGGGTTGCGGTCTATCAGGCCGCCGCTGTTCTGCGATTCATCCAATCGTTTTTTACTCTGCCAAGACCGACTCGATTTCCAACGCTGGCCGTTTCACCGAGTTGTTACTGTTGGTTGGTTCAAGTCCCAAGGAGCAATCTGTCCAAGACGCTAGAGTTGCTGCTGCTACACGCGTCTTCTGCTGCCACTGCTGCTCTATTACGCAATGCCCGTTTGTTGTCCAGAGGGAATCCACCGCAATTGATTTGATTATTAATTCTTGTTTCTCCACGCCATCACCCAAGGCAAAAGCGATCTGCTACGCTACTGTGTTGCTATTTTTCAACGCCTCCACGTACAGGCTCACGTGAGTACTAGTTGAGTACTAGTAGTCCGGATTTTATCATTTTCCATCTTCAATCGCTACGGACCCGACGAAAAATACCAGGTGCTATTTACCCTATTTATTTTTAAGCACATATTAAATCATCCGAGCAAAACTACTTTCCCCTGCTGTGTTTTATATGCAGGAGAATTATTCATTACAAAGTGGCATTATACTGCGGAGATGGAGGTGTGCCAATATCATTCGGCATAGGTGGTCGTCCTTATTCAAGGGACTCCCGCGCCGGTTTACAATGCCTTGGCCGACTCGCCCGTCCGCGCCGTCTTACAATGCGACGGACGACTCGTTCATCTGCCCTCGTGGCGGTTCATGCGTCCGCACCGGTTTACAACGCGGAGGACAACTTGCTTGTCTGCACCGGCTTACAACACTGTGGCCGACTCATGTGTCTGTGCTGCCTCTGATGCTGCGGTCGTTTTATTGTCTGCCCTGCGGTCTGGCCTACTCAACATGCCGGATTGGCTAACAGACACATATGAGGATCATAAGGTCCAAATACATCAGGTGATATCTATCTAGATTATTTTAAATAGCACGTATCAACTTTTTCCTTTTGAGAACAATTACTCCGGTTTATGATATTATTTATGCAGGACATTTGGTCACTTTAAGAGCGGTAGCGACTCGCCCGTGTCCATACTGCCTCTAATGTTGCAGTTGTTTTTTCCGTCCGCCTCCGTGGTTCGGCATATATTAACACAATGCGGCTCATTTGCCCATTCGCACGGTTTACCGCGCCGCTTCACCATGGTGGTCAACTGATCATCAATTCCGCGGTGGATAAATACCGCCCTAACATATCAGGTGATATCCATCTAAAGTCTATTTTATTAGCACCTATTGTTTTTGTCAAAGAACAATTACTCTGGCTTGCGATATTTTTCGATGCAGGACAATTGTTCACTTCACGAGCGATGGTCGTGTCATGAATATATAGCTCACGTCACCATTGTAAATATGCTAGCATCTAACTGTGTCGTCAAGCTCAACGAATATATAAGCCGCCGTTCTGCAGACAGGTTTACATCAACACACCGAGCCACACCTGTATGCATGACCTGTTTATTGAGTATAAAGCCAGTCATTGCTTGGGTAGCCCGGTTTTCTTCCAACAATTTTGGGGCAAATTATCATATACTATTAACCATTGTCTACACTGGATGGTTCAATGGGCATGCGCACAAGTTGCTGCCACTGTAGTTTGGTTAACTTCAAATCGCCAGTTGGAAGGAACCATTGGCCGAGTTACTGACATGGCTCATGCAGGATCATTTATAACCCGATTCAGTTACCTCAACCTTCTGTGGATTCACATCGCGCTATCAACACCAATGATATACACCTTATGTTGTGGTCAAATACAGAGAATCTCAAGACAACTCCTTGAGTCGTCTTAAGACTCGGGGGCTACGATGACATGACTCAGCAAATCTTGCCAGTTTCAGCAAATTTAAGAACCCCATGACGATGGAGGGAAAGATAACCCGGTCCCAGAGGCAACTGCTATATTGATGAAATGTTGGGGAACATAGTATTTTCAAAATTTTCCTACGATCACGCAAGATCTATCTACTAGATGCATAGCAACGAGGGGGAGAGTGTGTCTACGTACCCTCGTAGACCGGGAGCGGAAGCGTCTAGTGAGGCGGTTGATGTAGTCGAACTTCTTCGCGATCCAACCGATCAAGTACCGAACGTACGGCACCTCTGTAATGCCCCGGATGTAATACTTTCCCTTTTGGGCAATATATATATATATCTGGCTTCATCGGTTCCATTCCGGGTTCTTTGTCTTTTCGGGTTTTTGTCATTTTGTCGTGTTGCGTGTGTGCATTCATTCATATCATGTAGTCATGTGCATCGCATGGCATTTGTGTTGTCGTTTGCATCCGGTCCCACTCGTTCCTTTCCGTTGTCCGTTTCGAGTTCCGGAGCTCTCTCACGTGTCTGTGGCATCCCCGAGGCCTACTTTGGTGTTTGGCCGTATAACGTTTTTGGTTTGGCGTGAGACTTGTCGTGCGATGTTGTTTTGGTGTGTGTTGTTGGGGAACGTAGTATTTTAAAATTTTCCTACGATCACGCAAGATCTATCTACCAGATGCATAGCAACGAGAAGGAAGAGTGTGTCTACGTACCCTCGTAGACCGGAAGCGGAAGCGTTAGAACAACGCGGTTGATGTAGTCGTACGTCTTCACGGCCCGACCGATCAAGCACCGAAACTACGGCACCTCCGAGTTCTAGCACACGTTCAGCTCGATGACGTCCCTCAAACTCTGATCCAGCCGAATGTCGAGGGAGAGTTCCGTCAGCACGACGGTGTGGTGACGATCTTGATGTTCTACCGTCGCAGGGCTTCGCCTAAGCACCGCTACAATATTTATCGAGGAGAACTATGGTGGAGGGGGGCACCGCACACGGCTAAGAGATCAAGAGATCAATTGTTGTGTCTAGAGGTGCCCCCTGCCCCCGTATATAAAGGAGGGAGGGAGAGGCCGGCCCTAGAGGGGGCGCACCAAGTGTGGGGAGTCCTACTAGGACTCCCAAGTCCTAGTAGGATTCCCCTTTCCTTTCCGGAGTAGGAGAGAAGGAAAGAGGGGGAGAGGGAGAAGGAAAAGGGGGCTGCACCCCTTGTCCAATTCGGACCAGAAGGGGCGTGCACGCCTCCTTCCTTTTGGCCTCTCTCCTCTATTCCCGTAACTCCCCGGTACTCCGAAAATACCCGAATCACTCGGAACTTTTCCGATGTCCGAATATAGTCGTCCAATATATTGATTTTTACGTCTCGACCATTTTGAGACTCCTCGTCATGTCCCCGATCTCATCTGGGACTCCGAACTCCTTCGGTACATCAAAACTCATAAACTCATAATAAAACTATCATCGAAACCTTAAGCGTGCGGACCCTACGGGTTCGAGAACTATGTAGACATGACCGAGACACGTCTCCGGTCAATAACCAATAGCGGAACCTGGATGCTCATATTGGCTCCCACATATTCTACGAAGATCTTTATCGGTCAAACCGCACAACAACATACATTGTTCCCTTTGTCATCGGTATGTTACATGCCCGAGATTCGATCGTCGGTATCTCGTTACCAACAAGTCTCTTTACTCGTTCCATAATACATCATCCCGCAACTAACTCATTAGCTGCAATGCTTGCAAGGCTAATAGTGATGTGCATTACCGAGTGGGCCCAGAGATACCTCTCCGACAATCGGAGTGACAAATCCTAATCTCGAAATTCGCCAACCCAACAAGTACCTTCGGAGACACCTGTAGAGTACCTTTATAATTACCCAGTTACGTTGTGACGTTTGGTAGCACACAAAGTGTTCCTCCGGTATTCGGGAGTTGCATAATCTCATAGTCATAGGAACATGTATAAGTCATGAAGAAAGCAATAGCAGTATAACTTAAACGATCATAGTGCTAAGCTAACGGATGGGTCTTGTCCATCAGATCATTCTCCTAATGATGTGATCACGTTGATCAAATGACAACTCATGTCTATGGCTAGGAAACATAACCATCTTTGATCAATGAGCTAGTCTAGTAGAGGCATACTAGGGACACTCTGTTTTGTCTATGTATTCACACATGTATTAAGTTTCCGGTTAATACAATTCTAGCATGAATAATAAACATTTATGATGATATAAGGAAATAAATAATAACTTTATTATTGCCTCTAGGGCATATTTCCTTCAGTCTCCCACTTGCACTAGAGTCAATAATCTAGTTCACATCGCCATGTGATTTAACACCGATAGTTCACATCGTCATGTGATTAACACCCAAAGGGTTTACTAGAGTCAATAATCTAGTTCACATCGCTATGTGATTAACACCCAAAGAGTACTAAGGTGTGATCATGTTTTGCTTCATGAGAGAAGTTTAGTCAACGGGTCTATCACATTCAGATCCGTATGTATTTCGCAAATGTCTATGTGTCTACAATGCTCTGCATGGAGCTACTCTAGCTAATTGCTCCCACTTTCAATACGCATCCAGATTGATACTTAGAGTCAGCTGGATTTAGTATCAAGGGTTGCATCGGCGTAACCCTTTACGACGAACTCTTTATCACCTCCATAATCGAGAAACATTTCCTTAGTCATCCAGTTACTAAGGATAATTTTGACCGCTGTACAGTGATCTACTCCTGGATCACTATTGTACCCTCTTGACAAACTCATGGCAAGGTACACAACATGTTTGGTACACAGCATGGCATACTTTATAGAACCTATGGCTGAGGCATAGGGAATGACTTTAATTCTCTCTATATTTTTCTGCCGTGGTCTGGCTTTGAGTCTTACTCAACTTCACACCTTACAAGTCAGGTAAGAACTCCTTCTTTGACTGATCCATTTTGAACTACTTCAAAATCATATCAAGGTATGTACTCATCGAAATTCTTATCAAGCGTCTTGATCTATCTCTATAGATCTTGATGCCCAATATGTAAGTAGCTTCACCAAGGTCTTTCTTTGAAAAACTCCTTTCAAACACTCCTTTATGCTTTCCAGAAAATTCTACATCATTTCCGATCAACAATATGTCATTCACATATACTTATCAGAAAGGTTGTAGTGCTCCCACTCACTTCTTGTAAATACAGGCTTCACCGCAAGTCTATATAAATCTATATGCTTTGATCAACTTATCAAAGCGTATATTCCAACTCCGAGATGCTGGAGCTTGCACATTTTGTTAGCACCTTTAGGATTGACAAAACCTTCTGGTTGCATCATATACAAGTCTTCTTTAATAAATCCATTAAAGAATGCAGTTTTGTTATCCATTTGCCAGATTTCATAAAATGCGGCAATTGCTAACATGATTCGGACAGACTTAAGCATCGCTACGGGTGAGAAAGTCTCATCGTAGTCAACTCCTTGAACTTGTTGAAAAACTTTCGCAACAAGTCAAGCTTTGTAAACAGTAACATACTGTCAGCGTCAGTCTTCCTCTTGAAGATCCATTTATTTTCGATGGCTTGCCGACCATCGGGCAAGTCAACCAAAGTGCACACTTTGTTCTCATACATGGATCCCATCTCAGATTTCATGGTCTCAAGCCATTTTGTGGAATCTGGGCTCATCATCGCTTCCTCATAGTTCGTAGGTTCATCATGGTCCAGTAACATGACTTCCAGAACCGGGTTGCCGTACCACTCTGGTGTGGAACGTACTCTGGTTGATCTACAAAGTTCAGCAGTAACTTGATCCGAAGTTTCATGATCATCATCATTAGCTTCCTCACTAATTGGTGTAGGAATCACTGGAACCGGTTTATGTGATGTACTACTATCCAATTCAGGAGAAGGTACAGTTACCTCATCAAGTTCCACTTTCCTCTCACTCACTTCTTTCGAGAGAAACTCCTTCTCTAGAAAGGATCCACTCTTAGCAACAAATACTTTGCCTTCGGATCTGTGATAGAAGGTGTACCCAACAGTTTCTTTTGGGTATCCTATGAAGATTTACTTCTCCGATTTGGGTTCGAGCTTATCATGTCGAAACTTTTTCACATAAGCATCGCAGTCCCAAACTTAAAGAAATGACAGCTTAGGTTTCTCGTCAAACCACAGTTCATACGGTGTCATCTCCACGGATTTAGATGGTGCCCTATTTAACGTGAATGTATCTGTCTCTAATGCATAACCCCAAAAGCGATAGTGGTAGATCGGTAAGAGACATCATCGATCGCACCATATCTAATAAAGTACGGTTATGACGTTCGGACACACCATTACACTATGGTGTTCCAGGTGGCGTGAGTAGTGAAACTATTTCACATTGTTTTTACTGAAGGCCAAACTCGCAAACTCAAATATTTTACTTCTACGATCATATCGTAGAAACTCTTATTTTCTTGTTACGATGATTCTCCACTTCACTCTGAAATTCTTTGAACTTTTCAAATGTTTTAGACTTGTGCTTCATTAAGTAGATATACCCATATCTGCTCAAATCATCAGTGAAGATCAGAAAATAACGATACCCGCCGCGAGCTTCAACACTCATTGGTCCACATACATTTGTATGTATGATCTCCCACAAATCTGTTGCTCGCTCCATTGTTCCGAAGAACGGAGTTTTAGTCATCTTGCCCATGAGGCATGGTTCGCAAGCACCAAGTGATTCATAATCAAGTGATTCCAAAAGTCCATCACTATGGAGTTTCTTCATGCGCTTTACACCATTATGACCTAAACAGCAGTGCCACAAATAAGTTGCACTATCATTATTAACCTTGCATCTTTTGGCTTCAATATTATGAATATGTGTATCACCACGATCGAGATCCAACAAACTATTTTCATTGGCTGTATGACCGTTGAAGGTTTTATTCATGTAAACAGAATAACAATTATTCTATGACTTTAAATAAATAACCGTATTGCAACAAATATGATCAAATCATATTCATGCTCAACGCAAATGCCAAATAACATTTATTTAGGTTTTACACTAATCCCGAAAGTATAGGGAGTGTGCGATGATGATCATATCAATCTTGGAACCACTTCCAACACACATCGTCACTTCACCTTTAACTAGTCTCTGTTCATTCTGCAATTCTCGTTTCGAGTTACTAATTTTAGCAACTGAACCGGTATCAAATATCCAGGGGTTGCTACGAACACTAGTAAAGTACACATCAATAATCTGTATATCAAAATATACCTTTGTTCACTTTGCCATCCTTCTTATCCGCCAAGTATCTAGGGCAGTTCCACTTCCAGTGACCATTTCCTTTGCAGTAGAAGCACTTAGTTTCAGGCTTGAGTTTTAGCTTTGGGTTTCTTCACGGGAGTGACAACATGCTTGTCATTCTTCTTGAAGTTCCCCTTCTATCCCTTTGCCCTTTACTTGAAACAAGTGGTCTTGTTAACCATCAACACTTTATGCTTTTTCATGATTTCTACCTTCGCCGACTTCAGCATTGCGAAGAGCTCGGGAATTCCTTTCGTCATCCCTTGCATATTATAGTTCATCATGAAGTTCTACTAACTTGGTGATAGTGACTAGAGAACTTTGTCAATTACTATCTTATCTGGAAGATTAACTCCCACTTGATTCAAGTAATTGTAGTACCCAGACAATCTGAGCACATGCTCACTGGTTGAGCTATTCTCCTCCATCTTGTAGGCAAAGTACTGTCAGAAGTCTTATACCTCTCGACACGGGCATGAGTATGAAATACTAATTTCAACTCTTGGAACATCTTATATGCTCCGTGGCGTTCAAAACGTTTTTGAAGTCCCGATTCTAAGCCATAAAGCATGGTGCACTTAAACTATCAAGTAGTCATCATACCGAGCTTTTGTCAAAACGTTCATAACGTCTACATCTGCTCCTGCAATAGGTATGTCACCTAGCGGTGCATCAAGGACATAATTCTATGTGCAGCAATGAGGATAATCCTCATATCACGGAACAATTCCGCATCATTGCTACTAACATCTTTCAACTTAGTTTTCTCTAGGAACATATAAAAAAATAAACGGAGAGCAACATCGCGAGCTATTGATCTACAACATAGATATGCTAATACTACGAGGACTAAGTTCATGATAAATTAAAGTTCAATTTAATCATATTACTTAAGAACTCCCACTTAGATAGACATCCCTCTAGTCATCTAAATGATCACGTGATCCAAATCAACTAAACCATGTCCGATCATCACGTGAGATGGAGTAGTTTCAATGGTGAACATCTTATGTTGATCATATCTACTATATGATTCACGCTCGACCTTTCGGTCTCCAGTGTTCCGAGGCCATATCTGCATATGCTAGGCTCGTCAAGTTTAACCCGAGTATTCTGCGTGTGCAAAACTGGCTTACACCCGTTGTATTTGAACGTAGAGCTTATCATACCCGATCATCACGTGGTGTCTCGGCACGACGAACTTTCGCAACGGTGCATACTCAGGGAGAACACTTATACCTTGAAATTTAGTAAGGGATCATCTTATAATGCTACCGTCGAACTAAGAAAAATAAGAAGCATAATAAGATAAACATCACATGCAATCAAAATATGTGACATGATATGGCCATTATCATCTTGTGCTTTTGATCTCCATCTCCAAAGCACCGTCATGATCACCTTCGTCACCGGCGCGACACCTTGATCTCCATCGTAGCATCGTTGTCGTCTCGCCAACTATTGCTTCTACGACTATCGCCACCGCTTAGTGATAAAGTAAAGCAATTACATGGCGATTGCATTTCATACAATAAAGCGACAACCATATGGCTCCTGCCAGTTGCCGATAACTTTACAAAACATGATCATTTCATACAAAACCGTATAACTCATCATGTCTTGACCATATCACATCACAACATTCCCTGCAAAAACAAGTTAGACGTCCTCTACTTTGTTGTTGCAAGTTTTACGTGGCTGTTACGGGCTTAGCAAGAACCGTTCTTACCTACGCATACAAAACCACAACGATATTTCGTCAAGTATGTGTTGTTTTAACCTTCACAAGGACCGGGCGTAGCCACACTTGATTCAACTAAAGTTGGAGAAACTGACACCCGCCAGCCACCTGTGTGCGAAGCACGTCGGTAGAACCAGTCTCGCGTAAGCGTACGCGTAATGTCGGTCCGGGCCGCTTCATCCAACAATACCGCCGAATCAAAGTATGACATGCTGGTAAGCAGTATGACTAGTATCGTCCACAACTCACTTGTGTTCTACTCGTGCATATCATCTACGCATAGACCTGGCTCTGATACCACTGTTGGGGAACGTAGTATTTTAAAATTTTCCTACGATCACGCAAGATCTATCTACCAGATGCATAGCAACGAGAGGGAAGAGTGTGTCTACGTACCCTCGTAGACCGGAAGCGGAAGCGTTAGAACAACGCGGTTGATGTAGTCGTACGTCTTCACGGCCCGACCGATCAAGCACCGAAACTACGGCACCTCCGAGTTCTAGCACACGTTCAGCTCGATGACGTCCCTCGAACTCTGATCCAGCCGAATGTCGAGGGAGAGTTCCGTCAGCACGACGGTCTGGTGACGATCTTGATGTTCTACCGTCGCAGGGCTTCGCCTAAGCACCGCTACAATATTTATCGAGGAGAACTATGGTGGAGGGGGGCACCGCACACGGCTAAGAGATCAAGAGATCAATTGTTGTGTCTAGAGGTGCCCCCTGCCCCCGTATATAAAGGAGGGAGGGAGAGGCCGGCCCTAGAGGGGGCGCACCAAGTGTGGGGAGTCCTACTAGGACTCCCAAGTCCTAGTAGGATTCCCCTTTCCTTTCCGGAGTAGGAGAGAAGGAAAGAGGGGGAGAGGGAGAAGGAAAAGGGGGCTGCACCCCTTGTCCAATTCGGACCAGAAGGGGCGTGCACGCCTCCTTCCTTTTGGCCTCTCTCCTCTATTCCCGTAACTCCCCGGTACTCCGAAAATACCCGAATCACTCGGAACCTTTCCGATGTCCGAATATAGTCGTCCAATATATCGATTTTTACGTCTCGACCATTTTGAGACTCCTCGTCATGTTCCCGATCTCATCCGGGACTTCGAACTCCTTCGGTACATCAAAACTCATAAACTCATAATAAAACTATCATCGAAACCTTAAGCGTGCGGACCCTACGGGTTCGAGAACTATGTAGACATGACCGAGACACGTCTCCGGTCAATAACCAATAGCGGAACCTGGATGCTCATATTGGCTCCCACATATTTTACGAAGATCTTTATCGGTCAAACCGCACAACAACATACATTGTTCCCTTTGTCATCGGTATGTTACATGCCCGAGATTCGATCGTCGGTATCTCAATACCTAGTTCAATCTCGTTACCAACAAGTCTCTTTACTCGTTCCGTAATACATCATCCCGCAACTAACTCATTAGCTGCAATGCTTGCAAGGCTTATAGTGATGTGCATTACCGAGTGGGCCCAGAGATACCTCTCCGACAATCGGAGTGACAAATCCTAATCTCGAAATACGCCAACCCAACAAGTACCTTCGGAGACACCTGTAGAGTACCTTTATAATCACCCAGTTACGTTGTGACGTTTGGTAGCACACAAAGTGTTCCTCCGGTATTCGGGAGTTGCATAATCTCATAGTCATAGGAACATGTATAAGTCATGAAGAAAGCAATAGCAGTAAAACTTAAACGATCATAGTGCTAAGCTAACGGATGGGTCTTGTCCATCAGATCATTCTCCTAATGATGTGATCCCGTTGATCAAATGACAACTCATGTCTATGGCTAGGAAACATAACCATCTTTGATCAATGAGCTAGTCTAGTAGAGGCATACTAGGGACACTCTGTTTTGTCTATGTATTCACACATGTATTAAGTTTCCGGTTAATACAATTCTAGCATGAATAATAAACATTTATCATGATATAAGGAAATAAATAATAACTTTATTATTGCCTCTAGGGCATATTTCCATCAGTCTCCCACTTGCACTAGAGTCAATAATCTAGTTCACATCGCCATGTGATTTAACACCGATAGTTCACATCGTCATGTGATTAACACCCAAAGGGTTTACTAGAGTCAATAATCTAGTTCACATCGCTATGTGATTAACACCCAAAGAGTACTAAGGTGTGATCATGTTTTGCTTCATGAGAGAAGTTTAGTCAACGGGTCTGTCACATTCAGATCCGTATGTATTTCGCAAATGTCTATGTGTCTACAATGCTCTGCATGGAGCTACTCTAGCTAATTGCTCCCACTTTCAATACGCATCCAGATTGATACTTAGAGTCAGCTGGATTTAGTATCAAGGGTTGCATCGGCGTAACCCTTTACGACGAACTCTTTATCACCTCCATAATCGAGAAACATTTCCTTAGTCATCCAGTTACTAAGGATAATTTTGACCGCTGTACAGTGATCTACTCCTGGATCACTATTGTACCCTCTTGACAAACTCATGGCAAGGTACACAACATGTTTGGTACACAGCATGGCATACTTTATAGAACCTATGGCTGAGGCATAGGGAATGACTTTAATTCTCTCTATATTTTTCTGCCGTGGTCTGGCTTTGAGTCTTACTCAACTTCACACCTTACAAGTCAGGTAAGAACTCCTTCTTTGACTGATCCATTTTGAACTACTTCAAAATCATATCAAGGTATGTACTCATCGAAAGTCTTATCAAGCGTCTTGATCTATCTCTATAGATCTTGATGCCCAATATGTAAGCAGCTTCACCAAGTTCTTTCTTTGAAAAACTCCTTTCAAACACTCCTTTATGCTTTCCAGAAAATTCTACATCATTTCCGATCGACAATATGTCATTCACATATACTTATCAGAAAGGTTGTAGTGCTCCCACTCACTTCTTGTAAATACAGGCTTCACCGCAAGTCTGTATAAATCTATATGCTTTGATCAACTTATCAAAGCGTATATTCCAACTCTGAGATGCTTGCACCAGTCCATAGATGGATCGCTGGAGCTTGCACATTTTGTTAGCACCTTTAGGATTGACAAAACCTTCTGGTTGCATCATATACAAGTCTTCTTTAATAAATCCATTAAAGAATGCAGTTTTGTTATCCATTTGCCATATTTCATAAAATGCGGCAATTGCTAACATGATTCGGACAGACTTAAGCATCGCTACGGGTGAGAAAGTCTCATCGTAGTCAACTCCTTGAACTTGTTGAAAAACTTTCGCAACAAGTCGAGCTTTGTAAACAGTAACATTACTGTCAGCGTCAGTCTTCCTCTTGAAGATCCATTTATTTTCGATGGCTTGCCGACCATCGGGCAAGTCAACCAAAGTGCACACTTTGTTCTCATACATGGATCCCATCTCAGATTTCATGGTCTCAAGCCATTTTGCGGAATCTGGGCTCATCATCGCTTCCTCATAGTTCGTAGGTTCATCATGGTCCAGTAACATGACTTCCAGAACCGGGTTGCCGTACCACTCTGGTGCGGAACGTACTCTGGTTGATCTACGAAGTTCAGCAGTAACTTGATCCGAAGTTTCATGATCATCATCATTAGCTTCCTCACTAATTGGTGTAGGAATCACTGGAACCAGTTTCTGTGATGTACTACTATCCAATTCAGGAGAAGGTACAGTTACCTCATCAAGTTCCACTTTCCTCTCACTCACTTCTTTCGAGAGAAACTCCTTCTCTAGAAAGGATCCACTCTTAGCAACAAATACTTTGCCTTCGGATCTGTGATAGAAGGTGTACCCAACAGTTTCTTTTGGGTATCCTATGAAGATTTACTTCTCCGATTTGGGTTCGAGCTTATCATGTCGAAACTTTTTCACATAAGCATCGCAGTCCCAAACTTAAAGAAATGACAGCTTAGGTTTCTCGTCAAACCACAGTTCATACGGTGTCATCTCCACGGATTTAGATGGTGCCCTATTTAACGTGAATGTATCTGTCTCTAATGCATAACCCCAAAAGCGATAGTGGTAGATCGGTAAGAGACATCATCGATCGCACCATATCTAATAAAGTACGGTTATGACGTTCGGACACACCATTACACTATGGTGTTCCAGGTGGCGTGAGTAGTGAAACTATTTCACATTGTTTTTACTGAAGGCCAAACTCGCAAACTCAAATATTTTACTTCTACGATCATATCGTAGAAACTCTTATTTTCTTGTTACGATGATTCTCCACTTCACTCTGAAATTCTTTGAACTTTTCAAATGTTTTAGACTTGTGCTTCATTAAGTAGATATACCCATATCTGCTCAAATCATCAGTGAAGGTCAGAAAATAACGATACCCGCCGCGAGCTTCAACACTCATTGGTCCACATACATTTGTATGTATGATCTCCCACAAATCTGTTGCTCGCTCCATTGTTCCGAAGAACGGAGTTTTAGTCATCTTGCCCATGAGGCATGGTTCGCAAGCACCAAGTGATTCATAATCAAGTGATTCCAAAAGTCCATCACTATGGAGTTTCTTCATGCGCTTTACACCATTATGACCTAAACGGCAGTGCCACAAATAAGTTGCACTATCATTATTAACCTTGCATCTTTTGGCTTCAATATTATGAATATGTGTATCACCACGATCGAGATCCAACAAACTATTTTCATTGGGTGTATGACCGTTGAAGGTTTTATTCATGTAAACAGAATAACAATTATTCTATGACTTTAAATAAATAACCGTATTGCAACAAATATGATCAAATCATATTCATGCTCAACGCAAATGCCAAATAACATTTATTTAGGTTTTACACTAATCCCGAAAGTATAGGGAGTGTGCGATGATGATCATATCAATCTTGGAACCACTTCCAACACACATCGTCACTTCACCTTTAACTAGTCTCTGTTCATTCTGCAATTCTCGTTTCGAGTTACTAATTTTAGCAACTGAACCGGTATCAAATATCCAGGGGTTGCTACGAACACTAGTAAAGTACACATCAATAATCTGTATATCAAAATATACCTTTGTTCACTTTGCCATCCTTCTTATCCGCCAAGTATCTAGGGCAGTTCCACTTCCAGTGACCATTTCCTTTGCAGTAGAAGCACTTAGTTTCAGGCTTGAGTTTTAGCTTTGGGTTTCTTCACGGGAGTGACAACATGCTTGTCATTCTTCTTGAAGTTCCCCTTCTATCCCTTTGCCCTTTACTTGAAACAAGTGGTCTTGTTAACCATCAACACTTTATGCTTTTTCATGATTTCTACCTTCGCCGACTTCAGCATTGCGAAGAGCTCGGGAATTCCTTTCGTCATCCCTTGCATATTATAGTTCGTCATGAAGTTCTACTAACTTGGTGATAGTGACTAGAGAACTTTGTCAATTACTATCTTATCTGGAAGATTAACTCCCACTTGATTCAAGTAATTGTAGTACCCAGACAATCTGAGCACATGCTCACTGGTTGAGCTATTCTCCTCCATCTTGTAGGCAAAGTACTGTCAGAAGTCTTATACCTCTCGACACGGGCATGAGTATGAAATACTAATTTCAACTCTTGGAACATCTTATATGCTCCGTGGCGTTCAAAACGTTTTTGAAGTCCCGATTCTAAGCCATAAAGCATGGTGCACTTAAACTATCAAGTAGTCATCATACCGAGCTTTTGTCAAAACGTTCATAACGTCTACATCTGCTCCTGCAATAGGTATGTCACCTAGCGGTGCATCAAGGACATAATTCTATGTGCAGCAATGAGGATAATCCTCATATCACGGAACAATTCCGCATCATTGCTACTAACATCTTTCAACTTAGTTTTCTCTAGGAACATATAAAAAATAAACGGATAGCAACATCGCGAGCTATTGATCTACAACATAGATATGCTAATACTACGAGGACTAAGTTCATGATAAATTAAAGTTCAATTTAATCATATTACTTAAGAACCCCCACTTAGATAAACATCCCTCTAGTCATCTAAATGATCACGTGATCCAAATCAACTAAACCATGTCCGATCATCACGTGAGATGGAGTAGTTTCAATGGTGAACATCTTATGTTGATCATATCTACTATATGATTCACGCTCGACCTTTCGGTCTCCAGTGTTCCGAGGCCATATCTGCATATGCTAGGCTCGTCAAGTTTAACCCGAGTATTCTGCGTGTGCAAAACTGGCTTACACCCGTTGTATTTGAACGTAGAGCTTATCATACCCGATCATCACGTGGTGTCTCGGCACGACGAACTTTCGCAACGGTGCATACTCAGGGAGAACACTTATACCTTGAAATTTAGTAAGTGATCATCTTATAATGCTACCGTCGAACTAAGAAAAATAAGAAGCATAATAAGATAAACATCACATGCAATCAAAATATGTGACATGATATGGCCATTATCATCTTGTGCTTTTGATCTCCATCTCCAAAGCACCATCATGATCACCTTCGTCACCGGCGCGACACCTTGATCTCCATCGTAGCATCGTTGTCGTCTCGCCAACTATTGCTTCTACGACTATCGCCACCGCTTAGTGATAAAGTAAAGCAATTACATGGCGATTGCATTTCATACAATAAAGCGACAACCATATGGCTCCTGCCAGTTGCCGATAACTTTTCAAAACATGATCATTTCATACAAAACCGTATAACTCATCATGTCTTGACCATATCACATCACAACATTCCCTGCAAAAACAAGTTAGACGTCCTCTACTTTGTTGTTGCAAGTTTTACGTGGCTGTTACGGGCTTAGCAAGAACCGTTCTTACCTACGCATACAAAACCACAACGATATTTCGTCAAGTATGTGTTGTTTTAACCTTCACAAGGACCGGGCGTAGCCACACTTGATTCAACTAAAGTTGGAGAAACTGACACCCGCCAGCCACCTGTGTGCGAAGCACGTCGGTAGAACCAGTCTCGCGTAAGCGTACGCGTAATGTCGGTCCGGGCCGCTTCATCCAACAATACCGCCGAATCAAAGTATGACATGCTGGTAAGCAGTATGACTAGTATCGTCCACAACTCACTTGTGTTCTACTCGTGCATATCATCTACGCATAGACCTGGCTCTGATACCACTGTTGGGGAACATAGTATTTTAAAATTTTCCTACGATCACGCAAGATCTATCTACCAGATGCATAGCAACGAGAGGGAAGAGTGTGTCTACGTACCCTCGTAGACCGGAAGCGGAAGCGTTAGAACAACGCGGTTGATGTAGTCGTACATCTTCACGGCCCGACCGATCAAGCACCGAAACTACGGCACCTCCGAGTTCTAGCACACGTTCAGCTCGATGATGTCCCTCAAACTCTGATCCAGCCGAATGTCGAGGGAGAGTTCCGTCAGCACGACGGTGTGGTGACGATCTTGATGTTCTACCGTCGCAGGGCTTCGCCTAAGCACCGCTACAATATTTATCGAGGAGAACTATGGTGGAGGGGGGCACCGCACACGGCTAAGAGATCAAGAGATCAATTGTTGTGTCTAGAGGTGCCCCCTGCCCCCGTATATAAAGGAGGGAGGGAGAGGCCGGCCCTAGAGGGGGCGCACCAAGTGTGGGGAGTCCTACTAGGACTCCCAAGTCCTAGTAGGATTCCCCTTTCCTTTCCGGAGTAGGAGAGAAGGAAAGAGGGGGAGAGGGAGAAGGAAAAGGGGGCTGCACCCCTTGTCCAATTCGGACCAGAAGGGGCGTGCACGCCTCCTTCCTTTTGGCCTCTCTCCTCTATTCCCGTAACTCCCCGGTACTCCGAAAATACCTGAATCACTCGGAACCTTTCCGATGTCCGAATATAGTCGTCCAATATATCGATTTTTACGTCTCGGCCATTTTGAGACTCCTCGTCATGTCCCCGATCTCATCCGGGACTCCGAACTCCTTCGGTACATCAAAACTCATAAACTCATAATAAAACTATCATCGAAACCTTAAGCGTGCGGACCCTACGGGTTCGAGAACTATGTAGACATGACCGAGACACGTCTCCGGTCAATAACCAATAGCGGAACCTGGATGCTCATATTGGCTCCCACATATTCTACGAAGATCTTTATCGGTCAAACCGCACAACAACATACATTGTTCCCTTTGTCATCGGTATGTTACATGCCCGAGATTCGATCGTCGGTATCTCAATACCTAGTTCAATCTCGTTACCAACAAGTCTCTTTACTCGTTCCGTAATACATCATCCCGCAACTAACTCATTAGCTGCAATGCTTGCAAGGCTTATAGTGATGTGCATTACCGAGTGGGCCCAGAGATACCTCTCCGACAATCGGAGTGACAAATCCTAATCTCGAAATACGCCAACCCAACAAGTACCTTCGGAGACACCTGTAGAGTACCTTTATAATCACCCAGTTACGTTGTGACGTTTGGTAGCACACAAAGTGTTCCTCCGGTATTCGGGAGTTGCATAATCTCATAGTCATAGGAACATGTATAAGTCATGAAGAAAGCAATAGCAGTAAAACTTAAACGATCATAGTGCTAAGCTAACGGATGGGTCTTGTCCATCAGATCATTCTCCTAATGATGTGATCCCGTTGATCAAATGACAACTCATGTCTATGGCTAGGAAACATAACCATCTTTGATCAATGAGCTAGTCTAGTAGAGGCATACTAGGGACACTCTGTTTTGTCTATGTATTCACACATGTATTAAGTTTCCGGTTAATACAATTCTAGCATGAATAATAAACATTTATCATGATATAAGGAAATAAATAATAACTTTATTATTGCCTCTAGGGCATATTTCCTTCATGTGTAACCCGCCTGCAAAATCTCATCGCGTTTGGAGTTCGTTTGGTGCTCCAACAGTTATTCTCGTGGGCTGAAAGTACCTCCACTTTGAGGCCCAAGACACCCCTCCAACAGCCCACCAAACCAACCCAAACCCCTCCCTTCATCTAGGCCATCCAATTATGATCGCGTGGCCGAAAACCTCACCTCATTTGGACAACCCTAGCTCCTTGTGCCTATATAAACGTCCCTCCTCCCCAAATTTTTTGCCCAAAAAAACCCTAGGTGCCTTCTTCCCCACGGGGTCATCTTCAACCTCCAGATCGGG
The DNA here is from genome assembly GCA_902687465.1 of Secale cereale. Classification (NCBI taxonomy): domain Eukaryota; kingdom Viridiplantae; phylum Streptophyta; class Magnoliopsida; order Poales; family Poaceae; genus Secale; species Secale cereale. The sequence goes on along the minus strand of LR738712.1, from coordinate 529,948,207 downwards.
GGCTTGCCGGTGGAGCCCGCCACCGCCGGTCGCCGCCTCCACGCCGGCGCCGCCGCCTCCCGCCGGCCGGGCACCGCCGCCGCCCTGGCCTCTCCTCACTTCGCCACGCCGCCGCCCTCACTCCGCCGCCCGCCGCCGGTCACCGGCCAGGCCCGCCGGCCCCCCGCCTCGTCCTCCCGCCGGCCGACGCCACCACCCACCGGCCGGAACACCTCCTCCCGTCGCCGCTCGAGCCGTCGGGGCAGCCAGCCGCCGCCGCCAAGGTGGATCGAGGGAGCCAGTCGGGCTCCCAGATCCGATCCCCTCGCCAGCCTAACGGCCCGAGGGCGCCGCCCGGTCTGCCACAGGGTGGGCCGAAACCCTAGGCCCAGATCCCAACCACTCCAGCGCCCCAGCCGGCTCCCTCGCTGGGCCGGCCTGATCCGGGCGCGCCGCCCCGAGGCCCAGCCGCCTCCTCTCCTCTCCGCGATCTGGGCCAGGCCCGTGGTGAGCCACCCCTCTAAATCTCGCCCGTGCACCGGTTAATAATCTAGCGCCCGTCGTTTTTTTCCCAGAATTCTGCCAAGTCCTGTAGATTTTTAGTTGTCTGATGCTGTTTTGCAATGGTGATAACTTTTTGTGTGATGGTCCGTTTTGAGCAAATGATATGTCAAAATGTTCGTGGAGACATGTACTATGTTTTGTTCCATTGTTCCATGCATGTTTGAGGTCATCTAGATGCTTAAATATCTGTGGGAAGAGTGCTACTTGTTATAAACTGCTGTTTGTAGTTGTTTTCATGCCATCTTTGCAATGTGATAACTTGGTGCATGTTTATCCAAATGAAGCAAATGAGATGTCCACGTGTTCGTCATGCAATGCTCTACATGATGGTTGCATTAGCTTGCATGATAGATTTCATCTTGCCATGATTATCTCCTTTGCAAAGTGCTATGTGGCTGTTATGTTGTTAAACTCGTTACGAGATGCCTCGTAGAGGAGCTCGTTGCTATTGATGTGGTTGTCCCCTTGATGCATGCTTAGGTGTTTTGGATTCACCATCATGTGTACTTTGTTGTGGTGCTTACCACTTGCCATGTTTTGCTTTGAGGTGACTTAAACTTGCCTTCAAAGATGCCATGATGAAACTGCTGTTTCAACACTTAGTGAAATTTCACTAAGTCTGGAATCTGTAATTTCCAGATGCCATGTTTGCTTGTTGTTCTAGGCAAATCCATGCTAGTTTTGGGGTGACTCTTGATGATTCCTTGTTGTATATATTGTTGGCTATCCATTCATGCTCTCACATGCTTATTTGAGTGGTTGTAGCATATTTATCTCTTGCTCCCAAGTTGCAATAAAATACTGCTGTCAGGATTTTGTTGTCAAGTTCAATATGTCATAGCTTGTTGCTATTGATCCATGGCTCCTTTGGGGATGCTCCAATGGAATTGTTTGCTGTAGAGTATGTCTACTTTATATCCATACTCTTTGCCATGATGTTTGAGTACCGTAGGCTATTTATTCCTTGCTCCGAAGTTGCTATGTGGCTGTTATTTTCAGCTTTTGCATGTTTATTGTTTTGGGTGTAACTTTTAGCCCGTTGCTCCGTTTTGAGCAAGTCCTATATGTAACTTGTGTGATTTTTCATGTAGATTCACAATATCCTATTATTAACATGTGTTGAAACATTTTGCTTGATGCATATTGTTGTGTTATAACACTGTGCTACCTATGTAGACTTTTTGTGCTTCGATAGTGCATCTGTTTTGCTTCCTTAGTGCATCAGCCATGCATCCAATATTTTTGTGTGCGCATTGCATCTTGTTGATTTCGTGCCTTGGGTGTTTGTGTTGAGTAGAGCCGGAAGCTGAGTGCGAGTACGAGAACGAGGGTACTACCGAGGTTGAGAACGAGGAGCTCTCTTACGATCCCATCGACAACTCTTCAGGCAAGATGACCGAACCTGGATACCATTACTATCTTTGCCTATTGCTAGAAGTATCGCTCTATAGTTTTGCCTTGATGCCCATCTTTTTCCTGTCAGCCTCCTATTGTAACCATGATCCTGTCTAACCACCCTACCTATGCAAACCATAGATTGGCTATACGTAGGCTTCGCTCAGCCCCTCTTATAGCATTGTTAGTTGCAGGAGAAGATTGATGATTCTTGCTTCTTGTTGAAGCTTGTTGGGATATCACACTATATTAATTATTAAATGAAATCATCTATATATTGGTAATGGGTGGAAGGCTAAGCCTTTTGCTTGGTGATTTGTTCCACTCATGCCGCCTTAGGAACCGTATAAACCGGTGTTATGTTCCTTGATTATGTGTTCCTCACACGGTTGGGGTTATGGGACCCCCTCGATAAACCGCTAAGTGCTAAGTCTTTTCCAGCAAGTCCCAACATTGGTACTATTCGCCTAATAACTAAAACTTGCATAGGGACTAGCTATCCCTTTTATTTTAATCAACAACCCCGGGCCAGTGCTCTACATGAGTGTTGGTCCGAAACGAGCAGACTGCGGGGCCGCCTTGGGGAAACACGAGGTATCTGGCATACACCTGTAGGATGTCTCATCCGGTCGTGGCCTGAGACTAGATACGCGCGGCTACTGTCAGGGTGTCGGCACGCCGGGAGGATTTGCTGGATTAGCCTTACCTTAGTCGGAGTATCTTGAGCACGGGATTCCGAGGACACTCGGGCCTTCCCACCTTTGGAGTTGCGACTCCGCGGATCGTGGGCTTGTCATGGGCCAAGTTGGAACACCCCTGCAGGGTTATGAACTTTCGAAAGCCGGGCCCGCGGTTATGTGGCAGATGGGAGCTTGTTAATATCCGGTTGTAGAAAACTTGACACCATGTTCCAATACACTACCAGCGTGAGTACCGTGACGGTCATTTTCCGAAAGGGATTCGGGAAGTGAACACGGTGGGGTTATGTTTGACTTGTTTTAGTTAGGATCACTTAGTGATCATCTCTCGTCCGAGGCACCTTCTCTTCTCGCTCTCATTTACGTAAGCTAGTGCTAGTGCTGCTGCAAACTCTTGTTCTTTCTTCAGCCTTGTTCCACACCCAAGGCTTGGATAGTCGTGTTACCCGGGAACGGGATTGCTGAGTCCTCTGCGGCTCACAGTTACTTCAACACACTAGATGCAGGTACGATGGTGAGCTACACAGCCGATGGCAATAAGCTAGACTGGGAGTACGAAGAGGAGCGTAGCCGTTACTACGTGAACTATCCGGTTGATCAGTAGAGCTTCTACTAGGATTCGATTCAGACCTGTGGTTTTATGTTATGTTTGGTATCTTGTCATTTGGATCTTTACCCTTAGATGGGTTGTGATGTTTATTTGAATGATGTTTGAACATGTAATGAATTTGTGTGATGTGGCGAGTGTAAGCCAACTATCTTTTCAGTTTTCCATCCCTATTTTTACATGAGATGTGCAAAGGTACCAAACTTGCGATCATTCCAGAATGGGCTTATATCTTTAAGTCGTGCCTCGACACGTAGGAGATATAGTCCTATCCTGGGCATTACAAGTTGGTATTCAGAGCATTCTCCGACCTAGAAGCCCCCACTGATTCATCGAATCGTTGACGGTTGAGTCTAGGCACACACTGAAAATATTTTGAGTCCTATATTTATATGGGAGAGTAGGATTTCTTGCTCCTCATCTCTTTTCACTCTGGTGAGGACTCCTAACGACTACTCTTGCCTCTTCTACTTTCAAAAATTGCACCAATTTTTTTAGGAATCTCGCGAGTATTGTTGGATTGTTTCGATGTCCTTGTGACGAGAATATTGTTCTCGATGCCTCCTGACATTAGGGGTTGTGGCAGTGTCTCGGGGAGTTGAGCTTCGGGGTATTGTCGTCACAAGCATATCGTGACAGTACTAGAATACTTAAGACGGCCGACATCGAAAACTCTCCTATACGGTTAGTGGCAAGATAACCCCGACATCACCCAGTACTGGGGAGGTAGTTCGGGAGTATTGCCATAGCTTGGTATAGTGGATGCTTTTCGAAGGTCCGAGGTAGACGGTTTCCGAGAAAGACTGGTTATGTGTTGAAGGATGGATACAGCTGGATGTAGGATTAGAGTTGATTGCGTGATGCTTCCCCTGTATCCCCAACACCTGATTGCATAACTGGAAACTTTCGGAAATTAATAGGTGGGTTCATCTAGTAGCTCGTAGGAATTCTTCCGAGTTCGGGGTTCTACATTGAGTGAAGTAGTTTTATGGCCGATGTTCCGATCGGGAGTTGCATCTTAAAGGGTCCTTGACTATGCTGATCCGGGGATTGCAAAACCTTTTCGTAACACGTCCCGTAAGCTTACAGCACAAAGATGTCGAACAAAGCTCCTATCTTGTGTTTGTTCCATCTGTACCTTATTGTTTTCTTATTTACCTTTGTCTCTCAGTGGCTTCTCGTGAAGATTGTTGTTATCATTAAACTGAGAATTTCATTCGTTCCTCTTGTTCAAATGATTCTTGTGAAGACTATGTTGCATTTCAATCCGTTGTTTCAGCTTATATCTTCTTTCAATCAATTGCTGATTTGGTGGTCATCTCTTTCAGGATGGCTCCGAAACGGGTTCCCAACGCTAACCCAGAGGGTGAAGAGGTTCCAGATCGTCCTCCTTCCCCTCCTCCTCCGTCTGAGGCTTGGAGAGCGATTATGCAGACTACAAACCAGAACACCCAGATGTTGATGCAGATGATGCAGCAGATGCAAGCAAATCAGGGTGCTCCAGGGAACCAAGGCAATCTCTTCAACCAACAGCACCATGCTACGCTCAACCAGTTCTTGGCCAATCAACCAAAGGCTTTCAGTTACTGTGTCGACCCTCTCGATGCTGAAGATTGGATTACCGATATCAAGAAGCATTTTGAGTGCAGTAACGTAAGGGAAGAGGACTATGTGAAGTTTGCAGCCTTCCAACTCAAGGACCAAGTAGCTGACTGGTGGCAGCAGTACAAAGACTCCAGAGAAGGGCGTGTGATCTCTTGGGAGAATTTCTGCAAGGACTTCCGCTCTCACCACATTCCAACAAGTGTCATCGAGGGTATGCGTGAGCAATTCCGCGACCTGAAGCAAGGCTCTATGACTGTCTACCAGTATAATGTCAAGTTCCAAAACCTTGCCCGCTATGCCAAGCAAGACATACCAGATGCCAAGAGCAAGATCTATCAGTTCCATGGCGGTCTGAAGGATGAACTTCAACTTGCTCTCACGTTGTTTGAGCCTGGTGAGTTTGACAAATTCTATAACATGGCACTTAAGCAAGAGGCAGCCCAGCTCAAGATGGAAGCTTCCAAAAAGAGTATTCGAGATGCTATTCACTCCTCCTCATCTTCTCAAGTGGTCATGAAGAAACAGAAGTTTTGGCTTCCACCTCCTCCTGTGATCCAAGCTCCCTACACCAACAACAACAAGAAGAACTCTGGTGGCCGTGGTTCCTCCCACCCACCCAACCCAAGCAACCAGTCAAAGTTTAAGTCTCAAGGTTTCAAGTCAAATGCTCCTCACTACCGTCCTCTCTCAGAAGTGGTCTGCAACAAGTGTGGCAAGAAGGGTCACTATGCTAACAAGTGCCCCAACCCGAAGCGCCTTCCGCCTCCTCCACCTGTCAGTTCGGCTATTGTCAAGCATGATCCAAAGGCAGCAAGGGTGAATCTGATGAATGCAGCTCAGGCAGAGAATTCTTCTGATGTCATATTGCGTAACCTTCCAGTTAACTCTTTTCCTGCAAAAGTGTTATTCGATTCTGGTGCTTCACATTCTTTCATGTCTTTTCCATTTGCATCCAAGCACAATGTGGGCACAGTGGCCTTGCCAAAGATGTTGCAAATTATTTCTCCGGGCAAATGCATGACTTCTAAATTATATGCTCCGGATGTTTCTATTCGCATGGGTGATTATCGATTTTTGGCCTCTCCGGTGGTTCTCGGCAATTCTGACATCGATCTTATCCTCGGAATGGACTGGCTTTCTCAGCATGATGCTCAAATTGATTGTGCACAGAAGGAAGTCAAGATTACTCATTCCGATGATGATGTGATTATCTTTGCCTCTCGGGATAACACAATCAGGCTTTTCTCTCTCAATGACAAGGGCGAAATGAATGCCATATCTCAAATTCTGGTGGTTAACGAATACGAAGACGTCTTTCCTGAAGAACTTCCACGCATGCCTCCTCATCGGCAAATGGAATTCGTCATTGAACTCGAGCCGGGTACTGAGCCAGCATGCCGGCGTCCGTACAAGCTCTCTCCTAAAGAGTTGAAGGAGTTGAAGAAGCAGCTTGATGAACAGGAGCGTATGGGTCTCATCAGGCCTAGTACGTCTCCTTGGGGCTGTGGTGTCTTATTTGTCAAGAAGAAGGATGGCACGGAGCGCCTCTGCGTCGATTACCGGCCATTGAACAAGAAGACAATAAAGAACAAGTATCCACTCCCCAACATCAATGAATTGTTGGAGTAGCTCAAAGGAGCTAAAGTGTTCTCTAAGCTCGATCTCTAAATGGGCTATCACCAGATTCGCATTCGAGAAGAAGATATCCCCAAGACTGCCTTCAGAGCGAGCTACGGCTCCTATGAGTATACAGTCATGTCCTTTGGTCTCGCTAATGCTCCACCTACCTTCTCGAGAATGATGCACTACATTTTCAACCCCTACACCGGCGAGTTTGTGCTTGTGTATCTGGATGACATTTTGGTATTTTCCAAAAATGAAGAGTATCACGAAAAGCACCTCCGTCTCGTTCTCGACAGACTCCGTGAACATAAGTTCTATGCCAAGTTCTCCAAGTGCGAATTTTGGCTCGATAAGGTATTATATCTGGGCCATATCATCTCTGCTGAAGGTATTGCGGTAAACCCCGAGAAAGTTGAAGCAATTGTCAACTGGGAAGCTCCTCGGAACGTCAAGCAACTCCGAAGCTTTCTTGGTCTTGCCAGCTATTGCAGAAAGTTCGTTGAGAACTTCTCCAAGATTGCCAAGCCTCTTTCCAACTTGCTGCAGAAGAATGTCAAGTACTATTGGTCTCCAGATTGTGAAGTGACATTCAAAACTCTCAAAGAAAAGCTCATCTCTGCTCCAGTTCTTACTCCTCCAGATGAGTCCAAGCCCTACGAAGTATTATGTGATGCTTCTCTTCAAGGACTTGGTGGTGTGCTTATGCAGGACAAGAGAATTGTGGCATACACTTCTCGTCAGCTGAAGCCAAGTGAGAAGAACTACCCCACACATGATCTTGAACTAGTAGCTGTGGTACATGCTCTGATTACGTGGAGGAATCTTCTGTTGGGCAGAAAAGTCGACATCTTCACCGATCACAAGAGCTTGAAGTACATCTTCACAGTCGAATCCGAACCTCCGCCAGACTCGTTGGGTCGAAATGATCCAAGAGTATGATCCCAGCATCGAATAAACACCTGGCAAGGCGAACGTGATTGCAGATGCTTTGAGCAGAAAGGCATATTGCAACAGCCTTCTTATCAAGCCGTTCCAGCCTGAGCTTTGTGAAGCATTCAGGAAGCTCAACCTCCAAGTTGTTCCGCAAGGTTTTCTTGCAAATCTTCAAGTTTCTCCTGTTGGAAATATGCCCTAGAGGCAATAATAAAAGTATTATTATATTTCCTTGTTCATGATAATTGTCTGTTATTCATGCTTGAATTGTATTGTACGGAAACAGCGATACATGTGTGAATATATAGACCACAATTAAGTCCCTGGTAAGCCTCTAGTTACCAGCTCGTTGATCAACAGATGATCACGGTTTCCTGATCATGGACATGTGATGTCAGTGATAACGGGATAACATCATTAGGAGAATGATGTGACGGACAAGACCCAATCCTGAGCATAGCACGAGATCGTATAGTTCGTAATGCATAAGCTTTTCGGTGTCAAGTATTTATTCCTTAGACCATGAGGTTGTACAACTCCCGGATACCGTAGGAATACTTTGGGTGTGCCAAACGTCACAACGTAACTGGGTGGCTATAAAGGTACGCATCGGGTATCTCCGAAAGTGTCTGTTGATTTGGTACGAACCGAGACTGGGATATTGTCACTCCGTATGACGGAGAGGTTCCTCTGGGCCCACTCTGTAAGAAATCATCATAATGAGCTCAAAGTGACTAAGGAGTTAGTCACGGGATGATGAATTACGGAACGAGTAAATAGACTTGCCATGACGAGATTGAATAAGGTATCGGGCATACCGACGATCGAATCTCGGGCAAGTACCGTATCGATAGACAAAGGGAATAACATACGGGATTGAGTGAATCCTTGACACAGTGGTTCATCCGATGAAGATCATCGAGGAACACATGGGAACCAACATGGGTATCTAGATCGCGCTGTTGGTTATTGGCCGGAGAGTGGTCTCGGTCATGTCTGCGTGTCTCCCGAACCCGTAGGGTCTACACACTTAAGGTTCGGTAACGCTAGGGTCGTAGAGATACATGCACGTGGAAACCCGAAAGTTGTTTGGAGTCCCGGATGAGATCCCGGACGTCACGAGGAGTTCCGGAATTGTCCGGAGGTAAAGAATGATATATAGGAAGTCCAGTTTCGTCCATCGGGTGAACTCCGGGGGTCACCGGGAGCGTCTCGGGACCACCGGAGGGGTCCCGGGGGTCCACCGGGTGGGGCCACCCATCCCGGTGGGGCCCCTAGGCCGCAAGGGGAAGGGGGCCAGCCCCTGGTGGGCTGGCGCACCCTACTGGGCCCTCCCTCATGCGCCTAGGGTTGAAACCCTAGGGAAGGGAGGCGCCCCCTATGCCTTAGGGGGCAAGTTCCCCCCCCCCCTAGGCCGCCGCCCCCCTTGCAGATCCCATCTGCAGGGCTTGGCGCACCCCCCTGGCCCCCTATATATATGTGGGGGGGAGTGGGCAGCCGCACCCAAGTCTCTAGCGCCTCTCCCCCTCCCGTCACACCTTCCTCCTCCTCCGCAGGGCGCCGGCGAAGCCCTGCAGGATTTCCTGCTGCATCCACCACCACGCCGTCGTGCTGCTGGATCTCCGACGACCTCTCCTCCCCCCTTGCTGGATCAAGAAGGAGGTGACGTTGATGTACCGGACGTGTGTTGAACACGGAGGTGCCGTCCGTTCGGCGCTAGATCATCGGTGACGAAGAACGCGAAGAGTACGACTACTTCATCCACGCTTCTTCGAAAGCTTCCGCTCGCGATCTACAAAACGGTATGTAGATGCACTCTCATATGCTCGTTGCTAGATGTCTCCTTAGATGGATCTTGGTGAAAGCATAGAAATTTTTTGAATTCTGCTACGTTCCCCAACAGTGGCATCTGAGCTAGGTCTTATGCGTAGCATCTTGCATGAGTAGAACACAAAGCAGTTGTGGGCGTTTGAGTTTGCTCAATTTTCTTACCTTTACTAGTCTAATCTTGACTCGCCGGTATTGTGGGATGAAGCGGCCCGGACCGACTTTACATGTACGCTTACGTGAGACTGGTTCCACCGACAGACATGCACTAGATGCATAAGGTGGCTGGCGGGTGTCTGTCTCTCCTACTTTAGTCGGATCGGATTCGATGAACAGGGTCCTTATGAAGGGTAAAGAGAAATTGACAAATCACGTTGTGGTTTTGGCGTAGGTAAGAAACGTTCTTGCTAGAAAACCTATAGAAGCCACTTAAAAACTTGCAACAACAATTAGAGGACGTCTAACTTGTTTTTGCAGCATGTGCTATGTGACGTGGTATGGCCAAAGAAGATGTGATGAATGATATATGTGATGTATGAGATTGATCATGTTCTTGTAATAGGGAATCACGACATGCATGTCGATGAACTTGACAACCGGCAGGAGCCATAGGAGTTGTCTTAATTATTGTATGACCTGCGTGTCACTGAATAACGCCATGTAATTACTTTACTTCATTGCTAAACGTTAGCCATAGTAGTAGAAGTAATAGTTGGCGTGACGACTTCATGAAGACACGATGATGGAGATCATGATGATGGAGATCATGGTGTCAAGCCGGTGACAAAGATGATCATGGTGCCCCGAAGATGGAGATCCAAGGAGCAAGATGATATTGGCCATATCATGTCACTTTAATTGATTGCATGTGATGTTTATCATGTTTATGCATCTTGTTTACTTAGAACGACGGTAGTAAATAAGATGATCTCTCACTAAAATTTCAAGAATTGTGTTTCCCCTAACTGTGCACCGTTGCTAAGGATCGTTGTTCTGAAGCACCACGTGATGATCGGGTGTGATAGGTTCTAACGTTCGCATACAACGGGTGTAAGCCAGATTTACACACGCAACACACTTAGGGTTCACTTGACGAGCCTAGCATGTACAGACATGGCCTCGGAACACGGAAGACCGAAAGGTCGAACACGAGTCGTATAGAAGATACGATCAACATGAAGATGTTCACCGTTGATGACTAGTCCGTCTCACCTGATGATCGGACACGGGCTAGTCGATTCGGATCGTGTATCACTTAGATGACTAGAGAGATGTCAATCTGAGTGGGAGTTCATTAAAATTTGATTAAGATGAACCTAATTATCATAGTCTAAATTCTTTACAATATCTCTTGTAGATCAAATGGCCCACGCTCAAGTTTCCCTCAACTTCAACGCGTTCCTAGAGAAAACCAAGCTGAAAGACGATGGTAGCAACTATACGGATTGGGGCCGTAACCTGAGGATTATCCTCATAGCTGCCAAGAGATCATATGTCCTTGAAGCACCGCTAGGTGATGCACCCGTTCTCCCGGCAACCCAAGACGTTATGAACGCCTGGCAGTCGCGTTGTGATGATTACTCCCTGGTTCAGTGCGGCATGCTTTACAGCTTAGAGTCGGGGCTCCAAAAGCGTTTTGAGAATCACGGAGCATATGAGATGTTCCAAGAGCTGAAAATGGTTTTCCAAGCTCATGCCCGAGTTGAGAGATATGACGTCTCCGACGCATTCTACAGCTGTAAGATGGAGGAAAACAGTTCTGTCAGTGAGCACATCCTCAAGATTTCTGGATTGCACAACCGCTTGTCTCAGTTGGGAATGAATCTCCCAGATGAAGCGGTCGTTGACAGAATCCTCCAGTCGCTCCCACCTAGCTTCAAGAGCTTCGTGTTAAACTTCAATATGCAGGGGATGGAGAGGTCCATTCCCGAGGTGTATTCAATGCTGAAATTAGCGGAGGTGGATATCAAGAAAGAACATCAAGTGTTGATGGTCAATAAAACCACTAAGTTCAAGAAAGGCAAGGGTAAGAAGAACTTCAAGAAGGACGGCAAAGGAGTTTTCGCGCCCGGTAAGCCAGTTGCCGGGAAGAAGCCAAAGAATGGACCCAAGCCTGAAACTGAGTGTTTTCATTGCAAGGGAACGGGTCACTGGAAGCGGAACTGCCCCAAATACTTAGTAGACAAGAAGGCCGGCAACGTCAAAGGTATATATGATATACATGTTATTGATGTGTACCTTACCAGCACTCGTAGTAGCTCCTGGGTATTTGATACCGGTGCAGTTGCTCACATTTGTAACTCTAAGCAGGGGTTGCGGAATAAGCGGAGACTGGCGAAGGATGAGGTGACGATGCGCGTCGGGAATGGTTCCAAGGTCGATGTGATCGCCGTCGGCATGCTACCTCTACATCTACCCTCGAGATTAGTTTTAAACCTTAATAATTGTTATTTAGTGCCAGCTTTGAGCATGAACATTGTATCTAGATCTCGTCTTATGCGAGATGGCTACTCATTTAAATCGGAGAATAATGGTTGTTCTATTTATTTGAGAGATATGTTTTATGGTCATGCCCCGCTGGTCAATGGTTTATTTTTGATGAATCTCGAACGTGATGATACACATATTCATAGTGTAGATGCCAAAAGATGTAAAGTTGATAATGATAGTCCCACATACTTGTGGCATTGCCGCCTTGGTCATATTGGTGTCAAGCGTATGAAGAAGCTCCATTCAGATGGACTTCTAGAGTCTCTTGATTATGAATCATTTGACACGTGCGAACCATGCCTTTTGGGCAAGATGACCAAGACCCCGTTCTCCGGAACAATGGAACGAGCAACCAACTTGTTGGAAATCATACATACCGATGTGTGCGGTCCAATGAGTGTTGAGGCTCGCGGAGGCTATCGTTATGTTCTCACCCTCACAGATGACTTGAGTAGATATGGGTATATCTACTTAATGAAACACAAGTCTGAGACCTTTGAAAAGTTCAAGGAATTTCAGAACGAGGTTGAGAATCAACGTGATAGAAAAATAAAGTTCTTACGATCGGATCATGGGGGTGAATATTTAAGTCATGAATTTGGCACGCACCTTAGGAACTATGGAATTGTTTCACAATTGACACCGCCCGGAACACCTCAACGTAACGGTGTGTCCGAACGTCGAAATCGTACTCTGTTGGACATGGTGCGATCTATGATGTCCCTTACCGATTTACCGCTATCTTTTTGGGGTTATGCTTTAGAGACTGCCGCATTCACTTTAAATAGGGCTCCGTCAAAATCCGTTGAGACGACACCGTATGCACTTTGGTTTGGCAAGAAACCGAAGCTGTCGTTTCTGAAAGTTTGGGGTTGCGATGCTTATGTCAAGAAACTTCAACCTGAAAAGCTCGAACCCAAATCAGAAAAATGCGTCTTCATAGGATACCCAAAGGAAACGATTGGGTACACCTTCTACCACAGATCCGAAGGCAAAGTCTTTGTTTCCAAGAATGGATCCTTTTTGGAGAAAGAGTTTCTCTCGAAAGAAGTGAGTGGGAGGAAAGTAGAACTTGATGAGGTTACAGTCACCCCTCCTGGACCGGAAAGTAGCGCAGCGCAGGAAATTGTTCCTGAGGTGCCTGCACCGACAAGGGAGGAAGTTGATGATGATGATCATGAAGAAACAGATCAAGTTACTACTGAACTTCGAAGGTCCACAAGGGCATGTTCCGCACCAGAGTGGTACGGCAACCCTATTATGGAAATTATGTTGTTAGACAACGGTGAACCTTCGAACTATGAAGAAGCAATGGCGGGCCCGGATTCCAATAAATGGCTTGGAGCCATGAAATCCGAGATAGAATCCATGTATGAAAACAAAGTATGGACTTTGGTGGACTTGCCTGATGATAGGCACGCCATAGAAAATAAATGGATATTTAAGAAGAAGACAGACGCGGATGGTAATGTGACCATCCATAAGGCTCGGCTTGTCGCTAAGGGTTATCAACAAGTTCAAGGGATTGACTACGACGAGACTTTCTCTCCCGTAGCGATGCTGAATTCAGTCAGAATCATGTTAGCTATTGCCGCATTCAATGATTATGAGATATGTCAAATGGACGTCAAAACGGCATTCCTTAATGGCTTCCTCAAGGAAGAGCTGTATATGATGCAGCCGGAAGGTTTTGTCGATCCAGAGAATGCTAACAAGGTATGCAAGCTCCAGCACTCGATCTACGGGCTGGTGCAAGCATCTCGGAGTTGGAATATTCGCTTTAATGATGTAATCAAAGCATTTGGCTTTACACAGACTTATGGAGAAGCCTGTATTTACAAGAAAGTGAGTGGGAGCTCTGTGGCATTTCTCATATTATATGTGGATGACATATTGCTGATGGGAAATGATATAGAATTCTTGGAAAATGTAAAGGCCTACTTGAATAAGAGTTTTTCAATGAAGGACCTTGGAGAAGCTGCTTACATATTAGGCATCAAAATCTATAGAGATAGATCAAGACGCCTCATTGGTCTTTTACAAAGCACATACCTTGACAAGATATTGAAAAAGTTCAATATGGATCAGTCCAAGAAGGGGTTCTTGCCTGTTTTGCAAGGTATGAGATTGAGCAAGGCTCAGTCGCCGACCACGGCAGAAGATAGAGAAAATATGAGTGGCATTCCCTATGCCTCGGCCATAGGTTCTATCATGTATGCCATGTTGTGTACCAGACCTGATGTGAACCTTGCCATAAGTTTGGTAGGGAGGTACCAAAGTGATCCCTGTATGGAACACTGGACAGCGGTCAAGAACATCCTGAAGTACCTGAAAAGGACTAAGGATATGTTTCTCATTTATGGAGGTGACGAAGAGCTCGTCGTAAAGGGTTACGTCGATGCTAGCTTCGACACAGATCTGGATGACTCGAAGTCTCAAACCGCATACGTGTACATTTTGAATGGAGGGGCAGTCAGCTGGTGCAGTTGCAAGCAAAGCGTCGTGGCGGCATCTACATGTGAAGCGGAGTACATAGTTGCTTCCGAAGCAGCGTGGGAAGGAGTCTGGATGAAGGAGTTCATCACCGACCTAGGAGTCATTCCAAGCGCGTCAAGCCCGATGACTCTCTTCTGTGACAACACTGGTGCTATTGCAATTACCAAGGAGCCCAGGTTTCACAAGAAGACCAAGCACATCAAGCGCCATTTCAACTCCATCCGGAATTATGTTCAAGATGGAGACATAGATATTTGTAAAGTGCATACGGATCTGAATGTCGCAGACCCGTTGACTAAACCCCTTCCACGGGCAAAACATGATCAACACCAGAACTCTATGGGTGTTCGATTCATCACAATTTAACTAGATTATTGACTCTAGTGCAAGTGGGAGACTGTTGGAAATATGCCCTAGAGGCAATAATAAAAGTATTATTATATTTCCTTGTTCATGATAATTGTCTGTTATTCATGCTTGAATTGTATTGTGCGGAAACAGCGATACATGTGTGAATATATAGACCACAATTAAGTCCCTGGTAAGCCTCTAGTTACCAGCTCGTTGATCAACAGATGATCACGGTTTCCTGATCATGGACATGTGATGTCAGTGATAACGGGATCACATCATTAGGAGAATGATGTGATGGACAAGACCTAATCTTGAGCATAACACGAGATCGTATAGTTCGTAATGCATAAGCTTTTCGGTGTCAAGTATTTATTCCTTAGACCATGAGGTTTTACAACTCCCGGATACCGTAGGAATACTTTGGGTGTGCCAAACGTCACAACATAACTGGGTGGCTATAAAGGTACGCATCGGGTATCTCCGATAGTGTCTGTTGATTTGGTACGAACCGAGACTGGGATATTGTCACTCCGTATGACGGAGAGGTTCCTTTGGGCCCACTCGATAAGACATCATCATAATGAGCTCAAAGTGACTAAGGAGTTAGTCATGGGATGATGAATTACGGAACGAGTAAAGAGACTTGCCATGACGAGATTGAATAAGGTATCGGGCATATCGACGATCGAATCTCGGGCAAGTACCGTACCGATAGACAAAGGGAATAACATACGGGATTGAGTGAATCCTTGACACAGTGGTTCATCCGATGAAGATCATCGAGGAACACGTGGGAACCAACATGGGTATCCAGATCCCACTGTTGGTTATTGGCCGGAGAGTGGTCTCGGTCATGTCTGCGTGTCTCCCGAACCCGTAGGGTCTACACACTTAAGGTTCGGTAACGCTAGGGTCGTAGAGATACATGCACGTGGAAACCCGAAAGTTGTTTGGAGTCCCGAATGAGATCCCGGACATCACGAGGAGTTTAGGAATGGTCCGGAGGTAAATAATGATATATAGGAAGTCCAGTTTCGGCCATCGGGTGAACTCCGGGGGTCACCGGGAGCGTCCCAGGACCAGCGGAGGGGTCCCGGGATTCCACCGGGTGGGGCCACCCATCACGGTGGGGCCCCTAGGCCGCAAGGGGAAGGGGGCCAGCCCCTGGTAGGCTGGCGCACCCTACTGGGCCCTCCCTCATGCGCCTAGGGTTGAAACCCTAGGGGAGGGAGGTCCCCCCTATGCCTTGGGGGGCAAGTTCCCCCCCCCCTAGGCCGCCGCCCCCCCTTGCAGATCCCATCTGCAAGGCTTGGCGCACCCCCGTGGCCCCCTATATATATGTGGGGGGAGAGGTCAGCCGCACCCAAGTCTCTGGCACCTCTCCCCCTCCCGTCACACCTTCCTCCTCCTCCGCAGGGCGCCGGCGAAGCCCTGCAGGATTTCCCGCTGCATCCACCACCACGCCGTCGTGCTGCTGGATCTCCGACGACCTCTCCTCCCCCCTTGCTGGATCAAGAAGGAGGTGACGTTGTTGTACCGGACGTTTGTTGAACGCGGAGGTGCCGTCCGTTCGGCGCTAGATCATCGGTGACGAAGAACACGAAGAGTACGACTACTTCATCCACGCTTCTTCGAAAGCTTCCGCTCGCGATCTACAAAACAGTATGTAGATGCACTCTCATATGCTCGTTGCTAGATGTCTCCTTAGATGGATCTTGGTGAAAGCGTAGAATTTTTTTGAATTCTGCTACGTTCCCCAACAGCTCCTACCTTGGAAGATCAGATCTGTGAGGCCCAACTCAGTGATGCTATGGTGCAGAAAGTGAAACATGGTATTGCAAAGGGTACTCCTAAATACAAGTGCTATCGCGTTGATGAGAGAGATACCTTGTTCTTTGAGGACAGACTTGTGGTTCCCAAAGGTGATCTCAGGAAGCTCATAATGGACGAAGCACATGATTCCCTCCTTTCCATTCATCCTGGTAACTCCAAGATGTACCAAGACCTCAAGCATTCTTACTGGTGGAATTGCATGAAAAGGGAGATTGCCCAATTCGTGAATGAATGTGATGTATGCAGAAGAGTGAAGGCAGAGCACCAACGTCCAGCCGGTCTTCTCCAACCTCTTCCTATTCCCGAGGGAAAATTCGACCACATTGAAATGGATTTCGTCACTGGCTTTCCTAAGTCCAAGAGAGGGAATGATTCTATCTTTGTGGTGATTGACAAGCTTACCAAAGTCGCTCACTTCCTTCCAGTCAAAGAATCCATCAATGCAGCTCAATTGGCAGAGTTGTACACTTCCAGAATTGTGTCCTTACATGGCATTCCTCAAGTTATCTCCTCAGACCGTGGAAGTTTGTTCACTTCAAAGTTCTGGGACTCCTTTCAGTCTGCCATGGGCACTAAGATTCGTTTCAGCACTGCATTTCACCCTCAGACTAGTGGTCAAGTCGATAGAGTGAATCAGATTCTAGAAGACATGCTCAGAGCTTGTGTCATCTCTTTTGGCATGAAATGGGAAGATTGCCTTCCGTTTGCCGAGTTCTCTTACAACAATAGCTTCCAAGCAAGTGCCGGCAAAGCTCCGTTTGAAATTCTCTATGGCAGAAAGTGCCATACCCCTCTCAACTGGTCCGAGACTGGTGAACGTCAACTTCTTGGCAATGACTTGATCTCAGAAGCCGAAGAAATGTGCAAAGTCATACGTGAGAATCTCAAGGCCGCTCAGTCGTGTTAGAAGAGCTACTATGACGGCAAGCATCGTGATTTGGCTTTCAACATTGGGGATCATGTCTATGATACGTCCAAAACGTATCTATAATTTCTGCTTGCTCCATGCCACTTTTGGGTGATATTGCTATGATATTCATACACTTCCATACACTTTTGATCATATTTGGACTAACTTACTAATCCAGTGCACCCCAGTGCCAGTTTCTGTTTTCGGCTGTTTTTGTATTTCAGGTTTTCACGTTTCGAGAACTACCTAGAAAAATCCAGAAAAAATATATAAAAAATCAGCGATCCGGAAACAACACTGCCTCCGAAGGGCAGCCTGGGGGGGCACAGGGGCTCCAGGCGCCCTGTGGGCGC
>LR738712.1:529854408-529930439 GCA_902687465.1 Secale cereale | reverse complement strand
GCCGCGCCGGGGGGCGCCTCGGCCCCCCGAGAGCCCCCGGTGCCCTACTTTGGCATATATTTAAAGGACTCCCCGAAACCCTCGAAACAGGACTTCTTTTCGCCATCCCATCTCTGTTCCGCCGCCGCCGCTTCCAAGATCGGGAGCACCAGGAGAACTCTTCCCGGCACCCTGCCGGAGGGGAGGATCACCACCGGGAGCTTCTCCACCACCATGAATGCCTCCCAGATGACTCGTGAGTAGTCTCCCTTGGACCATGAGTCCATGACCAGTAGCTATGTGATGTTCTCCTCCCGTTCTTGTGCTTCACTAATTAGTCCTCGTGAGCTGCCCTACATGATCGAGGCACCTATGTAATCCTTATGCTGTTGCTATGTTGAGTTTGTTGGGATCCGATGGATTATGAGATTATGTTCAGATTGATCTTGAGTAATATATTTGATTCACCTCTTTTATATTTTAGTTCATTAGTAATTCTTGCATGTTCTCCATTGTTATTTATTGCTTTGGCCGAGTAGTAAGTAGTGACTCCAAGAGGGAACGTTATGCTCGATTGTGGGTTCATGCCCCTCGATGACTAGCTTGAGTGACAGAAACATGAGTCTAGGGGATGTGCTGTTGCCACAAGGGGGAAAACAACAGTGCTTGTGCCCGCGGGTGCAAGGATTGTTTACTTTACGCAAAGTTCTTTTAATGCAGTTGTCTGTTGCATTGAGTTTACACTATGGGTGGGACTCGCAACTTAATACCAGCGAGATGTTCTGGATAGATATCTCAAGGTGGATGATTACTAGTAGATATTTATGGATTTCGGTCTACTTACTTTGGCGTACCGCCCATGCTTTGAACCTCAACCTTTCTTGCAATGTAATCAGCATTGGTTTGCGTTCGTGGTCCTGTCAATTGCCCAGCTGTAATTTGTTTACCTCACATAGATGTTTTATCGTCTTTTGGGAGAGAGACATCACTAGTGAACATCATGAGACTCCGGTCCATATTACCGTCATTGATCACATCCACTATTTTACTTTTTGCTATTTTACTTACTATTGCAAAAACACTATCTATCACTACTATCATATTGCTTTTAACCCTTTGTGAACTACAAGGCCGGAGAGATTGACAACCTCTCTGTACTCGTTGGGAGCAAAGTTATTTGTATCTGTGTGCAGGTCCACGTTGATTGCTAATTGCGCCGTTAGCAATTGACACCTACTTGTTGAACCTAGGAGTCTCTGGGGATTCGATCCTTGGCATCTTTGCTAGGGGAAAACACTTCTACTTACTGCATCTTACACCTTCCACTTGGGGTAACCAACGAGGGGTTCGAGGCCCATCAAGGAGTATTTTCTGGCGCCGTTGCCGGGGACTCCACTCTTCAGGATAGGGGAGTTGCATGCTATCTTTTACCTTTGCTTTTTAGTCTTGTTAGTTTACTTTTCATTTTTGCCTTAGTACCTTTTTATCAAAAATTACAAAAAAATATATTTGTCTTTTTATTAGTAGTCCTTTCTGTTTAGCCAAAAATGTTAGGATTTGGTGCTTTGAGGGAATCAGAAGTTCTAGATTTCCATCAAAGGGATGGAGAGAATATGAAGAAGGCATGGGACAGAATTTCTGATGCACATAGAAGAATTATGCCTTGGATACCTATAAAAATTGTGCTTAGAAATTTTTACCATGGTCTTTTTAAATGGTGTAAACACTCCCTTGACATTATAGCTGAGGGAGATTTCTTAGAATGTGATGAAGCTAGAGCTCTTGAAATTATACATGGTCTATCTAGTTACTTTGTTTATGATAATAACTTTGATACTATCATAGATAGACTTGCTACTATTGAAAAGAGAATGGATGCTCTAGACTTAATAAAGGTAGATAAACTCAAACCCAATAAGAGAGATATTTTGGAAATAGATAATGACTGGGAGCCTCTTGTTAGGATAAGCATCTCTAATCATGACTTCCTTGCTTATTGTGATATTGGATCTATGGTTTCTACTATGCCAAAAATTGTTCATGATTCTTTAAAATTTAATATGGATATACTACCATCTTATCATGAACACACTAATGGAGATATTTCTGAAATTCAGGGAAAAATAAAAGATGTGCCAGTTAAATTCCTTAAAGGGATTGCAGTGATTGATTTCTTCATCGTGGAGCCAAACCAAGGAAATATAGTGCTTGGAAGGGACTTCCTCCGAGCAGTTAAAGGCTTCATTGATATAGGTAAGGGACAAATCCGCTTACGCGGGAAGGCAAAAGGTGTGTACCCCTTTCCTAGAAGGAACAAGAATGAACTTGTTGAGGAATCATTTGAACCAATCTATAACTCCGATTACTATAATGATTATTGATTCCTCTATGCATTATGCCTAGCTTAAAGGCATAAAAGAAAGCGCTTTTGGGAGGCAGCCCACATGAATAAATTTTTGTTTTTGTTGTGTTTTGATGTTGTTTACTGCTGTAGCATCATCATTGTATCTTTGCTTTTCATATTTGTGCCAAGTATAGCCTCTGATTGCTAGAAAGTTCAAAAGTTGTGAGGTGCTGTCCAGGAAACAGATTCTGTCCTTGGATAGAAAAATTCGTATAAAATCACCAGATCATATTTTTGGTCTGAATTTTTTCGACAGCGTTCTCTATATAATTGTCTTTCGTGCGTCAGTTCTGAGTTTTTTTATTTGAGTTGCAGAAGTATCACGAACAGGTCAATTACTGCCTGCTGTTCTGTTTTTCACAGATTCTGTCCTGTTTTGCCTTACCTTCACTTTGCAAATTAAGAACTTGCTTTTTCTTTGCAAAAACCTTTTGGCAATCTTGAGAAACAGTAGAACTTCAAGAATATCCTTATTTCCAGCAAGGTATAATTATTTTATTAAGGGTACTAACCTCGCTAATCAGATTATGATGAGTTGTGTATGAAGGGAGTTTTCAAGTGTGCGAGGGAAGATGATAAAAAGATTCAGGAGTGTCAAGCGCTCAAGCTTGGGGATGCCCCCGTGCACCCCCAAGAAATATTCAAGGAGACTCAAGCGTATAAGCTTGGGGATGCCCCCGTGCATCCCCTTCTCCATCAACATTATCAGTTCGTCTTTCGTTTCGCTATATTTTTATCACTTCATATGTTATGTGATATGCTTGGAGCGTCTTGCTTTTAGTTTTCTTTTTAGTTTTTCATAATGAGTCGGAACTCAGCATTCCTTTATGTGGGAGAGAAACACGCTCCACTTCTACCTAGAACATTACATAGAATTTTCATGTCTATCTATGCTGTGTGTGTTCTTTGTCTTTTAATAGCTACTATCATGCTCTGCTCTTAGTATTCATGCTTATCTTTTCAAGAGCTTTTATTTAGTTGGTTGCTTGAACTCTTTTTAATTACCATGCTCACCTTATTAAGAGAGTTTGCTTCCGTTGCATGGGTTAATGTGTCTATGATAAAGATGCTGCTTTCATAATGGTGCTTAGTAGTTCAGGTTTTCTTTTGGTTAATCTCAAATAGCTGGGAGGTTTCCAATGTGTTATTGGAGTACCAACTTGATTTGTTTGCCTATGATGTGGTATGGTTTAGTAATATCTTCCTTCGAGAATTTATTTTGATTGACTTGGCGTATGCTCACGCATATTCAAGACTGTAAAGAAAGTCTGTCAAGCCTTGATGATCTTTTGTTTCTAAGTAGCGATATAACTACCATGCCTGATTCAATATTGCTTTGTCGCTCTGCATGATTATGACCGTCATTGCTCTCTTAGTTGGTCGCTCCCAGTCTTTTGCTAATCTCCACCTGTACTAAGCAAATTAACCATGCAATACATAGCTCATGGGAAAGTAGCCTAAAAACTATTGTGGTAAAGAATATGTTGCTTATGTATCTTATTTCTTATGAGTTGCTTGCTGAGCGGTAACCATGTTTCTGGGGACGCCATCAACTGTCACACTTTTGTTGAATATCATGTAAGTTGCTATGCATGTTCGTCTTGTCTGAAGTAAGGGTGATTTACCGTGGGTTGAATTAATATGCATATTGTTAGAGAAGAACATTGGGCCGCCAACCAAAGCCATGCATCATGGTGGAAGTTTTAGCTTGGACCTTAATCCTCAATCTCTCATGAGAATATGCTTATGCATTAAAGAGGAGTCCATCATCTATTTTCTATGTTGTCCCGATATGGATGTCCTCAAGTTGAGATCTATCAAAAACCAGAAATCAAATGCGATCTATCTCCTTGGACCTTTGTACAGGTGGCATAGAGGTACCCCTTTGTGACACTTGGTTAAAACATATGCAATGCAATGATAACCCATGGGGATCCGAGCTAATTAGGACAAGGAGCGAGCACTATTGGTATTCGATGCATGAGGCTTGCAACTTATAAGATGTTCTATACATGACACATATGAAGTACTACTACCGTTGACACAATTGCTTCCATGTTTTCAAATAAAAAGCTCTAGCACTTAACCTTTCTTTTACCTTTATGTTGAAGCACCAACTACTGAGAGCATGATTGTCATTCTGAGTGTAATGTGCATTGTCCCAAAGTAGCATTGTCTTTTGCGTGATTGTGATATCGTTTATTCTGAAATGATTGTATCTAGTCATCACTTAAACCTTGAAGGTGCCCTTGCATTTATGTTTTGCATCACTAAAGGGGGCAAGCTAGATATCACTTTATCATATTTGCACATCATGTTCATTGCAAATCTTTTTGATGTTTCAGTTTCATGTTGTAAAACTTTCAGTCATTTGTGATTTTCTCTTGAGACAACTTAATTACTTTAGAATCATTGTCTCAGTAAGCTTTTGTCATATGACTATGAGAAAGTCCTATATGGTTAATAGCATGTCACCACAGAAATTATTCTTGTTATCATTTACCTACTCGAGGACGAGCAGGAATTAAGCTTGGGGATGTTGATACGTCCAAAACGTATCTATAATTTCTGCTTGCTCCATGCCACTTTTGGGTGATATTGCTATGATATTCATACACTTCCATACACTTTTGATCATATTTGGACTAACTTGCTAATCCAGTGCACCCCAGTGCCAGTTTCTGTTTTCGGCTGTTTTTGTATTTCAGGTTTTCACGTTTCGAGAACTGCCCAGAAAAATCCAAAAAAAAATATATAAAAAATCAGCGATCCGGAAACAACACTGCCTCCGAAGGGCAGCCTGGGGGGGCACAGGGGCTCCAGGCGCCCTGTGGGCGCCCCCCCCCACCTGGGCCGCGCCGAGGGGGGCGCCTCGGCCCCCCGAGAGCCCCCCGGTGCCCTACTTTGGCATATATTTAAAGGACTCCCCGAAACCCTCGAAACAGGACTTCTTTTCGCGATCCCATCTCTGTTCCGCCGCCGCCGCCGCTTCCAAGATCGGGAGCACCAGGAGAACTCTTCCCGGCACCCTGCCGAAGGGGAGGATCACCACCGGGAGCTTCTCCACCACCATGAACGCCTCCCGGATGACTCGTGAGTAGTCTCCCTTGGACCATGAGTCCATGACCATTAGCTATGTGATGTTCTCCTCCCGTTCTTGTGCTTCACTAATTAGTCCTCGTGAGCTGCCCTACATGATCGAGGCACCTATGTAATCCTTATGTTGTTGCTATGTTGAGTTTGCTGGGATCCGATGGATTATGAGATTATGTTCAGATTGATCTTGAGTAATATATTTGATTCACCTCTTTTATATTTTAGTTCATAAGTAATTCTTGCATGTTCTCCGTTGTTATTTATTGCTTTGGCCGAGTAGTAAGTAGTGACTCCAAGAGGGAACGTTATGCTCGATTGTGGGTTCATGCCCCTCGATGACTAGCTTGAGTGACAGAAACATGAGTCTAGGGGATGTGTTGTTGCCACAAGGGGGAAAACAACGGTGCTTGTGCCCGCGGGTGCAAGGAATGTTTACTTTACGCAAAGTTCTTTTAATGCAGTTGTCTGTTGCATTGAGTTTACACTATGGGTGGGACTCGCAACTTAATACCAGTGAGATGTTCTGGATAGATATCTCAAGGTGGATGATTACTAGTAGATATTGATGGATTTCGGTCTACTTACTTTGGCGTACCGCCCATGATCTGAACCTCAACCTTTCTTGCAATGTAATCAGCATTGGTTTGCGTTCGTGGTCCTGTCAATTGCCCAGCTGTAATTTGTTTACCTCACATAGCTGTTTTATCGTCTTTTGGGAGAGAGACATCACTAGTGAACATCATGAGACTCCGGTCCATATTACCATCATTCATCACATCCACTATTTTACTTTTCGCTATTTTACTTACTATTGCAAAAACACTATCTATCACTACTATCATATTGCTTTTAACCCTTTGTGAACTACAAGGCCGGAGAGATTGACAACCTCTCTGTACTCGTTGGGAGCAAAGTTATTTGTATCTGTGTGCATGTCCATGTTGATTGCTAATTGCGCCGTTAGCAATTGACACCTACTTGTTGAACCTAGGAGTCTCTAGGGATTCGATCCTTGGCATCTTTGCTAGGGGAAAACACTTCTACTTACTGCATCTTACACCTTCCACTTGGGGTAACCAACGAGGGGTTTGAGGCCCATCAGTCTATCTCCGTGTTTCTCCGATGAAAGGCACCCAAAGATTCGGTATCAAAGGAAAGCTTGCTCCTAGATACGTCGGGCCTTTCAAGATCCTTGGCAAAAGAGGCGATCTAGCCTATCAACTTGAGCTCCCTTCCAACTTCGCCAATGTTCATGATGTGTTTCATGTATCTCAACTCCGCAAGTGCTTCAAGACGCCTGAACGCACCATTCCGTTTGAGGAGATTGATCTTCAACAAGACTTGTCTTACCGAGAGCACCCAGTTGCTATTCTCGAAGAAACCGAGCGCAAGACCTGCAACAAGTCCATCAAATTCTTGAAAGTCAAGTGGTCACACCATACCGACCGAGAAGCTACGTGGGAACGAGAAGATCACCTTCGTTCCGAGTACCCTTCCTTCTTCCAGTCCTAGATCTCGGGACGAGATCTTTTTGTAGTAGAGGAGAGTTTGTAATGCCCCGGATGTAATACTTTCCCTTTTGGGCAATATATATATCTCTGGCTTCATCAGTTCCATTCCGGGTTCTTTGTCTTTTCGGGTTTTCGTCGTTTTGTTGTGTTGCGTGTCTGCATTCATTCATATCATGTAGTCATGTGCATCGCATCGCATTTGTGTTGTCGTTTGCATCCGGTCCCACTCGTTCCTTTCTGTTGTCCGTTTCGAGTTCCGGAGCTCTCTCATGTGTCTGTGGCATCCCCGAGGCCTACTTTGGTGTTTGGCCATGTAACGTTTTCGGTTTGGCGTGAGACTTGTCATGCGATGTTGTTTTGGTGTGTGTAACCCGCCTGCAAAATCTCGTCGCGTTTGGAGTTCGTTTGGTGCTCCAACAGTTATTCTCGTGGGCTAAAAGTACCTCCACTTTGAGTCCCAAGACACCCCTCCAACAGCCCACCAAACCAACCCAAACCCCTCCCTTCATCTAGGCCATCCAATTCTGATCGCGTGGCCGAAAACCTCACCTCATTTGGACAACCCTAGCTCCTTGTGCCTATATAAACGTCCCTCTTCCCCAAAATTTTTGCCCAAAAAAACCCTAGGTGCCTTCTTCCCCACGGGGTCATCTTCAACCTCCAGATCGGGGGCTCGCCGGAGGAGCCCGCCGCCACCGGTCGCCGCCTCCACGCCGCCGCCGCCGCCTCCCGCCGGCCGGGCACCGCCGCCGCCCCGGCCTCTCCTCACTTCGCCGCGCCGCCGCCCTCACTCCGCCGCCCGCCGCCGTTCACCGGCCAGGCCCGCCGGCCCCCCGCCTCGTCCTCCCGCCGGCCGGCGCCACCACCCACCGGCCGGACCACCTCCTCCCGTCGCCGCTCGAGCCGTCGGGGCAGCCAGCCGCCGCCGCCAAGGTGGATCGAGGGAGCCAGTCGGGCTCCCAGATTCGATCCCCTCGCCAGCCTAATGGGCCGAGGGCGCCGCCCGATCTGCCACAGGGTGGGCCGAAACCCTAGGCCCAGATCCCGGCCACTCTAGCGCCCCAGTCGGCTCCCTCACTGGGCCGGCCCGATCCGGGCGCGACGCCCCGAGGCCCAGCCGCCTCCTCTCCTCTCCGCGATCTGGGCCAGGCCCGTGGTGAGCCACCCCTCTAAATCTCGCCCGTGCACCGGTTAATAATCTAGCGCCCGTCGTTTTTTCCCAGAATTCTGCTAAGTCCTGTAGATTTTTAGTTGTCTGATGCTGTTTTGCAATGGTGATAACTTTTTGTGTGATGGTCCGTTTTGAGCAAATGATATGGCAAAATGTTCGTGGAGACATGTACTACGTTTTGTTCCATTGTGCCATGCATGTTTGAGGTTATCTAGATGCTTAAATATCTATGGGAAGAGTGCTACTTGTTATAAACTGTTGTTTGTAGTTGTTTTCATGCCATCTTTGCATTGTGATAACTTGGTGCATGTTTATCCAAATGAAGCAAATGAGATGTCCACGTGTTCGTCATGCCATGCTCTACATGATGGTTGCATTAGCTTGCATGATAGATTTCATCTTGCCATGATTATCTCCTTTGCAAAGTGCTATGTGGCTGTTATGTTGTTAAACTCGTTACGAGATGCCTCGTAGAGGAGCTCGTTGCTATTGATGTGGTTGTCCCCTTGATGCATGCTTAGGTGTTTTGGATTCACCATCATGTGTACTTTGTTGTGGTGCTTACCACTTGCCATGTTTTTCTTTGAGGTGACTTAAACTTTCCTTCAAAGATGCCATGATGAAACTGCTGTTTCAACACTTAGTGAAATTTCACTAAGTCTGGAATCTGTTATTTCCAGATGCCATGTTTGCTTGTTGTTCTAGGCAAATCCATGCTAGTTTTGGGGTGACTCTTGATGATTCCTTGTTGTATATATTGTTGGCTATCCATCCATGCTCTCACATGCTTATTTGAGTGGCTGTAGCATATTTATCTCTTGCTCCCAAGTTGCAATAAAATACTGCTGTCAGGATTTTGTTGTCAAGTTCAATATGTCATAGCTTGTTGCTATTGATCCATGGCTCCTTTGGGGATGCTCCAATGGAATTGTTTGCTATAGAGTATGTCTACTTTATGTCCATACTCTTTGCCATGATGTTTGAGTACCGTAGGCTATTTATTCTTTGCTCCGAAGTTGCTATGTGGCTGTTATTTTTAGCTTTTGCATGTTTATTGTTTTGGGTGTAACTTTTAGCCCGTTGCTCCGTTTTGAGCAAGTCCTATATGTAACTTGTGTGATTTTTCATGTAGATTCACAATATCCTATTATTAACATGTTTTGAAACATTTTGCTTGATGCATATTGTTGTGTTGTAACACTGTGCTACCTATGTAGACTTTCTGTGCTTCCATAGTGCATCTGTTTTGCTTCCTTAGTGCATCAGCCATGCATCCAGTATTTTTGTGTGCACATTGCATCTTGTTGATTTCATGCCTTGGGTGTTTGTGTTGAGTAGAGCCGGAAGCTGAGTACGAGTACGAGTACGAGAACGAGGGTACTACCGAGGTTGAGAACAAGGAGCTCTCTTACGATCCCATCGACAACTCTTCAGGCAAGATGACCGAACCCAGATACCATTACTATCTTTGCCTATTGCTAGAAGTATCGCTCTATAGTTTTGCCTCGATGCCCATGTTTTTCCTGTCAGCCTCCTATTGTAACCATGATCCTGTCTAACCACCCTACCTATGCAAACCATTGATTGGCTATACGTAGGCTTCGCTCAGCCCCTCTTATAGCATTGTTAGTTGCAGGAGAAGATTGATGATTCTTGCTTTTTGTTGAAGCTTGTGGGGATATCACACTATATTAATTATTAAATGAAATCATCTATATATTGGTAATGGGTGGAAGGCTAAGCCTTTTGCTTGGTGATTTGTTCCACTCATGCCGCCTTAGGAACCGTATAAACCGGTGTTATGTTCCTTGATTATGCGTTCCTCACACGGTTGGGGTTATGGGACCCCCTCGATAAACCGCTAAGTGCTAAGTCTTTTCCAGCAAGACCCAACATTGGTACTATTCGCCTAATAACTAAAACTTGCATAGGGACTAGCTATCCCTTTTATTTTAATCAACAACCCCGGGCCAGTGCTCCACATGAGTGTTGGTCCGAAACGAGCAGACTGCGGGGCCGCCTTGGAGAAACCCGAGGTATCTGGCATACACCTGTAGGATGTCTCATCCGGTCGTGGCCTGAGACTACATACGCGCGGCTACTGTGAGGGTGTCGGCACACCGGGAGGATTTGCTGGATTAGCCTTACCTTAGTCGGAGTATCTTGAGCACGGGATTCCGAGGATACTTGGGCCTTCCCACCTTTGGAGTTGCGACTCCGCGGATCATGGGCTTGTCATGGGCCAAGTTGGAACACCCCTGCAAGGTTATGAACTTTCGAAAGCCGTGCCCGCGGTTATGTGGCAGATGGGAGCTTGTTAATATCCGGTTGTAGAAAACTTGACACCATGTTCCAATACACTACCAGCGTGAGTACCATGACGGTCATTTTCCGAAAGGGATTCGGGAAGTGAACACGGTGGGGTTATGTTTGAGTTGTTTTTGTTAGGATCACTTAGTGATCATCTCTCGTCCGAGGCACCTTCTCTTCTCGCTCTCATTTACGTAAGCTAGTGCTAGTGCTGCTGCAAACTCTTGTTCTTTCTTCAGCCTTGTTCCACACCCAAGGCTTGGATAGTCGTGTTACCCGGGAACGGGATTGCTGAGTCCTCTGTGGCTCACAGTTACTTCAACACACCAGATGCAGGTATGATGTTTGAACATGTAATAAATTTGTGTGACGTGGCGAGTGTAAGCCAACTATCTTTTCAGTTTTCCATCCCTATTTTTACATGAGATGTGCAAAGGTACCAAACTTGCGATCATTCCAGAATGGGCTTATATCTTTAAGTCGTGCCTCGACACGTAGGAGATATAGTCCCATCCTGGGCATTACAACCTCCGCGTTCAGCACACGTTCAGCTTGATGACGTCCCACGAGCTCTTGATCCAGTTGAGCTTCATGGGAGAGTTTCGTTAGCACGACGGCGTGGTGACGGATATGATGAAGTTACCGGCGCAGGGCTTCGCCTAAGCACTGCAACGGTATAATCGAGGTGTGTTTCTGTGGAGGGGGGCACCGCACACGGTTGGGAGAGATCAACTGATCAACTTGTGTGTTCTAGGGTGCCCCCTTGCCCCCGTATATAAAGGAGCAAGGGGAGGGGCCGGCCAGCCCTTCTATGGCGCGCCAGGGAGGCAATCCTACTGGGAATAGGATTGCAATCCTATTCCTAGTAGGAGTCCACCAAGAAGGAGAAGGGGGAAAGGAAGGAGAGGGAGAGGTGGCGCCCCCCAATCCTAGTCCAACTAGGATTCCCTGGTGCGGCGCCGGCCAGCCTCTATGGGCTGCCTCTCTTCTTTCCTCAAAGCCCACTATGGACCATACCCCCTCGTGGGGGGTTCCGGTAACCCCCTCCGGCAATCCGGTTAAATCCGAAACTTTTCCGGAACACTTCTGGTGTCCGAATATAGTCGTCCAATATATCAATCTTTATGTCTCGAACATTTCGAGACTCCTCGTCATGTCCGTGATCTCATCCGGGACTCCGAACTACCTTCGGTACATCAAAACTCATAAACTCATAATACCGATCGTCATCAAACGTTAAGCGTGCGGACCCTACGGGTTCGAGAACTATGTAGACATGATCGAGACTCATCTTCGGTCAATAACCAATAGCGGAACCTGGATGCTCATATTGGTTCCTACATATTCTACGAAGATCTTTATCGGTCAAACCGCATAACAACATACGTTGTTACTTTTGTCATCGGTATGTTACTTGCCCGAGATTTGATCGTCGATATCTCTATACCTAGTTCAATCTCGTTACCGGCAAGTCTCTTTACTCGTTCCGTAATACATCATCTCGTGACTAACTCATTATTCATTTGCTTGCAAGGCTTATTATGATGTGCATTACCGAGAGGGCCCAGAGATACCTCTCCGACACTCGGAGTGACAAATCCTAGTCTTGATCTATGCCAACACCACGAATACTTTCGGAGACACCTGTAGAGCTTCATTATGATCACCCAGTTACGTTGTGACGTTTGATAGCACACAAGGTGTTCCTACGGTATTCGGGAGTTGCATAATCTCATAGTCATAGGAACATGTATAAGTCATGAAGAAAGCAATAGCAGTAAAACTAAACGATCATAGTGCTAAGCTAACGGATGGGTCTAGTCCATCACATCATTCTCCTAATGATGTGATCCCGTTGATCAAATGACAACTCATGTTTATGGCTAGGAAACATAACCATCTTTGATCAATGAGCTAGTCTAGTAGAGGCATACTAGGGACACTCTGTTTTGTCTATGTATTCACACATGCACTAAGTTTCCGGTTAATACAATTCTAGCATGAATAAAAGACATTTATCATGATATAAGGAAATAAATAATAAAATTATTATTGCCTCTAGGGCATATTTCCTTCATGAAAATTTAAAGGCCGTCAGAAAATTTCCGGTTTAAAAGGTATATGACAATTACAAAACCTCGGCTCAATGAAGAAGCTTCCGGGTCATCAGAAAGGAATCCGGTTTAAAATCCGGTTCAAAGGACATCAGCCTTATTGAAGCTCTCAAATATCCGGTTTACAATCCGGTTCAGGGGAAATCTGTCTCCTACAAAGTTCTGAAGCTCTCCAATCCGGTTTAAGTATCTCCGGTTTAGAAAGAATTAATCTCTTGCAAGTTCTAGTTTAAAGGCCGTCAGAAAAATTCCGGCTAAAAATGAAGATACTGGTTTAAGATCCGGTTCAAGGGAAAGATGTCTCCCACAAAGCTTTGAAGCTCTCAATATCCCGTTTAACATCCGGTTCAATAAGAAATATCTCTTGCAAAGTTCGAGTTCTTAGGAAAAATTAAAGGGACCAAAGAGAGTTTGTTGCACAGCATAACTCAAACATAGGCACCCTGCGAGCACCAGCTCAGAAATATATCACATGGGGGCTTCTGTTTATAAAGCGGAGTTCTGATTACCCATTGATCCGGCTATCAAGTCAATATTATCATAAGAGCACATCTCTGGTTACTTTGGTAATCCGACTATCAAGCCAACATCATCATAAGGGGCTAAAGAGAGTTTGCTACACAGCTCAACTCAAACATAGGCACCCATTGAGCACATCTCAAAATGTTACTTGGGGACTCTTGTTGCACAACAACAACGAGTTTTTAAGGCCCTTGTAATAGGCTATCAAGCCAGGCTTGGAAGCCAGGTGTATTCACCTAAAACCCCGGGTTAACCTGCCTTCATCAAGTAAGTCACTCTGTCCAGGTAAACATGGTATGACCCGCCGAACGTTTGACAAGTCAATCTTATACAGACCCTAAACTTGTCAACATTAAAACGATGATTGGTTAATGTGAGGTCCATCTTAAAAGGCTTTGTGAAATGGTTTAACTCAGTGGCCTGGAAGCCCATGAAAAGCCTCGAATTTAGGCCTGGCAGCCCATAAAAAGCCTCACATGATTTTATTTGACAAGTTTTCTCTTTTGTTGGGGTTTACAATATTTTATGATAAACCGGTGTTTATTAACCAGGCCTGGCATTGGACTATAAGTCGCCAGTATATGATGGTAAATAATATCCGGTGTTTATTAACCCAGCCTGGCTTTCGACTATAAGTCACCAGTATGAGATAAGATAATGATCGGTGTTTATTGACCTGGCCTGGCTTGAGACTATAAGTCGCCAGTATATATTTGGATTGCCCCATTGGAATCATGCGCGCATAAATCATTGGATTATATTGTTCAAATCTTCAAATAGCCAACAAGGCTGGATTTTTATCATGGTTATCAATAACCAATATTATGATTGAGGTTTTCAAAGTCGCTTTCGCACAATGGCTATTATCTTATCAATGGATATAATTTAATCTACAATAGAAGGAATAGTTCCCAGTCAATGCAGGCTTACGACCCGGCACTTGGGGGCTACATTATTCAAATTGAGATTACATCAAATATGCAAGTCCCATGTCACTGCCGGCATGCACCATGGCACTTGGGGGCTAATGTAAAGTCATTTTTACTGGCCTTATTGAAGACCCAACTCATCACATCATAATGAGCTGGCCCTTGGGGGCCGCCAATTGCTCCTATCAACAATTCAAGGTACACAAGTCTTAAAGCCATTATATTGAAATGTCCACTGTTCAGTTGGTAAAGCACAAAGCTCTTAACCTTGTGGACGTGGGTTCAAAGCCCCATGGTGGAGTTACATCATATGATGTTATTTTCAAAGAAGCATGATCATATTTACAAAGTCCTTGCTCATTATTACATAATGACCCGGCCCTTGGGGGCTACACTAGTTGACTTTTTTATGAGCATAAAGCAATTTCAAGTCCCACGTTGCTGCAAGCATGACAACCCGGCACTTGGGGGCTACATATGTGGAATACTCAATTTATGACTCCTGACTGATATGAACAAAGCAGATGTTTTCAAGGTTGTGACATTTATATTGAAGCAAGTCTTAAGTTGTTGCTACGCTACCTTCTTAAGACTTGGGGGCTACAGGTAATATGCATATAAAGGAGGAACATCTTAAAATTCTCAGTTTCGGGCAAATCAGGAAGATTAATTGTGTGACCTGGCGTTGGCAACAATCATAACCCGGCGTCTATAAACAGTCGTGACCCGGGATCATCAATTTTTATAACCCGACAATTTTGGCAATCATAAACCGACAAGTTCTACATCTTCAAGCCGGCTGGATATCAATTGGATATTTCAAAGACCAATATTTTTGTCAAGTCAGAGCATTGAAGGCCGACTCAAATGGATTCTTGATTTACAATATTTTTTATGCAAGCAAGTTGATTATGAAGCTGGTCTGTTGGCCCGGATTTTCTAGAAGAAGGAAAGGACAAGGACTTAAGAATGATAAGGTGCCGGTTTACAAGAATTCTTAACCCGGAGCACAACCTGTCAAATTTGTTCTTGTGTTTGTTTTGCAGCATAAGTTTACCGTGGATAAATCCAAGCTAAACATGGGGCTAATGTCGGGGATATACCCCGCGGCGTAACCCGGCCGGAAGTATGACCCGGCCGGACTTGGTGGTTTACTTGAGACCCAGTTTACACTTGGTGATTCACTGGCGACCCGCCCTGACCAGACGGTTTACAAGCAACCTGCCTGAACAATACGACTCACTGGTAACCCGGCGGGCGGATCACAGATGACAAGGCCCAAGGCCCAGAAGGCCAGTTCATGATATGGTGGGCCAGTTTATGAGGAAAGCACAAGTAATATTCTCCTACAAAGGAAGCAAGACTAGGACTCCACTTGTAATAGAGTAATCCTAATTCTACTAGGACTAGTCATGTAACCCGCCCCTTCAACATATATAAGGAGGGGCAGGGCTCCCAAAAGAGGACAGGCAACAACAAACAATCTCTAGGGCTAGACACAAAGCGTCAGTTTACCGATGACTCCATGAGGGTCATAATGAGATCTAGCCTCAAACATCATGTAGGGCTATTACCGGATGATGTTTCCCGGGGCCCGAAGCTGTCTAAATCCTTGTCTTGTGTTGCGTCTCTCGATTCCGCTCAACCCCTCTCAAACTACCACATAGATGTGTTGGCCTCATGACTAAGTCCTCACACTAGGACATCTGCCGTAACAATTCCACGACAGGTAGGAATGTGATGAGAACGGAAATCACTGCAGAAGTCAGTCCACGAGATCTCACGACCCACTCTGGAGTCTTTGTACTGTTGCCACCAATCTACAGCTTGATCTTTGAGTTGGAAAGCGACAAACTTGACATAATCCTCAGGTCTGACATTACTGGACTCGAAATGCTTCTTGATGTCTGTTATCCAATCTTCAGCATCTAGCGGATCAACACAGTAACTGAAAGACTTGGGTTGATTTGCCAGGAATTGGTTCAGAGTCGCAAAGTGAGGTTGATTGAACAGATTTCCTTGGCCTTGGTTCCCTTGATTGCCTTGATTTGCTTGATTTGCTTGGAAACTCTGCATCATTTGCATGAGCATCTAAGTGTTTTGATTGGTTGCTTGTATAATCGCTCTCCATGCCTTGGACAGAGGAGGAGGGGAAGGAGGACGCTCTTCTTCACCCTCTAGGTTCTGGTTGCGAACTTTCTTAGGTGCCATCCTGAAGATGATGACAACCGTTAGCCAACGAATCAATTAATAAATAAGTTGAATCAACGGCTATATATTTGCAACATATAGTCTTCACAATGAACATCCGAACAAAATTGAACGAATGAATTCCATAGCTTCATGGTACATCAACTTGTCGAGAAGCCACTTGGGAGAACAAAATGATAGAATAAAACAACAAGGTACAGATGGAACAAATACATAATAGAGGTTTCGTCCCACATGTTCGTGTTGAATGCCCCATGGCACGTGTTACAAAGGGCATTGCAATCCCCGGATTAGCATAGCCAAGGATCCTTTAAGATGCAACCCCCTAGTGCAACAACACCCATGATAGCCTCTCCACTAGATTTTGAACCCCAACCTCATATCATGCACCCGTTGGAAGATTACCTAAGAGCTACTTGAAAACCCACCTATTAATTCCTGAAGCTTTCCAGTTATGCAATCTGGTGTTGGGGATACAAGGGAAGCAACGCATACCACTCAACTAATAAATCCTACATCCAGCTGTATCCATCCGTCAACACATAACCAGGCACCTTCGGAAATTGTTTACCTCGGACCTTCAAAATGCATCCGCTATACTAGCTGTGGCAATACTCCTGAACTATCCCCCCAGTACTGGGTGACGTCGGGGTTATCTCACCACCAGACATGCATAGAAGAGTTTTCGATGTCGGCTGCCTCTGGTATTCTAGAACTGCCACGATACATTTGTGACGACAACATCTCGTAGCTCAACTCCCCGGGACACTGCCACAACCCCTAAATGACAGGAGGCACCAAGAACAATGTTCTCGTCTCAAAGATATCGGAACAATCCAAACAATACCCGCGTGATCCTAAAAAAGAATTTGGTGAAATTTTAAGGATAGTGCAGATAAAACAATGTTGGGAGTCCTCACCAGAGTGACGAAGGGGATGAGGAGTAAAAAGAAATCCTACTCTCCGATATATATAGGACTCAAAACATTTTGTGTGTGTGCCAAGACTCAACCGTCAGCTGTTCGATCAATCAGGGGGCTCCTAGGTTGGAGAAGGCTCTGATACCAACTTGTAATGCCCAGGATGCGACTATATCTCCTACGTGTCGAGGCACGACTTAGAGACATAAGTGCATTCTGGAATGATCGCAAGCATGGTATCTTTGCACAACTCATGTAAAAGAACAGTGATGAAAGAGTAAAATAGTTGGCTTACACTCGCCACGTCACACAATGAATACAATAACATACATTCATCCAAAAAACACAGGGTCCGACTACGGACGAAATCCAAACGAGAAAATATACCACAAACACAAGTCCTGATATCCCCTAGTAGGAACCACTACTGATCGTCGGGATACGTAACATAGAAACGACCACGCTCTTCATCGAACTCCCTGTGAAGTTCTGATATATCTCGTGCGTCGTTCTCGGCTGTACCTGCATCTTGTGTGTGTTGTAATCTGTGAGTCACAAGGACTCAGCAATCCCACTCCCGGGTATCAAAACAAACAAATCCTTTAGGTGTGGAGAGGTAATAAAGTGTTTGCATCAAGCACTAAGCAACTAGCTTACGAGTTCAGAGCGAGAGGAGAAAATGTGCCAACGGTCGCCAAAGTTGATCAAGAAGTGGTCCTAGCTACCACGTTCATGCATAACCCCACCGTGTTCACTTTCCGAAAAACCCTTCGAAAAGAGACCATCACGGTACTCGCACAGGTAATGTATTCTTATGGACATGGTGTCAAGTTATCTACAACCGGATATTAACAAATTCCCATCTGTCACATAACCACGGGCATGGCTTTCGAAAGTTCAAAACCCTGCAGGGGCGTCCCAACTTAGCCCATCACAATCCCACGATCTGCGAAGTCGCAACTCCAAATTGGGAAGACCTTGGTATTCTCGGAATCCCGTGCTCAATATATTTCGACAAAGGTAAAACTAATCCAGCAAGACCTCCCGACGTGCCGACACCCTGATAGTTGCTGCGCGTATCTCGTCTCAGGCCACGACCGGATGGGACATCCTACAGGTTACTCCAGATACCTCGGGTTTCCCCAAGGCGGCCCTCCAGTCCGCCCAGTTTGGACCAACACTCATGAGGAGCACTGACCCGGGTTGTTGATTAAGAACTCGGGTTTATAACTCCCTATGCAAGTTTTAGATGTTAGGCAAATGTAGTACCAATGTTGGGACTTGCTAGAAAAGCTTTAAGCAGTGCGAATTATCAAGGGGGCCCATAAACCCCAACCGTGGTAGGAACGCAAAATCAAGGAACATAACACCGGTTTATCGGGTCCTAAGGTGGCATGAGTGGAACAAAACACCAAGCAGAAGGCCAAGCCTTCCACCCATTACCAA
The DNA here is from genome assembly GCA_902687465.1 of Secale cereale. Classification (NCBI taxonomy): domain Eukaryota; kingdom Viridiplantae; phylum Streptophyta; class Magnoliopsida; order Poales; family Poaceae; genus Secale; species Secale cereale. The sequence continues at coordinate 529,911,826 of LR738712.1, read as the reverse complement.
TATATATGTGTATTAATTTAATTAAGATATATATTGTGTTATCCCAATAAAACAATTCCAAACATAGAGCAATCTTCAACTTCACCTGGAACTAACAATGCTATAAGAGGGGCTGAGCAAAAGCATACTTAGCCAATCAATGGTTTTGCTAGGAAGGCGGTTAGAGTGTTTCATGGCAACATAGGAGGCTGACAAGACAAGAATAGGCATCGAGGCATAGCTAAAGAGCGAGACAACTAGCAAGGCAAAGATAGAGGTGATATCGGGGAATGGTCATCTTGCCTGTTAAGTCCACGGAGGGATCGTAACCTTGCTCCTCAAACGCAATCCCGACAGGAACCTCATCACCGGGCTCTAACCAACACAACAATACAAACACCGGAATAAAAATCAATCACCATGCAATGCTCAAACACATGATGCAAGAAAGATGCATATGAGCATGGACAGGATATAATGCATCTCAAAGGAACATGATGAGTGCACATGTGGCATGGCATTATGCAAAAACAAAATTCATGTAAGGGGACACATCATGCAAAAGAATGCAAGAACAACCATAGTCACATATGTAGATATTTAGTTGAACTATCCAAGCACCCAACAAGTTTAAAAGTTGCTTAGCATGGCAATGAGAGCATCTTAAGACCAAAAACATCATCCCATGTGCATATAATAAATGGAGAACAGATCTGTGGTAACCATATTTTAGAGTTGTTAAATATGTAAAGTAACAGCACCATGTTATTCTACACATTTTTCCACCCCATTTACATGTAAAGTTTGTCAAATTTGGAGCTACGATTATTTAGTTATGAATTAAACCAATTTGAACATGTTATTTAGCAAAACATATGCAAACATCATTTTAAATATTTTTAACATGGATGAAAGTTGCATATGATGAAACTAGATGAAAATCTAAGCATTTTACAAATATAGTTTGTTTAATTTGGAAGCATGCATATTTAGTTATTTACAATGCAAAACAGTGGCATTTCGGTAAATAAGAATGCATTGGAAAAATGCTAAAATACACAGACTGGGGAAAAAATATGCACGGGCCCGATTGCAGCGGCCGAGGAAGATTTGTGCGATTAGAACCCGGGACCTCCTGGTTAAGAGAGAGAGCGACGAACCACTAGGCTAGGCTGTGATTGCTGACAGAAGGAAGGCAGGGTGCAAGTTAAACATCTATACCCCTGTGAAAAGAATCAAAGCAAATGTAAAATAATAAAGGGGGTGGTTTGACTACGCCCGCGGGGGATCGATCCCGGGTCTGCGGGTTGTGGGTGAGAATGCGATCCACTAGGCTAGGCGCGTGAAGCTGATAGGATTCGGGCTCTGCTCTTATTAAAGAAGCCCTACGCCCGGATCTGCTCTGCACTAGAACAGAGCCGACCGACGACGTCGGCGGCAGCACCGGCGGCGGCAGGGTCTGGGTGCGCGACGGGAACGCGGGTGCAGCAGGGGGGTGCGCGCGTGCAGCAGGAGGCGCCCCGGGCATAGCGTGCGTATGCGTATGAGCACGTATGCATGCGCGCACGGGGTAGGAGCTCCCAAGCGTTGTCCATCGCGGCCATGGCTCAAAACGAACAGGAAGACGGGTACGGAGTATAGAACGAAACGCATAGGAGAGGGGGCTAGGAGGAGCGGAGCTTCAGCTTGGAGGTGCTGCTGGAATCGATCGAGCTCTACGGCGAACGGAGACGGCGGGACGATGCGCCCTTGCCGACGGAGATGTGGAGGAAGAAGTAGCACGGGAAGACGATGGCGACGTAGTGGATTGAGTCCTCGGGCTCGGCTTGGCGTATAAATGGAACCGGGACAGAGCGGCGGTGCTCGGGGACGCGAGGAGGGGGACCGGCTGAGGAGGTTTAGGCCGGCGGCGAGGTCGTGTCCGAGCCGGCCATGGCTCTTGGAGACAGGAAGCGGGAGCGTGGGTGCCCCTTACCTGTGGCGGCGGCGTGGAGGGGAAAAGAGGGAGACGGAGAAACCCTAGGGCGAGGCTATCTGGTTAAATAGGAGGGGCGCACAGGGTGAGAGCTCGCCACGGAGGCCATGTGCCCTGCTCGCTGTGTTTTACTGTGAGGGAGAGGTGGCGAGAGGAGGAAGAAAAAGGTAAGGGAGAGGAGGCTGCAGGTGGGGCCTGGGCGGTGTCCAGTGTGGATTCACCATGCGAGAGAGCGAGGGGTTGCGCAGGGGTTGGCTGGGCCGGCCTCGTTGGTGAGGAACAGGTGGATCTGATGGGCTGAACTGCTACTGTTGCTTCTACTTCTTTTCCCCTTTTCTTTTCTTTTCCTCAAGCAGAAAAGAAAAACAGGAAAAAAACAGAGGGCTAGGAGAAGAAGTAGGATGATACAAAAATATCCCTAGGGTCCTGAATTTGTGCTGTATTTGATAAAGTTGCTTTGGACTTTTTTAGATGTAGAAAAATAAAACGAGTTTGAATATAACTCAAACTTGAATCATTTTTGAACCTGACCAAATCAACTTCAAATGGAGTGAAATCTGGCAAGGATGTTTAGGACAAGGTGCAAGATTAGTTGGGAGAAGATGATCATTAAAGGAGGAGGCAAGATGGCACTTACAAAAACATCAAGAAAAGAAATAAAGGGGAGGAGAGGTGGTGGCACACATGGTGATGAGGATATGCACAATGACACCAACCAGAATGCAACCACATGATGCAATATGAGATGATAGTTGCAAAAAAGGACAAGAAGGCGGAAATGCAATATGACAAGGTAAGAATGCAACATGATGATAATGAAGCAATAAGGCATGACAATGCAATAATGAAAAACATGACAATGCAATAATGAAAAGGACAAATCCCCAAGGAAAGATAGGGATAAATGGAAGTATATATTGCCATATAAGGAAGTTTTACATCTGGGATGTTACACCCTCCCCAATCCCATTCCCATCGAGAGAGGCTAAGCCAGAGGCGACATGTTGATCCACTTTTAGTACAATACGGTGTGCTCGTTAGAGCACCGTGCCATGGACCGAGTCGGGCGCGATCCTCCGTTGAGCATGGCTACTGGCGGCACGCTCATGCAGAGCGGCCAGGGGCAGGAGTTGCGCGTCACGCGCTTGGGGTGACGGCGACGAGCGTGATCCGGAGGCCGAGGGAGCTTTCGTCCATGAGCACGTCGGCGATGTTCGACGCGTCACTCTAGTTGGAGGCGGCATCATCACGACATCCTCGCCCTCATGCAGCGGTGCGCGGCACGGGAGCTCCGAAGGAAAAAACGATGTTGCAGCGCATTAGGTAAGCTCTTCATCCCAATTCATTTCCATTTGTGTCATTTTGGTGAAAATGAACTCTAATTCAAAAATCCGGGTTCATCCGAATTGGGGAATTTTGCTAGGGTTGGTATTCCTAGTGTTCCTGTACTCTTGGTCCACTTTCTTCAATTTTCTAATCCAAAACAGAACCACTACTAAAACATGACCAATTTAAATATTAAATATGACTGATCAGGTATTAGTGATGGTGTTTTTTGGAGTCATTATTGAATGGTTATGGCCACCCATTCTATACGTTACCTTGACTCATTAATAGAATTAAACTGGATCTCTTTCAAGTAATTGTACCACATGGTATGGAACCATGTTGTGACACAGGAGAATATCTAGAGCACTAAGGCTTAGTTTGTCTACACTGAGTGGTTTTTTGGAAAGTGGTTGTTTGGATAGCTATAATTAGCAATGAGTTTAGACAAAACTGGTTTCTAGCCGATTTTTTCGTAAAATCAGTTTACGAGCAATCATGGTTGGGGTTAGAAAAGTTAAAGTTGGCCTCTCTAGTTTCTTGTTTAGATATTGATCTCTCCCGTGAGATGAGGAGGGAGCCAGGCTTTTACTTCCAGTTAAGCTAACCACCTGGATCTAGGTAGTGCTCCAGTGCCGCTGGTCACCCCGGCCACAGCGGCCACCCCCACGGCCGTCGGTCGCTCCGGCCGCTCCCCCTGCGCCGCTGGTCACTCCGGCCACGGCGGACACCCTCACAGCCGTCGATCGCTCTGGCCGCTCCCCCTGTGCCACTGGTCACCCCGGCCGTGCCGAACCCCGACGACATTGCTTCGTCGGGCAGCCCGTGCTTGTAGTTTAGGCCCGTGTGACAGCGGCACGTCGGCCCTCGTCGTTAAGGTCCATAGGACTACATGTTGGTTTCTTCCTTAGAGTGGGCTTTGTGTTGCAACCCGACCCCCTACTTTCCATCGCCCCTTGTTGCTTTCTTCGTCCAGCTCCTCCTCAGCTCTAGCTGTAGTTTCCTTCCCTGGCTCGGTCTATGGATGGTCCTCAGTTCGAAGATGCTATGTTGGCCAAATACGGGTGTGGTACGGTCGAGGCTGTTGCCGGCATGCCGGCGTGCTCGCTACGGTCCTCACCGACGGCGTGCTGTTTTCTCCTAAGGCTTTCGCCTCGCTCTTGGTCAGTTGGTTTGGGGGTTGGGCCAACGGCTGCCGTGTTCAAACGCGTCAGTGTGGCATCTTCCTCTTCTAGGTCGGACATGAGTGCATCGCCAAAGAGATCATGCTCCGCGAACCCTAGAGCTCTGGCTTCCTTTCTGTTAGTATGTCGCTTTTCACCCTAGAGCCTTCTGTGTGTCGTGGCGCCTCGTCTGGACGCCTTGGCGCGCGCGGACGGGCCTAGCAGGTTAACGCTCTTTTGCCTTCGGTCCTTGGGCCGCACCTCTCGTGCTCGTCTCCTGTGGGTCAGGTTAGCAGTCGCTCGATAGCGCACGTGTAACACCCCATATGTGATACCTTCCATATATGGCAATAAAGCATTTATCATTTGATCCTTGTCCTTTCCTTGGGGGTTCTTTTACAATTATGCATTCTTATTGTATTGCATTGTCATGTTGTTTTTCTTTTGCATTCATGCATTACTCCATCATCATCATTGCATCATGATCAACATAGCATTCTTTTACTTGTCTTGTGTTGGTCCTTGTCCTTAGTTTATCAAGTGAGGTCACCTTGTTCTTGTTGTGTTGGTGATAGTGAGATCATGCCCATGCTAACCTGTATTGCCCAGGATGGGACTATACCTCCTACGTGTCGAGGCACGACTTAAAGGTATAAGCCCATTCTGGAATGATCTCAAGTTCGGTATCTTTGCACATCTCATTTAAAAATGGGGATGAAAAACAAAAGATATAGTTGGCTTACACTCGCCACGTCACACAATTCATTACATAGCAAAACATCATTCAAATAACACCACAACCCGTCTATGGGTGAAGATCCAAATGAAAGATACCAAACATACATAAAGCCACAGGTCCGAATCACCCCTAGTAGAAACCACTACTGATCATCGGGATAGTGCACATAGTAACGGCTACGTTCCTCGTCGTACTCCCAGTATAGCTGTCACACCCTGATTTTCATGTCACATTGCTTAAGTTTATTATCATGTTAAAAATGTGGATTTACAAAAACTTTTGAGTGTTTTTGACTTTGCTTGATTGACTTTCTGTTTGCTGCTTGCTAGTGCTCTAAAAATCAAATAAATCCTCCAACTCTTATACTTCATCTCCTTGATCCAAAACTTTTTCCCAATGATCATGCCATGTGTATAGAACAATATAGAATTTTCTTATAAAAATATTTTTGGCCAAATAGTATTTTCTAAAATTAGTTTTCCAAAAACCCCTGAATTGAGGTTTGCACTGCAAGTACCTTATTTAGGGTGTTAAAAATCTTTCAAAAAGTATATTTGAATCCTATTAGGTATAGGACTCCCAGAAACCACAAAAGTATAATTTTGAAAGTTATTTTTATATTTTATTGAAAAGCTTTTTCTTAAGGCCAGAAATGGTCTTTAATAGGGAACAATTATTTAACTATTTCAAAAATATTTGCCAAAATTCAGGGAGACTCATAGGACATATATTGTCCATATATAAGAGTTTCAACACATGGTCATGTTCAAAATATTGGGCAAATCTTTCCAAAACCCTTTCTGGATATTTCAAGCTTTTGAAATATTTACAAAGGAAATATTCTCCAAAAATTCCAGGGAAATTCTATCATGTCATATATGACATATTTGATGATCTTGCAAAGCCTCGTGCCTTGAAGATCAAGGGAACATCATCTAATCCCCTCAAAACCATTTCTGTCTATTTTGAAGTTTGAGCAACTTTACATTGCCAAACTTGTCCAAATGCTCTCAAACTTGGTGAACATGCTAAAATGATGTAATTATGCATCTATGCCAAATGGCACAAGTTTTGGAGAAGCATAACTTGGTCTAAGTGCCCCAAAACCATTTCTGTTCAAATTCAAATTTGAACAACTCTACATTGTCAACTTTTTACCTGGGGCTTCAAACTTTGTGGGCATGATCATAACCCCAAATTATGATGCTACACCAAGTGGTGCATCAAGGGGAGATGATTATCTTGACTCAAACAAGGTGAAACCATTTCTGTTGATTTCTAGGGTTCACCAAAGTTACATTGGCAACTTTGCCCAAATGAGCTCAAATTTGGTGTAGGGGCCTAATTATATGTGACATTTGATCCTGTGAAGCCCCATGTCAATTGGAAGTCATTTGCTTTCCCAAAACCTGATCAAACACCTTCTGTCCATTTACTAAAACCAGTGTTTGGACCCCTTTTACTATTTCCCTTTACCTCAAATCCTTACCACAGCTTCTCCTGATCATCCTCTACCCCCAGTAACTTCTCCATGGCCTTAGCTCAATCATTAGAGGGGGTAAAACCCCAATTTACTCTTCTGGACAGCAGCTTTCACCTCCTCCTTCCCCTCCCTCCTCATTCCAGTGGTTCCCTAGAGCATCCAAGGCCACAGACCATTTCTTTACTCCTCCCCTGACCTTCTAGACAACTTTGGGCATGTTGGACACGACCAGAGCGGCGAGGACGCGGGCGTGCCAGCCATTCGGGCGCTCTGGAGCGCGCTACAGTGCGCTCCCGCACTGTAGCCGCCCCCAATCGGCTGCTCCCGACAGCCTTGGGCCTCCCCCTCGTGTCCCCCGAGGCTGCCTCGACGTCCGCAACCTGCTGGACGGTCGGCCCTCTCCTCTATCCTTCTCCCTCACCCCTGCTCGCACGCGCACCGGCCGACCCCGAGCTCCAGTGAGCAAGCTCACACGCGCGACTCCTCTGACCGTTTCCCCGCTCCCTTTCCTCTCTCCCTGGTCCTAGACCATGCCCACGAACACCCTAGACAGGGGCTTGTGTGCCAATTCCGTCCCCTGGCACTGCCTTGGCCATGGCCGCGGATGCCACCCACGGTGCACCAGGGCCTCGCCACATAAGGCCATACCGAGCCTCCCTCTCTATGCCCTGGACTCCCTCTCCCTCTCCTGATCCTCTTGGATCGTCCCACTCCTCCTCCCGTGCCCTCCAGCCATCACTACGGCCGGAGCAGAGCCGCCGGCCGCCGCCTAAATTCGGGCGCCTCAGGCCCTTTCCCCTCCACCTAGCCGCTCCAGCACCATCTAAGCACCGTCCCAGACTCACCCCAAGCTCCAGCTCCTCCTTCCCCCGCCTCTTCCCCGCTGTGCCAAACTACACCGACGGTCGCCTCCACGGTCATCCAAGCCGTCGCCGCTTCAGCCCTCCCCTGCATGCGTGCAATACATGGATGGGTGCGGCGCGCCCTCCTGAGCACGCCGGTGGGCGGAGCGTCGCCGGAGACGCTCTGTGGCCCCGGCAAATCGCCGGCGGGAGCCACTCGTCCCCACGGCGAGGACACGGCGGGAGGTTGAAGATGGCCTGAACACTGGGCCCTGCGCGTCAGTGACCCAGCTGGCAGGGGGCCCCGCGAGTCAGCGACTCCAACGCTGGGCCCATCGATTTTTAAGTGGAGGCGGGACAGCAGACGCCGCTTCCCCCGCGCGGAGGCGCACTCTGCCACGGCGCCTTCGGTGTCACCACCTTCGCCCGCACAGCCGAGCCGCTGGGCCGGCCCACAAGCTATCCCTCGCCCTGCACGCAGTATAGGGGTATAACCCTTATTCCTTTTTCTTTTTCTATTCCAGACAACTTCATAAATTCATTTATAATTCATTTGAACTCCAAACTTGATGATTCAAATTTCCTATGGCTCCATAAATCATGCTCTATCACATGGTGCAACATGCATAGTATTCTAGAGACTTTTCCTACACAAATATTTATCAAATGCCCATATTCCATTTTCTGTGATGAACTTTAGAAAATCACAGAGGGCTCAAATTTCATCCAAATGTAGTGATTCAAATTCCTAGATGCTTGTCATATCCAAACTTAGTTTTGGAACATTTTTATTAATACTTTCTGTACCCCACCAAATATTGAGCCATTTCTTCATATTTATCAGCTTTGCAAAATCCTAGGAAATTCATTTGAATTCCAAATCCAGTGAAACCAACTCCTAGATGCTTCTAAAATCATGACTTGTTGATGGGTGCCTTGGCTCATCATTCAAGAAAATATTTCTATATACTTCTTCCAAATCCATAAACCCCTTGGTTCCATCACATTGAAATGATCCAAGCTATTCATTGATCCAATACCTATGAAACCACCTTGGTTATTTTTCATATGACCAGAGGTATCCTAGAAAAGTCCAACTCCTATTTTTAGAGCACTTTTATTCTTGCTTTGATTGTGTTGCTTATTATGATTGTTTCCATCGTTAGTTGACGAAATAAACGGAATACTCGGAGATGGACCAGAAGGTTTGAAGACTCAGAAGAATAAGGCAAGCAGCCCTTTGACCATGTTCGAGAAACCTTTTTATGCATGTCTCATAGCACCTTATTATCAATGCATCGGAATCATGTTGAGGTGGAGACCACTTTGGTTGCTACCTTTGTTACTTACTATTGATACTTGCATCAAACATGACCCTACCTTCCTATGAGGGTTATGTGGGTGGGAGTAGATAGATTTATGATGTAGTAGTTGGCTACGCAAAATGGGTCAGGGTTATGCATTGAGTGAAACAAGTGTGGTCTGACATACTTGCAAACGACCCAGAGGGTGCCACTAATGCCCTTGGGAGTTGATGAGAAACTAGGGCACTACTTGGTGAAGAAGTAGTGTGCCGAGGCTTGGTGAGAGTGTTGTTTACAGAGATGGATTAGATTTATGTGTGACTACCGTCCCAACCAAACATGCGCAACCACTCTACCCTTATATGGGAAAGGGCATTATTGATTACCTAGGTCGATACTAGCATGGTGCCCGCATTACTAGTGACGGGGGTGACATGAGGTCACTCTCGGGATGGGGTCGTGCTTGGATAGGCGGCCATGACTGTCTTTACAGGGCACCGGACACACCGTTGGTACCCCGTGCTTGTGGTATGTGATGAATACGGAGCGAGGCTCCAAAAATCTTGAGATGTGAAATGTGGGGCACGGGGCTGTTACCAATCGAGTGGACTCCATATTAGTGTCGTCTAGGGAAAGATAGTGATCGGGCGCTTACCCCGGGTACTTGAGGTACCGCGGGTCGTGGATGACACGGAAGTTCCTCGGATCTTGTGGGTAAAGTGTGCAACCTCTGCAGAGTGTCAAACTATTCGAATAGCCGTGTCCGCGGTCAAGGACAGTTGGGTGGTGCTACTTAGACTATGTCCATAAGTTTCTGGGAAACAACACGATTCAGAGATATTGTTGATGTGATTGTGAGAAAGTCACAATGAGCTTGAGCATGAGTTGATTATAACCCTTTTTCGATATTGATGTCTCTGACCTCCTGATACTTGTTGCAGACACATGCATGTCCATGTTATATGTTGATCATACTTGCATATGAAAAATTAGCTTTCCGCAAAAACTGCCAATTTAGCAGTAGAGCTTTGCATAATTATTCTGTCATCACACTTGGGTTGCTTGCGAGTACATTCAAAGTACTCATTGGCTTGCCACTGGTTATTTTATTGGCCAGGCATGAGAGAACAGGTTATGATGAAGATTTCTTGGTGACGAGCATGCGAGCTAGGACGCTTCCCAGTCAGAATGCCTGTAGGGTTAAGGCAGATGGCATGGGTCCATATTGTTATTGAAGATTTTTCCGCTGCGATGATATACTCAAGACTTGACCATTATGGTCCCATTTGTGTAATACGGTATGTATGGATGTAAGACTCTTGTTAATCAACTTCTGTGTGTTCAGTGAGCATTGATCTCTGGGATCACTGTACACGTGCATTCGGTGATCACGACTTATGAGTCGGGGTCCCCACAATAGCTCAGTGCCGTCTCCTGAGTAGAACACCTGAGTACCTGCATCTAGTGTGGTGTAGAATCTGTGAGTCACGGAGGACTCAGCAATCCCGTTCCCGGGTAACAGAACTATCTAAGCCTTGGGTGTGGAACAAGGCTGAAGAAAGAATAAAAGGCTGCAGCTGCACTAGCACTAGCTTACGTGATAAGAGCGAGAAGAGAAGTGCCTCGGACGATAAGGTGATCACGAAGTGATCCTAACTAAGCACGGCAATCATAACCCCACCGTGTTCACTTCCCGAACCCCTTTCGGAAAATGACCGTCACGGTACTCACGCTGGTAGTGTGTTCTGAACGTGGTGTCCAGTTTTCTACAACCGGATATTAAAAAATTCCCATCTGCCACATAACCGCGGGCACGGCTTTCGAAAGTTCAAAACCCTGCAGGGGTGTTCCAACTTGGCCCATGACAAGCCCACGATCCACGGAGTCGCAACTCCAAGGTGGGAAGGCCCGAGTATTATCGGAATCCCGTGCTCAAGATACTCCGACTAAGGTAAGACTAATCCAGCAAATCCTCCCGGCGTGCCGACACCCTGACAGTAGCCGCGCGTATCTAGTCTCAGGCCATGACCGGATGGGTGATGCTACAGGTTATACCAGATACCTCGGGTTTCCCCAAGGCGGCCCTGCAGGACCCCCAGTTCGGACCAACACTCATGTGGAGCACTGGACCGGGTTGTTAATTAAGAAAGGGGATAGCTAGTCCCTATGCAAGTTTTAGTTATTAGGCAAATGGAGTACCAATGTTGGGACTTGCTGGAAAAGCCTTAGCGCTAAGCGGTTTATCGAGGGGGTCCCATAACCCCAACCGTGTGAGGAACGCAAAATCAAGGAACATAACACCGGTTTATACGGTTCCTAGGGTGGCATGAGTGGAACAAATCACCAAGCAAGAGGCTTAGCCTTCCACCCATTACCAATATATAGATGATTTCGTTTAAGAGTTTATATAGTGTGATATCCCAACAAGCTTCAACATGAAGCAAGAATCTTCAAATCTTCTCCTGCAACTAGCAATGCTATAAGAGGGGTTGAGCGAAGCCTACATAGCCAATCAAAGGTTTGCATAGGTAGGGTGGTTAAACAGATTCATGGTTACAATAGGAGGCTGACAGACAAACATGGGCATCGAGGCAATAAGCTAAAGAGCGAGACTTCTAGCAATAGGCAAAGATAGTGATGATATCTGGGTCAGGTCATCTTGCATGTCGAGTCGTCGATGGGATCGTAAGAGGGCTCCTCGTTCTCAACCTCGGTAGTAACCTCGTTCTCGTACTCCTTCTTGGCTTCCGGCTCTACTCAACACAAGAACACACGAGGCACAAAATCAAACAAGATGCAATGCGTAAACTACAGGATGCATGGCCGATGCACTAAGGAAGCATTGTAGATGTACTTAGGATGCACAACAAGTCAACATAGGAAACACAGGGAAACAGCACAAGAAACATGACAATATGCATCAAGCAAGTAGGATGCAAGACAAGTCTATTTAGGATGCAAAACATGGCAGGGTAGGAAGCACGGAGGAACAACACAAGAAACAACAGGTTTAAAAGAGGCCGGAACTACTTAAGACAAATCCGGTAGTCCTCTTGAGCATAGTTTGAAAATAGTCCAGATCTGAGCAAACCTTAAGTTAAAGTTGTTAAATAGCAAGTTAACATGCACCATGACAATCTACACGAAAATCTAGTCAAGTTTTATATAAAGTTTGTTTAAAACGGAGCTACGGTCTAGAAGATATGACCAAGACAAGATAAGCATGGCAACGGTGCAAAAGGCACCCAAACATCAAGCAACATACTCCAAAACATGTTAACAAGAAGATATTATGAATCTACATGCAAAACCACACAAGTTTCATATAGGACTTGCTCAAACCGGAGCAACGGGCTAAAAGATACACCCGCAACAATAAACAATGCAAATCTGAAACTAACAGCCACATAGCAACTTCGGAGCAAGAAATATATACTCTACATCACTCAAACATGGTGACAAGAAGCATGGACATGAAATAGACATATCCTACAGCAAACAATTCCATTGGAGCATCTCCAAAGGAGGCATGGATGGATAGCCAACAACATATACAACAAGGAATGATCAAAGGCCACCCCAAAACTAACATGGATTTGCCTAGGACAACAAGCAAACATAGCATCTGGATATTAGAGATTCCAGACTTAGTGAAATTTCACTAAGTGTTAAAACAGCAATATTATCATGGCATGTTTGTGAGCATGTTTAAGTCACCTCAAAGCATAACATGTCAAGTGGTTTGTACCATAGCAAAGTACACATGATGGGGAATCCAAAACATATAAGCATGCAACATGGGGACAACCACATCAATAGCAACGAGCTCCTCAACTAGGAATCTCGTAACAAGTTTAAAAAACCTAACAGCCACATGCACTTTTGCAATGGAGATAAACATGGCAATATGAATTCTATCATGCATCCTATAGCAACCAACATGTAGAGCATCTCATGATGAACATGTGGACATATCATTTGCTTCATTTCGATAAACATGCACCAAGTTATCACATCTCAAACATGGCATCAAAACAACTAATAGCAGCAGTTTATAACAAGTAGCACTCTTCTCATGAAGATTAAGACATCTAGATGGACTCAAACATGCATGACACAATGGAACAAAACATAGTACATGTCACCACGATCATTTTGACATATTATATGCACAAAACGGACAATCACAGTAAAAGTTATCCTCAACACAAAAATGCATCAGACACTGAAAACTAAAAAGGACTTAGTAGAAAACACAAGGGATCAACCTGCGGGCGCGGGCCAACGGTCAAACGGGCGCCGGTTGCGGGTTGGTGGAGCGGTCAAACGGGTTTGCGGGTCGCGCCCGTACCCGTTAGGGTTTCCAGACCCAGATCGGGACTGGATCGGGCGGATCGCGAGCTCCCGATCGAAACGACGCGGCGGCGGCTGTTGCCCGGCCGGCGGCCTGGTCCCGCGGGCTCCGGCCGGAGGAACGGCGCGGAGGCGACCAGCGGACGAGCCCGGCGGCGACGGCCGGCGGGGAAGCTTGGAAGGGCGGAGGAGAGCTCGGGCTCGGGCGGCGGAGGAGCTTCGGCTCAGCGGCGGAGGAGCTTCGGCTCAGCGGCGGAGGGCTGAGCCCCGGCGGCGGCGAGGGTTGCTCCGGCGGCGGCGAGGTCTTCCGGCAACGGCGGGGACGAAGCCCAGCGCGGGAGGCGCGGATCTGGCCCGAACGCGGCGTACGGCGGGCCGGGAACGGGCCCTCGGGCCCGTGCGGCGGCGGACGTGGGGGTTGACTGGCGCGGCGGCGGACTGTCCGGCCCGGGTCGGACACGTCCGCCCGGCACGGATTTCGAGGCGGCTGGAGCTAGGAGAAGGCTAGGGTTGTTGGACGAAAATGGCAAGGGGGACGTTTTTATAGGCACAAGGAGCTAGGAGAGTCCAACTGGGGAACGGTTTTAGGCCACGCGATCACAATTCAACGGCCGAGATGATGGGAAGGGTTGAGCTGGGTTGTTGGGCTGTTGTGGAGGGGGTCTTGGGCCTCAAAGAGGAGGTACTTTTGGCCCACGAGGTTAACTGTTGGAGTATCAAACGAACTCCAAACGCGACGAAACTTGACAGGCGGGTTACACGTATCAAAACAACATCGCACGACAAGTCTCGCGCCATTCCGGAAATGTTACACGGCCAAACATGAAAGAAGGACTCGGGGAAGCCATAGGCACGTGTGAGAGCGTCGGAACTCGAAACGGACAACGGGAAGGGGCGAGTGGGGCCGGATGCAAACGACAACACAAATGCAATGCAATGCACATGACAACATGACATGGATGAATGCACACACGCACATGACAAAACGACGATAACCCGAAAAGACGAAGAACCCGGAATGGAACTGATGAAGCCAAAGTTATATATTGCCAAATAGGGAAAGTATTACATCTGGGGCATTACGAACTCTCCTCTACTACGAAAAGATCTCGTCCCGAGATCTAGGACTGGAAGAAGGAAGGGTACTCGGAACGAAGGTGATCTTCTCGTTCCCACGTAGCTTCTCGGTCGGTATGATGTGACCACTTGACTTTCAAGAACTTGATTGACTTGTTGCGGGTCTTGCGCTCGGTTTCTTCGAGAATAGCAACGGGGTGCTCTCGGTAAGACAAGTCTTGTTGAAGATCAATCTCCTCAAAGGGAATGGTGTGTTCAGGTGTCTTGAAGCACTTGCGGAGTTGAGACACGTGAAACACATCATGAACATTAGCAAAGTTGGAAGGGAGCTCAAGTTGATAGGCTAGATCGCCTCTTTTGCCAAGGACCTTGAAAGGCCCCACGTATCTAGGAGCAAGCTTTCCTTTGATACCGAATCTTTGGGTTCCTTTCATAGGAGAAACACGGAGATAGACATGATCCCCAATGTTGAAGGCCAAATCACGATGCTTGCCGTCATAGTAGCTCTTCTGACGCGACTGAGCGGCCTTGAGATTCTCACGTATGACTTTGCACATTTCTTCAGCTTCTGAGATCAAGTCATTGCCAAGAAGTTGACGTTCACCCGTCTCGGACCAGTTGAGAGGGGTACGACACTTTCTGCCATAGAGGATTTCAAACGGAGCTTTGCCGGCACTTGCTTGGAAACTGTTGTTGTAAGAGAACTCGGCAAACGGAAGGCAATCTTCCCATTTCATGCCAAAAGATATGACACAGGCTCTGAGCATGTCTTCTAGAATCTGATTCACTCTCTCGACTTGACCACTAGTCTGAGGGTGAAATGCAGTGCTGAAACGGATCTTAGTGCCCATGGCAGACTGAAAGGAGTCCCAGAACTTGGATGTGAACAAACTTCCATGTTCTGAGGAGATAACTTGAGGAATGCCATGTAGGGACACAATTCTGGAAGTGTACAACTCTGCCAGTTGAGCTGCATTGATGGATTCCTTGACTAGAAGGAAGTGAGCGAGTTTGGTAAGCTTGTCAATCACCACAAAGATAGAATCATTCCCCTTCTTGGACTTGGGAAAGCCAGTGATGAAATCCATTTCAATGTGGTCGAATTTCCACTCGGGAATAGGAAGAGGTTGGAGAAGACCGGCTGGACATTGATGCTCTGCCTTCACTCTTCTACAGACATCACATTCATTCACGAATTGGGCAATCTCCCTTTTCATGCGAGTCCACCAGTAAGATTGCTTGAGGTCTTGGTACATCTTGGAACTTCCAGGATGAATCAAAAGGAGGGAATCATGTGCCTCGTTCATTATGAGCTTCCTGAGATCACCCTTGGGAACCACAAGTCTGTCCTCAAAGAACAAGGTATCTCTCTCATCAACGCGATAGCACTTGTATTTGGGAGTACCCTTTGCAATACCATGTTTCAGTTTCTGCACCATAGCATCACTGAGTTGGGCCTCACGGATCTGATCTTCCAAGGTAGGAGCAACTTGAAGATTTGCAAGAAAGCATTGCGGAACAACTTGGAGGTTGAGCTTCCTGAATGCTTCACAAAGCTCAGGCTGGAACGGCTTGATAAGGAGACTGTTGCAATATGCCTTTCTGCTCAAGGCATCTGCAATAACATTGGCCTTGCCAGGTGTGTATTCGATGCTTGGATCATACTCTTGGATCATTTCAACCCAACGAGTCTGGCGGAGGTTCAGGTTCGGCTGTGTGAAGATGTACTTCAAGCTCTTGTGATCGGTGAAGATATCAACTTTTCTGCCCAACAGAAGGTGTCTCCACGTAATCAAGGCGTGTACCACAGCTGCTAGCTTGAGATCATGTGTGGGGTATTTCTTCTCACTTGGCTTCAGTTGACAAGAAGTGTATGCCACAATCTTCTTGTCCTGCATTAGCACACCACCAAGTCCTTGAAGAGAAGCATCACAGAAAACTTCGTAGGGCTTGGACTCATCTGGAGGGGTAAGAACTGAAGCAGAGATGAGCTTTTCTTTGAGAGTTTTAAATGCCACATCACAATCCGGAGACCAGTTGTACTTGACATTCTTCTGCAGCAAGTTGGAGAGAGGCTTGGCAATCTTGGAGAAGTTCTCAACGAACCTTCTGCAATAGCTAGCAAGACCAAGGAAGCTTCGGAGTTGCTAGACGTTCTGAGAGGTTCCCAGTTGACAATTGCTTCAACTTTCTTGGGGTTCACAGCAATACCGTCAGCAGAGATGATATGGCCCAGATACAAGACCTTATCGAGCCAGAATTCGCACTTGGAGAACTTGGCATAGAACTTATGTTCACGGAGTCTGTCGAGAACCAGACGGAGGTGCTTTTCGTGATCTTCTTCATTCTTGGAGAATACCAAGATGTCATCCAGATACACAAGCACAAACTCGTTGGTGTAGGGGTTGAAAATGTAGTGCATCATTCTCGAGAAGGTAGGTGGAGCATTAGCGAGGCCAAAAGACATGACTGTATACTCATATGAGCCGTATCTCGTTCTGAAGGCAGTCTTGTGGATATCTTCTTCACGAATGCGAATCTGGTGATAACCCATTTGGAGATCGAGCTTTGAGAACACTTTAGCTCCTTTCAGCTGCTCGAACAGTTCATTGATATTGGGGAGCGGATACTAGTTCTTTATTGTCTTCTTGTTCAATGGCCGGTAATCAATGCAAAGGCGCTCCGTGCCATCCTTCTTCTTGACAAATAAGACACCACAGCCCCTAGGAGACGTGCTAGGCCTGATTAGACCCATACGCTCTTGTTCATCAAGCTGTTTCTTCAACTCCTTCAACTCTTCAGGGGAGAGCTTGTACGGACGCCGGCATGCTGGCTCAGTACCAGGCTCGACTTCAATGACGAATTCAACTTGACGATGCGGAGGCATGCCTGGAAGCTCTTCAGGAAAAACGTCTTCGTATTCGTTGACCACCGGAATTTGAGAGATGGCATTAATCTCGCCCTTGTCATTGAGAGAGAATAGCCTGATTGTGTTATCTCGAGAGGCGAAGATAATCACGTCTTGGTTAGGATGAGTAATCTTGACTTCCTTATTTGCATAATCAATGTGAGCATCATGCTAAGAAGGCCAATCCATCCCGAGAATAAGATCAATGTCGGAATTGCCGAGAACAACCGGAGAAGCCAGAAAGCGGTAATCACCCATACGAATAGATACATCCGGAGCAAATATACTAGAATGCACTCGTCTCCCCGGAGAAACAACTGATAATTCCCTTGGCAAACTTTTGATGTCAACATTATGCTTGGATGCAAAAGGTTGAGACATGAAAGAACATGATGCACCCGAATCAAACAACACTTTAGCAGGTTTAAGGTTGACTGGAAGGTTACCAAGTATCACATCTGAAGAATTCTCTGCTTGAGCTGCATTCATCAGATTCACTCTTGCTGCCTTCGGATCATGCTTGACAATAGCAGTGCTGACAGGTGGAGGAGGCGGAAGGCGCCTTTGAGTACACTTGTTGGCATAGTGACCCTTCTTGCCACACTTGTTGCAAACCACTTCTGAGAGAGGACGGAAATGAGGAGCACTTGACTTGGAAGCTTGAAACTGATTCTTTGACTGGTTGCTTGGGTTGGGTGGGTGGGAGAAAGCACAGCCACCAAAGTTCTTGTTGTTGTTGCTGTTGGGAGCTCGGATCACTGGAGGAGGTGGAAGCCAAAACTTTTGTTGCTTCACGACCACTTGAGAAGAAGAGGAGGAGTGAACAGCGTCTCTGATCCTCTTTTTGGAAGCTTCCATCTTGAGCTGGGCTGCCTCTTGCTTAAGTGCCATATTATAGAATTTATCAAACTCATCAGGCTCGAACAAGGTGATAGCAAGTTGGAGTTCATCCTTCAGACCACCACGGAACTGATAGATCTTGCTCTTGGCATCTAGGATGTCTTGCTTTGCATAGCGGGCAAGGTTCTGGAACTTGACATTATATTGGTAGACAGTCATAGAGCCTTGCTTCAGGTTGCGGAATTGCTCACGCATACCCTCGATGACACTTGTTGGAATGTGGTGAGAGCGAAAGTCCTTGCAGAAGTCATCCCAGGAGATTTCACGCCCTGCTCTGGAGTCTTTGTACTGCTGCCACCAATCAGCTGCTTGGTCCTTGAGTTGGAAGGCTGCAAACTTCACATAGTCCTCGGGCCTGACGTTACTGCACTCGAAATGCTTCTTGATATCTGTTAACCAGTCTTCAGCATCGAGAGGGTCCACGCAGTAACTGAATGCCTTTGGTTGATTTGCCAAGAACTGGTTGAGCGTAGCAAAGTGGGGTTGGTTGAACAAATTGCCTTGGTTCCCATGAGCGCCCTGATTTGCTTGATTTGCTTGAATATTTTGCATCAGTTGCATAAGCATCTGGGTGTTCTCGTTCGTAACTTGCATAATTGCTCTCCAGGCCTCAGACGGAGGAGGAGGTGAAGGAGGACGATCAGGAACCTCTTCACCCTCTGGGTTAGCGTTGGGAACCCTTTTAGGAGCCATCCTGAAAGATATGACCACTATTAGCCATTGATTGAAAGAAGATATAAGCTGAAACAACGGCTAGAATTGCAACATAGTCTTCACAAGAATCATTCGAACAACAGGAACGAATGAAATTCACAGTTTAATGATAACAACAATCTTCACGAGAAGCTACTTGGGAGACAAAAGGTAAATAAAACAACAAGGTGCAGATAGAACAAATACAAGATAGGAGCTTCGTTCGACATATTCGTGCTGAAAGCTTATGGAACGTGTTACAAAAGGGTTTTGCAATCCTCGGATCAGCATAGCCAAGGACCCTTTAAGATGCAACTCCCGATCGGAACAACGGCCATAAAACTACTTCACTCAATGTAGAATCCCGAACTCCATATCATGTATTCGTTGGAAAAATGCCTATGATCTACTAGATGAACCCACCTATTAATTTCCGAAAGTTTCCAGTTATGCAATCAGGTGTTGGGGATACAAGGGAAGCATCGCGCACTCAACTATAATCCTACATCCAGCTATATCCATCCTTCAACAAATAACCAGTTATTTCCGGAAACCGTCTACCTCGGACCTTCGAAACGCATCCACTATACAAGCTATGGCAATACTCCCGAACTACCTCCCCAGTACTGGGTGATGTCGGGGTTATCTTGCCACTAACCGCATAGGAGAGTTTTTTATGTCGGCCGTCTTAAGTATTCTAAAACTGCCGCAATATATTTGTGACGACAACACCTCGGAGCTCAACTCCCCGGGACACTGCCACAACCCCTAAATGACAGGAGGCATCGAGAACAATGTTCTCGTCACAAAGACATCGGAACAATCCAAACAATACTCGTGAGATTCCTAAAAAATAAATTGGTGCAATTTTGAGAGTAGAAGAGGCAAGAGTAATCGTCAGGAGTCCTCACCAGAGTGAAAAGAGATGAGGAGCAAAAGAAATCCTACTCTCCGATATATATATATATATATATATAGGACTCAAAACATTTTAAGTGTGTGCCTAGACTCAACCGTCAACGATTCGATCAACCAGTGGGGGCTTCTAGGTCGAAGAAGGCTCTGATACCAACTTGTAATGCCCAGGATGGGACTATACCTCCTACGTGTCGAGGCACGACTTAAAGGTATAAGGCCATTCTGGAATGATCTCAAGTTCGGTATCTTTGCACATCTCATGTAAAAATGGGGATGAAAAACAAAAGAGATAGTTGGCTTACACTCGCCACGTCACACAATTCATTACATAGCAAAACATCATTCAAATAACATCACAACCCGTCTACGGGTGAAGATCCAAATGAAAGATACCAAACATACATAAAGCCACAGGTCTGAATCGCCCCTAGTAGAAACCACTACTGATCATCGGGATAGTGCACATAGTAACGGCTACGTTCCTCGTCGTACTCCCAGTATAGCTCGGTGCCGTCTCCTGAGTAGAACACCTGAGTACCTGCATCTGGTGTGGTGTAGAATCTGTGAGTCACAGAGGACTCAGCAATCCCGTTCCCGGGTAACAGAACTATCTAAGCCTTGGGTGTGGAACAAGGCTGAAGAAAGAATAAAAGGCTACAGCTGCACTAGCACTAGCTTACGTGATAAGAGCGAGAAGAGAAGTGCCTCGGACGATAAGGTGATCACGAAGTGATCCTAACTAAGCACGGCAATCATAACCCCACCGTGTTCACTTCCCGAACCCCTTTCGGAAAATGACCGCCACGGTACTCACGCTGGTAGTGTGTTCTGAACGTGGTGTCAAGTTTTCTACAACCGGATATTAGCAAATTCCCATCTGCCACATAACCGCGGGCACGGCTTTCGAAAGTCCAAAACCCTGCAGGGGTGTTCCAACTTGGCCCATGACAAGCCCACGATCCGCGGAGTCGCAACTCCAAGGTGGGAAGGCCTGAGTATTCTCGGAATCCCGTGCTCAAGATACTCCGACTAAGGTAAGACTAATCCAGCAAATCCTCCCGGCGTGCCGACACCCTGACAGTAGCCGCGCGTATCTAGTCTCAGGCCACGACCGGATGGGTGATGCTACAGGTTATACCAGATACCTCGGGTTTCCCCAAGGCGGCCCTGCAGGACCCCCAGTTCGGACCAACACTCATGTGGAGCACTGGCCCGGGGTTGTTAATTAAGAAAAGGGATAGCTAGTCCCTATGCAAGTTTTAGTTATTAGGCAAATGGAGTACCAATGTTGGGACTTGCTGGAAAAGCCTTAGCGCTAAGCGGTTTATCGAGGGGGGTCCCATAACCCCAACCGTATGAGGAACGCAAAATCAAGGAACATAACATCGGTTTATACGGTTCCTAGGGCGTCATGAGTGGAACAAATCACCAAAAAACAGGCTTAGCCTTCCACCCATTACCAATATATAGATGATTTCGTTTAAGAGCTTATATAGTGTGATATCCCAACAAGCTTCAACATGAAGCAAGAATCTTCAAATCTTCTCCTGCAACTAGCAATGCTATAAGAGGGGTTGAGCGAAGCCTACGTAGCCAATCAAAGGTTTGCATAGGTAGGGTGGTTAAATAGATTCATGGTTACAAATAGGAGGCTGACAGACAAACATGGGCATCGAGGCAATAAGCTAAAGAGCGAGACTTCTAGCAATAGGCAAAGATAGTGATGATATCTGGGTCAGGTCATCTTGCCTGTCGAGTCGTCGATGGGATCGTAAGAGGGCTCCTCGTTCTCAACCTCAGTAGTAACCTCGTTCTCGTACTCTTTCTCGGCTTCCGACTCTACTCAACACAAGAACACACGAGGCACGAAATCAAACAAGATGCAATGCGTAAACTACAGGATGCATGGCTGATGCACTAAGGAAGCATTGCAGATGAACTTAGGATGCACAACAAGTCAACATAGGAAACACAGAGAAACAGCACAAGAAACATGACAATATGCATCAAGCAAGTAGGATGCAAGACAAGTCTATTTAGGATGCAAAACATGGCAGGGTAGGAAGCACAGAGGAACAACACAAGAAACAGCAGGTTTAAAAGAGGCCGGAACTACTTAAGACAAATCCGGTAGTCCTCTTGAGCATAGTTTGAAAATAGTCCAGATCTGAGCAAGCCTTAAGTTAAAGTTGTTAAATAGCAAGTTAACATGCACCATGACAATCTACACGAAAATCTAGTCAAGTTTCATATAAAGTTTGTTTAAAACGGAGCTACGGTCTAGAAGATATGATCAAGACAAGATAAGCATGGCAACGGTGCAAAAGGCACCCAAACATCAAGCAACATACTCCAAAACATGTTAACAAGAAGATATTATGAATCTACATGCAAAACCACACAAGTTTCATATAGGACTTGCTCAAAACGGAGCAACAGGCTAAAAGATACACCCGAAGCAATAAACAATGCAAAGCTGAAACTAACAGCCACATAGCAACTTCGGAGCAAGAAATATATACTCTACAGCACTCAAACATGGTGACAAGAAGCATGGACATGAAGTAGACATATCCTACAGCAAACAATTCCATTGGAGCATCTCCAAAGGAGGCATGGATGGATAGCCAACAACATATACAACAAGGAATGACCAAAGGCCACCCCAAAACTAACATGGATTTGCCTAGGACAACAAGCAAACATAGCATCTGAATATTACAGATTCCAGACTTAGTGAAATTTCACTAAGTGTTAAAACAGCAATATTATCATGGCATGTTTGTGAGCATGTTTAAGTCACCTCAAAGCATAACATGTCAAGTGGTTTGTACCACAGCAAAGTACACATGATGGGGAATCCAAAACATATAAGCATGCAACATGGGGACAACCACATAAATAGCAACGAGCTCCTCAACTAGGCATCTCGTAACAAGTTTAAAAAACCTAACAGCCACATGCACTTTTGCAATGGAGATAAACATGGCAATATGAATTCTATCATGCATCCTATAGCAACCAACATGTAGAGCATCTCATGATGAACATGTGGACATATCATTTGCTTCATTTCGATAAACATGCACCAAGTTATCACATCTCAAACATGGCATCAAAACAACTAATAGCAGCAGTTTATAACAAGTAGCACTCTTCTCATGAAGATTAAGACATCTAGATGGACTCAAACATGCATGACACAATGGAACAAAACATAATACATGTCACCATGATCATTTTGACATATTATATACACAAAACGGACAATCACAGTAAAAGTTATCCTCAACACAAAAATGCATCAGACACTGAAAACTAAAAAGGACTTAGTAGAAAACACAAGGGATCAACCTGCGGGCGCGGGTCAACGGTCAAACGGGCGCCGGTTGCGGGTTGGTGGAGCGGTCAAACGGGTTTGCGGGTCGCGCCCGTACCCGTTAGGGTTTCCAGACCCAGATCGGGACTGGATTGGGCGGATCACGAGCTCCCGATCGGAACGACGCGGCGGCGGCTATTTCCCGGCCGGCGGCCTGGTCCCGCGGGCTCCGACCGGAGGAACGGCGCGGCGGCGACCAGCGGCCGAGCCCGGCGGGGAAGCTTGGAAGGGCAGAGGAGAGCTCGGGCTCGGGCGGCGGAGGAGCTTTGGCTCGGCGGCGGAGGAGCTTCGGGTCGGCGGCGGAGGGCTGAGCCCCGGCGGCGGCGAGGGTTGCTCCGGCGGCGGCGCGGTCTTCCGGCAACGGCGGGGACGAAGCCCAGCGCGGGAGGCGCGGATCTGACCCGAACGCGGCGTACGGCGGGCTGGGAACGGGCCATCGGGCCCGCGCGGCGGCGGACGCGGGGGTTGACTGGCGCGGCGGCGGACTGTCCGGCCCGGGTCGGACATGTCCGCCCGGCACGGATTCAGAGGCGGCTGGAGCTAGGAGAAGGCTAGGGTTGTTGGACGAAAATGGCAAGGGGGACATTTTTATAGGCACAAAGAGCTAGGAGAGTCCAAATGGGGAACGGTTTTCGGCCACGCGATCACAATTCAGCGGCCGAGATGATGGGAAGGTTTGAGCTGGGTTGTTGGGCTGTTGTGGAGTGGGTCTTGGGCCTCAAAGAGGAGGTACTTTTGGCGCACGAGGTTAACTGTTGGAGTATCAAACGAACTCCAAACGCGACGAAACTTGACAGGCGGGTTACACATATCAAAACAACATCGCACGACAAGTCTCACGCCATTCCGGAAACGTTACACGGCCAAACACGAAAGAAGGACTCGGGGAAGCCATAGGCACGTGTGAGAGCGTCGGAACTCGAAACGGACAACGGGAAGGGACGAGTGGGGCCGGATGCAAACGACAACACAAATGCAATGCAATGCACATGACAACATGACATGGATGAATGCACACGTGCACACGACAAAATGATGAAAACCCGAAAAGACGAAGAACCCGGAATGGAACTGATGAAGCCAAAATTATATATTGCCAAATAGGGAAAGTATTACATCCGGGCATTACATAACCCTAACCCCCTCCTTCTTCTTGCACCACTTCTTCTCTTTCCTTCTTTTCTTTTTCCTTTCTTTAAGTATTTTTGCAAGTGACTTACCTCTTCTTTTGAATGTTCATCTCCTCCCCACACCCTTGTTACCTTGACATAAGCCACCTTGCAGAGCTTCACCTCTTTTGGAATTGTTTTGGTTAGGTTTTAAAATGGCTCAAGTTTGAATTATTTACAAACTTGAATTATTTTAATTCCTCTAAAAATGCCCAGGACAATTTTATAAAAAAGAGCATTTTCACAGGAGCTTGGGGATATTTTTATATTTTCCAAACTCCTCCCCTATGTCCGTGAGCTTTTCTTTTTGTTTTTCTTTTTTTGTGTGAAGAAAAGAAAATGAAAAAGGAGTAGCGGAGCCAGTAGCAGCCCAGCAGCGCAGCCCACGCCTGCGGCCAGCCAGTTTCCCCGCAGCCTGCCAACGCGCAGTCGCGCCGGGCCCTCCCTCGCGCCCGGGCCCGCCTGCCAGCGACTTCCCCCTCGCACGCTCACCTGCCACGCTACAGCGACGTCTCCCTCATGTGCCTTCGGGAGTGCCAACGCCGTGAGCTCGAGCTCACGGACGTCGAGGCCAGCACGTCCCCGCACCCCCTATATAAAGCAGCCACGCCTCCTCTAGGGTTCCTCCTTCATCGCCGCCACCAAGGGGATCTTCCCCTTCCCTCCTTCTCCTTCTCCCACGAGCACCCGAGCGTGGCTGAGAGTATGATCGCCATTGTCACCGCCCTCCGGTCACCTCCAGCCGCCATCCTCAAGTCCATCAACTACCCCTTCGTCCCCATCACCCTATGCTTCCACTACGGCGTCGAGGAGATCGCCGAGTCTGCGCTGGGCTTCCTCCTCTGCTTCCATCTCCCTCTCGGTCAGAGATCCACCAAGTTCAAAGCCGCCTCATGCCATCTCCGTCGAGCCCTCGGCCTCTTCTTCTTGTCAAAGGTATACGAGGTACCCCCTGCTGCTTCTTGTCATCCTTAGATCTCCGTATGTGTCGTTCCGATCATGCCAAGTTCGTGCTCGCCGTGTCCTGGGCTTAGCTGCGGATTATTTTCGTTAGGCGCTCCGGTTCTTGCACTTGCACGCGCGCGTCCGTCTCTCCGCCGTTGCACCCCGCACGCCCACTGCTGTCTTAAAGCGTCGAGGTTGCTGTGATGCACGCTCACGTCGCCGGTGAGCATCATCGTGATGCCAAGGCTCGGCCTCTGTTCTACTAGAGCTCGCACAACCGCGACCCCCTGCATGCTGCAGCAGCTCGCTCCCAGCTCTGCATCCCGCACGCCCGCCGTGACCTCTCCAGGTCCGCCATCGCCACGGCTGCCCTCGCTGGTGCCGTCATATTGCATTCGTCGTCTTCTCTCACAGAGGCTCGACGAGGTAGATCATTAGGCTTGAGCCCTCTTCCTAGCCAGCAACGCACCTAGAGCTGGTACTCGTGCTGTGCCTTCACTGGGGAGACCCAGGTTCGAACCCCCGCCGGGGCAGTGGGTTTAGCCCCGTTTTTGTCTTAATTGACCCACTGACAAGCCGACCCCACCTGGCAGCCCCCCAACACCTCCTACCCACTCCCACACCCGCTGGCGCCACCTCAGCTCCTCCTGGACCCACTAGTTATTGACTAGGGCGAGTCCAGCCTGTGTCAGCTTAGCCTTTTTCTTTTCTGTTTTGTGTTTTTCTTTTCTTTTTCTGCATTATCTTTGCATAATTTATATCTTTTAAAATATGCTTCTCTTGAAAATGAATTATATATGAAAACTGCTTAGTTTTTCATGTAAAATATTAATATGCAGTTTGTTGCCATGTTTAAAAATATTTAAATTGTTGTTTGAATTAATTTGAGTTTAAATATGCTCAAACTTGTAAAAATAATAACTAAATAACCCTAACTCCAAATTTGACAAACTTTATATGTATTTGGGGTGGCAAAATGTGTAGATTAATGTGGTGCTGTTACTTTGCATGTTTAACAACTTTAAAATATGTCTTTCTCAGATCTGTCCTAATTGTATTTATATGAATATGGGAGTTTCCGGAAAATGTTGTTTGTTCTTTCCGGCCCATTTAAAATGCTAGCATGTTGCTGTTAGTCCTAGTTGTAACCCTTGCCATGTTAAACAACTTTTAAAACCTGTTGGGTGCTTGTTTAAATCATCTAAATAACCTTTGGTGACTATGCAAGCTTTGTTTCCTTTTGCTTGTGTCCTCATCTGTGTGATCTTGTTTATAGCCATGATGCTTGTGCACTCTTCTTGTTCCTAGGAGTTGCACCGTATCTTTGTCCATATGCATCATATTCATGCATCATGTGTTTGAGCATTGCATGATGATTGATAGTTGTTCCGGTGTTTACATTGTTGTGTTGGTTAGAGCCCGATGATGATTCGGAGTTCGAGGTTCCTTTCGAGGCTGAGTTTGAGGAGCAAGGTTATGATCCCTCCGACGAATCAATGGGCAAGATGACCATTCCCAGATATCACTTCTATCTTTGCCTATGCTAGATGTCTCATTCATTAGATATTGCCTCGATGCCCATTCTTGTTTGTCAGCTCCCCTATTGTTGCCATGAAACACTCTAACCGCCTTCCTAGCAAACCGTTGATTGGCTAAGTACGCATCGCTCAGCCCCTCTTATAGCGTTGTTAGTTGCAGGTAAAGTTTTGAAGATTTGCTCCATGATGAACTTGTTTGGGATAAAACAATATATAAATACATGTTAAACTAATGCACCTATATATTGGTAATGGGTGGAAGGCTAAGCCTTTCTGCTTGGTGCTTTGTTCCACTCATGCCACCTTAGGAACCGATAAACTGGTGTTATGTTCCTTTATTTTGCGTTCCTAACACCGTTGGGGTTTATGGGGCCCCCTTGATAATTCGCTCTGTTTAAAGTTTTTCCAGCAAGGCCCAACATTGGTTTTACATTTGCCTAATAACTAAAACTTGCATAGGGCATTGCAAACCCGAGTTCTTAATTAACAACCCAGAATAGTGCTCTTCATGAGTGTTGGTCCAAACTGGGGGTTATGCGGGGCCGCCTTGGGGAAATCCGAGGTATCTGGTATTACCCGTAGGATCGCCCATCCGGTCGTGGCCTGAGACGAGATACGCGCGGCTACTATCAGGGTGTCGGCATGCTGGGAGGTCTTGCCGGATTAGTTTTACCTTTGTCAAAATATCTTGAGCACGGGATTCCGAGAATACTCGGGTCTTCCCACATTGGAGCTGCGACTCCGCGGATCGTGAGCTTGTGATGGGCTAAGTTGGGACACCCCTGCAGGGTTTGATCTTTCGAAATCCATGCCCGCGGTTATGTGGCAGATGGGAATTTGTTAATATCCGGTTGTAGATAACTTGACACCTTATTCATAAGAATACACTACCTGTGTGAGTAACCGTGATGGTCTTTTTCCGAAGGGCTTCGGGAAGTGAACACGGTGGGGTTATGTTTGATCGTGAGTAGCTAGGATCACTTCTTGATCAACTTGGTGATCGTTGGCACTTGTTCTCTTCTCGCTCTAAACTCGTAAGCTAGTGCTTAGTGCTTGCTGCAACCTCTTTAATAACCTTCCACACCTAAGGCTATGGTAGTTTTGGTACCCGAGAACGGGACTGTTGAGTCCTCTATGGCTCACAGATTCAACACACAACAGATGCAGGTACCACTGAGAACAATGCAGGAGATGGTTCGGAACTTCAGTGGGAGTTTGATGAAGAGCGTGGATGTTACTATGTTTCGTATCCCGACGATCAGTAGTGGTTCTTACTAGGAGGATCCGGGCTTGTGATTTTGGTATCTTTCTCATTTGGATTCCGTCTGTAGTCGGACCCTGTGTTATTTGGATGATGTATGTTACTTGTATTCATTGCGTGACGTGGCGAGTGTAAGCCAACTATCTTTTACAATTTCATCCCTGAATTTTACATGAGATGTGCAAAGATACCATACTTGAGATCATTCTAGTATGCGCTTATGTCTTTAAGTCGTGCCTCGACACGTGGGAGACATAGTCGCATACTGGGCATTACAAGTTGGTATTCAATGCCTTCTCCGACCTAGGAGGCCCCTGATTGATTGAATCGCTGACGGTTGAGTCTAGGCACACACACAAAATATTATGAGTCCTATATATATATATATATCGAAGAGTAGGATTTCTTTTTACTCCTCACCCCCTTCATCGCTCTGGTAAGGACTCCTGACGATGTTCTATCTCCTCTACTCTCAAAATTTCACTGAATTTTTTTTAGGATCACGCGGGTATTGTTTGGATTGTTCCAATATCTTTGTGACGAGAACATTGTTCTCGATGCTTCCTATCATTTAGGGGTTGTTGCAGTGTCCCGGGGAGTTGAGCTCCGAGGTGTTGTCGTCAAAAATGTATCGTAGCGGTTCTAGAATACCAGAGGCGGCCGACATCGAAAACTCTTCTATGCATGCCTGGTGGTGAGATAACCCCGATGTCACCTAGTACCGGGGAGATAGTTAGGGAGTATTGCCACAGCTAGCATAGCGGATGCGTTTTGAAGGTCTGAGGTAAATAGTTTCCGAGGATGACTGGTTATGTGTTGACGGATGGATACAGCTGGATGTAGGTTTAGAGTTGAGTGCGCGGTGCTTCCCCTGTATCCCCAACACCAGATTGCATAACCGGAAAGCTTCGAGAATTAATAGGTGGGTTTCAAGTAGCTCGTAAGTATTCTTCCAATGAGTGCTTGGTATGAGGTTTGGGGTTCAACATCTAGTGAAGAGGTTTCATGGGCGTTGTTCCAATTGGTAGTTGCATCTTAAAGGATCCTTGGCTATGCTGATCCGGGGTTTGCAAGACCCTTTGTAACAGGTACCATGGGACATTCAGCACGAACATGTGGGACGAAACTTCTATCATGTATTTGTTCCATCTGCACCTTGTTGTTTTATTTTATCTTTTGTCTCCTAAGTGGCTTCTCGACAAGATTCTTGTACCATTAAGCTGTGGAATTCATTTGTTCATTTTATTCGAATGTTCATTGTGAAGACTTTATGTTGCAAATATCTAGCCGTTGATTCAGCTTACCTGTTTTGCATCAATGGCTAATGGTTGTCATCATATTCAGGATGGATCCTAAGAAAGTTCCCAACCCAAACCAAGAGGGCGAAGAAGAGCGTCCTCCTAAACGTCCTCCTTCCCATCCTCCTCCGTCCGAGGCATGGAGAGCGATTATGCAAGCAACCAACCAGAACACTCAGATGCTCATGCAAATGATGAAGAATTTCCAAGCCAATCAAGCAAATCAAGGCAATCATGGGAACCAAGGCCAAGGCAATATGTTCAATCAACCTCACTTTGCGACACTGAACCAATTCCTGGCAAACCAACCAAGGTCGTTCAGTTACTGTGTGGACCCGCTAGATGTTGAAGACTGGATCACAGACATCAAAAAGCACTTTGAATGCAGTAACGTGAGGCCTGAGGATTATGTCAAGTTTGCCACTTTCCAACTCAAAGATCAAGTTGCTGATTGGTGGCAACAGTACAAAGACTCTAGAGGTGGTCGTGAGATCTCATGGACTGATTTCTGCAGAGATTTCCGTTCTCATCACATTCCAACCAGTGTCATTGAAGGCATGCGTGAGCAATTCCGCAACCTGAACCAAGGCACCATGTCCGTCTATCAATACAATGTCAAGTTCCAAAATCTTGCCCGTTATGCGAAGCAAGACATCCCCGATGCCAAGAGCAAGATATACTAGTTCCGAGGTGGTCTGAAAGATGAACTCCAACTTGCTCTCACCTTGTTCGAGCCGGATGAATATGACCAATTCTACAATATGGCTCTCAAGCAAGAGGCAGCTCAGCTCAAGTGTGAAGCTTCCAAAAAGAGGATAAGAGATGATGTCCACTCCTCCTCTTCCTCTCAAGTGGTTGCCAAGCAGCAGAAGTTCTGGCTACCGCCTCGTGCTCCATCCTCCAAGCAACAACAAGCACTCAGGTGGTCGTGGATTCTCCCACCCACCCAACCCGAGCAACCAGTCCAAGCCTCAGTTCCAAGCTCCAAGACCAAGTGGTCCTTATCATCGGCCTCTTTTAGAAGTTACTTGCAACAAGTGTGGCCAGAAGAGTCGCTATGCAAACAAGTGTACTCAAAGGCGCCTTCCGCCTCCTCCACCTGTTAGCAATGCTATTGTCAAGCACAATCCCAAGTCAGCAAGAGTGAACCTGATGAATGCAGCTCGAGCAGAGAATTCTTCTGATGTGATAATTGGTAATCTTCCAGTTAACTCAATACCTGCTAAAGTCTTGTTTGATTTGGGTGCATCATGCTCTTTCATATCTCACCCATTTGCATCAAAGCACAATTTTCAAACTGAAGCTTTGCCAAGGGAGTTATCAATTGTTTCTCCGGGAAAACTAATGCATTCTAGCATGTTTACTCCGGATATATCTATTCATATGGGTGATTATAGTTTTCTAGTTTCACTGGTTGTTCTCGGTAACTCGGACATTGATCTTATTCTTGGGATGGATTGGCTCTCGAAGCATGATACTCTTATTGATTTTGCAAACAAGGAAGTCAATCTAACTCATCCTTCCGAAGACGTGATTATCTTCGCTTCTCGAGATAACGCAATCAGGCTATTCTCTCTCAATGACAAGGGCGAGATTAATGCCATTTCTCAAATTCCGGTGGTTTGTGAATATGAGGATGTATTCCTTGAAGAGCTTCCAGGCATGCCTCCCAACCGTCCAGTAGAATTCGTCATTGAACTTGAACCCGGTACCGAGCCAGCATGTCGGCGACCGTACAAGCTTTCTCCTAAAGAGTTGAAGGAGCTAAAGAAACAACTCGATGAGCAAGAACGTATGGGTCTAATCAGACCAAGTACTTATCCTTGGGGCTGTGGTTTTCTATTTGTCAAGAATAAGGTTGGCACGGAATGCCTTTGCGTTGATTACTGGCCATTGAACAAGAAGACAATAAAGAATAAGTACCTGCTCCCCAATATCAATGAATTGTTCGAGCAGCTCAAAGGAGCCAAGGTGTTCTCGAAGCTCGATCTCCTGATGGGTTACCATCAGATTCGTATTCGTGGAGAGGATATTCCCAAGACCGCATTCAGAACGAGTTATGGCTCCTATGAATACACGGTCATGTCTTTCGGGCCTACAAATGCTCCACCCACTTTCTCTCGGATGATGCACTTCATATTCAACCCCTACACCAATGAATTTGTGCTCGTCTACCTCGATGATATCTTGGTATTCTCCAAGAATAAAGAAGACCATGCCAAGCACCTCCGTTTGGTCCTTGACAGGCTTCGTGAGCACCGGTTCTATGAGAAGTTCTCCAAATGTGAATTCTGGCTGGATAAAGTCCTCTATCTTAGCCATATTATCTCTGTCGAGGGCATTTCTGTTAACCCCGAGAAGGTTGAAGCTATTGTCAAGTGGGAACCTCCGCAGAATGTCAAGAAACTCCGAAGCTTCCTTGGTCTCGCTAGCTATTGCAGAAGATTCATTGAGAACTTCTCCAAGATTGCCAAGCCTCTTTCCAACCTGTTGCAAAAGAATGTCAAGTACTCGTGGACTCCTGATTGTGATGTGGCATTCAAGACACTCAAAGGGAAGCTCATTTCTGCTCCGGTTCTTACTCCTCCGGATGAGTCCAAGCCTTATGAAGTCTTTTGTGATGCTTCATTGCAAGGTCTTGGTGGTGTTCTCATGCAAGACAAGAAGATTGTGGCATACACTTCTCGACGGTTGAAACCAAATGAGAAGAATTACCCCACACATGATCTTGAGCTAGCAGCAGTTGTTCATGCCTTGATCACGTGGAGACACCTTCTGTTGGGCAGAAAAGTGGACATCTTCACTGATCACAAGAGCTTGAAGTACATCTTCACTCAGCAAAACCTTAACCTTCGCCAGACTCATTGGGTTGAGATGATTCAAGAGTATGATCCAAGCATTGAGTATACTCCTAGCAAGGCCAATGTCATTGCAGATGCCTTGAGCAGAAAGGCGTATTGCAACAGTCTCCTTCTCAAACCGTTCCAACCTTAACTTTGTGAATCATTCAGGAAGCTCAACCTCCAAGTCGTTTCGCAAGGCTTTCTTGCAAACCTTCAAGTTGCTCCTACCTTGGAATATCAAATCCGTGAGGCCCAACTCAGTGATGCTATGGTGCAGAAAGTGAAACATGGTATTTCTAAGGGTACTCCCAAGTACAAGTGCTATCGCATTGATGACAGAGACACTTTGTTCTTTGAGGACATAATCGTGGTTCCCAAAGGTGATCTCAGAAAGCTCATAATGAACGAAGCACATGACTCACTCCTCTCGATACATCCAGAAAGTTCCAAGATGTACCATGACCTCAAGCAATCATATTGGTGGACTTGCATGAAAAGGGAGATTGCCCAATTCGTGAATGAATGTGATGTGTGCAGAAGAGTGAAGGCAGAGCATCAACATCCTGCCGGACTCCTTCAACCTCTACCTATTCCCGAGTGGAAATTCGATCACATTGAGATGGATTTCGTCACCGGTTTTCCCAAGTCCAAGAAAGGAAATGATGTTATCTTTGTGGTGATTGACAAGCTAACTAAAGTGGCTCATTTTCTTCCCGTCAAAGAATCCATCAACGCAGCTGAGCTGGTAGAGTTGTACACCTCCAGAATTGTCTCTTTGCATGGCATTCCTCAAGTGATCTCCTTAGACCGTGGAAGCTTGTTCACTTTCAAGTTATGGGATTCTTTTCAGTCGGCCATGGGCACAAAGATTTGCTTCAGCACTGCGTTTCACCCTCAGACTAGTGGTCAAGTCGAAAGAGTAAACCAGATCCTTGAAGATATGCTTAGAGCTTGTGTCATCTCCTTCGGTATGAAATGGGAAGATTGCCTTCCATTTGCCGAATTCTCCTACAACAACAGCTTCCAAGCAAGTACCGACAAAGCTCCTTTTGAAATTCTTTATGGCAGAAAGTGTCATACGCCTCTCAACTGGTCCGAGACTGGTGAACGTCAACTCCTTGGAAATGATTTGATCTCAGAAGTCGAAGAAATGTGAAAGTCATACGTGAGAATCTCAAGGCCGCGCAATCGCGTTGAAAGAGCTACTATGACGGCAAGCATCGTGACTTGGCCTTCGACATTGGAGTCCATGTCTATCTCCGTGTTTCTACCATGAAGGGCACTCAGAGGTTCGGTATCAAGGGCAAGCTTGCTCCAAGATACATGGGCCCTTTGAAGATTCTTGGCAAGAGAGGCGATCTAGCCTACCAACTCGAGCTTCCCTCCAACTTTGTAAATGTGCATGATGTGTTTCACGTGTCACAACTCCGCAAGTGCTTCAAGACGCCTGAACGCACCATTCCTTTCGAAGAGATTGATCTTCAGCAAGACTTGTCTTATCGTGAGCACCCTGTTGCTATCCTTGAAGAAACTGAGCGCAAGACCCACAACAAGTCCATCAAATTCTTGAAAGTGAAGTGGTCACACCATACAGACCGAGAAGCTACATGGGAACGAGAAGATCATCTCCGTTCCGAGTATCCTGCTTTCTTTCAGTCCTAGATCTCGGGACGAGATATTTTTGTAGTGGAGGAGAGTTTGTAACACCCCATATGTGATACCTTCCATATATGGCAATAAAGCATTTATCATTTGATCCTTGTCCTTTCCTTGGGGGTTCTTTTACAATTATGCATTCTTATTGTATTGCATTGTCGTGTTGTTTTTCTTTTGCATTCATGCATTACTCCATCATCATCATTGCATCATGATCAACATAGCATTCTTTTACTTGTCTTGTGTTGGTCCTTGTCCTTAGTTTATCAAGTGAGGTCACCTTGTTCTTATTGTGTTGGTGATAGTGAGATCATGCCCATGCTAACCCTAACCCACCTCCTTCTTCTTGCACCACTTCTTCTCTTTCCTTCTTTTCTTTTCCTTTCTTTAAGTATTTTTGCAAGTGACTTACCTCTTCTTTTAAATGTTCATCTCCTCCCCACACCCTTGTTACCTTGACCTAAGTCACCTTTCAGAGCCTCACCTCTTTTGGAATTGTTTTGGTTAGGTTTTAAAATGACTCAAGTTTGAATTATTTTCAATCTTGAATTATTTTACTTCCTCTAAAAATGCCCAGGACAATTTTATAAAAAAGAGCATTTTCGCTTGAGGATATTTTTATATTTTCCAAACTCCTCCCCTATGTCCCTGAGCTTTTCTTTTTGTTTTTGTTTTTCTGTCTGAAGAAAACAAAAGGAAAAAGGAGCAGCACAGCCAGCAGCAGCCCAGCAGCGCAGCCACCTGGCCCAGCCCACGCCTGCGGCCCAGCCAGTTTCCCCGCAGCCCGCCAACGCGCAGTCGCGTCGTGCCCTCCCTCACGCCCAGGCCCGCCTGCCAGCGACTTCCCCCTCGCACGCTCACCTGCCCCGCTACAGCGTCGTCTCCCTCCTCTGCCTTTGGGAGCGCCAACGCCGTGAGCTCGAGCTCACGGACGTCGAGGCCAGCGCGTCCCCGCACCCCCTATATAAAGCAGCCACGCCTCCTCTAGGGTTCCTCCTTCGCCGCCGCCACCAAGGGGGTCTTCCCCTTCCCTCCTTCTCCTTCCCCCACGAGCACCCGAGCGTGGCTAAGAGCATGCTCGCTGTCGTCACCGCCCTCCGGTCACCTCCAGCCGCCATCCTCAAGTCGATCGGCTTCCCCTTCGTCCCCGTCGCCCTCTACTTCCACTACGGCGTCGAGAAGATCGCCGAGTCTCCGCCGGGCTTCCTCCTCTGCTTCCATCTCCCTCTCGGTCAGAGATCTGCCAAGTTCAGAGCTGCCTCGTGCCGTCTCCGTCGAGCCCTCGGTCTCTTCTTCTTGTCAAAGGTATACGAGGTATACCTAGCTCCCCCTGCTGCTTCTTGTCGTCCTTAGATCTCCGTATGCGCCGTTCCGATCATGCCAAGTTCGTTCTGGCCGTGCCCTAGGCTTAGCTGCGGAGTATTTTCATTAGGCGCTCCGGTTCTTGCACTTGCACGCGCGCTTCCGTCTGTCCGCCGCTGCACCCCGCACGCCCACAGCTGTCTTAAAGCGTCGAGGCCGCAGTGATGCACGCTCGCGTCGCCGGTGAGCGTCACCGTGAGGCCACGGCTCGGCCACTATTCTGATAGCGCTCGCACAGCCGTGACCCCCCTGCGTCCTACAGCAGCTCGCTCCCGGCTCCGCATCCCACACGCCCGCCGTGACCTCTCTAGGTCCGCCATCGCCACGGCTTCCCTCGCCGGCGCCGTCGTATTGCACCTGTCGTCTTCTCTCAGAGAGGCTCGACGAGGTAGATCATTAGGCCCGAGCCCTCTTCCTAGCCAGCAACCGCGCCTAGCCCAGCTGGTACTCATGTCGTGCCTTCACTGGGGAGACCCATGTTCGAATCCCCGCCGGGGCAGTGGGTTTAGCCCCGTTATTGTTTTAATTGACCCACTGACAAGCCGACCCCACTTGGCAGCCTCCCATCACCTCCTACCCACTCACACACCCGCTGGTGCCACCTCAGCTCCTCCTGGATCCACTAGTCATTGACTAGGGCGAGTCCAGCCTGTGTCAGCTTAGCCTTTTTTTTCTGTTTTGTGTCTTTATTTTCTTTTTCTGCATTATCTTTGCATAATTTATATCTTTTAAAATATGCTTCTCTTGAAAATGAGTTATATATGAAAACTGCTTAGTTTTTCATGTAAAATATTAATAAGCAGTTTGTTGCCATGTTTATAAACATTTAAATTGTTGTTTGAATTAATTTGAGTTTAAAAATGCTCAGACTTGTAAAAATCATAACTAAATAACCCTAACTCCAAATTTGACAAACTTTATATGTATTTGGAGTGGGAAAATGTATAGATTAATGTGGTGTTGTTACTTTGCATGTTTAACAACTTTAAAATATGTCTTACTCAGATCTGTCCTAATTGTATTTATATGAATATGGGAGTTTCCGGAAAATGTTGTTTGTTCTTTCCGGCCCATTTAAAATGCTAGCATGTTGCTGTTAGTCCTAGTTGTACCCCTTGCCATGTTAAACAACTTTTAAAACTTGTTGGGTGCTTGTTTAAATCATCTACATAACCTTTGGTGACTATGCTAGCTTTGTTTCCTTTTGCTTGTGTCCTCATGTGTGTGATCTTGTTTACTGCCATGATGCTTGTGCACTCTTCTTGTTCGTAGGAGTTGCACCATATCTTTGTCCATATGCATCATATTCATGCATCATGTGTTTGAGCATTGCATGATGATTGATAGTTGTTCCGATGTTTGCATTATTGTGTTGGTTAGAGCCCGGTGACGATTCAGAGTTCGAGGTTCCTTTCGAGGCTGAGTTTGAGGAGCAAGGTTACGATCCCTCCGTGGAATCAACAGGCAAGATGACCATTCCCAGATATTACTTCTATCTTTGCCTATGATAGATGTCTCGTTCATTAGATATTGCCTCGATGCCCATTCATGTTTGTCAGCCCCCCTATTATTGCCATGAAACACTCTAACCGCCTTCCTAGCAAACCGTTGATTGGCTAAGTAAGCATCGCTCAACCCCTCTTATAGCGTTGTTAGTTGCAGGTGAAGTTTTAAAGATTTGCTCCATGATGAACTTGTTTGGGATAACACAATATATAAATACATGTTAAACTGATGCACCTATATATTGGTAATGGGTGGAAGGCTAAGTCTTTCTGCTTGGTGTTTTGTTCCACTCATGTCACCTTAGGAACCGATAAACCGATGTTATGTTCCTTGATTTTACGTTCCTAACACGGTTGGGGTTTATGGGCCCCCCTTGATGATTCGCTCTGCTTAAAGCTTTTCCAGGAAGGCCCAACATTGGTTTTACATTTGCCTAACTAAAACTTGCATAGGGCGTTGCAAACCCGAGTTCTTAATTAACAACCCAGGCCAGTGCTCCTCATGAGTGTTGGTCCAAACTGGGGGTTATGCGGGGCCGCCTTGGGGAAACCCGAGGTATCTGGTATTAGCCGTAGGATCACCCATCCGGTTGTGGCCTAAGACGATATACGCCCGGCTACTATCAGGGTGTCGGCACGCCGAGAGGTCTTGCTGGATTAGTTTTACCTTTGTCGAAATATCTTGAGCAGGGGATTCCGAGAATACTCGGGTCTTCCCACTTTGGAGTTGCGACTCCGCGGATCGTGAGCTTGTGATGGGCTAAGTTGGGACACCCCTGCAGGGTTTGATCTTTCGAAAGCCGTGCCCGCGGTTATGTGGCAGATGGGAATTTGTTAATATCCAGTTGTAGATAACTTGACACCTTATTCATAAGAATACACTACCTGTGCGAGTAACCATGATGGTCTCTTTCCGAAGGGCTTCGGGAAGTGAACACGGTGGGGTTATGTTTGATCGTGAGTAGCTAGGATCACTTCTTGATCAACTTAGCGATCGTTGGCACTTGTTATCTTCTCGCTCTAAACTCGTAAGCTAGTGCTTAGTGCTTGCTGCAACCTCTTTAATAACCTTCCACACCTAAGGCTTTGGTAGTTTTGGTACCCGGGAACGGGATTGCTGAGTCCTCTGTGGCTCACAAATTCAACACACAACAGATGCAGGTACCGCTGAGAACAATGCAGGAGATGGTTCGGAACTTCAATGGGAGTTCGATGAAGAGCGTGGACGTTACTATGTTTCGTATCCCGACGATCAATAGTGGTTCTTACTAGGAGGATCCGGGCTTGTGATTTTGGTATCTTTGTCATTTGGATTTTGTCTGTAGTCGGACCCTATGTTCTTTGGATGATTTATGCTACTTGTATTCATTGTGCGACGTGGCGAGTGTAAGCCAACTATCTTTTACAATTTCATCCCTGAATTTTACATGAGATGTGCAAAGATACCATACTCGAGATCATTCTAGTATGCGCTTATGTCTTTAAGTCGTGCCTCGACACGTGGGAGACATAGTCGCATACTCGGCATTACAGCACGCCCTGCATGGCCTGATTTCTAGGGATCCCGTTGTCGCGTTGCATGGGTCGTGCTCGGGCGCATGTGATACGTCCAAAACGTATCTATAATTTCTGCTTGCTCCATGCCTCTTTTGTGTGATATTGCTATGATATTTATGCACTTCCATACACTTTTGATCATATTTGGACTAACCTATTAACTCAGTGCACCCCAGTGCCAGTTTCTGTTTTCTGCTGTTTTTGTATTTCAGGTTTTCCCATTACTTAAATTGCTAGAAAAATTCCGGGAAAAATATATAAAAAATCAGCGCTCCAGAAGCTTCCATGCGGCAGAAGTAGGGCCAGAGGGGCTCCAGGCGCCCTGAGGGGGCGGCCCCACCCCTGGCCGCGCCGGGGGGGGGGCGCCTGGGCCCCCCTCTCCGCCTCTGGTGCCCCCCTTTGGCATATATTTAACACGCGTCCCGAAACCCTTGAAGACGGAACCCTTTTTCGCGATCTCATATATGTTCCGCCGCCGCCGCGTTTCCAAGATCGGGAGCACCAGGAGAACTCTTCCCGGCACCCTGCCGGAGGAGAGGATCACCACCGGGAGCTTCTCCACCACCATGGACGCTTCCCGAATGAGCCGTGAGTAGTCTCCCTTGGACCATAGGTCCATGACCAGTAGCTATGTGATGTTCTCCTCCCCTTCTTGTTCTTCATGGATTAGACCTCGTGAGCTGCCCTACATGATCGAGGCACATATGTAATCTTTATGTTGTTGCGATGCTGAGTTTGCTGGGATCCGATGGATTATGAGATTATGTTCAGATTGTGTGTGAGTAATATATTTGATTCACCTCTTTTATATTTATGTTCTTGAGTAATTCTTGCATGTTCTCCGTTGCTATTTATTGCTTTGGCCGAGTAGTAGGTAGTAACTCCAAGAGGGAACGTTATGATTGATTGTGGGTTCATGCCCCTCGATGACTAGCTTCAGTGACAGAAACATGAGTCTAGGGGATGTGCTGTTGCCACAAGGGGGAAAACAACGGTGCTTGTACTTGCGGGTGCAAGGATTGTTTACTTTACGCAAAGTTCTTTTAATGCAGTTGTCTGTTTCTTTGAGTTTACACTTTGGGTGGGACTCGCAACTTAATACCAGCGAGATGTTCTGGATAGATATCTCAAGGTGGATGATTAGTAGTAGATGCAGATGGATTTCGGTCTACTTGCCTTGGCGTACCGCCCATGCTTTTGAGCCTCTACCTTTCTGTACAGCATAGTTAGCATTGGTTTGCGCACATAATCCTGTCAATTGCCCAGCTGTAATTCGTTTACCTCGCTTAGTTGTTTTATCGTCTTTTGGGAGAGAGACATCACTAGTGAACATCATGAGACCCCGGTCCATATTACCATCACTGATCACACCCGCTATTTACTTCTTGTTTTTATTTCCTAGTTGCAGTAATACATATCACTATTATCTCTTGCGTTTGATCCTTTGTAAACGACAAGGTCGGAGGGATTGACAACCTCTCTGTACTCGTTGGGAGCAAAGTTATTTGTATCTGTGTGCAGGTCCTGTCAAGCGAAAGTTTCTGGCGCCCTTGACACCTTCTTGTCGACCCTCGGAGTCTCACGGGATTCGATCCTTGGTATCTTTGCCAAGGGAAACTTGCCGTTACGCTACATCTCAAACCTTCCACTTGGGGTAACCAACGAGGGGCGAGAAGCCATCAGCATGCAGCGGCGCGCCTGGATGCAATCAATTGCCTGCTAGTCCTATCTCCCTTAATCCTGGCCTTTTGCTGGCACCGCCTCCCGGTGGCCAATCTCATGGTGTTCAACGCTCGGATTCCCCTGAAGCTGTTGGTAACACTTCGTCTGCCGCCCCCGGCTACTCTTCCTCTCCTCTGACTGCGCCTAGCGTCTCCAGCTACAAAGAAGCTTCGTTATCTAATGCGGATTCTCTGTATCCACCTCCTGCGGCCTTGGGTGCTGCACCAAATTGCCTTTTTCGATTTGGAAAGCCTAAAGACCTATCCCGGCGCTGCTTTCATTGCCTTGCCTACAGCCACCACTGTCGCGATTGCCGGGATCCGGCTGTTTGTTGGTTGTGCCGCTTGGTTGGGCATGTAAGTTATCCATGCCATCTCTGTCGCCTTCGCCCATCTTCCAGCCGCTCCGCCCTAGCCTTAAATGCCAGCCCACTCCCACCTGCTCACCCCACTCTCATCCTGGACATGCCTTCTCCCTCCTGCGCCCTCGCTCCCCTTCACAGCCCCACTAGCCCGCCCTCCCCTCCCATGGAGCCAGTTGTGCACGGCCGCCCCTCCTCCCTCGATGTGCACTACCCCATGGTGCCAGACCTCCTTGCTTTTTTCCAAGGGCTAAGCCTGGGATCCTCCCCACTGACCAGCCGTCACTAGTGGTCGCCATTGATCTCATCCATGGAGCTTGTGCGGCGCTCCCCCCGCATGTGGCCACCATCTTCTGCAGTTGTCGTGATCCACTGCGTGAGCCTGCAGCAGGCGATTTCATCGCCTCCACGGCCGTGCTGCAGCTCCTTCCACCTGCCGCTGGCTCCGCTGTCCCCCCCATAGACGCCTCGGCCATGCTGGATCTCAATTTGGATCCACGAGGGTCCGATCTGCCTTTGATGGGGAACGACGGGACTGTCTCCAGTCTGGTGGCCGCTCCGGTGGTGGTGGCGCCGCCTGCTGCCTCGTCCCCGCGGCGCAGCCCGCGCATTCAGCAGGTCTACGACGGGGTTCGGGTGAGCCCGCTGGAGCGTGCCGCCAAGCGCAAGGCGATGGAGTCTGGCTCCAGCTCCAACAGCGGCCCGCCCCGGTGCTCGGGCTCCTCCCACATGCGCAAGAAGGCCAAGGCCAAGGTGCCGGATGTGGCCAGCCTCCTGGAGCTGCCTCTGCTCGTGACCCCAACTCCCCTGACCAGGAGCAGGCTCAAGCTGATCGCCCAAGGCTGCAACCTCAACGCCTCGCCCATCCTCGACCAAGCGAGGAACCGTGCGGGCTCTGTTGATGGGAGCGAGGCGCATGCCTCCCCTTCTGTCAGCACTTCCTCTGATTCCTCTGTGCGCTTCCTCGACAACCCAAATGTTTAGCTCCTCAGCTGTCAGTTGTTCACGGTGGTCGTCGCTTCTGATTACCGTCTTTCTATCATCTATGTCTGCTAGTTTATCATCTTATCTAGTCCATGGTTGGCATCCGAGTAGTAGTCGTCAGTCTGCTATCTTTGTAGTAGTTGTGGTCATCTGCATCAGTCTGTACTGCACTGATATGTATCGAGTCTGTTTCCTTTCCAACAAGAGCTTTCATGCTTACTTTCTGCCCCTTGTTTCCTCTAGCTTACTTATGCTTATGCTCTGCTTGCTTTTCTCCTCGGGTTGCATGCTCAATGTTTCTGTATGAAGATATTAAGCTAGAATGTCCGCGGCCTAGGTGACGATGATAAGTGCTCGCTCGTTCATGATGCCATAACTTCTTGATGTCCTAGTGTCATCTGTCTGCAGGAAACAAAGCTGGCCTCCCTCACTCCGTTCAAGTTGCGATCGTTCCTTCCAATGAACTTCATAGATCATGATGTTACTCTGTCTGAAGGCACCTCTGGGGGTATTCTGGTGGCCTGGGACTCCTCAAGTGTACTTGGGCAAATCGTTCTGCGCATAGATATCATGTTATGGTCGAGCTGAGTTCTACCAAAAACAACTGCCAGTTCTTGCTCACTGCAGTGTATGCACCATGTCTCAACACGGAGCGATCTGCTTTCTTTGAGGCAGTCTCTGAAGTGGCAGCCGATGCAGAAACACCATGGGCAGTTCTGGGAGACTTCAACATGTACAGATACTCTCATGAGAAGGCAAGAGGCTGGATTTGTTGGACAACCACGGAACACTTCAACTCTTGGATCCGAGAGCATGGCCTGGACGACATCCCAATTGAGAACAAGTCGTTTACTTGGTCCAACAAGCGAAGTTCACCAACCTTGGTATGCCTTGATCGTGCTCTTGTTAATGCTGCCTGGGGTTTAAGCTTCATGCAGACTGTGGCCTCCTGCCCACCTTACATTACCTCCAACCATGCTCCGATCCTGCTTCAGTTCTCGGTTGACACTCCCAAGAGCAAGTTCTTTCGCATGGAAAACCACTGGTTGGAGATGGAAGAGTCAAGAGAGATCATCACCAGTTGCTGTAGCAGAGGGCTCAGACACATCTCCTCCCCTGCTACCCTCATCAATTTTAAGATGAGGCGGCTACGGGCTGCCTTACGACAATGGCATCGTAGCAAGTCTTGTCTTCGAGTGCTGATTGAAAATAACAAGCACGTGGTCTGCTTCCTCAATGCTGTGGAGGAGAGGAGGTAGTTGTCTTGTTTGGAATTTGTTCTCGGGGAAGTTGCTTCAGCCAAGGCAGATCAGTTGATCCTACGGCAAACCGCGGTTTGGCATCGCAGGGCCAAAGTGAGGTGGTGCGTATCCGGGGATGAAAACTGCAAGTTCTTCCATGCGGTGGCCAACTGCCAAGCTCATCGTAATAAGGTTAAGGTCCTAATTCATAATGGGACAGAGCACTGTCGGAATAGCCAGAAGCTTGCCATTGCAACTGAGTACTTTTCTGCGGTCCTGGGACAATCGGATGTTTCTTTGCCTACAGTTCACCTCAACTCTTTGTACACGACCATGGAACTCTCTGGGCTTGCAGCTCCGTTCTCCTGGGCAGAGATTGTGGAGGCTATCAACAAAGCTCCAAACAATAGGAGTCCAGGACATGACGGCTTCACCAACGAATTCTATAAGGCTTTCAAACACCTCCTCAAGGATGACTTACTCGTTTTTTTGCTGATTTGCACAGTAATAATGTCAACCTTGATGGTATCAATACTGCCTATATCACTCTGCTGCCCAAAAAGGATACGCCCTTGGAAATAAAGGACTACAAACCCATCTCTTTGGTTCATAGTTTGCCCAAGCTAGCTTCCAAGGTCATGGCAAATCGGCTACAACGGCAGATTTCGGCTCTAGTGCACTCTCTGCAGTCTGGGTTTTTGAAAGGTCGCTCCATTGTTGAGAACTTTGCGTTCGCTGCTGAGTTAATCCAATGTGCCCACAAAAGAAAGCTGCACGTCATCGCTTTGAAGTTGGACTTTCATAAGGCCTTCGATAGCGTCAGTTGGGACTGTCTGAAACTGATCATGGAGGCAAGAGGCTTTCCCCTACCCTGGAGGCAATGGGTCTCCAA
Organism: Secale cereale; assembly: GCA_902687465.1. Classification (NCBI taxonomy): domain Eukaryota; kingdom Viridiplantae; phylum Streptophyta; class Magnoliopsida; order Poales; family Poaceae; genus Secale; species Secale cereale. The sequence goes on along the minus strand of LR738712.1, from coordinate 529,868,453 downwards.
CCTCCTCTCTTCCGGATGCTCAAGGGTTATGATCAATGGTGAGCTGGGCCCCCTATTCTTGCGAAGCATGGCTTTCGGCAGGGTGACTCCATGTCACCTTACCTCTTCATACTGGTGGCGGACGTGTTACAAAGGATGTGCTGTCTGCACTAACAAAATGGGACCCTACAACATCCGCTCAGCTCAGATCGTTTTTTCCCGGTGCTTGAATACACGGACGACACTTTGATCATCTTCAAGGGGGATCTGGAGCAAGCCATGGTTATCAAGGATATCCTTACCTCCTTCTCGGCCTTCTCAGGCTTAACCATCAATTTTCACAAGAGCATGTTAGTGCCTATCTCGATGGATGCAACCATGGCATCGGATATTGCTCAACTGCTTGGCGGCCCTATCTCCTCTCTGCCATGCACGTACCTTGGTCTGCCTCTGTCGCTTACTAAGATCACACATGGGATGTTGATGCCAGTTATTCACAAATTGGATTGCGGGCTCTCGGGTTGGTTGGCCACTTTCTTATCTCTGGATGGGAGGCTCACACTTGTCAATTCAGTGCTAGCCGGCATACCGAGCTACTTTATGTCCTGCTTCACTTGGCCTAAGGAGTCGCTCGCTTCCCTGGAAAACCTGTTGTGTGCTTTTCTTTGGCAGAGCAAGAACAAGGTTAAGGGGGGTCAGTACCTCGTAGCTTGTGACAAGGTCACTCTCCACTGACAATATGGTGGCATGGGGGTCAGAAATCTGCAAGCACACAACCAAGCTATGCTAGGCAAGTTCCTATCCAAGATTCTACAGCACTCAAACATCCCTTGCTACAAGTGGTTCGCTCTGCAATATTGCCAGGCAGCTATACCTCTTGGTGTTGGGGAGCGTAGTATTTTAAAATTTTCCTACGATCACGCAAGATCTATCTACCAGATGCATAGCAACGAGAGGGAGAGTGTGTATACATACCCTCGTAGACCGGGAGCGGAAACGTCAAGTGACGCGGTTGATGTAGTCGAACTTCTTCGCGATCCAACCGATCAAGCATCGAACGTACGGCACCTCCGCGTTCAGCACACGTTCAGCTTGATGACGTCCCACGAGCTCTTGATCCAGTTGAGCTTCACGGGAGAGTTTCGTCAGCATGACGACGTGGTGACGGATATGATGAAGTTACCGGCGCAGGGCTTCGCCTAAGCACTGCGACAGTATGACCGAGGTGTGTTTCTGTGGAGGAGGCACCGCACACGGCTAAAAACAATTCAACTTGTGTGTCTTTGGGTGCCCCCCTGCCCCCGTATATAAAGGAGCAAGGGGGAGGCCGGCCGGCCCCTATTGGCGCGCCAAGGAGGAGCAGTCCTACTAGGAATAGGATTGCAATCCTATTCCTAGTAGGAACTACCAAAAGGGAGAAGGGGGAAAGGAAGGAGAGGGAGAAGGAGAAGGAAAGGGGCGCCGGCCCCCCTCCTTCCTTGTCCAATTCGTACCAAGGGGTGGGGGGGCGCGGCCCAGCCCTAGACCTCCTTCCCTTTTTCTCCTACGGCCCATTAAGGCCCATAGCTTCCCCAGGGGGTTCCGGTACCCCCGTGGTATTCCGGTTAATTCCGAAACTTTACGGAACACTTCCGGTGTCCGAATATAGTCGTTCAATATATCAATCTTTACGTCTCGGACATTCCGAGACTCCTCGTCATGTCAGTGATCTCATCCGGGACTCCGAACTACCTTCGGTACATCAAAACTCATAAACTCATAATATCGATCATCATCAAACGTTAAGCGTGCGGACCCTACGGGTTCGAGAACTATGTAGACATGACCGAGACTCATCTCCGGTCAATAACCAATAGCAGAACCTGGATGCTCATATTGGCTCCTACATATTCTACGAAGATCTTTATCGGTCAAACCGCATAACAACATGTGTTGTTCCTTTTGTCATCGGTATGTTACTTGCCCGAGATTCGATCGTCGGTATCTCTATACCTAGTTCAATCTCGTTACCGGCAAGTCTCTTTACTCGTTCCATATTAAATTATCTCATGACTAACTTATTAGTCATTTGCTTGCAAGGCTTATTATGATGTGCATTACCGAGAGGACCCAGAGATACCTCTCCGACACTCGGAGTGACAAATCCTAGTCTTGATCTATGCCAACACCACGAACACTTTCGGAGACACCTGTAGAGCATATTTATGATCACCCAGTTACGTTGTGACGTTTGATAGCACACAAGGTGTTCCTACGGTATTCGGGAGTTGCATAATCTCATAGTCATAGGAACATGTATAAGTCATGAAGAAAGCAATAGCAGTAAAACTAAACGATCATAGTGCTAAGCTAACGGATGGGTCTAGTCCATCACATCATTCTCCTAATGATGTGATCCCATTGATCAAATGACAACTCATGTCTATGGCTAGGAAACATAGCCATCTTTGATCAATGAGCTAGTCTAGTAGAGGCATACTAGGGACATACTATTTTGTCTATGTATTCACACATGTACTAAGTTTCCGGTTAATACAATTCTAGCATGAATAAAAGACATTTATCATGATATAAGGAAATACAAATAACATCTTTATTATTGCCTCTAGGGCATATTTCCTTCAGTCTCCCACTTGAGCTAGAGTCAATAATCTAGATTACAAAGTAATGATCCTCACACCCATGGAGTCCTGGTGCTGATCATGTTTTGCCCGTGGATGAGTCTTAGTCAACGGGTCTGCAACATTCAAATTCATATGTATCTTGCAAATCTCTATGTCTCCCTCCTTGACTAGATCGCGGATGGAATTGAAGCGTCTTTTGATGTGCTTTGTTCTCTTGTGAAACCTGGATTCCTTCGCCAAGGCTATTGCTCCAGTGTTGTCACAAAAGATTTTCATTGGACCCGATGCACTAGGTATTACATCTAGATCGGATATGAACTCCTTCATCCAGACTCCTTCATTTGCTGCTTCCGAAGCTGCTATGTATTCCGCTTCACACGTAGATCCCGCCAAGACGCTCTGCTTGGAACTGCACCAACTGACAGCTCCATCGTTCAATAGAAATACATATCCGGTTTGTGACTTAGAGTCATCCGGATTAGTGTCAAAGCTAGAATCGACGTAACCGTTTACGACGAGCTCTTTGTCACCTCCATACACGAGAAACATATCCTTTGTCCTTTTCAGGTATTTCGGGATGTTCTTGACCGATGTCCAGTGATCCACTCCTGGATTACTTTGGTACCTCCCTGCTAGACTTATAGCAAGGCACACATCAGGTCTGGTACACAGCATTGCATACATGATAGATCCTATGGCTGAGGCATAGGGAATTACTTTCATTTTCTCTCTGTCTTCTGTAGTGGTCGGGCATTGAGTCTTACTCAACTTCACACTTGTAACACAGGCAAGAACCCTTTCTTTGACTGATCCATTTTGAACTTCTTCAAAACTTTATCAAGGTATGTGCTTTGTGAAAGTCCAATCAAGCGTCTTGATCTATCTCTATAGATCTTGATGCCTAATATGTAAGCAGCTTCGCCGAGGTCTTTCATTGAAAAACTCTTATTCAAGTATCCTTTTATGCTATCCAGACATTCTATATCATTTCCAATCAACAATATGTCATCCACATATAATATCAGAAATGCTACAGAGCTCCCACTCACTTTCTTGTAAATACATGCTTCTCCAAAAGTCTGTATAAAACCATATGCTTTAATCACCTCATCAAAGCGTATATTCCAACTCCGAGATGCTTGCACCAGTCCATAGATGGATCGCTGGAGCTTGCACACTTTGTTAGCACCTTTTGGATCGACAAAACCTTCTGGTTGCATCATATACAACTCTTCTTTGAGATATCCATTCAGGAATGCAGTTTTGACATCCATTTGCCAGATTTCATAATCATAAAATGCGGCAATTGCTAACATGATTCGGATAGACTTAAGCATCACTACAGGTGAGAAAGTCTCATCGTAGTCAACTCCTTGAACTTGTCGAAACCCTTTCGCAACAAGTCGAGCTTTGTAAACAGTAACATTACCGTCTGCGTCGGTCTTCCTCTTGAAGATCCATTTATTTTCGATGGCTTGCCGATCATCGGGCAAGTCAACCAAAGTCCACACTTTGTTCTCATACATGGATCCCATCTCAGATTTCATGGCCTCAAGCCATTTTGCGGAATCTGGGCTCATCATCACTTCCTCGTAGTTCGTAGGTTCATCATGGTCTAGTAACATGACTTCCAGAACTGGGTTGCCGTACCACTCTGGTGCGGAACGTACTTTGGTTGATCTACAACGTTCGGCAAAAACTTGATCTGAAGTTTCATGATCATCATCATTAGCTTCCTCACTAATTGGTGCAGGAATCACTGGAACTAGTTTCTGTGATGTTCCACTTTCCAATTCGGGAGAAGGTACAATTACCTCATCAAGTTCTACTTTCTTCCCACTCACTTCTTTCGATAGAAACTCCTTCTCTAGAAAGGATCCATTCTTAGCAATGAATATCTTGCCTTCGGATTTGTGATAGAAGGTGTACCCAACAGTTTCTTTTGGGTATCCTATGAAGATACATTTCTCCGACTTGGGTTCGAGCTTATCAGGTTGAAGCTTTTTCACATAAGCATCGCAGCCCCAAACTTTAAGAAACGACAACTTTGGTTTCTTGCCAAACCATAGTTCATAAGGTGTCGTCTCAACGGATTTAGATGGTGCCCTATTTAACGTGAATGCAGCTGTCTCTAAAGCATAACCCCTAAACGATAGTGGTAAATCGGTAAGAGACATCATATATCGCACCATATCCAATAAAGTACGGTTACGATGTTCAGACACACCATTACGCTGTGGTGTTCCGGGTGGCGTGAGTTGTGAAACTATTCCACATTGTTTCAAATGAAGACCAAACTCGTAACTCAAATATTCACCTCCATGATCAGATCGCAGAAACTTTATTTTCTTGTTACGATGATTCTCTACTTCACTCTGAAATTCTTTGAACTTTTCAAATGTTTCGGACTTGTGCTTCATTAAGTAGATATACCCATGTCTGCTCAAATCATCAGTGAAGGTCAGAAAATAACGATACCCGCCGCGAGCTTTAACACTCATTGGTCCGCATACATCAGTATGTATGATTTCCAACAAATCTGTTGCTCGCTCCATAGTTCCGGAGAACGGAGTTTTAGTCATCTTGCCCATGAGGCATGGTTAGCAAGCACCAAGTGATTCATAATCAAGTGATTCCAAAATTCCATCACTATGGAGTTTCTTCATGCGCTTTACACCAATATGACCTAAGAGACAGTGCCACAAATAAGTTGCACTATCATTATTAACCTTGCATCTTTTGGCTTCAATATTATGAATATGTGTATCACTACAATCGAGATCCAATAAGAATAGACCACTCTTCAAGGGTGCATGACCATAAAAGATATTATTCATAAAAATAGAACAACCATTATTCTCTGATTTAAATGAATAACCATCTCGCAACAAACAAGATCCAGATATAATGTTCATGCTCAACGCTGGCACCAAATAACAATTATTTAGGTCTAAAACTAATCCCGAAGGTAGATGTAGAGGTAGCGTGCCGACGGCGATCACATCGACTTTGGAACCATTTCCCACGCGCATCGTCACCTCGTCCTTAGCCAATCTTCGTTTAATCCGTAGTCCCTGTTTCGAGTTACAAATATTAGCAACCTAACCGGTATCAAATACCCAGGTACTACTATGAGCATTAGTAAGGTACACATCAATAACATGTATATCACATATACCTTTGTTCACCTTGCCATCCTTCTTATCCGCCAAATACTTGGGGCAGTTCCGCTTCTAGTGTCCAGTCCCTATGCAATAGAAGCACTTAGTTTTAGGCTTGGTCCTAGACTTGGGTTTCTTCGCGGGAGTAGCAACTGCATTGCTATTTTCCTTGAAGTTCCCCTTCTTTTCCTTGCCCTTTTTCTTGAAACTAGTGGTCTTGTTAACCATCAACACTTGATGCTCCTTTTTGATTTCTACCTCCGCAGCTTTGAGCATAGCGAAGAGCTCGGGAATTGTCTTCTGCATCCCTTGCATATTATAGTTCATCACGAAGCCTTTATAGCTTGGTGGCAGTGATTGAAGACCTCTATCAATAACACTATCCTCGTCAACTTTGCAACCAAGTTGAGTCATATGATTGTAGTACCCACACATTCTGAGCAAGTGTTCACTGATAGGACTATTCTCCTCCATCTTGCAGCTGTAGAACTTATTGGAAATCTCATATTTCTCAATCCGGGCATTTGCTTGAAATATTAACTTCAACTCCTGGAACATCTCATATGGTCCATGACGTTCAAAACATCGTTGAAGTCCCGGTTCTAAGCCGTAAAGCATGGCACACTAAACTATCATGTAGTCATCAGACCGCGTCTGCCAAACGTTCAAAGTGTCTACATTAGCGGGAGGGGGCTTGTCACCTAGCGGTGCTTCAAGGACATAATTATTCTGTGCAGCAATGAGGATAATCCTCAAGTTACGAACCCAGTCCGTGTAATTGCTACCATCATCTTTCAACTTAGCTTTCTCTAGGAATGCATTAAAATTCAAAGGAACGATAGCACGGGCCATTGATCTACAACAACATAGATATGCAAAAACTATCAGGACTAAGTTCATGATAAGTTAAAGTTCAATTAATCATATTACTTAAAGAACTCCCACTTAGATAGACATCCCTCCGGTCATCTAAATGATCACGTGATCCAAATCAACTAAACCATGTCCGATCATCACGTGAGATGGAGTAGTTTCAATGGTGAACAACTTATGTTGATCATATCTACTATATAATTCACGCTTGACCTTTCGGTCTCCAGTGTTCCGAGGCCATATCTGCATATGCTAGGCTCGTCAAGTTTAACCCGAGTATTCTACGTGTGCAAAACTGGCTTACACCCGTTGTATTTGAACGTAGAGCTTATCACACCCGATCATCACGTGGTGTCTCGGCACGACGAACTTTCGCAACGGTGCATACTCAGGGAGAACACTTATACCTTGAAATTTTGTAAGGGATCATCTTATAATGCTACCGTCGTACTAAGCAAAATAAGAAGCATAATAAGATAAACATCACATGCAATCAAAATATGTGACATGATATGGCCATCATCATCTTGTGCTTTTGATCTCCATCTCCAAAGCACCTTCATGATCACCTTCGTCACCGGCGCGACACCTTGATCTCCATCGTAGTATCGTTGTCGTCTCGCCAACTATTGCTTCTACGACTATTGCTACCGCTTAGTGATAAAGTAAAGCAATTACATGGCGATTGCATTTCATACAATAAAGCGACAACCATATGGCTCCTGCCAGTTGTCGATAACTTTACAAAACATGATCATCTCATACAAAACCGTATATATCATCATGTATTGACCATATCACATCACAACATGCCCTGCAAAAACAAGTTAGACGTCCTCTACTTTGTTGTTGCAAGTTTTACGTTGCTGCTACGGGCTTAGCAAGAACTGTTCTTACCTACGCATACAAAAACCACAACGATGTTTCGTCAAGTATGTGTTGTTTTAACCTTCACAAGGATCGGGCGTAGCCACACTTGATTCAGCTAAAGTGAGAGAGACAGACACCCGCCAGTCACCTTTAAGCAACGAGTGCTCATAACGGTGAAACCAGTCTCGCGTAAGCGTACGCGTAATGTCGGTCCAGGCCGCTTCATCTGACAATACCGCCGAAGCAAAGTATGACATGCTGGTAAGCAGTATGACTAGTATCGCCCACAACTCATTGTGTTCTACTCGTGCATATCATCTACGCATAGACCTGGCTCATGATGCCACTATTGGGGAACGTAGTATTTTAAAATTTTCCTACGATCACGCAAGATCTATCTACCAGATGCATAGCAACGAGAGGGAGAGTGTGTCTACGTACGCTCGTAGACCGGGAGCGGAAGCGTCAAGTGACGCGGTTGATGTAGTCGAACTTCTTCGCGATCCAACCGATCAAGCACCGAACGTACGAAACCTCCGCGTTCAGCACACGTTCAGCTTGATGACGTCCCACGAGCTCTTGATCCAGTTGAGCTTCACGGGAGAGTTTCGTTCACACGACGGCGTGGTGACGGATATGATGAAGTTACCGGCGCGGGGCTTCACCTAAGCACTGCGACAGTATGACCGAGGTGTGTTTCTGTGGAGGGGGGGCACCGCACACGGCTAAAAACAATTCAACTTGTGTGTCTTTGGGTGCCCTCCTGCCCCCGTATATAAAGGAGCAAGGGGGAGGCCGGCCTGCCCCTATTGGCGCGGCAAGGAGGAGCAATCCTACTAGGAATAGGATTGCAATCCTATTCCTAGTAGGAACTACCAAAAGGGAGAAGGGGGAAATAAAGGAGAGGGAGAAGGAGAAGGAAAGGGGCGCCACCCCCCCCCCTCCCTCCTTCCTTGTCCAATTCGGACCAAGGGGTGGGGGGCGCGCGGCCCAGCCCTGGCCCTCCTTCCCTCTTTCTCCTACGGCCCATTAAGGCCCATAGCTTCCCCAGGGGGTTCCGGTAACCCCCCCCGGTACTCCGGTTAATTCCGAAACTTTACGGAACACTTCCGGTGTCCGAATATAGTCGTCCAATATATCAATCTTTACGTCTCGAACATTCCGAGAATCCTCGTCATGTCTGTGATCTCATCCGGGATTCCGAACTACCTTCGGTACATCAAAACTCATAAACTCATAATACCGATCGTCATCAAACGTTAAGCGTGCGGACCCTACGGGTTCGAGAACTATGTAGACATGACCGAGACTCATCTCCGGTCAATAACCAATAGCGGAACCTGGATGCTCATATTGGCTCCTACATATTCTACGAAGATCTTTATCGGTCAACCGCATAACAACATACGTTGTTCCTTTTGTCATTGGTATGTTACTTGCCCGAGATTTGATCATCGGTATCTCTATACCTAGTTCAATCTCGTTACTAACAAGTCTCTTTACTCATTCCGTAATACATTATCTCATGACTAACTCATTAGTCATTTGCTTGCAAGGCTTATTATGATGTGCATTACCGAGAGGGCCCAGAGATACCTCTCCGACACTCGGAGTGACAAATCCTAGTCTTGATCTATGCCAACACCACGAACACTTTCGGAGACACCTGTAGAGCATCTTTATGATCACCCAGTTACGTTGTGACGTTTGATAGCACACAAGGTGTTCCTACGGTATTCAGGAGTTGCATAATCTCATAGTCATAGGAACATGTATAAGTCATGAAGAAAGCAATAGCAGTAAAACTAAACGATCATAGTGCTAAGCTAACGGATGGGTCTAGTCCATCACATCATTCTCCTAATAATGTGATCCCATTGATCAAATGACAACTCATGTCTATGGCTAGGAAACATAGCCATCTTTGATCAATGAGCTAGTCTAGTAGAGGCATACTAGGGACATACTATTTTGTCTATGTATTCACACATGTACTAAGTTTCCAGTTAATACAATTCTAGCATGAATAAAAGACATTTATCATGATATAAGAAAATACAAATAACATCTTTATTATTGCCTCTAGGGCATATTTCCTTAGCTTGGCCCCTCCAGCAGAGATACTGCCATGTGGCGTGGTTTCAAGGATCACATCCCCATGGTCATAAACTCCTCACGGTGCACTCTGGGCTCGGGCAAGCTCATTTCCTTCTGGCATGATCATTGGGTGGAAGCAGGCAGGCTCTCCCTGCTGCTACCTATCCTCTACTCCTTCGCGCGAAATCGTTGCTGCTCGGTTAGTTTGCAGTTCTCGGACGGTGCCTGGTCAGTGAAATTCCACCCCAATCTCTCTCACTATGCTGAGAGTGAGTTACAACTACTGCATCATCTCATTGCTCCTCTAGCTCCAGTTGACTTGGGCGAGGATTTGCGTCCTCCCTCGGTTCTTGTTAAACAGATCAGCACGGGCTACTTCTACCGATTGCTGACTTTCCGTGGTGCTTTCTGTACCTTCCATGATTGGCTCTGGGTGCGTTGATCCCCTTGAAGCACAAAACCTTCCTTTGGTTAGCTTTTTGGGGCCGGCTTAACACCAGAGACAACATGATCAAGCAGCACTGGACAACCGTTGTTGCACACTCAGGTTGTGATATATGTCTAGCACTGGAATCAGTTCATCATATAATGCTGCACTGCAGGGCGGTGTCTAGTCTATGGCACCACCTCCGCTTGGCATCGTTGGCTGATAGATCGCCTGATATGCTATCCTTCATCCAGCAAGCTGCTACTCAGTTACAGTTCAAGCACAAGTGGAATGTGGCTTTTGGTGCCTGTGCCATCGCTCTTTGGCATGCACGAAACGACCGTGTTTTCAACTCCAGGACATGGACAGACTCTTATGTAAGGTTCTATGCTGCAGACTTGATTCGACTTTGGTGCCACGGGTCCAAGAAGCAGCAAGATAAGGAGGACCTCATGTTTTGGGGCAATCTTGTAGCGGCATAGGCACATAAGTTTACTCTTATTGTTCTTGTAGTTCTTCCTACTACATGCCCCACCTCACTCCTTTTTTTCTTTCCTTGTTGGTTTGCACCAAAGTGCACTCCACAAGCTTCTTGTAACCGATCGATGTCCTTCAGGCTAAGGCCTGTTTTGAAATATAAAGGTGGCCTGGTGCCCCTTTCTTTTTCAAAAAAAAGATGAGGAGGGAGCGGGCTGGGAGAAAAGAGTGGGACGTGCATGAGTCAGTTAGGATCCAGTATTTGCGAAACGTGTTTATAGAAAATCCATAAATTCTCGTTTTTCCAATACCCTGAAATTCTGGCTTTCTGAGAACCATGTTTTTTATATCCATGGAATTGTTGGAACAGCCAAACAAAATTTTATTCGATTAGATGGTTTTTCTAATTTGTAGGGATTGTGTTTTGTATATTTTATCTACCTAAACAACCCCTAAAAGAACTTTACAAAACAGGGATAGCAATAACAAACATAGAACACCCCCCGTCCCTCTTAAGTTGTGACTTTGTGGATTAGAAGACGTCGTTCTTACAGTCAATCAAAATTTAGTTCACCATGCAGGGTGAAGCTGCATGCATTCTGTAACACAAAGCCACAAATTTACAACCGCTTCAACAATTTTATTGTTGCTGGCGAACACTCGCTTCAACACTTCGAGTTGCTATATAGAAGGGAAAATGTGTATTGGGCACTGCCATGTTGACGTAACAAACTTCGCAATGATATTTGATGTACTATCATAACAGTAGTAGGTTATTTGTATCCAGTATCTTACTTGCCAGCAATAACATGTACTTGGTGAAAATTTAACCATCTTAGTAACGTATCCAATGTGAAGCTACCAAATAGGCTCCATAAGAACGGTTAAGACCGAATGTTACTTAAAAAAAAGAAAAGGTGCTCATTAAATTGGGGTTCTCGTATATTAATTTGAATCAACCAATAAGTGGATGACAATTAGGAGATAGCAAAAGTTGGCGAGAGATCTCCAAAAGCAAGATGAAATACTCAAATTGCTAAATTAGGAAGGACGAAAGAAGTGTCACATAATTAAAAGATATCTGAAAAGAAAACCACAACATACCGAAGCAAATGACAAATATTGAAAGTGAGATAATATACTCAATTTGGCAAATTTTGAAAGGTGTGCAATGTTGGTTTTCGAAATAACTACTTATTTTACGTAGAGAAAGACACAATAAACATAGATATAAAGAATGTACATTAGTATAGTACTACCTTTTTGCCAATTAACATACAAGAAGCACATCGAATACTATGAATTATAACCTTCCACAGTTTTAGTGCTAAATGTACCAAGGAAGCGAGAGAAAAAAAACTCCCTTGCTAATCTTCTCTAGCGTCAATATTGTTGCTCCGCCTCTCTCCCTCCTCATATGAATTCATCAACAAAGTTGCATTAGAAGCAGCACACTGCCCACATTCTTATCTAAACTGAGACAGATTAACTACGTAATGAAGTGGGTGTAATACAAAACTACTGATGCTCTGCGTGATGGGAAGGAAGCATGAAAATAAAAAAAACTACGAACAACCAAGATCTACCTAGTAGAAGCAAAAAAACGAGAGGGGAGAGCGTGTCTACGTACCCTCATAGACCAAAAGCGGAAGCGTATATAACGCGGTTGATGTAGTCGTACTCTTTGCGATCCGATCACGATTCAACCGATCTAGTGCCGAACGGACTTCACCTCCGAGTTTAGCACACATGCGGCTTGATGACGTTTCCTCCTCCTTGATCCAACAAGAGAAGGTGGAGAAGTAGATGGGATGACAACCAGCACAGCGGCGTGGTGGTGATGGCGGTGGTGGAGTCAGAATACTAGCAGGGCTTCGCTAAATGAAAAAACGTGGACGAGAACTATGCCGGGAGGGAGAAACAGGGCAACAGCCAAGGCCAATGTCTTGGGGTCCCTTGCTGCACCCCTCCGCTATACTTATATGCATGCGAGGGCTAAGTGTCGAGCCCTACACCTAATAGGAGTTGGCGCCAAAGGGGAAGAGGACTTGGACTCCAAGTCCAATCCTATTCCTAATAGGACTCTCCTTTTTTTCCCTTCCCTAGCCGCATGGCCCTTTGAGGGCTTGGTGCGACTGGACCAACAAGGCCAGGGTGCCTCCCTCAGCCCATGCCAGCCCTTGGGACGTGGTGGAATGATGGGCCTCTAACCCCTCGTTGGTTACCCCAAGTGGAAGGTGTAAGATGCAGTGTTGTGGAAGTTTTTCCCTTAGCAAAGATGCCAAGGATCGAATCCCCATAGACTCCTAGGTTCAACAAGTAGGTGTCAACTGCTAACGGCGCGGATTAGCAATCAACGTGGACCTGCACACAGATACAAATAACTTTGCTCCCAACGAGTACAGAGAGGTTGTCAATCCCTCCGGCCTTGTAGTTCACAAAGGATTAAACGCAAATGATAGTAGTGATAGATAATGTTTGCAATAGTAAATAATAGCGAAAAGTAAATAGTGGATGTGATCAATGATGGTAATATAGACCGGAGTCTCATGATGTTCACTAGCGATGTCTCTCTCCCAAAAGACGATAAAACAGCTATGTGAGGTAAACGAATTACAGCTGGGCAATTGACAGGACCACGAACGCAAACCAATGCTGACTACATTGCAAGAAAGGTTGAGGTTCAAAGCATGGGCGGTACGCCAAAGTAAGTAGACCGAAATCCATCAATATCTACTACTAATCATCCACCTTGAGATATCTATCCAGAACATCTCGCTGGTATTAAGTTGCGAGTCCCACCCATAGTGTAAACTCAAAGCAACAGACAACTGCATTAAAAGAACTTTGCGTAAAGTAAACAATCCTTGCACCCGCGGGCACAAGCACCGTTGTTTTCCCCCTTGTGGCAACAGCACATCCCCTAGACTCATGTTTCTGTCACTCAAGCTAGTCATCGAGGGGCATGAACCCACAATCGAGCATAACGTTCCCTCTTGGAGTCACTACGTATTACTTGGCCAAAGCAATAAATAACAACGGAGAACATGCAAGAATTACTTATGAACATAAATATAAAAGAGGTAGATCAAATATATTACTCAAGAACAATCTGAACATAATCTCATAATCCATCGGATCCCAGCAAACTCATCATAGCAACAGCATAAGGATTACATATGTGCCTCGATCATGTAGGGCAGCTCACGAGGACTAATTAGTGAAGCACAAGAACGGGAGGAGAACATCACATAGCTACTGGTCATGGACTCATGGTCCAAGGGAGACTACTCACAACTCATCCGGGAGGCGACCATGGTGGTGGAGAGGCTCCCGATGGTGATCCTCCCCTCCGGCAGGGTGCCGGGAAGAGTTCTCCTGGTGCTCCCGATCTTGGAAGCGGCGGCGGCGGCGGAATAGAGATGAGATCGCGAAAAAGAGTTCCCGTCCCGAGGGTTTCGAAGGACGCTCTAAATATATGCCGAAGGGGGGCACCAAACGGGGCTCGGGGGGCCCAGGCGCCCCCCCCCCCCCCCC
>LR738712.1:529838643-529854354 GCA_902687465.1 Secale cereale | reverse complement strand
CGCGGCCCGGGGGGGCGCGCCGCCAGGGCGCCTGGAGCCCTGGTGCCCCCCCCCCCAGGCTGTCCTTCGGGTGCAAGGTAGGTTCTGAAACGCTGATTTTTTATATAATTTTTCTGGATTTTTCCTGGCAGTTCTCGTAACGTGAAAACCTGAAATACAAAAACAGCCGAAAACAGAAACTGGCACCGGGGTGCACTGGATTAGTAGGTTAGTTCAAATATGATCAAAAGTGTATGGAAGTGTATGAATATCATAGCAATATCACCCAAAAGTGGCATGGAGCAAGCAGAAATTATAGATACGTTTTGGACGTATCAACATCCCCAAGCTTAATTCCTGCTCGTCCTCGAGTAGGTAAATGATAACAAGAATAATTTCTGTGGTGACATGCTATTAACCATATAGGACTTTTTCATAGTCATATGACAAAAGCTTACTGAGACAATGATTCTATAGTAATTAAGTTGCCTCATGAGAAAATCACAAATGACTGAAAGTTTTACAACATGACATTGAAGCATCAAATAGATTTGCAATGAACATGATGTGCAAATATGATAAAGTGATATCTAGCTTGCCCCCTTTAGTGAAGCAAAACATAAATGCAGGGGCACCTTCAAGGTTTAAGTGATGACTAGATACAATGATTTCAAAATAAACGATATCACAATCATGCATAAGACAATGCTACTTTGGGACAATGCACATTACACTCAGAATGACAATCATGCTCTCAGTAGTTGGTGCTTTTAAAAGAAGGTGGAGACTCGACATAAAAGTAAAAGAATGGTTATGTGCTAGAGCTTTTTATTTTGAAATCATAGAAGCAATTTTGTCAACGGTAGTAGTACTTCATATGTGTCATGCATAAGACATCCTATAAGTTGCAAGCCTCATGCATCGAATACCAATAGTGCTCGCACCTTGTCCTAATTAGCTCGGATTTCCATGGGTTATCATTGCATTACATATGTTTCAACCAAGTGTCACAAAGGGGTACCTCTATGCCACCTGTACAAAGGTCCAAGGAGATAAATCGCATTTGATTTCTCGTTTTTGATAGATCTCAACTTGAGGACATCCATACCGGGACAACATAGAAAATAGATGATGGACTCCTCTTTAATGCATAAGCATATTCTCATAAGAGATTGAGGATTAATGTCCAAGCTAAAACTTCCACCATGATACATGGCTTTGGTTGGCGGCCCAATGTTCTTCTCTAACAATATGCATATTCATTCAACCCATGGCAAATCACCCTTACTTCAGACAAGACGAACTTGCATAGCAACTCACATGATATTCAACAAAAGTGTGACAGTTGATGGCGTCCCCAGAAACATGGTTACCGCTCAGCAAGCAACTTATAAGAAATAAGATACATAAGCAACATATTCTTCACCACAATAGTTTTTAAGCTACTTTCCCATGAGCTATATATTGCAAGGTTAGTCTGCTTAGTACACGTGGAGGTTAGCAAAAGACTGGGAGCAACCAACTAAGAGAGCAATGACGGTCATAATCATGCAGAGCGACAAAGCAATATTGAATCAGGCATGGAAGTTATATCGCTACTCAGAAATAAAAGATCATCAAGGCTTGACAGACTTTCTTTACAGTCTTAAATATGCGTGAGCATACGCCAAGTCAATCAAAATAAATTCTCGAAGGAAGATATTACTAAACCATATCACATCATTGGCAAACAAATCAAGTTGGTACTCCAATGACACATTGGGAATCCCCCAGCTATTTGAGACTAACCACAAGAAAACCTGAACTACTAAGCGCCATTATGCACGTAGCATCTTTATCATAGACATATTAACTAATGCAACGGAAGCAAACTCTCTTAATAAGATAAGCATGATAATTAAAGAGAGTTCAAGCAACCAACTAAACAAAAGCTCTTTGAAAAGATAAGCATGAATACTAAGAGCGGAGCATGATAGTAGCTATTAAAAGACAAAGAACACACACAGCAAAGATAGACATGAAAATTCTATGTTATGTTCTAGGTAGAAGTGGAGCGTGTTTCTCTCCCACATAAAGAAAGCTGAGTTCCGACTCGTTATGAAAAACTAAAAAGAAAACTAAAAGCAAGACGCTCCAAGCATAACACATAACACATGAAGTGATAAGAATATAGCGGAACGAAAGACGAACTGATAATGTTGATGGAGAAGGGGATGCACGGGGGCATCCCCAAGCTTAGACGCTTGAGTCTCCTTGAATATTTCTTGGGGGTGCACGGGGGCATCCCCAAGCTTGAGCGCTTGACACTCCTGAATCTTTTTATCATCTTCCCTCGCACACTTGAAAACTCCCTTCATACATAACTCATCATAATCTGATTAGCGAGGTTAGTACCCTTAATAAAATAATTATACCTTGCTGGAAATAAAGATATTCTTGAAGGTCTACTGTTTCTCAAGATTGCCAAAAGGTTTTTGCAAAGAAAAAGCAAGCTCTTGATTTGCAAAATGAAGGAAAGGCAAAACAGGACAGAATCTGTGAAAAACAGAACAGCAGGTAGTAATTGATTTGTTCGGGGCACTTATGCAACTCAAATCAAAAAACTCAGAACAGACGCACGAAAGACAATTATATAGAGAACGCTGTCGAAAAAATTCAGACCAAAAAGATGATCTGGTGATTTTATACGAATTTTTCTATCCAAGGACAGAATCTGTTTCCTGTACAGCACCTCACAACTTTTGAACTTTCTAGCAATCAGTGGCTATACTTGGCACAAATATGAAAAGCAAAGATACAATGATGATGCTACAGCAGTAAACAACATCAAGACACAACAAAAGCAAAATATAAAAATTTATTCATGTGGGCTGCCTCCCAAAAGCGCTTTCTTTTATGCCTTTAAGCTAGGCATGAGACTTTAATGATGCTCTCGTAGGAATAAGAGTTGAAGAACAAAAGAGAGCATCAAGAAGCAAATACCAAACACATTTAAGCCTAACATGCTTCCTATGCATAGGAATATTGCAATAGAATAATACATTGAAGCATAAAGCAATAAGCATAGGAAGGCAAAACAAGTGTAGCTTCAAAACCTTCAACATAAAGAGAGGGAACTTGATATCATTGAAATATCTATAAGCATATGTTCCCTTCTCATAATAATTTTCAGTGGGATCACGAATAAACTCAACAATATAAGCATCACATAAAGCATTGTTACCATGATCCACATGCAAAAAGGTACTCTTACTCTCCACATAAGCATCATGAAGAGGATAAAACTTAGTATAAAAGAGAGACATAAGCTCTTGCCAATCAAGCAAGTGCGAGTTATCGAGAAGCTTATACCAATCTGAAGCCTTATCTATAAGTGATACGGCGAACAATTTCCTCATGACAAACTCCCTTGATACACCTGCAAGCTTAAATAATGAACATAATTGTGACAGATATAGCAAGTGTTCACCGGGATGTCTGTCTCCTGCATAATGATTAGCCAAGATATAATTGATAATACCAGCTGGTATTTTATAGGGCACAATTTCAGTAGGGGGAGGAGCAACCACCACAGGTGTGGGGCGTCTTCCCGCAAGCAACGATCCAATAACAAGGTTGTCCATAAGCATAACTGGTGAAAAGACATAAAGAAAACTGAAAGGTCAACTAACAAGACTAAAAGCAAAGGTAAAAGATAGCGTGCAACTCCCCTATCCTAAAGAGTGGAGTCCCCGGCAACGGCGCCAGAAAAACTCCTTGATGGGCCTCTAACCCCTCGTTGGTTACCCCAAGTGGAAAGTGTAAGATGCAGTGTTGTGGAAGTTTTTTCCCTTAGCAAAGATGCCAAGGATCGAATCCCCAGAGACTCCTAGGTTCAACAAGTAGGTGTCAACTGCTAACGGCGCGGATTAGCAATCAACGTGGACCTGCACACAGATACAAATAACTTTGCTCCCAACGAGTACAGAGAGGTTGTCAATCCCTCCGGCCTTGTAGTTCACAAAGGATTAAACACAAATGATAGTAGTGATAGATAATGTTTGCAATAGTAAATAATAGCGAAAAGTAAAGAGTGGATGTGATCAATGATGGTAATATAGACCGGAGTCTCATGATGTTCACTAGCGATGTCTCTCTCCCAAAAGACGATAAAACAACTATGTGAGGTAAACTAATTACAGCTGGGCAATTGACAGGACCACGAACGCAAACCAATGCTGACTACATTGCAAGAAAGGTTGAGGTTCAAAGCATGGGCGGTACGCCAAAGTAAGTAGACCGAAATCCATCAATATCTACTACTAATCATCCACCTGGAGATATCTATCCAGAACATCTCGCTGGTATTAAGTTGCGAGTCCCACCCATAGTGTAAACTCAAAGCAACAGACAACTGCATTAAAAGAACTTTGCGTAAAGTAAACAATCGTTGCACCCGCGGGCACAAGCACCGTTGTTTTCCCCCTTGTGGCAACAACACATCCCCTAGACTCATGTTTCTGTCACTCAAGCTAGTCATCGAGGGGCATGAACCCACAATCGAGCATAACGTTCCCTCTTGGAGTCACTACGTATTACTTGGCCAAAGCAATAAATAACAACGGAGAACATGCAAGAATTACTTATGAACATAAATATAAAAGAGGTAGATCAAATATATTACTCAAGAACAATCTGAACATAATCTCATAATCCATCGGATCCGAGCAAACTCATCATAGCAACAGCATAAGGATTACATATGTGCCTCGATCATGTAGGGCAGCTCACGAGGACTAATTAGTGAAGCACAAGAACGGGAGGAGAACATCACATAGCTACTGGTCATGGACTCATGGTCCAAGGGAGACTACTCACAACTCATCCGGGAGGTGTCCATGGTGGTGGAGAGGCTCCCGATGGTGATCCTCCCCTCCGGCAGGGTGCCGGGAAGAGTTCTCCTGGTGCTCCCGATCTTGGAAGCGGTGGCGGCGGCGGAACAGAGATGAGATCGCGAAAAAGAGTTCCTGTCCCGAGGGTTTCGAAGGACGCTCTAAATATATGCCGAAGGGGGGCACCAGACGGGGCTCGGGGGGCCCAGGCACCCCCCCGGCGCGGCCCAGGGGGGCGCGCCGCCAGGGCGCCTGGAGCCCTGGTGGCCCCCCCCCCCGGCTGTCCTTCGGGCGCAAGGTAGGTTCTGGAGCGCTGATTTTTTATATAATTTTTCTGGATTTTTCCTGGCAGGTCTCGTAACGTGAAAACCTGAAATACAAAAACAGCCAAAAACAGAAACTGGCACCGGGGTGCACTGGATTAGTAGGTTAGTCCAAATATGATCAAAAGTGTATGGAAGTGTATGAATATCATAGCAATATCACCCAAAAGTGGCATGGAGCAAGCTGAAATTATAGATACGTTTTGGACGTATCATGGAACCCTTGATGGATTTCCGGACTCCTTCGGAAACCTCCGGAACCTTTTGGAAGCTTCCCGGTACAATACCAAAAAAATCGCACCTTTTTCGGAATCCTGAAATTGACTTTCCACATATAAATCTTTACCTATCGACCATTCCGAGACTCCTCGAGATGTCCGGAATCTCATTCGGGACTCCGAACAACATTCAGTCACCAACATGCATATCCCAATATTACTCTAGCGTCATCGAACGTTAAGCATGCGACCATACGGGTTCGGGAATCATGTAGTCATGATCGAGACACCTTTTCGATCAATAACCAATAGCGGGACCTGGATGCCCATGCTGGTTCTTACATATTCCATGATGATCTTTATCGGTTGAACCACAATGTCAATGATTTAGTTAATCCCGTATGCAATTCCCATTGTCCAACGATATGTTACTTGCCTAAGATTCAATCGTCGGTATCTCCAAACCCAGTTCAATCTAATTACCAAAAAATCTATTTACTCATTCCGTAACACAAGATCTCGTGACTAACTCATTAGCCACATTGCTTGCAAGCTCTTTACGATGTCGTATTACCGAGAGGGCCCAGAGACATCTCTCCGTCATACGAAGTGACAAATCCTAGTCTTGATCCGTGCCAACTCAACAAACACCTTCGGAGATACCTGTAGAACACCTTTATGATCACCTAGTTACAAAGTGACGTTTGGATACACATTAAGTATTCCTCTGGTGTCACGGAGTTGCACGATCTCATGGTCATAGGAATAGATACTTGACACGAAGAAAGCTATATCAATAAACTAATACGAACAAATGCTAAGCTTACAGTTGGGTCTTGTCCATCACGTTCACGTCATTCCCTAATGATGTGATCCTGTTATCAAATGACAACTCATGTCTATGATTAGGAAACCTTAATCATCTTTGGTCAATGGGCAGTATAGTAGAGGCTCGCTAGGGACATAGTATTTGTTTATGTATTCACATATGTATTTAAGTTTTCGGTCAATACCATTCTAGCATTAATAATAAACCTTTATCATGAACAAGGAAATATGATAATAACCAATTTATTATTGCCTCTAGGGCATATTTCTAACATTGCGCCCCTCTCCCTCCTCGGTGTTTTGGGTATTTGAGGATTGTTAGAATCAATATTGCCCGGGGCTAAATTATGCTTGTACTGGTCTAGGATAGAGCTAGCGAAAGTCACATAACAGGAGATTAAAGAGTCCGAAATGAAATGAATGTGAGAAAAATAATGATCACACTCAGAGTTGAAGATTGGTACTCCAGAAATGGCACAACAATCAAAGATTCAATATTCACTAGTTTGCTCACTACAACTTTTCTGTCATGCGAAACAACTCTCCTATGCTACAAAATAAACAACATGGAATCAATCTATTCAAAAGCTATTCACTTGGGCAGTGTTTCCTTATTCAAAGATGTGTAGAACATTGTAAAAATTAAAGTTAAAACTAAGACTTTTAAAGGCATTTCATTAGTTCCAAAACTAAAATCAACCGCGACACAAAGAAATGGCAAAACACACGCAACCATCGTACCCTACCCCAAGTAAGTTGCCAAGATGTAAAAAATACCTCAAAGAGAGAGAGAGAGAGAGAGAGAGAGAGAGAGAGAGAGAGAGAGAGAGAGAGAGAGAGAGAGAGAGAGAGGAAAATTGATTCCTGCAGGGCATAGGGTTTCAGAAAACATAACACCACAATCATAGAAGAACTATGGTCATTACAAAAAACATAACATCACGATTGTATAAGCACTTTATTTCTTGAGCCTTGTTTTGTCACTGGAAGCACCAAATTAGCATTGACATTTCGTTTGCACTAAGGGCACCACACATTGTAGAGTAATTCTTGAAAAATACACTACCGAATAATGGAGAAGAATGTTTCCCCTTTTTAAATAAGAAATACATTTGATTGTTTATTAGCACATCAGTTTAGTCCAGACAACTATTTCAATCTGGTCTAATGGACTGGGATACAAAAGAGAATATTAGGATAGAACACTTGTATTAGAACTACAAAAAGTAAGCAAATTAAAAGGGGTAGAAGTAGGGAGGCCTACCTTATTTGGGGTGTTATGCAACAAGATTAGCAACTACATGTTTGATAAACAATTTTCCAGACTACCAAATTGCAGTGCACTATTTTCGAGACTAACAACTTCAGTGAGACAGGTACAATGTAATGTAAATTTCAGTTGACTAAATAATATAGAAATCCATACTTTCTTTATGAAGCTGAAATTGAGATTACCGGAACTAATTTGGGTTTTCGGGTTTCAATGGTGTGAAGATTTCATTTATGAATTGATTCTTCTTCAACAACCATCTAAATTTCGAATAACCTTCTAGCATATGTTCATAGGCTTTGATATATGCAACATCTATAATGCAAATACTACCTCCGTTCGGGATTATAAGGCCAGCAAGCCATCGAAGAGAGTCCGTTTTTTCAAGGCCGCTGACATGCATCATTGATTTTCTCTCGATCCGCGTCCACTAACTTCGCGTGCTAGTGGCTGCATGCAAAAACTGTCTGCTAAAGTGTCTGCATGCAATAAATACCTGCTAATTTCATTGGTAGTTACTACGCTCAAAACTCACGCGTCCTTAGAATTAATATTGTGCCTTGATCCTAGAGTTTTGGCTAAGGGGACCTTTAAACACGGACAGAGGTAGTACCTACTATTTTCATTCAACTACTTTCACTTGATTATCATCTAATACACACAAACAATTGCCAACTATTTCCTAAGTGAAGCAGATTATCAACAATTTAGTTTCAGTGAACAACGACACATGCTAGTC
This sequence comes from Secale cereale, assembly GCA_902687465.1. Classification (NCBI taxonomy): domain Eukaryota; kingdom Viridiplantae; phylum Streptophyta; class Magnoliopsida; order Poales; family Poaceae; genus Secale; species Secale cereale. The sequence goes on along the minus strand of LR738712.1, from coordinate 529,846,126 downwards.
TCATAGCCCCCCTATCTATGTACTCTCAAGGTGATTTTTTAAGAGTTTTTCCAATGTGACTAGCTCATGCATGTATTATTTAATCCAAAAAATGGATGCATCACACACGCACAACCGTGGTTAAACACACACATTGGTCTGCTTTGTGTGACAAAAAAGTTTCTACCCGATGCATCAACTTGACATGATGGGGGTTGAGCACTTTACCTGTATATTCACTGAGCGACGTGTTGTTGCAATATGCAGTGTGAACCTTAATTGGATCTTTCAATCAATGCAACATTTGCATCTACAAAGTGCGTCCAGGAATCATGCCTCCCTGCCTGGTAAGGTCGTTGGCATCGAGTGCATCTGCAACTGCGTCATGACAACTTGTTGTACCATAGCAACAACCGCCGGAGCACAAGGATGCTACCCTCGGCAGCGTGGACCAACACATACGCGGGGGCTACTGTTGCGCGCCATGGTCTCTCATCAGCAGCGTGCACCAGAGCAAGCACATTTGGTGCACATGGCGCAAATAAGGACGCCGCCGCCTCATGCCATGGCCGACCAAGAGGAAGGTAACGACGCGAACGTGGCCACCCCTCACTGAGAAGGCAATGAATGGCGTGCACACGATGCAGTCGTCGTCGGGAGAAGGAAGGGAAGAGCAACGGGCGTGGCTGCGATGGAAAACCGCTGCCATGCACAACCTGAATGAGAAGCCTCCCTCAACATCAGCTTTTGCGAGCATTTGCCTCCACCACGTTGCAGTGTGCTGCCACACTTTTGCGAGGATCTAAGCCGACTCGCAACATTGAAGTTGGTGAGGTGGGTGGCTACGGAAGTGCAACTGGCGGCAGATGGCCAAAAGGCAAAGACGGGGACGATGACCGACTCAAAAGACATCTACTCATGGTGGCTGTGACAAATAACCTAGACATCGATAATGAACGATGAAGAAGAGCCGAACCCTTTTTTTATAGGCTCGTACAACGGTCGTGATGTGTATAAATTTTGCGGGAGTCTTACATAGACGATATGATACAGGGAAAGGAAGAAGAAGATAGATATGAAATGCCAACCAAAACGGTCCCGCGAATAACAAGGGAACAACCATGACATGCATCATGATCACATCACACATAGCAACAACCTACCGCCCGATAATCCATAGAGTTGTCTGGTAAACCAAATCACCTTTAGCACATCCCATAATTGACCCTACCATATACTAAACCGATGCACATGTCATTTCCTGACCTTTTGATTTTACGTCTGCAAAAAAATAATTTTAACCCCCCCAACAGAAATCAAACGTACTTGGAAATTAAGAAACGGTATAACTGGCTGACCTACGAGCCCTCATAGCCACCCTCGCACAGGTTATGTCGGATTAGTTTTTGACCGTCCTGATTTAACGGTCGGGGGTTGCGAGCCACGTGGCTGGCCTGCTGCTCCGCAAGTCTATTTTGCTGGCCTGTCGTTCATTGGCCCCTGACACAGAGCTTTCACGTCATGTTAGTAGCGAAGCGTTTCTTCCTTCATTCGTTCGGCCGACAACATGGTATCGATGGCGATGGACTCCCTCTATGCGATTGCGGCGCCCCTCGCTCTCTCTCCCCTGCCCCTCCCCGTAATCCACCCTTCCCAAGCAACCTCTCTTTCCTCTAGCAAGCTAGGCTTAATCCTAGATGCACCAACGCCACAGCCATTCCCTCATTCGCAGTTCGCACTCGTTTTTGACATCGACGATGAGGATCCTTGCGCAAGGGGACCGCTGTCCGTGCTCATCCAATATATATGATCTGATCGTTAGTGTTGCATGTTGCTTGGCATTTTTAGGAATATATTTCACAACAATATATCAGGATCCATATCTGATTTTTCAGTTTTATATCTGACTTTTCCTCTGACATTGTTTTTCCAAATTTTGCAGCACATCCTTTAAACCTTTAATATCTGCATTTGTCATGTTAATTTGTCAAGCAACAATATGAGTGGATCAATCCCCTATGAGCCTACCTGTTTAATTATATCATTCGTACAACATCACAGATCCTTTCATGGAGGCAATTGACATAAGTAAACATTTCATCAAATTTGAGGGAACTTTTCATGTTGATATGGTGACCGAACCGAAGAAACTCTGTATGATTGCACCCTGAAAATTTATACTACAGGGTCTAAGTTTTTATTTATGAATGATAAGTTAATTTCAGTTAGTTTTTCCAAATTCAGTCCTACCATAGTGCAGCCTTTATAATTTTACTCTGACTATATCCAAATTATAACTTTAATTTATCTGATGATGATGTCTACAACCACGAGAACACATCAAAGATGAAGAAATTAGAAAGGTGGCAGAATCATTCACGACATGTGTGTCAACCATTGCTCACAAAGTTTGGATAATTTTCTCGAGGTGTTTCTCATTTGTGTTGGTCTACAAATTATGCGAATTATATTGGAGCCTTTATGAATAAAGGAATAAACATAAATATAAACTGCGCACATTTTACAAGAGTGCTATATCAATTGTGCTATGATGCATTAACCATTGTATAATATTAATAAGAATCATGTAATAATCGATGCCAGATTTGTACGAGAAAACACACATTAATATAAGAAGAGGTGAATTGGTAGATCTTAAACTGTTTGCAATGATTGCGGTAACATCACAATTTCAGTCCTAAACACGCTGAATGTTCATACCAATTAGTATTAACGTGCATGTCTTGCACATAATATACTCTGGTAAAGAAAAAGGAACATATATACAACCGCCAATGCTCATTGTATTTCCATTTTCTCGTTAATATATATGTATCCATACATTGTATATTTGTGTTATACAAGATAGTGGTTGATGACATCACCCATTTGAATTCTTCGTTGCATTGTCACACCATGCTGCTTTGCAGGTAGCTTGCTTCATCACCCATTTTATATTTTGATTTCAATCCTATGCTCCTCTCCAGACAATGGAGCATATAGTTTCCTAGGTGTTTTGTTGTAGTCTTTTTCCATGTTGGAAGTTAATGAACATGTTAACTATCCAAGTTTTCAATTGCTTATCTACGCACAAATTTACTTTCTATGCTGGAGTCGGAAACATTTATCATTTCTCATATATCATATTTTTATTTTTCTCTCCTCAAAATGCACGAGCGCTGCAACGCGCGCCATCATGTTTTAGTAGAGATTGTAAGATATTACGAGTACATGCTCTCAGCCATGCCATCGAATGAATTTATATTCAAACGAAATGCAAACCATCCTCTTTCCAAAATCGGCAAAAAACGACAAATTTGACCTATGAAAGAAAAGAATTCACAAAGTGAACTGTGTTTGAATTTTTTTCACCCCGATGACCCTTTCATGTAGCGCCCGACAGTCAGGCGTCACACTGCACTGTGCAACGCCTACCTGACAAGCACTACAAACCTGGACAACATCGCACCTCGAGCTATCTGAAAATTGCCAAGTCAATGTGCAACGCGTGAGAGTTAGGCGCTACACTATACAGTATAGCGCCTAACAACTAAACGTTGCACTAGTTGCCCCTAGTGATTTCTCCGATGCAAACGCGCTCGCATGCATGTGTTCGACCAGCCCGTGTTGGCTAATCCAACCCATGCTTTTGCACGGCCTGATGGCCAATTGATCGGGGCAGTAAAACACCCGCTGGATTGTGTAGTTGACCCGAGAGTACGTACACGCCAGCCGGTGTGCATGGTCATCCAGTCATCCAGCTGTCGTATGGACTATGCACATGCAATGCCTAGACGTTAGACGCTACATTATACAGTGTATTGCCTAGCTCTAAGGCGTTGCATATTGACTTAGTACTTTTGAGGCGAATTGAGATGCGATGTTGGCCAGGTGTGTGGCGTCTGTCAGTCAGGCATCACACAGTGCGGTGTGACGCTTGTCTGTCGGGCGCTACACGAAAGGGTTATCGAAGTGATTTTTTTTGAAGACAGTTCACTTTGTGATTTTTTTTGTACACAGGTCAAATTTGTCATTTTTGTTTCCAAAATCTAGTTGGGTTCCCCGGAACATCGCACCACCCGGCAACATACATCGCGCCCAGGCAAACCCCATTCCGCGGGCCGGATTCCCCACCCACCCGAAACCCTAGGTTTCCCATGGTGCAAGCAGCACCCTCCGCCACCGCCGCCCCCGTCCCCGACGCCGACCCCGCCACCCCGCCGTCCCGTCTCCTCTCGAAACATCGCCCGCGACGCCGTGCAGCGCCCCCCCGCCCGACCTTGCCGCACCCCGCGCCCACGCGCGGCCTGCCCGATCTGAACCGCTGCCACTGCTGCTCCCTTCGCTTCCAGCCGCCGGCGCCGGGCGCCAAGCGGCGTCCACTCCGTCCCCTCCGCTCCCTCTGGCGCGTCCTCCTCCTCTGCTCTGAATGTATCTCCCTCCTTCGCTCTGGCGCCGTCTGCTCCTACTGCCTCTCCCTCGACAACCTCCCGCAAGAGGACTCAGTCACATGCCGCAGCTGCAACTGCTGCGTCCACCACCACTGCATCCCCGCTGAGCACCGTACTGCCCTGATTCAGCCTGTAGATTTGGAGAATTTCGTCTGCGTCGATTGCTGCCCCACAGTGAAGGTGGGTAGCAAGAATCAGGGCGCCGAATCCGTTCCTAAGCTGGAGTTGGTCATCAGAGAGCCTAGTCCTGCAGTGCGGAGGAAGGGGGGGCCTGTCGCTGCTGCTGCTAAGTTGAATTCGCCGAGGAAGGTTGTGGAGGAGGTGAGGCCAGCTTGGAAGGATGCGATGGCCCTCGTTCCTGTAGGCGAGGGGTCAGAGAGCAAGGGTCCCGGTGATCCGGACCTGCCAGACGAGGCATTGGCGCTGCAGCTTCATTTGGCGATCAACGGGTCACCGAGGATTTCACGTTCTGGCAGTGCATCTGTGGCTGTCTTGGCAGGGCAGGGCAAGAGGCAGAACGGTTTGGTTTATGGGAGGAAGGTTAAAGAGGATCTGGGACTTTGTGTAACCAATATGATGGATCATCTGGACTATCTTGAGACCGGAGGAGAGATGGGAAGCAATTGGAATGCTAGTCAGGCTTTAGGATCTGAGGCTTTAGGATCTTATTCCCCAGTCCCTGTGGTTCTTGCACTGGAGTGTAAAGGTAAACCCCCTCAGGAGAGTCCGAGAGGTAAAAGGAAAGGTCTTCCTGAGATTAAACAACATAATAGTTTGGTGGATTGGCATAAGGTGGATCGGTATGAGAAGAAGTATAGCAAGAGGAAGTCAAGTAAGCAGACAGATGTTCAAAGCACTGGAAACAAGACCTTGCCCAATGGAAAGGACATGGATGTTGGTGAAGGTGGTGAGGGCATAACTCCTATGACATAGACTGCTGCTTCTTTTTGGAGGTACGGAGAATTCTTGCACTATTTGTAACTACAGTTATATATTTGCTTTCAGTAACTGTATCCTGTGCTGCCCTCTACATTGTTGTTTCAGTTGTAGGCAAACATCATCTACTACTTTGTTGGTAGCCAAAGCATAAGTTATTTATTTGCTATCAAAAAGGCACGTACGCTTCAAAATGCCATTGCAAATATGGTGCGGCGATGCTAGCTAAATAAACTAGGAGTTCATACTGTTCATTAGTTGTCTGGTTTGTGTGGTAGGTATATTTGTCCATATCAAGATATGTAAGAAAGCTTAGTATCTAAAAAATGAAGCAGTAAGCAAACCATCATTTGGGAGGAACTCATAGCTTAGTCAAGTAGAATTTTGTGCTGTGCTGCCTGATGCTCCATCTAACAGCGTATCAAGGACATGCCTGCACACTCAAATATGTAAGAAAGCTAAGCTCCTTTGTGTCTCTGGCTCCCTAGCTCCTTGTCCATTTATTTTCATAGAGAGGTGATCATTTTTGCATTTGTTGAACCTATTCTTCTTCAGCTGTTTGGGAGGCAAGCCCATCAGAAAATGATTTACCACTCTGTAACTGATGGGTAGAGTGTTTCGGTTACTGCATGGGAATAGTGGCATTGCTTTTGTTGGTCATTTACCTCAGGCGTTGTGGATTTTAGTGTGTTTCATTAGTGCATCGGTAGTTCGATGCGGTAGAATTGCCATCAAGAAGGCCAAGGTCATGGTCGTATCACAGAAGGAGATTGTTGGAAGGTTCTTGCATCAATAGATAAATGGATGTCTAAGATTAAAAGACGCTGGTTCCATAGGAGTTCATGTTGTGTTAGGAAAAGTCAAGGATAAGCATGCACTGCTTAAGGATGCCATCTATCTATGTTTGAGCTAGGCAAGAAGAATCGATCTATTCTCTCCCAATTATTCGCTCATCTAGCCTAGGCCTATATAATCCCCAGTAACCATGCCATCTAGTACCTTCAGCATTGTACTCCCTCCGTTTCTAAATATAAGCCTTTTTAGATATTTCAATACGGACTACACACGAATGTATATAGATATATTTTAGAGTGTAGATTCACCCATTTTGCTCTGTATGTAGTCCATATTGAAATCTCTAAAAGGGCTTATATTTAGGAACGGAGGGAGTAGTTATACAAATCATGTTTCACAACATCCAGTCGAATATGTGCTACATAATGGATCGACTATCGATAGAGTAAAATAATCAAATAAAAAGATCATTATCACAAAAAAAGGATGATATGTCACACAACTTGGATTTCTATTACCACTAGTAAGTTGCCGGTGCCATGCAAATGTAATTGACATTAAATTTTATATTTGACTCAAGTAAACTCAGTCTTTTAAGTATGCATAGGTACGACTCATATTATGTGCAGTGCAGTTTAGGACAATGGACTGGCCTGACGTTTGTAGGAGAGGAGTGCTGAGACTCTCGAATGCGAGTTTGGGAGCATGTGCAGTGCAACAGTTGCAATTTAACCAAACCATATTCGATCTTGATAAGCTAAAATCCAATGACTCCATCTTCTTCGACCTCCAACTTCCTTCCTCAATTTTGGTGGCTATGACAGTTGCAAGTCCGGTAGCGCGGCCTTGAGATAATGGTCAGGAACAATAGAAAGGAGAAGAAAAATAAAAATAAAATCAGAAGTCAAATCCATTTGACGACTACTATATACTTCTACTCGAGTCTAGTATTTGTTTGTTTTGTTAGCTTTAGCTGCTGTTTTCTAGAGTCTTCTAGCTATGAGTAGAAGTTGAGGTGTGAAGGTTTCCCAATGCCTATAAATAGAGGTCCTCACCTCTAGTTTGTAAGCATACTATGTATCCCACTAGCTATAACAGAACTCCTATAATAGAACTTAGTGTTCTGATCTAAGATCTTGGACAAGATCTTGTGCCCTACGGAGTTTGGATTGAACTCCTGCTGCCATATCAGCCTATATTCGCCTCCCAACATGTTGAAGTAGTTCCTTCAACACTAGCGATGTACACTTTGTAGCAGCAAAGGTGTAGTTGTTCCTCCATAATCTTGTGCTGCGTCAGATAAGGTCATCCACCTACCCCCC
>LR738712.1:529799243-529825877 GCA_902687465.1 Secale cereale | reverse complement strand
GGGGGCAGGGGCGGAGTGGAAGAGAAGTGGACCATGAGGGGAGGTGAGTGGACCGGGGTTGTCGGAGTGCTTGGTCCTGACGGTTGCAGGTGTTTTGAGGGTCCGTGTTGGAGATGCCCTAAGTTGTATCTGAACTCAAAACTGTTGATCCTAATCTTCACTAATCCTTATCTCCAATGTTGCAATCCTGACTATCCTATTCTAAAGAATATATACTGTCTATCGGATCAAGTAATGCCATATGTGCGTTGACCAAAACAGTGGTAGAGAGTAGAGACAGTGTGTTTTGCTTTTGAATACCCATAGTTGTGTGATAACTAATAAAAATGGTGATGTGCACAATATACTTGTTTCTCATGAATTTATCAGCTGAACTTATTGGGTGCATTAATTTATATGTTAGGGACCCCGTTAGTTAGGAAAGTAGCATTAAATTAGATTGTATCTTTTACTCCCTCCTTTCCTAAATATAAGTATTTTTAGGGATTTCAATATGGACTACATACGAAGCAAAATGAGTGAATCTACACTCTAAAATATGTCTACATACATCCGTATGTAGTCCATATTGAAATCTCTAAAAATACTTATACTCCCTCCGTTCCCAAATATAAGTAGAGATTCCACCAAGTGACTACATACGGAGCAAAATGAGTGAATCTACACTCTAAAATATGTCTACTACATCCGTATGTTGTATTACATTTCAAATGTCTAAAATGACTTATACTCGCTCCGTCCGAAAATACTTGTCATCGAAATGGACAAAAAGAGATGTATCTAGAACTAAAATACATCCCCTTTTATTCATTTTGATGACAAGTATTTCCGGACGGAGGGAGTATTTAGGAACAGAGGGAGTATGTAGGAACGGAGGAAGTAATATTTAATCTTTACTCATTATATATTGTAAGTGGAATTGCTGCCTTCGGTGGGTTGGTAGTATGTCGTGTTATATATTTATATCATCTCTCCCCCTCTGTGATTTTGTTTGATTTTGAGCACTGGCACATGGCCCTGGTGGGTGTCAAGTCCTTGAACGAACAAATTGATGATGAACCCTAAATTCACCCGCCACTTTTCCTTCCTCCCATTCAGCTCGTCGCCATGTCTTCGTCCTGCAACTCAGCTTGTCACCGCCATTTCCAATCCTAGGTATCTCCTCCTATGCCATATTAGTATGGTCGCTACCTCCATTATTAGCCCAGCTTGTTTGATTATGTATGTTGCCTGTGCAGATTGGCAAATAGTCGGGGTTGAGGAAAGGGCTGCTACCACAGCCAGGCGTTTCACAAATCCAAAGGTGCATCTATACCCAAACCATGTCATTTCTGCGTCAATTGATTGTTTTTTCCCGACTTTCAAACTTGGCTGTTTTTACAATGTCATATGCATGATTCAACACAAGATGTAAAGAGGCAGCCTTATATACACGCTTTGCAGGCAGCACATGGTGAGAAGATGACCTGGTATCATCGAAGGTGTGAGGACGGGACGAGGTTTGGACTTGCAGAGGATGGCATTACAGTGGATGCAGATAAGGTGGTAAAAGGGCAAGCACAAAGCAATCAGTGCCATCAGGAATTGCTAGCCATTGCCTCATTTGCTGTGATTGCAGTCTGTAGGTCTGGCCTATAATTTTTCTGTCTGCATTTTTAGGTATTTTGGCTATCCTGTTCTACTGCTTGGTCATAAGGAGTATCAGTTTTTTAGATAGCAGTAAAACATTATGTCGATCTTGTTTTTCCTCCGTAGATATTAATTGTAACACTACATACATACTACCATGATGTTTGCGGACTGATACTTAGTATTTCTGTTGACTGAAGTTTTCATATACATTTTCTGTCACTAACGAATATAGTTCGCCTTGATGCATATACACGCTTTAGGACTTTGGTTGCCTTGTACTCCCTCCGTCCCAAAAATCTTGTCTTAGATTATCTAGACACGTTTTAGTGTTAGATACATTCGTATCTAGATAAATACTGTAGAAGACAGATTTGTCTAGATACACATGTATCTAGACATGTTTTAGTGTTAGATACACATGTATCTAGATAAATACTGTATAAGACAAGCTTTTTGGGATGGAGGTAATAAATGTTATGCATATTTTTATTTATGCTACTGGCTAAGTATAGTTGTCTCATAAAGTGAATTGTCTTTCTGCAGGAATTTCCTAACTCATATGGATAAGAGGGCGACCAAAATAACGATATACTCCCTCCGTCCCAAAATTCTTGTCTTATATTTGTCCAAATACGGATGTATCTAGTTACACTTTAGTGTTAGATACATTCGTATCTAGAAAAATCTAAGACAAGAATTTTGGGACGGAGGGAGTACATATCTGTGTCTGGTGAATTTGAAATTGCGAGTCTTACCAGCAGCACCGCCTGGACCTTTTATATCCGTCCAGGTTCAGAACTGGACATGAGGTTCATCCAAACGTTTGGGAACCGCAGGAGGTTAATCAAAATGGTTTTTGCAAAAAAGTTAACTGGTGGCGAGAATAATAAAATGCTGAAATGCAAAGTCTCGTTTGGTACATAAGACGGCTATCCATATTCCAAAGGCAATATTCAGACATGGAGTTAGTGCAAACATATCAGAAATTACACTAATCTCGTTTTGTGGTTCTGATACAGGACGAGGACCTCAGTTTGGACTAATCTCGCTTATTTCTGCATTGATGGATTTTCAGTTTTCCACTAATGTGAGCAAATCAGAATAGGCTAGTCCATTTCAGAATGCTGGGAAATACTTCCTCTGTTTCAAAATAGATGACCCAACTTTGTACCAAGTTGGTACAAAGTTGGGTCATCTATTTTGGAACGGAGGGAGTATTAGCAACCCTGCTATTACCATCTACAGTACTAGGCTAATTATGGGCCACTTGCTGTAAGCATGAGTAATTGATGCATGCATTCTTCCCCTTTCAAGTGCTTCTAGCGTGTTCCTTTAATTCTTCTTTTTCTGTGGGAAACTTTCAATCTATATCTTTAATCATAAGCAAATGGTAGAAATAGTAAAAATTACATCTAGCTTTGTAGACCACCTAGCAACGACTAGAAGTATGGAAATGAGCCGAAGACGCGTCGTTGTCATTGCCCCTCATTCATCGGAGCTAGTAGACAGTTGGTACATCATCCCAGTGCACCGGAACAACAATCAACTTGAAGATAGATGACGAGTTGGTACATCATCCCAGTGCACCGGAACAACAATCAACTTGAAGATAGATGACGATCGGATCTGAGTAGATTCACCAAAGAACAAGAAGATTCATCAAAGAAAAACAATCGTTGTCGGTGAAGAATTACGTAGATCGGAAGGATCCAACTTGAAGACATATACAAAGATAGGATCTGAGTAGATCCACCAAAGAACCATCGACCGAATTCCATGAGATCCTTTGGAGACACATCTACACATGCCCTTTGATGATGCTAGATGCCCATTGGAATGAGAGCCTTATTCCATTGGGGCCATCGCCACCTCGCCTTCTGGAGCAGGACAGAAATTCAAACAACACTCAAAGAAACAAATAAAAATGGAGTCCTTCCGCCGGCAAGGGTTGAGGTTCACCGTGCAACCATGATCCTAAGGCTACTGGAAACGAGGCATACCGACAGTGTCGCCGGCACTTTCTCGAATTGGATCCAAAATTGACGGGTTAATGGGAGCTTATCCATGCGGTTAGGCACTCTTCAAATAGGAATTCATTTTCTAACTGGCTTTCGTGCTTTGATGAGTCGTCTGAGATCTTTTCGATGACCTATATTGTGTTGAAGGGATATCTATATGAACCATAAGCTTTTTTTCTGAAGAGGAGGGGCGACTAATGCATCAACACTGACTACATTGATGACGTGTTTGGTTTGGTGAAGAAGTCGCGGCTTCCGAATCCAGCGCCTTTTGAAAAAGTACTCAAATCTTATATGCAGACTAAAAAGTTGATCAAACTTTACAAAGTTACTCAAAACTTTATATGCAGACTCAAATCTTATATTTTTTTCTATAAAGTTGGTCAAATTTTATAAAGTTTCACTTTGACCAAATCTTATATGCAGATCAAAAAGAAACGAAGGGATTATTTGGTACGCACACCACGTATTAGGTCGACCGCGTGACGCGTGTACGCTGGCAGCGAGGAGAAGCATCGGTTGGCGCCAAATTACTTGGCCATTGTGTTAATGTGTTTGCACTCATCCGCTGACAACTAGTCGATGAGCACCTCGCGATTTTCGAGGCCGAGGAGGAGGGGATCTCAAACCACGCTAGGGTAGGTGATTGGCTCAGATAGTCCAGAATAATAAAACAATGAAAGTGACGCATTCTTTCTTCTCTTCATGCAACTGATTTGTCATTCTTCCTCGCCAGTATTCTGCGGTGATGAAGCATGTCAAAGTTCCTCGCTTGGCAACTTAGTAGTGTAGGTGTGTGGCTCGGTGTTAACCTTAACCTGAAACGGATAGAAAGTTATGCTAATATAGAGAACAACATTAATAAAACATGAAAATACCCATTATATATAAGTGATTACGTCAATTGGATGCACATATTTCGTTGCAGATGCATGCAACTACCATTTACCCCGCAAAAAAAAAAATACTACAATTTACAACATTTGGCTTGCCTACAATGCACCCCAAGCATTCTTTTAGTTAATGTAACCCCCTTCTATAAGCTTAAGTTGCAAGTGCATATCTGTAGTCCTTCACAAAATCAAAAGATAGGCACGACCTTCATATCAGGGTCATACATGTCGAAGGAGATCAGAGACCTACCCTTCTATTCTTCTACACCGTCAGCTGTCGCAAGCTCTTCCATGTCCTCATCAGTCAAATAGCCAGCCACAACAGCATACATATAAGTGTTCTCATCATTAATGACTAAGTCTTCCCTGGTCTGATCGTTAACGATATGAATTGACATCAACACAATCCTCATAGACACGTGTTTACCAAATATCAACAACACAAGAAACAATCCTCATAGGCTACATCAATAAATTTCTCCAGTCAGTTGTCGTAGTAACTTAACATGTAATGCTCGTTGGGCTGGCAGGTGATGGTGTCCCAGATTAGGGGTCAATCATCACATCGTCTCCCGGCCAGGTGGGTCGGTCTGAGGACCCCATCTCGGTTCACCAGCGGGCCACATTAAGGTAGCCAATGGCGTATAGAACGAATATTTTCCAAGACTTGGCGCATGCTCCAAGACTTAGATGTCGTCTACAACACAATTACCTTATATGTAGCCGACCTTGCTATAACCCTAGACCCCCTGGTATCTATATAAACTAGGGGGTAGGGCTCGTAGAAGACATCAACGATCTCGTGGTAGACTAACCTGTACTTTGCATCCATGCCAAATCAATACAACACAAGCAAGACGTAGGATTTTATCTCCTAGGAGAGCCCGAACCTGTGTAAAATCCATTATCCGTGTTACCATCGCATCTAGACTACTAGCTCGGGACCCCTTACCCAAGATTTGCTGGAATCGACTTCGTCAGCAGGGATACTTCTCAAATTACTTAATCTTATTCCTCCAAGTTACGATTGTAGCGTCTACATGCAACTGATAGTAAAACCCTTCACTAATAGTCAAGCTACCACTAGGTAGACGATGGGTGCGGTATCCATGCTGAATCTTCAACAACATAATAAAGCCCTTGGGAGGCACCGACCTATGCGAAGTCGCAGAGCATGGCCATGCTATTTGAATCAAAAAAGGGAAATAAAAAACAAGTACAATATAATGGTGGATTTATTACCTCGATGAGAGAAACGATACTTTCATCGGGCTTACGAGGCTGTCGTCCATTGCTGCTATCAAGATCTATGCCCACGGAGGCCCTGCCAGCAATGAGACGAATGCGGCAGCGCAATAGGAGGATGTGATTGGAAGTGGCACAAATAAAAGGGGCTCTAACCGCCAAAACATAGGAACATGTCACTATCGAGTGCTGCAGGCGGGCCTAAAGCGGATGAAGACTCGCTTCAGAGTGGCAAAATGGAAATTATGTCCTTAAGGCTCCTCCCACATCGCCTAGAGCGGTCAAAGAATCTCCTCCTCAATATTGGTGGCCCACATTGGAGTTGCAAAATAGAAATTATGCCCTGAACGGTGCCCCGCCTCGACCAGAAGGGTCAACCGAGTCTCCTCATCACTACGGTTGACATGGCGAAACGATGGGTACCAGATGGAAGGAAATGACACATAGTTGATGTCAAATTGATGGCAATTGGCGGAGATGGCGCATGGGGGCACATACCTAATTTCTTTGCAACCATTAGTGGCACATACCAATATGCGGAAGTTTGAGTGGCAGGACTCAAATATGCAACTTTGGTAGTGGCACATACCATTTCCTTTTATTTTATTATAAATTTATGCAAAATAGGCACAAAGGTAAAAAACGTTGGTCAAATAAATGAAAAAATGTGCAAAATTTGGTTAGAAAATCTGGACCATTGGAATCTACCAAACCCCCCAGTAATCCTAATAAAGAATGTCAAGCTTCACATGTTGTTGTGATCTGGGATGAGTAGTTGTATGTATTAGCATCAAGTACATGGCATAAGGGTGTTGGATGAGCCAAGCATGCACCCTACTCGGCCAAAGTTTCAGCAAGTCCTCGCCACCTTCTCGAAGATGACCCAATGATTCGGTCTCTCCCGCGAGCACCGATGACATGGGAAGATGATTTAGGGCACGCAATTGAGGGGCACATGGATTGTGTGCCATTGATCTGCGCCAAGATTCGCATACTTGGGATGCATAGAAAGATTTCTATTTTCGCTTTTATCTGTAATGTGTTCTTATATCATGCAGATATACCTATTGGTGTGAGGCCATATACCTGTTCCATGGGGTGCCTTAACGGTGAAAACAGGAAATAACAAACACTTATATAATAGATAAGGGAAAATGATTCACCATGCCTTAGTTCTGGTACTCTTGTTGCTTCCTCTTTATTCTTCTCTCATGTTCATCAAAACATAATATCCACCTTCGGGCATCATTTGAGTACGCGAAAAGAATGATATCATTTTGTGTCCTCATAGATTGAAGCCTTCAAGATAACATGCCCCGCAACAGTATATTTGGTGCAAACAGGTACATATTTGGCTGCAAAGCTTGGTTTTCTTGTTTGTTCAAGAACAAGCTTTTAATATGTGGTATAGTTGGTCATTCTGATATTGATATTTTTCTTTATCGACTCAATGTACGATTGATCATTTGTGATCTTAGAACAAATTTTCTGTCCGATATATTCCATATTTTTAATTTGAAATTGTACGAAATGGAATCTTATGATGCGTATGTAAACAACGGGAACATATATATGTGTATAAAATCTATTGTCACAAGTTACAGACGCTGAAATTGAATTTTATGAACTTTAAAATCCATGTTTCTTCCTATGAAACTTAAACATTACGTAAATTTAATCGAGTCGTATATCATTATTGTAATATCATTGTTAGTAAAAAATAGTTGTTTTGAGTGATTGAGAATAATTTCATATTTGAAGGTCCGAACTTTTGAAAGGACAATGTTTGCAAGTTGTTAATAAAACTAACCCTAAAACCCCTAAATCCGTAAGCCCTAAATCCTAATAATCTACAAGTTACAAATAATGATGACGCCACAACTAATTGCAAATTAATAAAAGGAAACCTAAACCCCAAACTGTTGGGGAACGTAGTATTTTAAAATTTTCCTACGATCACGCAAGATCTATCTACCAGATGCATAGCAACGAGAGGGGAGAGTGTGTCTACGTATCCTCGTAGACCGGGAGCGGAAGCGTCAAGTGACGCGGTTGATGTTGTCGAACTTCTTCGCGATCCAACCGATCAAGCACCGAACGTACGGCACCTCCGCGTTCAGCACACGTTCAGCTTGATGACGTCCCACGAGCTCTTGATCCAGTTGAGCTTCACGGGAGAGTTTCGTCAGCACGACGGCGTGGTGACGGATATGATGTGTTCACCGGCGCAGGGCTTCTCCTAAGCTCCGCGACGGTACGACCGAGGTGTGATTCTGTGGAGGGGGGCACCGCACACGGCTAAAACAATTCAACTTATGTGTGTTTGGGTGCCCCCTGCCCCCGTATATAAAGGAGCAAGGGAGGAGGGGCCGGCCAACTCTCCTGGTGCGGCTAGGGAAGGGATTCCTACTAGGAATAGGATTGCAATCCTATTCCTAGTAGGATTCACCGAAAGGAAGAAGGGGGAAAGGAATAGGAGAGGTGGCGCCCCCCCCAATCCTAGTCCAACTAGGATTCCTAGGTGGGGGCGCCGGCCAGCCCTATGGGCTGCCTCTCTCTCACCCTTTAGGCCCACTATGGACCATCCCCTCTCGTAGGGGGTTCCGGTAACCCCCTCCGGCATTCCCGATAAATCCGAAACTTTTCCGGTATACTTCCGGTGTCCGAATATAGCCGTCCAATATATCAATCTTTATGTCTCGGACATTCCGAGACTCCTCGTCATGTCCGTGATCTCATCCGGGACTCCGAACTACCTTCGGTACATCAATACTTAAAAACTCATAATACCGATCGTCATCAAACGTTAAGCGTGCGGACCCTACGGGTTCGAGAACTATGTAGACATGACCGAGACTCATCTCTGGTCAATAACCAATAGCGGAACCTGGATGTTCATATTGGCTCCCACATATTCTACGAAGATCTTTTATCGGTCAGAACCG
This sequence comes from Secale cereale, assembly GCA_902687465.1. Taxonomy (NCBI): domain Eukaryota; kingdom Viridiplantae; phylum Streptophyta; class Magnoliopsida; order Poales; family Poaceae; genus Secale; species Secale cereale. The sequence goes on along the minus strand of LR738712.1, from coordinate 529,817,144 downwards.
CATAACAACATACGTTGTTCCTTTTGTCAAACGGTATGTTACTTGCCCGAGATTCGATCGTCGGTATCTTTATACCTAGTTCAATCTCGTTTACCGGCAAGTCTCTTTACTCGTTCCGTAACGCATCATCTCGTGACTAACTCATTAGTCCTTTGCTTGCAAGGCTTATTATGATGTGTGTTACCGAGAGGGCCCAGAGATACCTCTCCGACATTCGGAGTGACAAATCCTATTCTTGATCTATGCCAACACCACGAATACTTTCGGAGACACCTGTAGAGCATCTTTATGATCACCCAATTACGTTGTGACGTTTGATAGCACACAAGGTGTTCCTACGGTATTCGGGAGTTGCATAATCTCATAGTCATAGGAACATGTATAAGTCATGAAGAAAGCAATAGCAGTTAAACTAAACGATCAAAGTGCTATGCTAACGGATGGGTCTTGTCCATCACATCATTTTCCTAATGATGTGATCCCGTTGATCAAATGACAACTCATGTCTATGGCTAGGAAACATAACCATCTTTGATCAATGAGCTAGTCTAGTAGAGGCATACTAGGGACATACTGTTTTGTCTATGTATTCACACATGTACTAAGTTTCCGGTTAATATAATTCTAGCATGAATAAAAGACATTTATCATGATATAAGGAAATACAAATAACATCTTTATTATTGCCTCTAGGGCATATTTCCTTCAGTCTCCCACTTGAACTAGAGTCAATAATCTAGCTCACATCGCCATGTGATTTAATACCGATAGTTCACATCGTTATGTGAATAACACCCATAGTTCACATCGCCGTGTGACCAACACCCAAAGGGTTTACTAGAGTCAATAATCTAGTTCACATTGCTATGTGATTAATACCCAAGAGTAATAAGGTGTGATCATGTTTTGCTTGTGAGAGAAGTTTAGTCAACGGGTCTGTCACATTTAGATCCGTATGTATTTCGCAAATTTCTATGTCTACAATGCTCTGCATAGAGCTACTCTAGCTAATTGCTCCCACTTTCAATATGCATCCAGATTGATACTTAGAGTCATCTGGATTTAGTGTCAAAGTTTGCATCGGCGTAACCCTTTACGACGAACTCTTTATCACCTCCATAATCGAGAAACATTTCCTTAGTCATCCAGTTACTAAGGATAATTTTGACCGCTGTACAGTGATCTACTTCTGGATCGCTATTGTACCCCCTTGACAAACTTATGGCAAGGTACACAACATGTTTGGTACACAGCATGGCATACTTTATAGAACCTATGGATGAGGCATAGGGAATGACTTTTCATTCTCTCTATATTTTTCTGCCGTGGTCTGGCTTTGAGTCTTACTCAACTTCACACCTTCCAAGTCAGGCAAGAACTTCTTCTTTGACTGATCCATTTTGAACTATTTCAAAATCTTATCAAGGTATGTACTCATCGAAAGTCTTATCAAGCGTCTTGATCTATCTCTATAGATTTTGATGCCTAATATGTAAGCAGCTTTACCAAGGTCTTTCTTTGAAAAATTCCTTTCAAATACTCCTTTATGCTTTCCAGAAAATTCTACATCATTCCCGATCGACAATATGTCATTCACATATACTTATCAGAAAGGTTGTAGTGCTCCCACTCACTAATTGTAAATACAGGCTTCACCGCAAGTCTGTATAAATCTATATGCTTTGATCAACTTATCAAAGCGTATATTCCAACTCTGAGATGCTTGCACCACTCCATAGATGGATCGCTGGAGCTTGCATACTTTGTTAGCACCTTTTGGATCGACAAAACCTTCTGGTTGCATCATATACAACTCTTCTTTGAGATATCCATTTAGGAATGCAGTTTTGACATCCATTTGCCAGATTTCATAATCATAAAATGCGGCAATCGCTAACATGATTCGGACAGACTTAAGCATCGCTACAGGTGAGAGAGTCTCATCGTAGTCAACTCCTTGAACTTGTCGGAAACCTTTCGCAACAAGTCGAGCTTTGTAAACAGTAATATTACCGTCTGCGTCGGTCTTCCTCTTGAAGATCCATTTATTTTCGATGGCCTGCCGATCATCGGGCAAGTCAACCAAAGTCCATACTTTGTTCTCATACATGGATCCCATCTCAGATTTCATGGCTTCAAGCCATTTTGCGGAATCTGGGCTCATCATCGCTTCCTCATAGTTCGTAGGTTCATCATGGTCTAGTAACATGATTTCCAAAACTGGGTTGCCGTACCACTCTGGTGCGGAACGTACTCTGGTTGATCTACGACGTTCAGTAGAAACTTGATCCGAAGTTTCATGATCATTATCATCAACTTCCTCACTAATTGGTGTAGGAATCACTGGAACAATTTCCTGTGATGTACTACTTTCCAATATGGGAGAAGGTACAATTACCTCATCAAGTTCTACTTTCCTCCCACTCACTTCTTTCGAGAGAAACTCTTTTTCTAGAAAGGATCCGTTCTTAGCAACGAATATTTTGCCTTCGGATCTGTGATAGAAGGTGTACCCAACAGTCTCTTTTGGGTATCCTATGAAGACACATTTTTCCGACTTGGGATCGAGCTTATCAGGTTGAAGTGTTTTCACATAAGCATCGCAGCCCCAAATTTTAAGAAACAACAACTTTGGTTTCTTGCCAAACCACAGTTCTTAAGGCATTGTCTCAACGGATTCAGATGAGGCCCTTATTTAACGTGAATGCAGCTGTCTCTAATGCATGACCCAAAACGATAGTGGTAAATCGGTAAGAGACATCATAGATCGTACCATATCTAATAAAGTACGGTTACGACGTTCGGACACACCATTACGCTGTGGTGTTCCGGGTGGCGTGAGTTGTGAAACTATTCCACATTGTTTCAAATGAAGACCAAACTCGTAACTCAAATATTCTCCTCCATGATTAGATCGTAGAAGCTTTATTTTCTTGTTACGATGATTCTCTACTTCACTCTGAAATTCTTTGAACTTTTCAAATGTTTCAGACTTGTGTTTCATTAAGTAGATATACCCATATCTGCTCAAATCATCAGTGAAGGTCAGAAAATAACGATACCCGCCGCGAGCATCAACACTCATTGGTCTGCATACATCAGTATGTATGATTTCCAACAAATATGTTGCTCGCTCCATAGTTCCGGAGAACGGAGTTTTAGTCATCTTGCCCATGAGGCATGGTTCGCAAGCACCAAGTGATTCATAATCAAGTGATTCCAAAAGTCCATTATTATGGAGTTTATTCATGCGTTTTACACCAATATGACTTAAACGGCAGTGCCACAAATAAGTTGCACTATCATTATTAACCTTGCATCTTTTAGCTTCAATATTATGAATATGTGTATCACACGATCGAGATCCAACAAACTATTTTCATTGGGTGTATGACCATAGAAGGTTTTATTCATGTAAACAGAACAACAATTATTCTCTAACTTACATGAATAACCGTATTGCAATAAACATGATCAAATCACATTCATGCTCAACACAAACACCAAATAAGAGTTATTTAGGTTCAACACTAATCCCGAAAGTATAGGGAGTGTGCGATGATGATCATATCAATCTTGGAATTGCTTCCAATACACATCGTCACTTCATCCTTTAACTAGTTTATGTTCATTATGCAACTCCCACTTCAAGTTACTACTCTTTAGCAACTGAACCAATATCAAATACCGAGGGGTTGCTATGAACACTAGTAAAATACACATTAATAATCTGTATATCAAATATACCTTTGTTCACTTTGCCATCCTCCTTATCCGCCAAGTATCTAGGGCAGTTCCACTTTTAGTGACCATTTCCTTTGCAGTTATAAGCACTTGTTTCAGGCTTGAGTTTAGCTTTGGGTTTCTTCACGGGAGTAGCAACTGACTTGCTATTCCTTTTGAAGTTCCCTTTCTTTCCCTTTGCCCTTTACTTGAAACAAGTAGTCTTGTTAACCATCAACACTTGATGTTTTTTCATGATTTCTACCTTCGCCGACTTCAGTATCGCGAAGAGCTGGGAATTCCTTTCGTCATCCCTTGCATATTATAGTTCATCACGAAGTTCTACTAACTTGGTGATAGTGACTACAGAACTTTGTCAATTACTATCTTATCTGGAAGATTAACTCCCACTTGATTAAAGTAATTGTAGTACCCAGACAATCTGAGCACATGCTCATTGGTTGAGCTATTCTCCTCCATCTTGTAGGCAAAGTACTGTCAGAGGTCTTATACCTCTCGACACGGGCATGAGTATGAAATACTAATTTCAACTCTTGGAACATCTTATATGCTCCGTGGCGTTCAAAACGTTTTTGAAGTCCCGGTTCTAAGCCGTAAAGTATGGTGCACTTAAACTATCAAGTAGTCATTATATCGAGCTTTTGTCAAAACGTTCATAACGTCTACATCTGCTCCTGCAATAGGTCTGTCACCTAGCGGTGCATCAAGGACATAATTCTTCTGTGCAGCAATGAGGATAATCCTCAAATCACGGAACAATTCCGCATCTCTGCTACTAACATCTTTCAACTTAGTTTTCTCTAGGAACATATGAAAAATAAACGGGGAGCAACACCGCGAGCTATTGATCTACAACATAGATATGCTAATACTACCAGGACTAAGTTCATGATAAATTAAAGTTCAATTAATCATATTACTTAAGAACTCCCACTTAGATAGACATCCCTCCGGTCATCTAAATGATCACGTGATCCAAATCAACTAAACCATGTCCGATCATCACGTGAGATGGAGTAGTTTCAATGGTGAACATCTTATGTTGATCATATCTACTATATGATTCACGCTCGACCTTTCGGTCTCCAGTGTTCCGAGGCCATATCTGCATATGCTAGGCTCGTCAAGTTTAACCCGAGTATTCTGCGTGTGCAAAACTGGCTTACACCCGTTGTATTTGAACGTAGAGCTTATCACACCCGATCATCACGTGGTGTCTCGGCACGACGAACTTTCGCAACGGTGCATACTCAGGGAGAACACTTATACCTTGAAATTTAGTAAGGGATCATCTTATAATACTACCGTCGAACTAAGCAAAATAAGAAGCATAATAAGATAAACATCACATGCAATCAAAATATGTGACATGATATGGCCATCATCATCTTGTGCTTTTGATCTCCATCTCCAAAGCACCGTCATGATCACCTTCGTCACCGGCGCGACACCTTGATCTCCATCGTAGCATCGTTGTCGTCTCGCCAACTATTGCTTCTACAACTATCGCTACCGTTTAGTGATAAAGTAAAGCAATTACATGGCGATTGCATTTCATACAATAAAGCGACAACCATATGGCTCCTGCCAGTTGCCGATAACTTTACAAAACATGATCATCTCATACAAAACCGTATAACTCATCATGTCTTGACCATATCACATCACAACATGCCCTGCAAAAACAAGTTAGACGTCCTCTACTTTGTTTGTTGCAAGTTTTACGTGGCTGCTACGGGCTTAGCAAGAGCCGTTCTTACCTACGCATACAAAACCACAACGATGTTTCGTCAAGTATGTGCTGTTTTAACCTTCACAAGGACCGGGCGTAGCCACACTTGATTCAGCTAAAGTGAGAGAGACAGACACCCGCCAGTCACCTTTAAGCAACGAGTGCTCGTAACGGTGAAACCAGTCTCGCGTAAGCGTACGCGTAATGTCGGTCCGGGCCGCTTCATCTCACAATACCGCCGAAGCAAAGTATGACATGCTGGTAAGCAGTATGACTAGTATCGTCCACAATCTCATTGTGTTCTACTCGTGCATATCATCTACGCATAGACCTGGCTCTGATGCCACTGTTGGGGAACGTAGTATTTTAAAATTTTCCTACGATCACGCAAGATCTATCTACCAGATGCATAGCAACGAGAGGGGAGAGTGTGTCTACGTACCCGCGTAGACCGGGAGCGGAAGCGTCAAGTGACGCGGTTGATGTTGTCGAACTTCTTCGCGATCCAACCGATCAAGCACCGAACGTACGGCACCTCCGCGTTCAGCACACGTTCAGCTTGATGACGTCCCACGAGCTCTTGATCCAGTTGAGCTTCACGGGAGAGTTTCGTCAGCACAACGGCGTGGTGACGGATATGATGTGTTCACCGGCGCAGGGCTTCTCCTAAGCTCCGCGACGGTACGACCGAGGTGTGATTCTGTGGAGGGGGGCACCGCACACGGCTAAAACAATTCAACTTATGTGTGTTTGGGTGCCCCCTGCCCCCGTATATAAAGGAGCAAGGGAGGAGGGGCCGGCCAACTCTCCTGGTGCGGCTAGGGAAGGGATTCCTACTAGGAATAGGATTGCAATCCTATTCCTAGTAGGATTCACCGAAAGGAAGAAGGGGGAAAGGAATAGGAGAGGTGGCGCCCCCCCAATCCTAGTCCAACTAGGATTCCTAGGTGGGGGCGCCGGCCAGCCCTATGGGCTGCCTCTCTCTCACCCTTTAGGCCCACTATGGACCATCCCCTCTCGTAGGGGGTTCCGGTAACCCCCTCCGGCATTCCCGATAAATCCGAAACTTTTCCGGTATACTTCCGGTGTCCGAATATAGCCGTCCAATATATCAATCTTTATGTCTCGGACATTCCGAGACTCCTCGTCATGTCCGTGATCTCATCCAGGACTCCGAACTACCTTCGGTACATCAATACTTAAAAACTCATAATACCGATCGTCATCAAACATTAAGCGTGCGGACCCTACGGGTTCGAGAACTATGTAGACATGACCGAGACTCATCTCTGGTCAATAACCAATAGCGGAACCTGGATGTTCATATTGGCTCCCACATATTCTACGAAGATCTTTTATCGGTCAGAACCGCATAACAACATACGTTGTTCCTTTTGTCAAACGGTATGTTACTTGCCCGAGATTCGATCGTCGGTATCTTTATACCTAGTTCAATCTCGTTTACCGGCAAGTCTCTTTACTCGTTCCATAATGCATCATCTCGTGACTAACTCATTAGTCCTTTGCTTGCAAGGCTTATTATGATGTGTGTTACCGAGAGGGCCCAGAGATACCTCTCCGACATTCGGAGTGACAAATCCTATTCTTGATCTATGCCAACACCACGAATACTTTCGGAGACACCTGTAGAGCATCTTTATGATCACCCAGTTACGTTGTGACGTTTGATAGCACACAAGGTGTTCCTACGGTATTCGGGAGTTGCATAATCTCATAGTCATAGGAACATGTATAAGTCATGAAGAAAGCAATAGCAGTTAAACTAAACGATCAAAGTGCTATGCTAACGGATGGGTCTTGTCCATCACATCATTCTCCTAATGATGTGATCCCGTTGATCAAATGACAACTCATGTCTATGGCTAGGAAACATAACCATCTTTGATCAATGAGCTAGTCTAGTAGAGGCGTACTAGGGACATACTGTTTTGTCTATGTATTCACACATGTACTAAGTTTCCGGTTAATACAATTCTAGCATGAATAAAAGACATTTATCATGATATAAGGAAATACAAATAACATCTTTATTATTGCCTCTAGGGCATATTTCCTTCACAAACCCTAATAGTAAACAGTAAACCTAATAATCTACAATGTATAATTAGTAATGCCATTGAAACTTTTGCGAAAAAAATGGAAACCCTAAAGCTTAAGTTGTAAGTCATAAAGTAAGACTGCTAGATACAGTACATGATACCCTAAACACTTAGGCGTAATCCAAAGTAAGATCTCTATGTTTGCTAAATGACTAACGTATACTGTAACCACTAAACCCTAAACTAAGTGTAAGCACTAAACCCTAAACCCTAGAATAAGTGTATTTAGAAATAGAAAACCATAGACCCTAAACTATGGACATTAAATTGTAAACTAGGATTAATACTTTTACCATTTAACTGCCTAAAACTTAAAGGTTTAATGAACGATAACACTAAACATTAAAGTAATTCTATGGAAAATATAAACAAAATGTACACAACGTAAAACACTAAACCCTATATTGTAATACCTAGAATTAAAGCAGAAGTCAAAGGGTCATGCAAACTATAAATTGCAAATAGTATCAGTAAGACAAATTGTCAATTGTAAAAGGCATACATTTTAAAGATGAAAATACATGTGTTGATGCCGTATAGGATATGTACAATTAATGTTTGTGTAATACTACTTGTAATTACTGGCTATCACAACATGAAAAGCAAGATGTAGATATGTGGAATAAAAACAATGTTGTTTCAGTATTTATTACAAGTATAGTGTTTGGGATGAAATAATACTAATTCGTTTATGTACAACTGATTGTAACAAATGTGAATATAATTTGACATCAGGAAAAGATGGAAACGATCGTAATATAAGGATCTAGTATTGAATCAACAAAACAAAAAATGTAGTACAATTCCTAAAAAACAAGGATAAAAAATGTTGCATCCAATAGGATAAATTGCCGTGAGAATATCATAAAATAAACAAAATAGAATCATGACCAAGACTAATACGAAAACTCCACAAGGACTATAATTTAGACATTTGGATAGACATACAATGATTTAGTCATTCAGTGAGTGAATGAGACGTGTAGTAAGTTTTGGCACTAAGTTTCAATGAACAGAACTTAATGTTCATCTATACTTTTGAATTGGGCGCATTAGGATGGAGCAGTGGGAGATGCAACGTTTGACAACGCCAGCTTCCTTAGTGTAATGGCGCATGCGGTGGGATATAATTTCAGTAGTTCTTGGGGCAACTTCTCAGTGCACTACTATTGCCATTATACTCCACTCACCAACCCTTTCTTCCATGTCGATTCCCTTTACGGTCTCCTGCTTGTGTTCGACTTTGGCGTCGATGATGTGGTAGAGGAGCCAAAAGATCCTCTGGTCGAGCTTTGGGCCTCGAGGGACGAGGCCATGGAGGATCTTGCACAATAAGAGGTAGGGGAGGATGAGCTTGCACTACAAAAAAAGACACATCCGTGACATTATGGCCCGAACAAAAACTTTTTCTGTCATGGTTATGACACTTCTATGATGATAATTGTGACAAGAACACATATCTTCATAGATGTGGTGGGATCCCACTTCTATCACAAAAAAATCATGATAGAAAATGGGTTTTCATCCTGGGCCGGCAGGAGACGCACCTGCATGACATTCTTTGGGCCGTCTATGACGTAAAAAACCGTTGTAGAAGCTACATACTAAACACGAGCGATCGATACCACCACGTACTAAAGCCTATCGATTGATACCTTCGCTGCTAACTGAACCTGAGCGATTCCTTCGCTGCTAACTGAACTCGACTGATTCCTTCGCTACTAACCGAACCCAATCGAACCTTCTCGCTGCTCACTGAAGCCGACCGAGCCCCCTTGCGAGACATAGCCAGTCGGTGTGTTGGGTTGCCTCTCGATGAATAGTGCCTATTACTGTCGCGCGCGCGATACGTAGAACGAGTCAAGACGTGTGGTGAGTCTAGTCGGTCGGTTGGCTGTGGATGAATATTCCCGATGGGGGATGGACGAACATGACCCCGTGGTTGCCGCTGGATGAACAGGACCCCGAGGAGGCCGTCACACCCCAGCCGGTTGGGGGTGGATGAACATGCCCCTGGGGAGGCTGGATGAATAGTAGCCGATGGAGGCTGGAGGAAGCCGATGGTGGATGATCAGTCACTTGTGGAGGCTGGAGCAAAGACAATAGACGGTGGATGAACAGTAGCCCATGAAGTCCCGTTTGCGGTGTGCCACACCCTTCCCGATGAATAGGACCCCGTTTCGAGCATAGGCACTTGGAGAGAAGTACGTTTCCTCTGTTTTGCTGTACACTACAATCCTCCCGATGAAGAGGACCCCGTTCGATCGTAGGCAGTTGGAGAGAAGTATGTTTCCTCCATTTTGCGGTACACCACACCCTCTCGATGAACAAGATCCCGTTTTGATAGTAGGCGGTGAAACAAAAGGCCGTTTCCTTTGTTCTACGATAAGCTAGATCTCGTTTCGGCTGTTCCGTCCAAGTTGGATGGCTCCCGATGATCAGTATGCATTCCAACCTAGTCGGTTGCCTCCCGATGAACGCGATGTTGTTTCCTCCGTTCCGACCCAGCCAGTTAGCTATCGATGAACAGGACGCTGTCGCTGTACGCGTTTGAGACCACGCCTAAATGTACGCATGTGGCCCTCTTTTTTGCAGCGTGGCTATGCTTATGTGTACACGATTTAGACGGGACTGCTTGAACTGCTACCGCTCCTTACTCGGCCATGGTCAATCGTCGCAGATGGACCAATCGACCGGTGTGTATGTACATGTTTGTGACCAAACAAACAACGCTACATACGCTTCGATCGGGGGGGGGGGGGTTCCCAACTGCCCGGGAGGATAAGTACACACTTCCTTGCGTTCAAAAATATAGACGGTGGATCCAAGCAGTCAGAGGGGATTCATTTTTTTGCGCGTAATAAGGAGACACTTCCTTGTGTGCGAAGATGTAACTGGTGGGTCCAGCTGTCAGCCTCACCACGCACAATCATCTTCTGATGGCCGTCATTCGTTTACCACATTGACCATGCCGAGCTGACAGCAGCCAGGCGGTGAACGACGATGAGGCCTGATAACCCACAAGTATAGGGGATCAATTGTAACCTATTTCGATAAGTAAGAGTGTCGAACCCAACGAGGAGCTAAGGGTAGAACAAATATTCCCTCAAGTTCTATCGACCACCGATACAACTCTACGCACGCTTGACGTTCGCTTTACCTAGAACAAGTATGAAACTAGAAGTACTTTGTAGGTGTAACAAGATAGATTTGCAAGATAATAAAGGGCACGTAAATAAAAACTAGGGGCTATTTAGATAATGTAACGCCCCGGACACACCCGCCGGTGGTCGTTACTCCTGGCGGGATCTAGACTGGCCTCACATATCAATACTAGTTTTTTCTGCGCACTTTGTCCTCACTCGTGCGCACCCGGGACCAACTTCTTGGTCGGTCACCCATCCTGAAACTACTCCAAGCTGAGCACACTTAACTTTGGAGTTCTATCTGAATGGGCTCCCGAAAAAGAAGGAATTCCTTATTGATATGAGTAGTCTATCACCCCTAATAAGCCAGGCTATCACATACACCCCCACTCAGAGGAACCGATGTCCTTGTCGGGCCACAGGAACGTTCCCTCTTGGCACACATGTATGTGCTTCTAGTCCGACACATGTGACATGACGTGTGCCACGACGGGTCACAAACGTCATGCACAACATGACCGCACACCTGTCCGCAAACATCCGTGTAACCGCGAGGGTCGGCTCTGATACCAACTTGTAACGGCCCAGACACACCCGTCGGTGGTCGTTACTCCTGGCGGGATCTAGACTGGCCCCACATATCAATACTAGTCTTTTCTGCGAACTTTGTCCTCACTCGTGTGCACCCGGGAGCAACTTCCCCGTTGGTCACCCATCCTAAAACTACTCCAAGCAGAGCACGCTTAACTTTGGAGTTCTGTCCGAATGGGCTCCCGAAAAAGAAGGAATTCCTTATTGATATGAGTAGTCTATCATCCCTAATAAGCCAGGCTATCACAGATAAAGACGCAACTAAGTTAGTTTTAGTAAAGAGCCTTTTTTCACAAGAAAGTTATTTGTCCCTAGGCAATTGATAACTAGACCGGCAATCATTATTGCAATTTTACATGAGCCATAAGCTAACATACTTTCTCTTCTTGCATCATATGCACTTATGATTGAAACTCTAGCAAACATCCGTAACTACTAAAGATCATTAAGGTAAAACCCAACCATAGCATTATAAGGTATCAAGTCCTCTTTACTCCCATACGCAAACAACCTACTTACTCGGGTTTAAGCTTCTGTCACTCTAGCAACCCATCATAAGCAAATCATGAACATATTGCAAACCCTACAACGGGTATCCCTCACGCTTGCGTGACACGGAAAGCACCATAGGACAACACCAATAAAAAAACATGCAACTCAAACCAATCACGATCATCAGTCAACCCATATGACAAAACAGATCTACTCAAACAACATAGGATAGCCATACATCATTACGAAATAATATATAGCGTTGAGCAGCAAGTTTAAGTAGAGATTACAACGAGTAGAAGAGGTGTTACACCGCTGCATAGAGGGGGAGAGAGTTGGTGATGAAGGCGGCGAAGTTGTTGTTGTAGATTGTCGTCACGATGATGGCCCCGACGACGTTCTGGTGCCACCGGGAGAGAGGGGGAGAGAGAGCCCCCTCCTTCTTCTTCTTCCTTGAGGGGAGAAGGTTTTCCCCTCTAGTGCATGGACTCCATGGTGGCGGAGGGGCGGGACCCCTCCGAGATTGGATCTCTCTCTGTTTCCTTCTGTCTCTGTGCTCCCTGATTCTGGACTTTCACCGTTTCTTATATTCCCGGAGATCCGTAACGCCGAATGGGCTGAAAGTTTAACACGATTTTTATCCAGATATTGGCTTTTTTGCGGCGAAAGAAGGGCACCAACCTCCTTATGGAGTGGCCACAAGGGTTAGGGGCGCCCCCACCCCCCTAGGCGCGCCCTCCATCCTTGCGGGCCCCTCGGGCATCGTCTTGCATTGATTATTTTTCCCAAAAATCACATATATTCCAAAAAAATCTCCATAAATTTTTATCCCGTTTGGACTCCGTTTGATATGGATTTTCTGCGAAAAAAAAACATGCAACAAACAGGAACTGGCACTGGGCACTGGATCAATATGTTAGTCCCAAAAAATAGTATAAAAGGTTGCCAAAAGTATGTAAAACTTAATCAAAAATTATAGATACGACGGAGAAGTACCAGCATCCCCAAGCTTAATTCCTGCTCGTCCTCGAGTAGGTAAATGATAAAAAAGTTAATTTTTGATGTGGAATGCTACCTAGCATAATCTTGATCATGTAATCTAATCATGGCATGAATATTAAGACACGAGTGATTCAAAGTAATAGTCTATCATTTCACATAAAAGAATTTACTACTCGGGCATCCCAAGCCTTTCAAAATATGAATGCTAAAGAACGTTATCCCTACAAAATCATATAGTCTTTATGCTCCATTTTCTTAACACAAGATACCCCTCATGCCCATCCCGATGTCATCCAAGCAATTACTTTCATATTCTACCTTCTCAAGCCTTTTTTTCAAATTTTTTACGCAATATATGAGCGCGAGCCATGGACATAGCACTATGGGTGGAATAGAAGGTGGTGATAGGAAAAAGGAGGGAGAAAGTCTCACATCAACTAGGCAAATCAATGGACTATGGAGATGTCCATCAATCGATATCAGTGTGATTGAGTAGGGATTGCCATGTAACAGATGCACTAGAGCTATAAGTGTATGAAAGCTCAAAAACTAACTAGTGGGTGTGCATCAACTTGCTTGCTCATGAAGACCTAGGGCATTTGAGGAAGCCCATCGTTGGAATATACAAGCCAAGTTCTATAATGAAAAATTCCCACTAGCATATGAATTTGACAACATAGGAGACTCTCTATCATGAAGAACATGGTGCTATTCTGAAGCACAAGTGTGGAAAGAGATAGTAACATTGTCCCTTCTCTCTTTTTCTCTCAATTTTTTATTTTCTTTTTCTTTTTTTGGGCTCATTGGCCTCTTTTTTTGGGCTTATTTGACCTCTTTTATTTATTTGGGCTTCATTGGCTGTCAGGCCCAAGATGCGATTCTATCCCGATCACGTGACACTTACGTGATTGGGGCACAACCGCATTTCGGGCGCTTAGCAAGATGGATATCATTACATCGTACCATTACATACATACATGGGGGATACAACAATACATACAAGTCACATGAATACAACATCATCAATACAAGGCATTCGACTACGGATGCAAACATGAAAAGCACAACGACATCCATCTGCTATCCCAGGCTGCCGACCAGGAACCTAACCCAAGACTGAAGAAGAAGAAGAAGAAGAAAGAACTCCAATACAAAGGACAACGCTCTCACGTCAAGTCACCGGAAACCTGCACCTGCACCAGTTGTTGTAGTATCTGTGAGCCACGAGGACTCAGCAATCCCATAACCATGGGTAACAAGACTAGCAAAGCTTAATGGGTAGGAAGAGGTAAAGTGGTGAAGGTTGCAGCAGCGGCTAAGCAATAATATGGTGGCTAACTTACGAGTACAAGAATAAGATGAGCATCTACGCAAACGGTCGCAAACTAGTAGTGATCGCTAAATATCCTGAACTACCTATGAGTCAAACATAACCCCACCGTGTTCTCTTCTCAAAGTGAAAAGATGCAGTCAAGGTTACTCACATAGTTGTGTTTTTTACTTCAGATCCTCTGTCAAGTTTTCTACAACCGGACATTAACAAATTCCAATCTGCCACATAACCACGGGCACGGCTTTCGAAAGATCATAACCCTGCAGGGGTGTCCCAACTTAGCCCATCACAAGCTCTCACGATCAGCAAAAGTAATAATAATATTACCCCTTATCTTAAGGACAATCCGATCAGGCTCGGTATCACGGTGCACAAGACATTTCGACAATGGTAAAACAAGTCCAGCAAGACCTCCCGACGTGCCGACACCCTGATAGTAGCCGCGTGTATCTCGTCTCAGGCCACAACCGGATAGGTGATCCTACAGGAGCCAGATACCTCGAGTTTCTCCGTGGCGGTCCCGCAGTCTCCCCGTTTGGGACCAACACCATTAGCACTGCCCCCCTGCTATGTAGAAGAATCCACAGGTAGCGCTAACTCCCTATGCAATTTAATTAATTAATTAAGTTGTTATTATGAGCAAATTAAAACCAATGTTGGGCCTTGCTGGAGAAGTTTTATTCAAAGACGAACTGTCAAGGGGTCCCCATATACCCAACCGTGTAAGGAACTCAAAATCAAGGAACATAATGCCGGTTTATCGGCTCCTAAGGTGGCATGAGTGGAACAAAACACCGAGCAAAAGGCCAAGCCTTCCACCCATTGCCAAGTATATAGGTGTGTTAATAATAATAATAGATATTGTGATATTCCAACAACAAGTTCCAACATGGAACGATCTTCATCTTCACCTGCAACTAACAACACTATAAGAGGGGCTGAGCAAGCGGGTAACATAGCCAAACAATGGTTTGCTAGGAAGGTGTCAAAGGTTAGAGGTTTCATGGCAACAAGGAGAGGGGCTGACAATAATGATGGGTAGCGCGACATATAACGATAGCATCGAGACAACTAAGCATGGCAATGATAGTAAAGGTATCCCAGGTGATGGTCATCTTGCCTGAGATCCCACAAGGAAGAAGAACGGATCCACGAAGAAGACGAAGACGAAGCCACGAAGACGAACCACATGTAGACGAACGAATCCTCACGAACGCAACGGAACAAGCACTAACAAGAAGAAGCAAGCAATACGGTAAACACACAACACAAGAACATGACGATATGCTCAACCAAGTAGGATGCAAGACAAGTCTATATATGATGCAATTCATGTCAAGGGATGAAGCACACAAGAACAACACAAGACAACAAGTTTAAATGAGGCCGGAAACTACACATAACAATTCCGGTAAGCCCTCATATGCATATTTTGAAAATAGTCCAGATCTGAACAAACCTTAAGTTAAAGTTGTTAAACAGCAGGTTAACATGCACCATGATGATCTACACGAAATTCTAATCAAGTTTCATATAAAGTTTGTTTAATTCGGAGCTACGGTCTAGAAGATATGAGCAAAACAAGTCAAACAAGTCAACGGTGCAAGATGCACCCAAACATCAAGCAAACACACTCCAAATAGGTAAACAACACGATATTATGATTCTACATGCACAATCACACAAGTTTCATATATGACACGCTCAAAACGGAGCAACGGTTCAACACATACACATGAAACAAGATATAACAACAAGCTGAAGTTAACAGCCACATAGAAACTTTGGAGCAAGTTAAATATATGCTACAACACCCAAACATGATAACAAGAAGCATGGATGTGAAGTAGACATGATACTTAACAAGAATAAACTTACAACACACCCAAAAGCTTGCTGGAACACATTTAAACAAGCATGGCAAGTTGCAATAAAATTATCCAGACTTCGCCAAAATCTGGGAAGGCAAAAAACATCATCACGATGCTGCCTTCGGAGGCACAAAACAACAAGCACATCAACTCTAATAAGAACATAAAGAGCAAGGACATGTAGTAGACATATCCTACAACAAACAACTCCATTGTAGCAACTCCATAGGAGGCATGGATCAATAGCAACAAGCTCCACCAAATTGAACATGCTGATAAAATCCTGACAGGTATAATTTATAGCAACTTGAGAGCAAGAAATAAATAAGCTACAACAGGTCATATGAGCAAGTAAGGGCATGAATGGATAGACAATAACATGGAGAACAAGACATGATCATTAGCCACTCCAAAACAAGCATGGATTTGAGTGGGGCATCAAGCAAACATAGCATCAGGTTATAACAGATTCCAGACTTAGCAGTTTTTTCACTAAGTATAAAACAGTAACAACAACATGGCATGTTTGCAAGCATGTTTAAGTCACCTCAAGGCATATCATGGAAAGTGAATTGCACCACATCAAAGACCATATGATTGTGCTTCTAAAACATAAAGACATGTGGCATGAAGACAAACACATCAATAGCAAAGAGCAAGTGAAATCAGCATCTCATAACAAGTTTCAGCACTTAACAACCACATGCACTTTTGCAACAGAGATTAACATGGCAAGATGGCACCTAACATGAATGCTACAACAACCAACATGTATAACACTTCACAATGAACATTTTGACATATCATATGCTCCATTTGGATAAACATGCACCAAGTTATCACATCTCAAACATGGCATAAAAATAACAAGTAGCAGCAGTTTATAACAAGTAGCACTCTTGCAACAGATATTAGGGCATCTAGATGAAGTAAAACAAGCATGGCACAATGTAACAAAGTGTAGAGCATATCACAACGATCGTTTTGACATATTATACGCATCATTTGGACATACACATAGAAAGTTACAGGCATGCAAAGATGCAACAAAATACTGACAGAAAAAGGACTTAGTGGAAATTAGACCTCCGTAGGGGTGGACATGTCCAGAGGGCATCGGACATGTTCGATGGGCTGGGCCCACATGGGAGTGTCACGGGGAGGAGGAGGAAGCGGACATGTCCGGTCCCGGCCGGACATGTCCGTCCGTGACGGTTGGAGACGCAGCAGTCGGAGCTCCGGCGAGCTCGTCGCAGCAGCGCGGCAGCACGGCCCGATGCGGCGACGGGAAGGCGTGCAGGGGCAGAGGATGCCGATGGAGGCCCAGGGCTTGGCAGATTCGCCTGGATCTGGCCGGACGTCGGCGTGGGGCGGTGGTGTTCGTCTCCGGCGGCGGCCGGAGTTGCAAGCAGCACGACGGCGGCAGGGAAGCTCGTCGGGGAGGAGCGGGGCGGCTCGGCGGCGGGCTTGCCTAGGCCGGCGGCGACGGATCCGGTCGGAGGCGGGGACTAGCAGGCGGCGGGGCGGGGCTCCCATGCGGCCGGCGACGGCGAGGGTTGACCAGCGGCGGGGATCTTCACGGCGGCGGCGGGGAGCGGCTCGAGGGAACGGAGGGAGCGGGAGGAGCGAGGAGGTGCGCGTGGTGCTAGCGCTCGGGGGCGCGGCGGCTGGGTCGGGCCCTGTTCGGCCCGGGGGCGGGCCTGGCCCGGGCCGGGAGGGCTGGCGGCGGCGGGAGGAGCAGGGGGGACAGGTGGCGCGCTGGGAGAGGCCGAGAGTGGCGGCTCGCGACAGAGCCAAGTGGAGGAGGGAGGTGGAGACGCCGGATCCGAGGGAGAAGGCTAGGAGGCTAGGGTTAGGCTAGGTTTAGGCC
>LR738712.1:529759437-529790134 GCA_902687465.1 Secale cereale | reverse complement strand
AGATCCCGATCGGGCGGTCTGCAACGGAGGGGGGTAGTGTAGGTGGGCTAGACGGGCTGTGTAGAAGACCTTCAGGCTGAAAGGAGAGAAGAGAGAGAGCCCGCGGGGTGGTTTTCGGAGACCAAAAACGTCGGACGATTAAACCGGCGACTAGTGCCGCTATATATATCCGTTGGGCTATCAAACGGACTCCGAATGTGATGAAATTTGGCAGGCGGCCTGTCTACACTATAATAAGACAACACACCAAGTTTCAACCCATTCCGAGAACATTTTCCGGCCACTCATAAAATAAATATTCGGAGGCGCCGCGGGCGCGTGTGAGTGTGTCTGGGCTCAGAACGGACAACGGAAAGGACGGGCGGACTCGAACGGATGCAAGTTTGGAAACATGAGGATGCAACACACATGATGACATGGCAAAAATGCAACACGCAAGCAGATGACATGGCAAAGACAATGAATAATTGGCTGACACCTGGCGCACCGGTCTCGGGGTGTCACATTGGCCTCTTTTATTTATAATCTCACATGGGAAAATGTTCTAATAATGATGATCATTACACTTTTACTTACTTACTACTCGATATTACAACTCGATACTAGAACAAAGTATGACTCTATATGAATGCCTCCGGTGGTGTACCGGGATGTGCAACGATCTAGCATAGCAATGACATAAAAAAGGGACAAGCCATGAAAACATCATGCTAGCTGTCTTACGATCATGGAAAGCAATATGACAATGTTGATGTGTGTCATAACAAATGGAATGGTGGAGTTACATGGCAATATATCTCGAAATTGCTATGGAAATGCCATAATAGGTAGGTATGGTGGCTGTTTTGAGGAAGGGTGTAAGGTGGTTTGATGCACCGACGAGAATTGCGCGGTACTAGAGTGACTAGCAAGGTGGAAGGGTGAGAGTGCGTATAATCCATGGACTCAACGTAGTCATAAAAAACTCACATACTTATTGCAAAAACCTACTTAGCCCTCAAAGAAAAATACTACGAAGCATGCCCCTAGGGGTGAGGTTGGTAGGAGTTAACCATCGCGCGTCCCCGACCTTCACGCAAAGATAAACAATCAATATACAATGCACGCCAATTTGGTTACATAGTTAGGAGACCATATGTGTATCTTACGGGAATCACAAACCTTAACACCAATATTCTTACTAAACTAGTACCTCCCACATATTAGCATCTCTATATCGCAAAACTATTGCAAGGAATCAAACATATCATATTCAGCGATCTACAAGTTTTATGTAGGATTTTATGACTTACCATGTGAATGACCAACTCCTGTCAACTCTCTAAATAGATTTAAGTGAAGCAAGAGAGTTTTAATTCTTTCTACAAAAGGTATGCCCATGCTCTAACAAATATAATGAAGCAAAATAGCATTCTTCAAATGGTGGTTTTTTATGTGTAGAGAAATAGGCAATCCAAACTTCAAATGATATAAGTGAAGCACATGAAGCATTCTAAAAAGCCATACTCAAAAGATATAAGTGAAGTGCAAAGAGTATTCTATAAATAAGCTAAGGACTATCTCATACCAACATGGTACATTAATAAAATAAAATAAAAAGCACACGATGCTCCAAGATTTACGCATATCATGTGAACAAAACAAAAACCAAAGCATACCGATAATTGTCGAATAAAGATGGGATGCCTTCCAGGGCATCCACAAGCTTAGACGCTTGGGTCTCCTTGAATATTTACTTGGGGTACCTCGGGCATCCCCAAGCTTGAGCTCTTGCCTATCCTCATTCTTTTCATATCAATACCTCCTCGATCTTCGAACACTTCATCCACACAAAACTTAACAAAACTTTTTTATTGGAGAGGTTAGTACATATAACATCAAATCCCATTATGTAATGCTCTAACATTATTGTATAATTATAATCAAATATAATCCACTGTATGCTATCACAATTCTATGGCCCAAGTCAAAGGAGGCTCAATAGGATTTCAAACATAAGCAAATAATGAAACTATAACAACAATATGTGAAAACATGACAGTCTGTAGTAATGTGAACATTAACCATACTTTTGTACCTCTAAAAATTCTGAAAAATTAGGACAATTTTTTTTATAGAAGTACTATCTAGAAAGTTCCATAAGCGTTTGACTTTCTAGAAAAAATAATGTAAAATCACGCACTACAGCCAAAGTTTCTGTTTTTGCACCGCACAAACCAAACAAGCAACCCAATCATCCTAAAGGCAAATCTTGGCAGACTATTTTTATAATACAAAGGATTTATACAAGGGGATACTTATTTTTGTTGAAAAGTTTATGTAATTAAGATTCACAAACTTTCCATGGGCATGAACAAAGTTCAAGGCATGCTCCCACTTTAACAATGCTCGTCTCTCTCACTTTCACTTTTCTTTTTGAAAAAGTTTTAGGTTCCCCTCTTTATTTTTTTGTTTTTAAACTTTATAAAAGCACTCAATAGAAATAAATGACTCTCTAAAACTTCTGGGTTATCTCCCTGGCAGTGCTTTCTTTAAAGCCATTAAGCTAGACATATAGTGTTCAAGTAATGGATCCACCCGGGTCCCAAGGTATATCAAAGACAATTTTAATTAACAATGATTTGTGATTTAATAGTGAGCACAAAGTAATATAAATCATGCAACAACGAAGTCTAACTCTCTTCCTATGCATCGGCATGTCATAAAAGAACAATTCATGCACATGAAGTAAAGGCCAATACATACTATAAGCACTTTCTTGCAATTTTATTGTATTGGAAACATAGAGAGGTGGAGATGTAGTTTCTCTCTCATAATAATTGCAAGCAGGAGCAGCAAGCACATGCATATTATATTCATCGAAATCATCATGTGTAGTAGTAAGACGCAGCTGATCAATACAGTCCTTAATAAAAGCAAACTTCTATGATACTTTGCAGTTGGGAAAATTCAAAAATATAATACGACTATCATATGTGGTGCAATAGCAACAATTTCATTCTTAACATAAGGAACTATAGCAACTTCATCTCCATAAGCATCATTCATAATGGCATCATGGCCAGAAGCATAGCAAATATCATGTTCATCAAAAAGGGTTATTTCAAATGAATCAAAAGGATCATAGCAAATCATCATATCATTCATCCTTCGGTAAGCATGAAGGGAAATTAAACAATGTATGGGATAAAGAGTTACTCTCATTATAAGGTGGGCACGGGTGATCATTCCGCTCTTCCTCCTTTTGTTCTTCGCTCTCCTCATCATCTTTTTCATCCAATGAGCTCACAATGTCATCAATTTCTTCTTCCATATATTCCTGCAAAATATTAGTCTCTCTTGGACAGCGGAGACTTTCTCAATAAGCACATCAATATTGGAATTATATTCATAGTTCTCATAGCAATATTTAAGCATAGCATAATTTTCAGGTCTGTAAACAACATCATCAAGATTTTCACACCTTTCAAACAAAGATTCAATTTTATAAGCACCCTTAAAAGCAACGAATTCTTCTATTCGTTCCACATCTTAGTAATCATATCTACCATTAGCATAAAAAGCTAAGGTTTCATTATCATTAAATTTGCATGAAAAGGGAAGGTGTGGAGCCTTCATCCTAGAGCAACAAGTATAATCATATCTCAAGCATAGTTGCCGAGCATACCAATGCAACATATGAATTTGATCCCATACTAATTTGCCTTTTTGAATGAAGCGATAATTCCTAAAGTATTGATGTTGATCCAACTTGTCTCCCATTACATAGTTGAATGAGGTTTTCTCAGGATTATCTCTCAGGATTATCAAAGTAGTACATACTATCTTTCATAATGAGCATCGAGGGTTTTAGGAGGTTCCTTATCTCCATGAGTAGCAAGTAAACCTATTTTTTTTGGTATTTCGTGTTCCATATCCATCACTAAAGATAGAGAACAACTTAGAACAGAAAATAAAATCTACTTAGTGATAAAGCAAAAAAGCACACACGAGAATATTCAGCCCATGCTATTGCTCCCCGACAACGGTGCCAGAAAAAGGTCTTGATAACCCACAAGTATAGGGGATCAATTGTAGCCTCTTTTGGTAAGTAAGAGTGTCAAACCTAACGAGGAGCTAAAGGTAGAACAAATATGCCCTCAAGTTCTATCGACCACCGATACAACTCTACGCACGTTTGACGTTCGCTTTACCTAGAATATGTATGAAACTAGAAGTACTTTGTAGGTGTAACGACATAGGTTTGCAAGATAATAAAGAGCACATAAATAAAAATTAGGGGCTGTTTAGAAAAAGACGCAACTAAGTTAGTTTTAGTAAAGAGCTTTTTGTCACAAGAAAGTTATATGTCCCTAGGCAATCGATAACTAGACCGGTAATCATTATTGCAATTTTATATGAGGGAGTGGCATAAGCTAACATACTTTATCTTCTTGCATTATATACACTTATGATTGGAACTCTAGCAAATATCCATAACTACTAAAGATCATTAAGGTAAAACCCAACCATAGAATTACAAGGTATCAAGTCCTCTTTACTCCCATACGCAAACAACCTACTTACTCGGGTTTAAGCTTCTGTCACTCTAGCAACCCACCATAATAAAATCATGAACATATTGCAAACCCTACAGCGGGGATCCCTCACGCTTGCACGACACGGAGAGCACCATAGGACAGCACCAATAATAAAATATGCAACTCAAACCAATCACGATCATCAATCAACCTATAGGACAAAACAGATCTACTCAAACATCATAGGATATCCATACATCATTAGGAAACAATATATAGCATTGAACATCATGTTTAAGTAGAGATTACAGCGGGTAGAAGAGGTGTTACACCGCTGCATAGAGGGGGAGAGAGAGAGTTGGTGATGACGGCGACAAAGTTGTTGGTGTAGATCATCGTCACGATGATAGCCCCGGCGGCGTTCCGGTGCCACCGGGAGAGAGGGGGAGAGCCCCCCTCGTTCTTCTTCTTCCTTGACCCCCCCTTGGAGGGGAGAAGGGTTTCCCCTCTGGTGCATGGCCTCCATAGCGGTAGAGGGGCGGGATCCCCTCCGAGATTGGATCTCTCTCTTTGTTTCCTCCTGTTTCTGCGCTCCTTGATTCTGGCCTTTCACTGTTTCTTATATTCCCGCAGATCCGTAAACCCGATTGGGATAAAATTTTAACACGATTTTTATCCGGATATTGGCTTTCTTGCGGCGAAAGAAGGGCACCAACGGCCTTACGGACTGGCCACAAGGGTCAGGGGCGCGTCCCACCCCCTGGGCGCGCCCTCCGTCCTTGTGGGCCCATGGGGCATCGTCTTGCATTGATTCTTTTTTCCCAAAAATCACATATATTCCAAAAAAAATCTCCATAAGTTTTTATCCCATTTGGACTCTGTTTGATATGGATTTTCTGCGAAACAAAAAACATGCAAGAAATAGGAACTGGCACTTGGCACTGGATCAATATGTTAGTCCCCAAAAATATTATAAAAGGTCGCTAAAAGTATGTAAAAATTATAGAATATTGTCATGGAACAATAAAAAATTATAGATACGAAGGAGACGTACCAGCATCCCCAAGCTTAATTCCTGCTCGTCCTTGAGTAGTTAAATGATAAAAGAGATAATTTTTGATGTGGAATGCTACCTAGCATAATCTTGATCATGTAATCTAATCATGGCATGAATATTAAGACACGAGTGATTCAAAGCAATAGTCTATCATTTGACATAAAAGAATTTAATACTTGGGCATCCCAAGCCTTTCAAAATATCAATGATAAAGAACGTTATCCCTAAAAAATCATATAGTCTTTATGCTCCCTTTTCTCAACACAAGAAACCCCTCATGCCCATCCCAATGTCAGCCAAACAATTACTTTCATATTCTACCTTTTCAAGCTTTTTTTTTCAATTTTTTCACGCAATATATGAGCGCGAGCCATGGACATAGCACTATGGGTGGAATAGAAGGTGGTGAGAGGAAAAAGGAGGGAGAAAGTCTCACATCAACTAGGCAAATCAATGGAGTATGGAGATGTCCATCAATTGATATCAATGTGAGTGAGGGATTGGCATGTAGCGGATGCACTAGAGTTATAAGTGTATGAAAGCTCAAAAACTAACTAGTGGGTGTGCTTCAACTTACTTACTCATGAAGACCTAGGGCATTTGAGGAAGCCCATCGTTGGAATATACAAGCCAAGTTCTATAATGAAAAATTCCCACTAGCATGTGAAAGTGACAACATAGGAGACTCTCTATCTTGAAGAACATGGTGCTATTCTGAAGCACAAGTGTGAAAAAAGATAGTAACATTGTCCCTTCTCTCTTTTTCTCTCATTTTTTTCTTGTCTTTTTCTTTTTCTGGGCTCTTTGGCCTCTTTTTTGTGTGAAATATTGGCATGGAACAATCTAAAAGTATAGATACGACGAAGACGTATCAAGGCCCAGGAAGGAAATGACACAGAGCCGGGGAAGACGCGATAGTGGATGCCCACGTGGAGGGGAGTACGAGGGTTGGCTGGTTCGGATGCGGTGGGAGGTTGTCGTCGCCGGAGAATAACAAGGGGTGCGGGTGAGTAGCGGGATGGCCTAGCCAACGGTGGGATTAGGAGGGGCGACAAGGCCTGCGTGATAGCACAACCAGCCACGGGAGGCAGGTGCAGGCTGTACATACGACGCTGGTTTGGGCTGCTGGAGCAATAAAATCAGAGGTTGAAGAAGTAGCACGGCCATTGGATTAACATCCGGCGGTCACTGCTGATAGAATCATTTGTTGACTAAGTTGACAAAGCCCTGCATACGCGTCAACTTAGTAGACCCACAAGTCAGGCTCCCAATCTCGTTGGCCTAGTTATCATGGGGACCACTTATTTTTCGCTTAATAAGGAGGCACTTCTTCATTCTGTGTGAATGTATAGCTGGTGGGTCCTAGCTATCAGGGGGAGGATTCAATTTTTTTCGCATTATAAGGAGGCACTTGCTTGCGGCCATGGACCATGTGGGTCCCTACTATCAGTCTCTCCACGTACATCCCTCTTCTGCTGGTTGTCATTTTTTGACCATGTTAACCACGCCGCGCCGAGGGCACAACGCGATGGAAAATGGCGAGACCCAGGAAGTGAACGGCCCGGAGGCGGCGAAGAAACAATAGTGTAGGGATATGGGTGAGTAGATGGATGACCTAGCTAGCAGCGAGAGTAGGAGGGAGCGGTGAGGCCTACACGGCAGCACAACTGAGGCGGGAGTAGGCGGTCCTACCAGCGCTGGATTTGGCGGCTGGAGCAAGAAGTGAAGGAAATATGCCCTAGAGGCAATAATAAAGTTGTTATTTATATTTCCATATATATCATGATAAATGTATTTTATTCATGCTATAATTGTATTAACCGGAAACTTGATACTTGTGTGAATACATAGACAAAACAGAGTGTCCCTAGTATGCCTCTACTAGACTAGCTCCTTAATCAAAGATGGTTGAGTTTCCTAACCATATACATGTGTTGTCATTTGATCAACAGGATCACATCATTAGGAGAATGATGTGATGGACAAGACCCATCCGTTAGCTTAGCACTATGATCGTTTAATTTTATTGCTATTGCTTTCTTCATGACTTATACATGTTCCTCTGACTATGAGGTTATGCAACTCCCAAATACCGGAGGAACACCTTGTGTGCTATCAAACGTCACAACGTAACTGGGTGATTATAAAGATGCTCTACAGGTGTCTCCGAAGGTGTTTGTTGAGTTGGCATAGATCGAGAATAGGATTTGTCACTCTGAGTGTCGGAGAGGTATCTCTGGGCCCTCTCGGTAATACACATCATAATAAGCCTTGCAAGCAAATGACCAGTCAGTTATTCACGCGATGATGTATTACGGAACGAGTAAAGAGACTTGCTGATAACGATATTGAACTAGGTATGAAGATACCGACGATCGAATCTTGAGCAAGTAACATACCGATGACAAAGGGAACAACGTATGTTGTTATGCGGTTTGACCGATAAAGATCTTCCTACAATACGTAGGAGCCAATATGAGCATCCAGGTTCCGCTATTGGTTATTGACCAGAGATGTGTCTCGGTCATGTCTACATAGTTCTCGAACCCGTAGGGTCCGCACGCTTAACGTTCGATGACAATTAGTATTACGAGTTATGTGTTTTTGATGACCGAAGTTTGTTCAGAGTCCCGGATGAGATCACGGACATGACAAGGAGTATCGAAATGGTCGAGACATAAATATTCATATATTGGAAGGTTACATTCAGACACCAGAATGGTTTTAGGAAGTATCAGATAAATTTCGGAGTACTGGGAGGTTACCAGAACCCCCCGGGGAAGTATTGGGCCTTAATGTGCTTTAGTGGAAAGGAGAGAAGGGCCACAAGGGGAGGCAGCATGCCCCCCATGGCAAGTACGAATTGGACTAGGGAGGGGGCGGCGCCCCCCTCTTTCCTTCTGCCCTTCCTCCTCCTTCCCTCTCTCCCTCTCTTGGAAAGGAAGGGGACTCCAACTAGGATTGGGAATCCTAGTTGGACTCCCCTATGGAGCGCGCCCCCCTTGGCTGGCCTCCTCCTCCCACCCTCCTTTATATACGTGGGAGGGGGGCACCCCAAAGGCACAACAAGTCTCCTCTTAGCCGTGTGCGGTGCCCTCCTCCATAGTTACACACCTCGGTAATATCGCTGTAGTGCTTAGGCGAAGCCTTGCGCCGGTAACTTCATCATCACCGTCACCACGCTGTCGTGCTGACGAAACTATCCCTCGTCCTCAACTGGATCCAGAGCTCGAGGGACGTCATCGTGCCGAACGTGTGCTAAACACGGAAGTGCCGTACGTTTAGTACTTGGATCGGTTGGATTGTGAAGACGTTCGACTACATCAACCGCGTTACTAAATGCTTCCTCTTTCGGTCTACGAGGTCACGTGGACACACTCTCCCCGCTCGTTGCTATGCTTCTTCTAGATACATCTTGTGTGATCGTAGATTTTTTTTGAAATACTACGTTCACCATCAAGAAGATCAGGGATTGAAGAAGCACGACGGTCATTGGATTGACATCCAACAATCACTTCCTCTAGAATTGTTTGTTGACTAATATATAATAAGAAAAAAAAATCTTGCATGCACGTCAACTTAATAGGCCCACAAGTGAGCATCCCAATCTGTGGTGGACATCATTCAACCCATTTTCTATTTTTTTTATATAATTTACAGCTCATTTGCAAATTTTTATGCAATTTATTGCAGTCCATTTTCTTTTTGTTGTCCAGGACCACGGTTAATTTTTTTAACAAAACTTCGCATATTTCGGTGGGATCCAAACCTAATTAATACCGAAATGTCAAGCCAGATTTAAAGTAATTTCAAAATATATTTAAATTAGGTTAAAACCCAATGAAATTAGAAATCTCAAAATGTGAAAAATGAGAATTTTGAAAGTAATTGCCAATTTGTCGTGTGTTTTTATATTTACTACCCATTTCATATTACTTTCAAGATTTGCAAGACAGCCTAGCAGGGCGGAGAATAATAAGTTGGCCTGGTTGGATATTCTTCAGAAAAAGTAAACTAGGCTAGCCATTTTCACAAAGAAAAAAAAGCTGAGTTGGTCATGTGGTGAACGTATAATAGAAGCATGTGCTAGACAGGGCCACAACACAGTTGATACCCTGCTCTGTCTCAACAATAACAAAAACAAAACTGCTCGAGCAGCTAGTTCCCAAGTGTCATCCGCTCTTGTGTAGTACTCTTGTCTATTAATTATACACTGACAATGTCGTGGGTCTCAGATGTCAGCAAACCACTAGGAGGAAGCATTTTATTTTTTGCTTGTATATAACAATGAGGAACTTGCTTGCGTACGGCCATGGACATGGTGAGTCCCTATTGTCATCCTGTCCATGTACAATCCTCTCCTGATTCCTCTCGTTTGTTGACCATGTTGACAACACCAGACGGAGGACGACTGCGAGGCCTCAGACGGGAACAAATAGGAGCCAGGGAAGATGCAACCGTGAAGTCGTGGGCGAAGAAGAGTACAAGGGTTGACTGGTTTGGGTGTGGGGTGGGGCTGACTTTGGCGTTAATGATTTAGGAGATGGTGGGGGCGGTGATGTGTGAGCTGAGTTGCAATCAGCCGTGAGAGGCGGGAGCAGGCGGACCCATCGGCGCTGGTTTGGTTTTGGCGGTTGGAGGAAGAAGAGATTGAAGAAGCACGACAGACTGTAAAAGCAACAGGAGTACTTAACAACCTTATCTGAAAGCGGCAGGAGCGCTAAACAACCATATCTGAAAGTAGTATGAGTAGTTATACAGGTTCAACCATACAAGGCACGCCTTGAACAATGCTACTTTGCCTACAATTAACGAAGGGCGAGGCCACCAAGCCCTAGGACAAGGCCCATGCGCCTGCCCACGCATCCACAACTTTCTAAAAGCGGCTTCATCTTGCAATGTGGTCAATAAACAACATATTCGTTTCAGAGCCATGGAAAGCATGAACATACCTTCTGTCCTATTCTCCAAGATCGACGGGCCTTCATGATTTGAGACCACACATGAATAAGTATCTTTTCACCTCTAAGGGAAATGGGGTAGATCGACATAAACATCATGTTGTGACCAAGCGCAAGTCTGACTCGACAATGGCCAGGCATATGTATAGGAGCAATAAAATTGGGAAGTTTCTGTTTAAAGAAGAACACAGTTGTAAAACAATGTATAAGCAAGAGTTTATGAACAACACATATAACAGAAAACAACTCATACTATCAGTTTCTTGACACAGTTGGACCTATTCAACGCGTGCACCAGTGACACACATATCCCACATGGCTTTCCACCATTGAAATGCCCACAAGGTCCTCAAGATGATCAATAAAGTGTAGGAAAGATGGATGTCGTCCCAGTCAACTTCAGTGCCATCAGTTACGGCCGAGTTCTTATCAAATAACTGACGAGTAGTGTCCTGTACTTTGTAATAACCTATGCGTGCTGCCAATTATAAGACATATTAGTTAGAAGAAGCATCATTGTGAGAGAAGGGAATCACAAATTGTTGCTACTTCTAAAGTCAAATTGTGATTGGTTAGACATAATAGGTGGATTACAAAGTAACAGAGGCAACATGCAAGAACCAGATACAAAACTAACATGGATGAACTACAGAACAACGTCGGGGTGGAAGGTCACATGGATGATGAGACTAGGTTCTGCTATTTCCATCAATATTCGTGTGCCAACTTTTAGTCTGTAACACTTGACAAAGTTTATCCAAGTTTGGCCATGAAAAAGGAGCGATCTTCTTCGTTAATGAACCCAACTATGAACTTACATACATGACATGTCTCCAATGTGACCACTACACTAGTGTATTCACTTATGGCAAGGCCGACTGATACGTCTCCAACTTATCTATAACTTTTGATTATTCCATGCTATTATATTATCAATCTTGGATGTTTTATATACACTTACAAGCAATTATATATCATTTTTTGGAACTAACATGTTAACTTAGTGCCCAGTGCCAGTATTTTTTGGTTTCGCAAAATATCAATAACAAACGAAGTCCAATGCCACGAAATGTTTTGGAGATTTTTTCTCGACAAAAGAGACACTAGAAGCTTTGGGTGAAGACCAGATGAGGGAGCGTGGGCCCACGACCCACCAGGGCGCGCCCTGATGGGTGGTGGGGACGACGAGGCTCCGTTTGACCTAGCTCCGCCTCTATATATTCTCTAAAATTGTGAAACCAATAGAGGAGTCCTCAAAATACTTTTTCCGCCGCTACAAGTTCGAGAACCACGAGATCCCATCTAGAGGCCCTTTCCGGCACTCTGCCGAAGGGGGATTCACTACGGCGGGGGCTCTTCATCATCCTCGCTGCCCTTCGATGATGCATGAGTAGTTTACCACAAACCTACATGTCCATAGTTAGTAGCTAGATGTCTTCTTCTCCCTTTTTTGATCTTCAATACAATGTTCTCCTCGGTGTTCTTGGAGATCTATTTGATGTAAGGACTTTTTGCGGTGTGTTTGTTGGGATCCGATGAATTGTGAGTGTATGATCGGATCTATGCATGAATATTATTTGGGTTTTCTCTAAACTCTTTTATGCACGATTGTTATAGCCTCATATTTATTCTTTGATTTATTGGTTTGGTTTGGCGGACTAGATTGATTTATCTTGCCATGGGAAGAGGTGATTTGTGATGGGTTTGATCTTACAGTGCTCAATCCCAGTGATAGAAAGGGACATGACACGTATGTGTCATTGCTATTAAGGGTAAAAAGGGGTTTATTTATACCTTAGTTTATCTTGTCTACATCATGTCATCTTGCTTAACGCGTTACTTCGTTTTTCCATGAAATTAATACACTAGATGCATGCTGGATTGCGATCTATGTGTGGAGTAATAGTTGTAGATGCAGAATCATTTCGGTCTACTTGTCTCAGACGTGATGCCCATATACATGATCATTGCCTTGGACATCATCATAATTATTTGGTTGTCTATCAATTTCCCAATAGTAACTTGTTTACCCACCGTATGCTATTTTCTTTAGAGAAGCCTCTAGTGAAAACTATGGGCCGGGTCTATCTTCTATCATATATTAACACCAAAAATACCTTGTTGCATTTTATATTTTATATTTTTGTCCTATCTATTTATCAAAACATATACAATTTAATCTCGCTCGTAACTGTTGAGGGATTGACAACCCATCTACGCGTTGGGTTGCACGTATTTGTTGTTTGTGTGCATGTGCTGTTTACATAGTGTTGCTTGGTTCTACTACTATCTTGATAACCTTGGTTTCATAACTGAGGAAAATATTTATCTCTGCTATACTGCATCATCCTCTCCTCTTCGAGAAAATCCCAATGCAGCTCACAAGTAGCACCGAACTTCTTGAGTACATGTGTTCTGGTAGAGCAAGGGATGCACTACAAGAAAAATAATATGAGAACACAATTTGTTCGCTATCAAAATCTAGAAATAATTTCCTCTTTCATGTCAATGTTGACTATGGTACTAGTACCTTTTATCCGAATATAGCAATCCAAGTTTCCAAATTAGTCGAGAACATGTTCAAAACCCCTAACTCTCCCGGATAGAAAATAGGATTCTAGGAACATAGCATACGCTTTTTGAAATCCTATGTTAGGATGTGAAGGAACAAGTTGGCATCTTGCCAAGGGCAAAGAAATGTTGGGGAACGTTGCATGGAAAACAAAAAAATTCTATGCACATGCAAGATCTATCCATGGAGATGCATACCTACGAGAGGGGAGAGCATCCTCATACCCTTGAAGATCAGCGTGGTTGATGTAGTCGTATACCTTCACGATCCACCCCGATCAAGTACCGAACGTATGGCACCTCCGCGTTGAGCACACGTTCAGCTCGATGGCATCTTTTCTTTCTCGATCCAGCAAGAGAGACGAAGTAGTAGATGAGTTCCGGCATCACGATGGCGTGGTGACGGTGATGGTGAATCTATCCACAGGGCTTCTCCAAGCACAACAGACATGGACAACAGAGGAACTAGAACTAGAGGGAGACGAGGCACCACACACGGCTTGGGGATTGTGGTATGTTTTTGTACGGGGGGAGGGGCGGCAGCCCCTAGGGGGCCGGCGCCCATCCCTTAGGCGCGTCCCCCTTCCTTATTTGCTCTTAGGGGGAGGAGGATGAGAGGGAAGGCAAGGGGAGGCCGACTCCCCTCCTTACTTTTCTCCCCAAGGCCAGCGGCCAGAGGAGGGGCGGGCCAGCCCCTTGTGGGCTTGTGTGCTCCCCTCCTTTGACCTATATGGCCCAATAACCTCCCGGTCTTCCCGTAACCCCTTCCGGTGATCCGATAAATACCCAGTATATTCCGAAACCTTTCCGGTGACCAAATAGTATCACAATATATATTAATCTTTACCTCGGGACCATTCCGGAGCTCCTCGTTATGTTCATGATCTCATCCGGGACTCCGAACAACATTGGTTCACCAATTCACACAACACATATAACACTATATCGTCAACAAACGTTAAGCGTGCATACCCTACGAGTTCGAGAATGACGTAGACATGGCCGAGACGACTCTCTGGACAATAACCAATAGCGGGATCTGGATGCCCATATTGGTTCCTACATATTCTACGAAGATCTTTATCAGGCGAACCTTTATGACAACATACACAGTTCCCTTTGTCTGACGGTATGTTACTTGCCTGACATTCGATCATCGGTATCTTCATACCTTGTTCAATCTCGTTACCGACAAGTATCTTTACTCGTTCCGTAATACATCATATTGCAACTAACTCCTTAGTCACTTTGCTTGCAAGCTACTTGTGATGTTGTATTACCGAGAGGGCCTAGAGACACCTCTCCGTCATACAGAGTGACAAATCCCAATCTTGATCCATGCCAACCCAACGGACACCTTCGGAGATACCTGTAGAGCATATTTATGATCACCCAGTTACATTGTGACGTTTGATAGCACACTAGGTATTCCTCCGGGATCCGGGAGTTGCATGATCTCATGGTCAAAGAAACATGTATTTGACATTAAGAAAGCAGTAGCAATAAACTGAACGATCAAATGCTATGCTAACAGATGGGTCTTTTCCATCACATCATTATCCTAATGATGTGATCCCGTTATCAAATGACAACACATGTCTTTGGTTAGGAAACCTTAACCATCTTTGATCGACGAGCTAGTCTGGTAGAGGCTCACTAGGGACACGGTATTTGTTTATGTATTCACAGATGTATTTAAGTTTCTGGTCAATACAATTCTAGCATGAATAATAAACCTTTATCATGAATAAGGAAATATAATAATAACAACTTTATTATTGCCTCTAGGGCATATTTCCATCAGTCTCCCACTTGCACTAGAGTCAATAATCTAGTTCACATCGTCATGTGATTAACACCCCTAGTTCACATCGCCATGTGACTAACACCCAAAGATTTTACTAGAGCCAAAAATCTAGTTCACATTGCTATGTGATTAACACCCAAAGAGTTCTAAGGTGTGATCATGTTTTGCTTGTGAGAAAGTATTTAGTCAACGGGTCTTCAACATTCAGATCCGTGTGTACTTTGCAAATTTCTATGTCTACAATGCTCTGCATAAAGCTACTCTAGCTAATTTCTGTCACATTCAATACATATCCAGATTGAGGCTCAGAGTCATCTGGATCAGTGTCAAAGCTTGCATCGACATAACCCTTTACGACGAACTCTTTATCACTTCCATAACCGAGAAACATTTCCTTAGTCCTCTTTAGGTACCTAAGGATAATTTTGACCGTTGTCCAGTGATCCACTCCTGGTTCACTATTGTACCTGTCAGGACCCCGATCCTAAGTCACACCGATCTAGCTGGAACACGTCATATCACTTTGCGGCCTCACGCACGGAAACCCCACGGGTGCCACCTTACCTGGCCCGGGACCGTTTGCGCATTTTGGCACACGTATATGACAGTGTCGCTAGCATCCATATGACAGAGAATCCGGGCCGACATGGCTAGTTATAAACCAAAAGTGGCACTAAATTACAGAGACAGGCATCCATGACCCAGCAACGAACGTGTCGGTCATCAACGTATGAACCCAAGTCGTAGCAAGCTACATGGACTTAAAGGAACAACACGTGACATTTCCCCTAAGGGACAGACACAGGAACGAAGAAGGACACATGCCGGCCAGCCTACGTGTTCCGAGCAGTAGCAAGCTACCAAGGCTCATTGAAATCACTAGGAGGCATTTCCCTGTAAGGTAGGCTACTAAAGGAAAACAACTAGGTGTCGGATCCCACACATACCAAGCATTTCAATCATACACGCAATATGCTCAGTATGTCCAAATACAACATTACATCACAACAGAACTCTATGACTCAAGTACATTATTTAAAAGGCTCCAAGAGCCATACATAACATATCCATACAGGTAGGGGTCACATGACCCAACACTCAAGTCATACAGTCATACAAGCACAAGCGGAAGCTACATGTCTGAGTACAGACAACTTAGAAAATAAAATAGGCTCAGTGTAGCCTGGCTATCTACAAGGCCCTTCACAAGCTCCAGATCTCCGTCTGGGTGTCAAGCTACTCGTCGACGTCAACGTCTATGTAGAACCCATCAGCAGGGGCATGGTTCTCCTCTGCAACAGTTATTAAGCAAACATGAGTACAAAGGTACACAGCAAGTCTTACCACAGAACATATCATACATGCAACATTATCAAGGGGGGTAGTGGTGTAATGCCCCGGATGTAATACTTTCCCTTTTGGGTATATAATATATCTCCGGCTTCATCTATTTCCATTCCGGGTTCTTTGTCTTTCGGGTTTTCGTCGTTTTGTCGTGTGAGTGTGTGGCATTCATTCATATCATGTACACATGTGCATCGCTTTGCATTTGTGTTGTCGGTTGCATCCGGTTCCACGCGTTCCTTCCCGTTGTCCGTTTCGCGTTCCGGAGCTCCCTCACGTGTCCGTGACGTCCCGTAGGCCTACTTTGGTGTTTGGGCGTGTAACGTTACCGGTGTGGCGCGAGACTTGTCGTGTGTTGTTGTTTTGTTGTGTGCAACTCGCCTCTCAAATCTCGTCGCGTTTGGACTCCGTTTGCTATCCCAACAATTATTCGTGTGGGCCCAAAGTGCCTTCACTTTGTGTCCCAGAAACACCCCTACAGCAGCCACTACCCTCTCCTAGGCCATCTAAACTACCCCCGCGATCGGATCCGTCGGATCGCGATCGGAGGGTCCTAACACCCCCAAATCCTCCCAAACCCTAAAAAAACTGCTATATAATAGACCCTATGTCTATTTTTGGCATCTCTAGCCTCTTCCTCCTCCTTCCCCTAAAAATCTGGATCTAGCCACCCCCTCCTCGCCACTTGGCAGCTCCTCCCGCAGATCCCGATCGTTTCCTCGATCTCCTCGGGCCAGGCGCCAGGAACAAGGAAGCAGCCAGCCGCAGCGACTCCCTTCCTTTGATCGACCGAAGTCAACGCATCGCTCGCCCCAGGCCAGCCAATCTCTCGCTCCAGGCCCGAGCCGCGGGACCACTTCCCCGACGTCCAGAGGCCGCTCGGCCAGGCCTCGCCTCCCGCCTCCCTTCGCGCCGACTGGGCCCGAGACCCCGAGGCCCACTTCGCCCCAGCGCCTAGATCGCCGCCCCTCCGTCCACTCCCCGTTGGCCCGCTCCACCGCGCCTCTCCGCGCCACATCGTCGCCTCTCCCGTGGCCCGTCCCTCCATCCCCGCACCCAGGCCGTACCGTACTCAGCGGGCCCGCCTTCGACGCCAGCCAGCCGCGGATCCAGCCGCCGCAGCACCGATCGGCCGGGCCGCAGGCATCCCGCGGGCCGCCTCCACCGCAAGCCTCCAGGCCGCCTTCGCGGGCCGCCGCCAGTTCGCGGGCCGCCGCCGCCCGATCTGCTTCCCCGAGCCGCGTTGACTTTTCTGTTGACCGGAGGTAGTCTCTTTTCTGCTAAGTCCCAGATCTAGTAGTTGCTGATGCTATATTCCAACGGTGATAACTTTTTGTGTGGATGTCCGTTTCGCGCAAATAGCATGTCCAGACGTTCGTGGTGAATAGCACTACGTTTTATCTTTTTGTGTCATGCATGATAGAAGTCATCTAGGTGCTTGTTTTTCTGTTGCAATAGTGCATCGTGATATAATTGCTGCTATGTGATGTTTTTATGCCATCTTTGCTATGTGATATCTTTTAGCTCGTTTATCCGATTGATGCAAAGGACATGTCCACGTGTTCGTCTTGCCATGCTCTACATGTTGTTTGTGTTAGGTTGCATGATAGATTTATTCTTGTCATGTTTATCATCGTTGCAAAGTGCCATGTGGCTGTGATGTTGTTTCACTTGTTATGAAATGCCATCTTGTTGAGCTCGTTGCTATCGTTGTGTTTATCTCCATGAAGCATGCTTGTGTGTTTCGGAATCACCATCATGTGTACTTTGATGTGGTGCTTACCACTTGCCATGTTTAGTTTCGAGGTGACTTAAACTTGCTCGTTTAGATGCCATGATGAAATTGTTGTTTTAGGACTTAATGAAATTTCACCAAGTCTGAAATCTGTAATGTTCCGATGCCATGTTCGTGTGATGTTCTAGGACAAACCATGTTAGTTTTGGAGTGGATCTTGATTGTTCCTTGTAGTATATATTGTTGGCTTTCAATTCATGTTATCACATGCTTATTTGAGTGGCTGTAGCATGTTTAACTTTTGCTCCAAAGTTTCAATAAAATTTTGCTGCCAGAATTTTATTGTCAAGTTCAATATGTCCAAGCTCATTGCTATTGATCCGTGGCTCCTTTGGGGGTGCACCTTTGGACTTAATTGCTGTAGGATATGTCTAGTTGATGTTCATGTCCTTTGACATGTTGTTTGAGTGCTGTAGCTTAATTATTTTGTGCTCCGAAGTTGCTATGTTGCTGTAATTTTCAGCTTTCGCTCATTTCTTGTTTCGGGCATAACTTTTAGCCCGTAGCTCCGACTTCAGCGAGTCTTATATGAAACTTGATTGTTTTTCTATGTAGATTCATAATATCATATTGTTATCATGTTTTGAGGTGTTTTGCTTGAGTGCTATTTTCCGTGCTCCGTGTGCATCCTTAGTGCATCCATCATGCATCCATCATTTTTCGAGTGCGCATTGCATCTTGTTGATTTGTGCCTTGTGTGATTGTATTGTTTAGAGGCGGAAGCTGAGACCGAGTACGAGCACGAGGTTACCAACGAGGTTGAGCACGAGGACCCTTCTTACGATCCGAACGACTTCACTTCAGGCAAGATGACCGAACCCCGATAACATTACTATCTTTGCCTATTGCTAGTAGTTCCGTTCTTTAGCTTTGCCTCGATGCCCATGTTCTTCCTGTCAGCCTCCTACTTGTAACCATTGCCATGTTTAACCACCCTACCTATGCAAACCGTTGCTTGGCTAAGTACGCTTCGCTCAGCCCTTCTTATAGCTTTGCTAGTTGCAGGTGAAGATCGAAGATGCTTGCTTCATGTTGAAGTTTTGTTGGGTTATATCACACTATATAAATGCTAAAATGAAATCATCTATATATTGGCAAGGGTGGAAGGCTAAGCCTTTTGCTTGGTGATTTGTTCCACTCATGCCGTTAGGAACCGTATAAACCGGTGTTATGTTCCTTGATTATGCGTTCCTAACACGGTTGGGGTGTATGGGACCCCCTCGATAAACCGCTAAGTGCTAAGTCTTTTCCAGCAAGTCCCAACATTGGTACTATTCGCCTAAACAACTAAAAACTTTCCGAGGGAGTAATTAACCCGAGGCTTAATTAATTCAACCCCCCCTGGGCCAGTGCTCGATTTGAGTGTTGGTCCAAACCAGAGTCACTTGCGGATACTACCCAGTTCGCTGGGGTCTTCGGTATCTGTACGTAGCGCTCATCCGGTCGTGTCCTGAGACCTAGATACGCGCGGCTACTATCAGGGTGTCGACACGCCGGGAGGATTTGCTGGATTAGCCTTACCTTAGTTCGGTATATCTTGAGCACGGGATTCCGAGAATACTCGGGTCTTCCCACTTTGGAGTTGCGACTCCGCGGATCGTGGGCTTGTAATGGGTCAAGTTGGAACACCCCTGCAGGGTTATGAACTTTCGAAAGCCGTGCCCGCGGTTATGTGGCAGATGGGAGCTTGTTAATATCCGGTTGTAGATAACTTGACACAATGTTTCTAATACACTACCAGCGTGTGTTCCGTGACCGTCAATTTCCGAATAGGGATTCGGGAGTTGAATACGGAGGGGTTATGTTTGTTGAGCTTGTAGCTAGGATCACTTCGTGATCACTTCTCGACCGATGCTTCTCTTCTCGCTCTCTCTCACGTAAGCTAGTTGCTAGTTGCTGCTGCAGACACTTATTCTTTTCTTCAGCCTTATCCTCTCCCAAGGCTTAAATAGTCTTGTTACCCGGGAACGGGATTGCTGAGTCCTCTGTGGCTCACAGTTACTTCACCACACCAGATGCAGGTCCAGCTGTGAGCTATCCAGGTGATGGCACCGAGCTAGACTGGGAGTACGACGAGGAGCGTAGTCGATACTATGTGCGTTATCCTGATGATCAGTAGTGGAGACTTCTACTAGGATTCAATCCGCCTGTGGTTTATTTATTTCAGTTTGGTATCTTGACATTTGGGTTTTGCCCTTAGAGGGTTGTGATATTCTTAATGTATGATGTGTGAGACATGTATTGTATTTGTGTGACGTGGTGAGTGTAAGCCATCTATTTATGTTTACAATTCCCCTCTTTTACATGAGATGTGCAAAGATTACCAAACTTGAGATCATTCTAGGATGGACTTATGCCTTTAAGTCGTGCCTCGACACGTAGGAGGTATAGTTCCATCCTGGGCATTACAAGTTGGTAATCAGAGCCTTCTCCGACCTAGGAGCCCCCACTGATTGATCGAATCGTTGACGGTCGAGTCTAGGCACACACTGAAAACTTTTTGAGTCCTATATTATATCGGAGAGTAGGATTTCTTTGCTTCTCATCCCCTTTCTCTCTGGTGAGGACTCCTGACGAGTACTCTTCCCTCTTCTACTTTCAAAAATTGCACCAATTTTTTTTTAGGAATCCCGTGAGTATTCTGGGATTGTTTCGATGTTCTTGTGACGAGAATATTGTTCTCGATGCCTCCTGACATTAGGGGTTGTGGCAGTGTCCCGGGGAGTTGAGCTTCGGGATATTGTCGTCACAAGCATATCACGGCAGTACTAAATACTTAAGACAGCCGACATCGAAAATCTCTCCTATACGGCCAGTGGCAAGATAACCCCGACATCACCCAGTACTGGGGAGGTAGTTCGGGAGTATTGCCATAGCTTGTTATAGTGGATGCTTTTCGAAGGTCCGAGGTAAACAGTTTCCGAGAAAGACTGGTTATGTGTTGAGGGATGGATACACCTGGATGTAGGTTTAGAGTTGATTGCGCGGTGGTTCCCGTGTATCCCCAACACCTGATTGCATAACTGGAATCTTTCGGAAATTTATAGGTGGGTTTATCCAGTAGATCGTAGGCATTCTTCCAACGGATGCAGGTTAGTGAGTTCGGGGTTCTACATTGAGTGAAGTGGTATTATGACCGATGTTCCGATCAGGAGTTGCATCTTAAAGGGTCCTTGGCTATGCTGATCCGGGGATTGCAAAACCTTTTCGTAACGCGTTCATATGCTTTCAACACAAAGATGTTAGAACGAAGCTCCTATCTTGTGTTTGTTCCCGTCTGTACCTTGTTGTTTTTCTTATTTTACCTTTTGTCCCCTATGTGGCTTCTCGTGAAGATTGATGTTATCATTTAACTGAGAATTTCATTCGTTCCTCTTGTTCGAATGATTTCATTCGTTCTTATTGTTCGAATGATTATTGTGAAGACTTGTTGCAATTCATTCCGTTGATTCAGCTTATACCTTTTGTCAATCAAATGCTTATTCGTGGTCATCTCTTTCAGGATGGCTCCGAAACGAGTTCCCAACGCTAACCCAGAGGCGGAAGAGGTTCCAGAACATCCTCCTTCCCCTCCTCCTCCGTCTGAGGCTTGGAGAGCGATTATGCAGACTACAACTCAGAACACTCAGATGTTGATGCAGATGATGCAACAGATGCAAGCTAATCAAGCTAATCAGGGTGTTCCAGGGAATCAAGGCAACTTCTTCAACCAGCAGCACCATGCTACTCTCAACCAGTTCTTGGCCAATAATCCAAAAGCTTTCAGTTACTGTGTCGACCCTCTTGATGCTGAAGATTGGTTAACCGACATAAAGAAGCATTTTGAGTGCAGTAACGTGAAGGAAGATGATTATGTGAAATTTGCAGCCTTCCAACTCAAAGACCAAGCAGCTGATTGGTGGCAGCAATACAAAGACTCCAGGCCAGGTCAAGTGATCTCTTGGGAGAATTTCTGCAAGGACTTTCGCTCTCATCATATTCCAACAAGTGTCATCGAGGGTATGCGTGAGCAATTCCGCAACCTGAAGCAGGGCTCTATGACAGTCTATCAGTATAATGTCAAGTTCCAAAACCTCGCCCGCTATGCTAAGGAGGACATTCCTGATGCCAAGAGCAAAATCTACCAGTTCCGTGGAGGCCTGAAAGATGAACTTCAACTTGCTCTCACCTTGTTCGAGCCGGATGAATTCGACAAATTCTATAACATGGCTTTGAAACAAGAAGCAGCTCAGCTCAAGATGGAGGCTTCTAAAAAGAGAATTCGAGATGCCGTTCACTCTTCCTCATCGTCTCAGATGGTCTCGAAGCAACAAAAATTATGGCTTCCTCCTCCTCCAGTGATTCGAGCTCCTTACAACAACTCCAACAACTCCAACAACTACAAGAACTCTGGTGGACGTGGTTTCTCCCACCCACCCAACCCGAGCAACAAGTCGAAGAATCAGTTTCAGTCTCAAGGCTCCAAGTCAAGTGGCTCTCATTTCCGTCCTCTCTCTGAAGTGGTGTGCAACAAGTGTGGCCAGAAGGGTCATTATACCAACAGATGTCCGAATCCGAAGCGTCTTCCTCCTCCTCCGCCTGTGAGTTCAGCTATTATCAAGCATGATCCAAAGGCTGCAAGGGTCAATATGATGAGTGCAGCTGAAGCGAAGAATTCTTCTGATGTGATTTTGGGTAACCTCTCAGTTAACTCTGTTCCAGCTAAAGTATTGTTTGATTCGGGTGCATCTTTGTCCTTCATTTCAAGACCTTTTGTTGCTAAGCATGAATTGGTTTCGGAGAGGATTCCTAGACCTTTGAAGATTATTTCTCCGGGTTTGCAAATGACTTCCAACACAGTGGCTCCGAATGTTTCTATTCGCATGGGTGACTATCGATTTCTGGCTAATCGGTGGTTCTTGGTAATTCTGACATCGACCTCATCCTCCGAATGGATTGGCTTTCTCAGCACGATGCTCACATTGATTGTGCACAGAAGGAAGTCAAGATGACTCATCCTGATGAAGATGTGATTATCTTTGCCTCCAGGGATAACACTATCAGGCTTTTCTCTCTCAATGATAAGGGCGAAATTAATGCCATATCTCAAATTCCGGTGGTGAACGAATATCAAGACGTCTTTCCTGAAGAACTTTCAGGCATGCCTCCACACCGTCAGGTGGAATTCGTTATTGAACTCGAGCCGGGTACTGAGCCAGCATGCCGGCGTCCGTACAAGCTCTCTCCAGATGAATTGAAGGAATTGAAGAAGCAGCTTGATAAACAGAAGAGTATGGGTCTCATCAGGCCTAGTACGTCTCCATGGGGCTGTGGTGTCTTATTTGTCAAGAAGAAAGATGGCACGGAGCGTCTCTGTGTTGATTACTGGCCATTGAACAAGAAGACAATAAAGAACAAGTATCCGCTCCCCAACATCAACGAACTCTTCGAGCAGCTCAAAGGAGCTAAAGTGTTCTCTAAGCTTGACCTCCGAATGGGCTATCATCAAATTCGCATTCGCGAGGAAGACATTCCCAAGACGGCCTTCAGAACGAGCTACGGTTCATACGAGTATACCGTCATGTCCTTCGGTCTCGCCAATGCTCCTCCTACCTTTTCGAGGATGATGCACTACATCTTCAACCCCTATACTGGCGAGTTTGTGCTTGTGTATCTGGATGATATTCTGGTGTTTTCCAAGAATGAAGAAAATCACGAAAAGCATTTACGTCTGGTTCTTGATCGACTCCGTGAGCATAAGTTCTATGCCAAGTTCTCAAAGTGCGAGTTTTGGCTCGATAAGGTTTTGTACCTGGGTCACATCATCTCAGCTGACGGTATTGCGGTTAATCCCGAGAAAGTTTAAGAAATTGTCAACTGGGAAGCTCCTCAGAACGTCAAGCAACTCCGCAGTTTTCTGGGTCTTGCCAGCTATTGCAGAAGGTTCGTTGAGAACTTCTCCAAGATTGCCAAGCCTCTTTCCAACTTGCTTCAGAAGAATGTCAAATACTTTTGGTCTCCAGAGTGTGAAGTGGCATTCAAAACTCTCAAAGAAAAGCTTGTCTCTGCTCCAGTTCTGACTCCTCCAGATGAATCCAAGCCCTATGAAGTATTCTGTGATGCTTCTCTTCAAGGCCTTGGTGGTGTGCTTATGCAAGATAAGAGAATTGTGGCATACACTTCTCGTCAGCTCAAGCCAAGTGAGAAGAACTATCCCACACATGATCTCGAGCTAGCAGCTGTGGTACATGCTTTGATTACGTGGAGACATCTGTTGTTGGGCAGAAAGGTCGACATCTTCACTGATCACAAGAGCTTGAAGTACATCTTCACACAGCCGCATCTGAACCTCCGCCAGACTCGTTGGGTTGAAATGATCCAAGAGTATAATCCCAGCATTGAATACACTCATGGCAAGGCGAATGTGATTGCAGATGCTTTGAGCAGAAAGGCATATTGCAACACCCTTCTTATCAAGCCGTACCAGCCTGAGCTTTGTGAAGCATTCAGGAAACTCAACCTCCAAGTTGTTCCGCAAGGTTTTCTTGCAAATCTTCAAATTGCTCCTACCTTGGAAGATCAAGTCCGTGAGGCCCAGCTCAGTGATACCATGGTGAAGAAGGTGAAACATGCTATTGCTAAGGGCATTCCGAAATACAAGTGCTTTCGTGTTGATGAGAGAGATACCTTGTTCTTCGAGGACAGACTCGTTATTCCCAAAGGTGATCTCAGGAAGCTCATAATGGAAGAAGCTCATGATTCTCTCCTTTCCATTCATCCTGGCAGCTCCAAGATGTACCAAGATCTCAAGCAATCTTACTGGTGGACACGCATGAAAAGGGAGATTGCCCAATTCGTGAATGAATGTGATGTATGCAGAAGAGTGAAAGCAGAACATCAACGTCCAGCCGGTCTTCTCCAACCTCTTCCTATTCCCGAGTGGAAGTTCGACCACATTGAAATGGACTTCGTCACTGGCTTTCCTAAATCCAAGCGAGGAAATGATTCTATCTTCGTGGTGATTGACAAGCTTACCAAAGTCGCTCACTTCCTGCCAGTCAAAGAATCAATCAATGCAGCTCAATTGGTAGAGCTGTACACTTCCAGAATTGTGTCTTTACATGGCATTCCTCAAGTTATCTCCTCAGACCGTGGAAGTTTGTTCACTTCAAGGTTCTGGGACTCCTTTCAGTCCGCCATGGGCACTAAGATCAGGTTCAGCACTGCTTTTCACCCTCAGACTAGTGGTCAAGTTGAGCGAGTGAATCAGATTCTAGAAGACATGCTCAGAGCCTGTGTCATATCTTTTGGCATGAAATGGGAAGACTGCCTTCCATTTGCCGAGTTCTCTTACAACAACAGCTTTCAAGCAAGTGCAGGCAAAGCTCCGTTTGAAATCCTCTATGGCAGAAAGTGCCGTACCCCTCTCAACTGGTCTGAAACAGGAGAACGTCAACTTCTTGGCAATGACTTGATCTCAGAAGCCGAAGAGATGTGCAAAGTCATACATGAGAATCTCAAGGCCGCTCAGTCGCGTCAGAAGAGCTACTATGACGGCAAGCATCGTGATTTGGCCTTCAACATCAGTGATCATGTCTATCTCCGAGTTTCTCCGATGAAAGGCACCCAAAGATTCGGTATCAAAGGAAAGCTTGCTCCTAGATACGTCAGGCCTTTCAAGATTCTTGGCAAAAGAGGCGATCTAGCCTATCAACTCGAGCTCCCTTCCAACTTCGCCAATGTTCATGATGTGCTCCATGTTTCTCAACTCCGCGAATGCTTCAAGGCACCTGAGCGCATGATTCCGTTTGAAGAGATTGATCTTCAACAAGACCTGTCCTACCGAGAGCATCCAGTTGCCATTCTCGAAGAAACCGAATGCAAGACCCCCAACAAGTCCATCAAATTCTTGAAAGTCAAGTGGTCAAATCACACCGACCGAGAGGCTACCTGGGAACGAGAAGATCATCTTCGTTCCGAGTGTTGGGGAACGTAGCATAATTCAAAAATTTTCCTACGTCTTCACCAAGATCCAACTATGGAGACATCTAGCAACGAGTAACTTAGAGTGCATCTACATACCGTTATGAAGATTGCGTGCAGAAGCTTTCAACGAAGCAAGGATGAAGTAGTCGTACTCTTCACGTTCTTCGTCACCGATGATCTAGCGCCGAACGGACGACACCTCCGCGTTCAACACACGTACGGTGCAGCAACGTCACCTCCTTCTTGATCCAGCAAGGGAGGAGGAGAAGTCGTCAGAGATCCGGCAGCACGACGGCGTGATGACGGATGCAGTGGAGATCGCAGCAGGGCTTCGCCGGGCTGCCCTGCGAAGGAGTAGGGAGGTGTGACGGGAGGGGGAGAGGCGCCAGGGCTGAGGTGCGGCTGCCCTCTCCCCCCCACATATATATAGGGGGCCAGGGGGGGCGCCAGCCCCTTGCAGATCCAATCTGCAAGGGGGGGCGGCGGCCAGGGAGGAGTCCCCCTCCCCCAAGGCAAGTGGTGGCCCCCCCTCC
Organism: Secale cereale; assembly: GCA_902687465.1. Taxonomy (NCBI): domain Eukaryota; kingdom Viridiplantae; phylum Streptophyta; class Magnoliopsida; order Poales; family Poaceae; genus Secale; species Secale cereale. The sequence goes on along the minus strand of LR738712.1, from coordinate 529,763,581 downwards.
CCTTAGGGTTTATCCCTAGGCGCAGGGGAGGTGGGCCTCCCTTGGTGGTGCGCCAGCCCAGGGGGCTGCACGCATCCCCTTGCAGCCTAGGGGCCCCACCGGGATGGGTGGCCCCACCCGGTGGACCCCCGGGGCCCCTCCGGTGGTCCCGGGACGCTCCCGGTGACCCCCGGAGATCACCCGTTGGCCGAAACTGGACTTCCCATATATCAATCTTTACCTCCGGACCATTCCGGAACTCCTCGTGACGTCCGGGATCTCATCCGGGACTCCGAACAACTTTCGGATTTCCACGTGCATTAATCTCTACGACCCTAGCGTTACCGAACCTTAAGTGTGTAGACCCTACGGGTTCGGGAGACACGTAGACATGACCGAGACCACTCTCCGGTCAATAACCAACAGCGGGATCTGGATACCCATGTTGGTTCCCACGTGTTCCTCGATGATCTTCATCGGATGAACCACCGTGTCAAGGATTCACTTAATCCCGTATGTTATTCCCTTTGTCCATCGGTACGGTACTTGCCCGAGATTCGATCGTCGGTATTCCCAATACCTTGTTCAATCTCGTTATGGCAAGTATCTTTACTCGATCCGTAATTCATCATCCCGTGACTAACTACTTAGTCACATTGAGCTCATTATGATGATGACTTACCGAGTGGGCCCAGAGGTACCTCTCCGTCATACGGAGTGACAACATCCTAGTCTCGGTTCGTACCAACTCAACAGACACTTTCGGAGATACCCGATGCGTACCTTTATAGCCACCCAGTTACGTTGTGACGGTTGGCACACCCAAAGCACTCCTACGGTATCCGGGAGTTGTACAACCTCATGGTCTAAGGAATAAATACTTGACACTGAAAAGCTTATGCATTACGAACTATACGATCTCGTGTTATGCTCAAGTTTGGGTCTTGTCCATCACATCATTCTCCTAATGATGTGATCCCGTTATCACCGACATCTCATGTCCATGGTCAGGAAACCGTGACCATCTGTTGATCAACGAGCTGGTTACTAGAGGCCTACCAGGGACTCATTTTGGTCTATGTATTCACACATGTATCGCTGTTTCCGTACAATACAATTCAAGCATGAATAACAGACAATTATCATGAACAAGGAGATATAATAATAATGCTTTTATTATTGCCTCTAGGGCATATCTCCAACAGTCTCCCACTTGCACTAGAGTCAATAATCTAGTTACATTGTGATGAATCGAACACCCATAGAGTTCTGGTGTTGATCATGTTTTGCTCGTGAAAGAGGTTTAGTCAACGGGTCTGCTACATTCAGATCCATATGTACTTTACAAATATCTATGTCTCCATCCTGAACATAATTCCGGATGGAGTTGAAACGGCGCTTGATGTGCTTGGTCTTTGTAACACCCCAAAATTTTGGTTTGGTTTTTACCAAATTCTTTATTTGATTTAAAGGAGGTTATTTGAAATTTTCCTTTTGAGAGACCCTCCTTCCCAAATTTTTGCTTCTGACAAATCTTTTTGAGTCCTTCTCAATCTTGATTCTGGTCTTGAGGGTCTTTCTACTTATATGGGTTCAACACAAAAAAACTCTTGGATTGTTTTGCTAACTCTTTTGTTAAAAAGAATTCCTATTTTTTTTCTCTCTACTCAAAAATGCACTCTTTCCATGACCTATGTTGAAAACTTCCTCCCAAAACCTTCCTCCCTACCTTGGGTCAAGTCAAGCATCAATTCCAGCAAGTTTCAACTTTCCCTAGTTTTTTATTTCTATTTATTTAAACCACAAAATCTTTTTCTGTCATTTATTTGGACCTTAGTAGTTTACAAAGGAACTACTAGATCTCTTTTGAATCTTGGCTCCAAATAAATTCCTAGGGCTAGTCCTTAGTACCCTCAACTCATATCCATCAAAATCTACTGGTCATCAGTTCAAAATTTTCAAAATATAATTGCTGCAAGTTTGGAGCAGATTTGCCATTTTTGGGGAATTTCATTCTTTCTTCTTTCCAAAAATTCTGGGGTAATTCATGCAGCCTCCAGATGCATCAAGAGACCCCCTCACCAAGTCACAGCTCAAGAAAAGTTTTCCACGTGCGTCAAACATTTCATCAAACAGCTTACATGCACTGTTCCTGTTAAGTTTCAGGGTTCAGTGTTAAAATTCAGTCGCCGGTGTCGTTTTCTTCAGACGATCATCGCCAATCTCGCCAGTTCCTCGCTTGGCACCTTGCTCCCTGTTCCCCCTTCTTATCCAGTGCGCCGCGCGGTCGCTTGGCTGGTTGCGAGCGTCGGTGGCGAACTGTCGCGTCAGCTCCGGCGTCGTCCGCGGCGACAGTACCGCCCGTGGCGGCCGTCAGGGGTGAGCCCTGCAGTACGGCGCCGCTCCGCACCGCCCAAGCCACCGGTGGCCTCCGCGTGTTCATTCCCCCCCTGAGCACGCTGCAGAACCGTCGCCGTGGCCTGAGAAGCGCAGAGCGCGCCCTCTGCCGCCGACGAGCCCGTGAGCTCCGTTCCGTCGAAACCGCGGAGCAGGCCAAATGCGATCGAGCTTAGACGTTGAATGGAGCCAGTGGACCAATCCGAAGATGCCCAGTCACCTAAACCACCCGCCCGACCACTGCCTCGCCGTAATCCCTCGCCGGAGATATTTCGCTCATGGCACCTCCCTCGCCCGCCTATAAATAGGACCCCCAGAGGCGTTGTGAAGCCACCGCATCCACCACACCTCACCACAGCCTCGCCAAAACCCCTCAGAGGGCCTCGGGAGAGCCTTCTTCCCCGACTCCGGCCGCCCCGATCCGCTTCGGGCTCTGGCAAGATCCGCTCTGGTGAGAGCACCCCCGCTTCCCAAACTTGGTCAGCAACCTCCTGGTCCACCACCCCGTCTAACCCAAGCGTCATTTTGTAGTCAGAAGCCCCGTCCGGTGAGACCCATCATCGCCCGACGCCGCCGTCCGCCGTAGAGGAAGTCGCCGTCGCTGTGGTGCCTCCCGTCGGTCTCTTCCACCACCCACCGACGCGGAAGAACCTCCTGAACACGCCGGTACTTCCCTCCCTCTCTGCCTCGCAGTGGTTCGTCGCCGGCGATCATCGCAGGTCTCTGGCGCCGGCGAGCTCTGTTTCCCCCTTTCAAACCTGACATGCGGGACCCCCTTGTCAGCCTTTTCTTTTTATTCGAATCGTTTTCTGAAAGCGCCTTCGGGCAAAGTACGCTTTCCTTTCGGCTTGGCGTATTTCATCCGAAGCGTTTTCTGTCTATTCAAACTACCCCCTGGATAGTTTCTGTTTCATTACAGACTAGTCCCTGGGTTTGTTTTCTTTATAACTTTTAAACTAAAAATGATTTTTAGTTGATTCCTTTTCTGTCATCTTCATAACTCTGCCTAGTTTTTTATCATATTTATTTGAAAAATATTTGGAGCACTTTTTACGTACGCACGGTATTTACGTTAGTATTCGATTTCTTTTATACCGTAGATACCGAAGGAGGTGACGGAGCCGCAAACTTCGCCGAGCTAGACTCCGACTACTCCGAACCAGGCAAGCATGTCTGAACCTTTGATATGATGAGTGTTTTTCATGTTTGCTAGTGTGGTCTTTCTTAAGGCATGTTTATATAAGCATTTGGTGGATGTTATATTCCATGCACGGTAAGTTGCAAGTGAGCTACAAAACTTGATGAGATCATATGATGGAGAACAACCTGATCATGTGGTGGCATGATAAGATGTAAGCTGGTATTGTTGGAGCATGCCAGTTCTATATCAACTATTTAACTACGGTGTTGACGTGGATCAAGTCTCGATCCCGTCCATTTCCCTTTTGTGCTACCACATGTTTTCTGCAAAGAATACGGTTTAGTAAGTTGCAAACCTCTTCCCTGGTACACACCAAATAGAGAGGCCGTGATGAAGGTTCCATGGCCCTGGATTAAAGCCGTCATCCGGTCAGGGGGCATGGGTGTTTCCGGTTGGGACCGAGAGGGGGGCACCCCTTAGAGCGCGCGGTATAAATTTGATCCCATGCTATTCGAGGAGTGACCTCCCCGCCTCAAGAGTTTTTCTTGAACGTTGCCTAGGGTGATTCCTGGCAGCGGAATGTGGAATGGGTGTGTACTGGTTTGATGTGTTTTCTTCTAAAATACC
>LR738712.1:529704406-529759427 GCA_902687465.1 Secale cereale | reverse complement strand
TGAACGGAACTAGTCCTTGGTGGCTACTGAAATCCGTTGGCTGTGGTAAGGTACAAACTCTGCAGAGTCAAAACCATTCTCATAACCAAGTTCCTGGTCAAGGACGTTGGTTAACGGATCAGTGTCAGTCTCAGCGTCAGTCTCTGTAGAACTAATACTCCTGACAGAGATAAACCCGGTTGAATGTTACTTCGGTGATTGGACTAACCTGTTTACTTTTATGTGCCGAGTATTCCTTAGGATGGTGCTACCTCCAGGAACTACTCAAATCTTTCTTTGTATGATATAAGCCCTTTATGTGATGTCGCTCAGACGTCCGACTGTGGCATTCTTGTTATTTACTTTTGATATAAGCCCTTTATGTGATGTCGCTCAGACGTCCGACTGTGGCATTCTTGTTATTTACTTTCGATATAAGCCCTTTATGTGATGTCGCTCAGACGTCCGACTGTGGCATCCTTGTTATTTACCTTTGATATAAGCCCTTCTGCGGTGTCGCCCTGACGCCCGACTGCGGCATGTTTATTCTACTTTACCTTTCGAGGCGTCACTTCAGACACCCGATCGGTCTTCAACTATTTTATTCTTGTTACAGTACCAATTGAACTACTCATGTGTGTATTACTAATCTGCTCGTATGCATCATGTTGCATTTGTTATATCTTATGTCCAAACTGTCTTGCGAGTACATTCAAAGTACTCACCTGGCTTGTTGATTTGGCCAGATGTTGACGAAGGCGATCTTATGGATGAAGAGTTCGATAGCGAGTCCGACGCCTAGAGGAGTCCCAGTCAGTCCCTTGCGATCCTGGAGTTGGTCACTTGTATTATATACGCTTCCGCCACCATAATAAAATCATCAAGCCTCACTCCGGCGCTTGATGAGTGTAAGATATTGGAGTCACGCCACCCACACCACTGTGACATATCCACTACCACTATATCCACGAGTTAGTAGTTATGCCACCATATCCCATTGTGTCATACCCGCCTTTATGTATGATATTGGCGTACTTGTAATAAATTGTTGAGCAGCTTCAGCTCAACCTTGTATAATATTTAGTGCTTCTGGATTTTCTGTATCAAGGATTTGTCTGCCAGTATGGAGGATTCCTCTATACTAGTTTGATGAAAGGGGCGATTTTTCAATAAGTATTTTATTGGAAAACCGGTCCTGACAACCTTGGTATCAGAGCCAGGCTGACTGTAGGAAGCCACTAGGTGCGCTCGCTAATCGGTTATTAGCGTAATAGGTGCTGTTTTAGCAAATTGCAATCGTAGCAATTTTTCTGTTAGTCATCATAAATTTATGATTTGACTATCTGGAATTTTTGTCTACTTTTGTAGATGGCTGGCCGCGACTGTGAATCACAGGTGTTCGCCAATGTGCCTGAGGGGTTTATCAAACTCCTCGCCTCCATCGTCAAGATCGCGATCGGGCCATCGACTCGTCCAGAGTTCACACTCTACGAGCACAAGATCAGCGACAGCGTGTCTATGCACCAGGCTGCGGTGCAATTCAAGGGAGGGCGTTCTGAATTACGCCGCTTCCGATTCGTTGGGAGGGCCATGCCTACGGAGAAGCATGCCATGCAGATGGCTGCCCGTGAGGCAATAGCACGTCTCCGGGATGCTCTTCCTTCGATGAAGGCTCGTCGCTACCGCTACCTCCCCTGCCACGTGCCATACACTTGTCACTATGCATTCGCTTGCACTAGGGGAGAACGAGATGATGCTATTGAGATGCTTGTTGAGTATCTCAAGGCTCTTGAGGCAGCTTTTGATAACCTCGTGGACGACTTGGTGGCTGCCCGTATGGACTCAGTTCAGGGCTGTGTTGCCAACAGGAGGGAGCTGCTCCATACAGCACCACCACTGTCATACATCTCGTCCTCATCATCCTATGCACCTGCCATCCGAGCCACCGCTCGCCGCCTACCTACCACTGAGGAGTTTGACCAAGTCATTGCTCCTACCCCAGTTCGTGCTGCACCGCCTACCACACCCGTTTCAGCCGCACAACCCAGTACCCCGCGCCTGGAGCCTATTAGTGAGGAAGAAGTTGAGTCCCCAGCAGCACTGGGACTTACCCTCGGCAGGCCGAAGGAAATATTTACCATCTCCGACTGAGTGCGCCGAGCAGCCGTACCATGTACCTGCTTGTATGATATGTTTTATATGTATATAGGCTTGGTGAGAAGTAGTTTGTGTGAGCATCATGTAGGGACTGGGAGAAGTGCACTAGCCTAAATAACATGTCAGGAATGTGTACGCGCATCCTGAGTGAGGTATTGTATAATTATGGCTTGCTTGTAAGATACTGAGCGGTCCTTCTCCATGCGCAATCAAGTGTTTGCTTGAGAAATCTTGGAGTTTTAAAATTCCTGCCTTTGCAAAATTATTTATTTTTACTACTCGGTTTTTCTCATGAGTTCTGCAAAATACCCCAGAGTGGAAAATGCATCGTCCCTGGACTCGTTCCATGCGAAGCCCGCCGGAAGAAAATAATGGTGCCCAGGCAAGTAACAATTTCACACAGGGGCAGTCAAGTCAGCAAAACAATGAAGCAGCATTTTCTCAAGTATGCCGCCTTTATGAGCAAAGCCAGCAGCAACATCAAGAAATGATGAGCCATATTATCAACATGAGAAATCACCGCGAACCATACCAGCAGCATTCCAAATTGGCTGAACTACAAAAGACGCGTCCCCCAACGTTCTCTCACACGGATAAACCTCTTGAGGCTGATGACTGGCTTCGAGACATTGAGAGGAAATTAATTATCGCACAATGTTCAGACCGTGAGAAAGTACTTTATGCACCTCACTACCTTACTGGAGCAGCTGCATCGTGGTGGGAAAATTTTCTACATATGCACCCCAATGAAAACAACATCACCTGGGAGGAGTTTAAGGAAAATTTTCGTGGGGCGCACATTCCCAGAAGTGTTATGAAGATCAAGAAAAGGGAGTTTGATGACCTCAAGCAGAGAAGCATGTCAGTGACTGAGTACAATAGTCAGTTTACTCAACTATCTCGCTACGCCAACGAAGAACATATGACTGAAAATAAAAAGATGGAAAAATTTCTGGACGGTCTAGCACCAGCACTTAAATGCCAATTGGTCGTGCACACCTTTCCAGATTTCAAAACACTTGTGGACAAAGCTATTACCTTGGAGAATGAACGCCGCAGCTTGGAGGATTTTCGCAAGCGCAAGCGGGACAAGACCTCTCAATCTCGCGACAACCGGAACAAGATTGATTCTCGGAAAAATGGGGCGAACAAATCCGCAACCAGTGTTCCACGCTCAAACAAGAATTTTCATGCAAGGGATAAAGATTTTACGTATCACCCGGGCGTTACTTGCTTCGCTTGTGGAGAGGAAGGACACTATGCCAAGCAATGCCCAAAGCCAAGAAACTCGGCCCCCAAGACAAACAATGGTGGAAATAATTCAGCCCCCAAGCGTAACAACTTCAATCCCAGCAACAATCACAAGAAGGGTCACGTGAACCATGTGACCAAGGAAGAAGCGCAGAATGCTCCGGATATCGTACTCGGTACGTTTCCTGTCAACACAATACCTGCCACGGTTTTGTTTGATTCTGGAGCTTCTCATTCGTTCATTTCAAAGAAATTTGCTTTACAACATGATTTTTCAATTCTTCCCTTGGAAAATTCTATGACCATCAAGTCCCCCGGGATTAAGCAAATCACCCAGAGTTATTGCCAAGGTGTGGTTATTGAGCTCGAAGGATTAAAATTTCGAGCAAACCTCATTGTATTGGAAAATAAGGGACTGGATGTTATCCTAGGAATGGAGTGGTTAACCACCAACAAGGGATTTATCGACTGTTTCAATCGGACTGTGATCCTCACTCATCACCACGGGAAGACGATAAAAATTGCAGCTCAAGTAAGACCAGTATCATTGCGACCAAGATTGAACAAGGTGGATATTTCAGATTTAAATGAAGTTCCAGTGGTGTGTGAGTTTCCTGATGTATTTCCTGAAGAGCTACCAGGCATGCCACCAGACCGAGAAATAGAATTCACTATTGAACTAGCACCTGGAACCACTCCCATTTACAAGAAACCTTATAGAATGGCACCTTCCGAGTTGGTAGAATTGAAGAAGCAAATAAAGGAATTACTGGACAAAGGATTTATCCGGGCCAACTCCTCACCTTGGGGTTCGCCAGTATTATTTGCCAATAAAAAGGATGGGACACTGAGATTATGTATAGACTATCGAGCACTCAACATGGTTACCATCAAAAACAAATATCCGATGCCACGGATCAATGATTTATTTGACCAGCTTGCACAAGCCAAGGTTTTCTCAAAGATTGATTTAAGGTCGGGATATCATCAATTAAAAGTACGGACAGAAGATATCCCTAAAACTGCATTCACTTCCAGATACGGATTATATGAATTTACAGTAATGCCGTTTGGGCTGACGAACGCCCCCGCATACTTTGTTCACCTCATGAACAAAGTGTTCATGAAATTTATGGACAAATTTGTTGTGGTGTTCATTGATGATATTTTGGTATATTCTAAGACACCAGAAGAACATGCTGAACATCTCAGAATTGTGCTGGGAGAATTAAGGAAGCATCAATTGTACGCCAAATTCAGCAAATGTGAATTCTGGCTAAAACAGGTTGGTTTTTTGGGCCATGTATTAACCCAAGAGGGTGTTGCCGTGGACCCAGAAAAAGTCAAGGCCGTACTTGACTGGAAACCACCAGCCAACGTAACCGACGTACGAAGCTTTCTGGGAATGGCTAGATATTACAGAAGATTTATTGAGGGATTTTCCACCATAGCAAAGCCTATGACACAGCTACTCAAGAAGGATAAGAAATTTGTGTGGACTGAAGATTGCGAGAAAAGTTTCCAAGAACTCAAAAAGAGATTAACAACAGCACCAGTATTGGTCATACCCGACATACACAAAATTTTTGAAGTATATTGCGACGCGTCCCGGAAGGGCCTCGGATGCGTATTAATGCAAGAAGGCAAAGTAGTCGCATATGCTTCCAGGCAACTGCGAAAGCATGAAGAAAACTATCCCACTCATGACTTGGAATTAGCAGCAGTTATTCATGCACTCAAAGAATGGAGGCACTTTTTGCTTGGAAATCGTTGTGAAATATATACAGACCATAAAAGCCTCAAATATATTTTCACACAACCAGAACTCAATTTGCGGCAACGACGCTGGTTGGAATTAGTAAAAGACTATGATGTTGGCATTCACTACCATCCAGGAAAGGCAAATGTAGTGGCAGATGCTCTCAGCCGCAATCCAAGCTCGAGCAACGACAATTCACAAAACTTGAGACCTGAGTTTCAAAGGGAGTTTGCCAAACTCAACATGATGTTGGTTACTGAAGGCACTATGTCAAATTTGGAAATACAACCCACCCTAATGGAACAAATTAAGAAAGCTCAGCATGGACACCCCAGCATCGAAGGCATAAAAAAAAAGTGAGTCTGGGCAAAGCCACAGAATTCGTCGTGGACAGTGAGGGAATACTATGGTACGGAAACAGGCTTTGCGTGCCAAACGTAGAAGACCTCAAACAACAAATTTTGACCGAAGGCCATACCGCTCCATATTCCATCCACCCTGGAGGAACAAAAATGTACAAGGACATTCAGGAAAGGTTTTGGTGGCACGGTATGAAGAGGGATATAGCCACATATATTGCCTGTTGTGATTCATGTCAGCGCATTAAAGCCGAGCACCAAAAACCAGCAGGACTATTACAGCCAAACAAGATACCTGAATGGAAATGGGACGAAATTGGAATGGATTTTATTGTCGGACTACCTCAGTCACGACACGGAAATGATGCCATATGGGTCATCACAGATAGGTTGACCAAGGTGGCACATTTTATTCCGGTAAAGACAACCCACACCACTCAGAAGCTTGCCAAGCTTTATCTCTCCCGTATTGTCTGTCTTCATGGAGTTCCAAAGACCATAATATCCGACAGAGGCACTCAATTCGTCTCTAGATTTTGGGATCATTTGCAACAAGCTCTGGGAACTCAACTGGTATTCAGCACGGCTTATCACCCCCAGACTGGAGGACAGACTGAACGTGTAAACCAAATTCTAGAGGACATGCTGAGAGCATGTGTTCTCACTTACGGAACCAGCTGGGAAGAAAGCTTACCATATGCCGAGTTCGCGTACAACAACAGTTACCAGTCCAGTCTACAGATGGCACCTTTTGAAGCCTTGTATGGGCGAAGATGCCGTACCCCATTAAATTGGTCAGAGACAGGAGACACTCGTATCTTCGGCCCAGACATGCTCAAAGAAGCTGAGGAGAAGGTTAAATTAATCAGGGATCGACTCAAGACAGCCCAGAGTCGACAAAAGAGTTACTATGACCAGAAACATCGTGAAGTCAGTTTTGAACCCGGTGACTATGTGTATCTAAGAGTATCCCCTATGCGGGGCCTGCAGCGATTCAAAATTAAGGGAAAGCTAGCACCGCGTTTTATTGGACCTTTCCGTGTGACTGCACGAAGAGGCACAGTAGCCTACCAGCTAGACCTACCCGAAGAACTGTCAGACGTCCATGACGTGTTCCACATATCACAATTGAGGAAGTGTGTAAGCAACCCAGAAAAGCGTGTATCTCATGAAAACATTGACGTGCAACCGGACCTCACCTATAGGGAACGTCCAGTAAAAATATTGGAGGAGTCTGAAAGGAGGACCCGTCAGAAGACAATTAAATTCTTCAAGGTTCAGTGGAGCAATCACACCGAAGCTGAAGCAACATGGGAGAGAGAGGATTTTCTTCGGGCAGAGTACCCACACCTATTTGAGGATCAGCTGGAATCTCGGGGACGAGATTTTTCCTAAGGGGGTGGGTGTTGTAACACCCCAAAATTTTGGTTTGGTTTTTACCAAATTCTTTATTTGATTTAAAGGAGGTTATTTGAAATTTTCCTTTTGAGAGACCCTCCTTCCCAAATTTTTGCTTCTGACAAATCTTTTTGAGTCCTTCTCAATCTTGATTCTGGTCTTGAGGGTCTTTCTACTTATATGGGTTCAACACAAAAAACTCTTGGATTGTTTTGCTAACTCTTTTGTTAAAAAGAATTCCTATTTTTTTTTCTCTCTACTCAAAAATGCACTCTTGCCATGACCTATGTTGAAAACTTCCTCCCAAAACCTTCCTCCCTACCTTGGGTCAAGTCAAGCATCAATTCCAGCAAGTTTCAACTTTCCCTAGTTTTTTATTTCTATTTATTTAAACCACAAAATCTTTTTCTGTCATTTATTTGGACCTTAGTAGTTTACAAAGGAACTACTAGATCTCTTTTGAATCTTGGCTCCAAATAAATTCCTAGGGCTAGTCCTTAGTACCCTCAACTCATATCCATCAAAATCTACTGGTCATCAGTTCAAAATTTTCAAAATATAATTGCTGCAAGTTTGGAGCAGATTTGCCATTTTTGGGGAATTTCATTCTTTCTTCTTTCCAAAAATTCTGGGGTAATTCATGCAGCCTCCAGATGCATCAAGAGACCCCCTCACCAAGTCACAGCTCAAGAAAAGTTTTCCACGTGCGTCAAACATTTCATCAAACAGCTTACATGCACTGTTCCTGTTAAGTTTCAGGGTTCAGTGTTAAAATTCAGTCACCGGTGTCGTTTTCTTCAGACGATCATCGCCAATCTCGCCAGTTCCTCGCTTGGCACCTTGCTCCCTGTTCCCCCTTCTTATCCAGTGCGTCGCGCGGTCGCTTGGCTGGTTGCGAGCGTCGGTGGCGAACTGTCGCGTCAGCTCCGGCGTCGTCCGCGGCGACAGTACCGCCCGTGGCGGCCGTCAGGGGTGAGCCCTGCAGTACGGCGCCGCTCCGCACCGCCCAAGCCACCGGTGGCCTCCGCGTGTTCATTCCCCCCCCTGAGCACGCTGCAGAACCGTCGCCGTGGCCTGAGAAGCGCAGAGCGCGCCCTCTGCCGCCGACGAGCCCGTGAGCTCCGTTCCGTCGAAACCGCGGAGCAGGCCAAATGCGATCGAGCTTAGACGTTGAATGGAGCCAGTGGACCAATCCGAAGATGCCCAGTCACCTAAACCACCCGCCCGACCACTGCCTCGCCGTAATCCCTCGCCGGAGATATTTCGCTCACGGCACCTCCCTCGCCCGCCTATAAATAGGACCCCCAGAGGCGTTGTGAAGCCACCGCATCCACCACACCTCACCACAGCCTCGCCAAAACCCCTCAGAGGGCCTCGGGAGAGCCTTCTTCCCCGACTCCGGCCGCCCCGATCCGCTTCGGGCTCCGGCAAGATCCGCTCTGGTGAGAGCACCCCCGCTTCCCAAACTTGGTCAGCAACCTCCTGGTCCACCACCCCGTCTAACCCAAGCGTCATTTTGTAGTCAGAAGCCCCGTCCGGTGAGACCCATCATCGCCCGACGCCGCCGTCCGCCGTAGAGGAAGTCGCCGTCGCTGTGGTGCCTCCCGTCGGTCTCTTCCACCACCCACCGACGCGGAAGAACCTCCTGAACACGCCGGTACTTCCCTCCCTCTCTGCCTCGCAGTGGTTCGTCGTCGGCGATCATCGCAGGTCTCTGGCGCCGGCGAGCTCTGTTTCCCCCTTTCAAACCTGACATGCGGGACCCCCTTGTCAGCCTTTTCTTTTTATTCGAATCGTTTTCTGAAAGCGCCTTCGGGCAAAGTACGCTTTCCTTTCGGCTTGGCGTATTTCATCCGAAGCGTTTTCTGTCTATTCAAACTACCCCCTGGATAGTTTCTGTTTCATTACAGACTAGTCCCTGGGTTTGTTTTCTTTATAACTTTTAAACTAAAAATGATTTTTAGTTGATTCCTTTTCTGTCATCTTCATAACTCTGCCTAGTTTTTTTATCATATTTATTTGAAAAATATTTGGAGCACTTTTTACGTACGCACGGTATTTACGTTAGTATTCGATTTCTTTTATACCGTAGATACCGAAGGAGGTGACGGAGCCGCAAACTTCGCCGAGCTAGACTCCGACTACTCCGAACCAGGCAAGCATGTCTGAACCTTTGATATGATGAGTGTTTTTCATGTTTGCTAGTGTGGTCTTTCTTAAGGCATGTTTATATAAGCATTTGGTGGATGTTATATTCCATGCACGGTAAGTTGCAAGTGAGCTACAAAACTTGATGAGATCATATGATGGAGAACAACCTGATCATGTGGTGGCATGATAAGATGTAAGCTGGTATTGTTGGAGCATGCCAGTTCTATATCAACTATTTAACTACGGTGTTGACGTGGATCAAGTCTCGATCCCGTCCATTTCCCTTTTGTGCTACCACATGTTTTCTGCAAAGAATACGGTTTAGTAAGTTGCAAACCTCTTCCCTGGTACACACCAAATAGAGAGGCCGTGATGAAGGTTCCATGGCCCTGGATTAAAGCCGTCATCCGGTCAGGGGGCATGGGTGTTTCCGGTTGGGACCGAGAGGGGGGCACCCCTTAGAGCGCGCGGTATAAATTTGATCCCATGCTATTCGAGGAGTGACCTCCCCGCCTCAAGAGTTTTTCTTGAACGTTGCCTAGGGTGATTCCTGGCAGCGGAATGTGGAATGGGTGTGTACTGGTTTGATGTGTTTTCTTCTAAAATACCATGAACGGAACTAGTCCTTGGTGGCTACTGAAATCCGTTGGCTGTGGTAAGGTACAAACTCTGCAGAGTCAAAACCATTCTCATAACCAAGTTCCTGGTCAAGGACGTTGGTTAACGGATCAGTGTCAGTCTCAGCGTCAGTCTCTGTAGAACTAATACTCCTGACAGAGATAAACCCGGTTGAATGTTACTTCGGTGATTGGACTAACCTGTTTACTTTTATGTGCCGAGTATTCCTTAGGATGGTGCTACCTCCAGGAACTACTCAAATCTTTCTTTGTATGATATAAGCCCTTTATGTGATGTCGCTCAGACGTCCGACTGTGGCATTCTTGTCATTTACTTTTGATATAAGCCCTTTATGTGATGTCGCTCAGACGTCCGACTGCGGCATTCTCGTTATTTACTTTTGATATAAGCCCTTTACGTGATGTCGCTCAGACGTCCGACTGTGGCATTCTTGTTATTTACTTTTGATATAAGCCCTTTATGTGATGTCGCTCAGACGTCCGACTGTGGCATTCTTGTTATTTACTTTCGATATAAGCCCTTTATGTGATGTCGCTCAGACGTCCGACTGTGGCATCCTTGTTATTTACCTTTGATATAAGCCCTTTCTGCGGTGTCGCCCTGACGCCCGACTGCGGCATGTTTATTCTACTTTACCTTTCGAGGCGTCGCTTCAGACACCCGATCGGTCTTCAACTATTTTATTCTTGTTACAGTACCAATTGAACTACTCATGTGTGTATTACTAATCTGCTCGTATGCATCATGTTGCATTTGTTATATCTTATGTCCAAACTGTCTTGCGAGTACATTCAAAGTACTCACCTGGCTTGTTGATTTGGCCAGATGTTGACGAAGGCGATCTTATGGATGAAGAGTTCGATAGCGAGTCCGACGCCTAGAGGAGTCCCAGTCAGTCCCTTGCGATCCTGGAGTTGGTCACTTGTATTATATACGCTTCCGCCACCATAATAAAATCATCAAGCCTCACTCCGGCGCTTGATGAGTGTAAGATATTGGAGTCACGCCACCCACACCACTGTGACATATCCACTACCACTATATCCACGAGTTAGTAGTTATGCCACCATATCCCATTGTGTCATACCCGCCTTTATGTATGATATTGGCGTACTTGTAATAAATTGTTGAGCAGCTTCAGCTCAACCTTGTATAATATTTAGTGCTTCTGGATTTTCTGTATCAAGGATTTGTCTGCCAGTATGGAGGATTCCTCTATACTAGTTTGATGAAAGGGGCGATTTTTCAATAAGTATTTTATTGGAAAACCGGTCCTGACAGTCTTCTTGTGAATCCTGGGCTCCTTGGTAATAGCAATAGCACCAGTGTTGTCACAGAAGAGAGTCATCGGGCTTGACGCGCTTGGAATGACTCCGAGGTCGGTGATGAACTCCTTCATCCAGACTCCTTCCTGCGCTGCTTCAGAAGCAGCTATGTACTCCGCTTCACATGTAGATGCCGCCACCACGCTTTGCTTGCAACTACACCAGTTGACTGCCCCTCCATTCAAAATATACACGTATCCGGTTTGTGACTTAGAGTCATCCAGATCTGTGTCGAAGCTAGCATCGACGTAACCCTTTACGACGAGCTCTTCGTCACCTCCATAAACGAGAAACATATCTTTAGTCCTTTTCAGGTACTTCAGGATGTTCTTGACCGCTGTCCAGTGTTCCGTACCGGGATCACTTTGGTACCTCCCTACCAAACTTATGGCAAGGTTCACATCAGGTCTGGTACACAGCATGGCATACATGATAGAACCTATTGCCGAGGCATAGGGAATGACACTCATCTTTTCTCTATCTTCTGCCGTGGTCGGCGACTGAGTCTTACTCAATCTCATACCTTGCAAAACAGGCAAGAATCCTTTCTTAGACTGATCCATATTGAACTTCTTCAATATTTTGTCAAGGTATGTACTTTGTGAAAGACCTATGAGGAGTCTCGATCTATCTCTATAGATTTTGATGCCTAATATGTAAGTAGCTTCTCCAAGGTCCTTCATTGAAAAACTTTTATTCAAGTAGGCCTTTACATTTTCCAAGAATTCTATATCATTTCCCATCAGCAATATGTCATCCACATATAATATGAGAAATGCTACAGAGCTCCCACTCACTTTCTTGTAAATATAGGCTTCTCCATAAGTCTGCATAAAGCCAAACGCTTTGATCACCTCATCAAAGCGAATATTCCAACTCCAAGATGCTTGCACTAGCCCGTAAATCGAGCGCTCGAGCTTGCATACCTTGTTAGCGTTCTCTGGATCGACAAAACCTTCCGGTTGCATCATATACAACTCTTCCTTGAGGAAGCCATTAAGGAATGCTGTTTTGACGTCCATTTGCCATATCTCATAATTATAGAATGCGGCAATAGCTAACATGATTCTGACTGACTTCAGCATCGCTACGGGAGAGAAAGTCTCGTCGTAGTCAATCCCTTGAACTTGCCGATAACCCTTAGCGACAAGCCGAGCCTTATAGATGGTCACATTACCATCCGCGTCTGTCTTCTTCTTAAATATCCATTTATTTTCTATGGCGTGCCTATCATGAGGCAAGTCCACCAAAGTCCATACTTTGTTTTCATACATGGATTCTATCTCGGATTTCATGGCTCCAAGCCATTTATTGGAATCTGGGCCCGCCATCGCTTCTTCATAGTTCGAAGGTTCACTGTTGTCTAACAACATGATTTCCAGTACAGGGTTGCCGTACCACTCTGGTGCGGAACGTGCCCTTGTGGACCTTCGAAGTTCAGTAGTAACTTGATCTGTTTCTTCATGATCATTATCATTAGCTTCCTCCCTTGTCGGTGCAGGCACCTCAGGAACAGTTTCCTGCGCTGCGCTACTTTCCGGTCCAGGAGGGGTGATTGTCACCTCATCAAGTTCTACTTTCCTCCCACTCACTTCTTTCGAGAGAAACTCTTTCTCCAGAAAGTATCCATTCTTGGCAACAAAGACTTTGCCTTCGGATCTGTGGTAGAAGGTGTACCCAATAGTTTCCTTTGGGTATCCTATGAAGACGCATTTCTCCGATTTGGGTTCGAGCTTTTCAGGTTGAAGTTTCTTGACATAAGCATCGCAACCCCAAACTTTCAGAAACGACAACTTCGGTTTCTTCCCAAACCAAAGTTCATACGGAGTCGTCTCAACGGATTTTGACGGAGCCCTATTTAAAGTGAATGCGGCAGTCTCTAAAGCATAACCCCAAAAAGATAGCGGTAAATCGGTGAGGGACATCATAGACCGCACCATGTCCAACAGAGTACGATTTCGACGTTCGGACACACCGTTACGTTGAGGTGTTCCGGGCGGTGTCAATTGTGAAACAATTCCACAGCTTCTAAGGTGTGTGCCAAATTCATGACTTAAATATTCACCCCCACGATCCGATCGCAAGAACTTTATTTTTCTGTCACGTTGATTCTCAACCTCATTCTGAAATTCCTTGAACTTTTCAAAGGTCTCAGACTTGTGTTTCATCAAATAGATATACCCATATCTACTCAAGTCATCCGTGAGGGTGAGAACATAACGGTAGCCTCCGCGAGCCTCAACACTCATTGGACCGCACACATCGGTATGTATGATTTCCAGCAAGTTGGTTGCTCGCTCCATTGTTCCGGAGAACGGAGTCTTGGTCATCTTGCCCAAGAGGCATGGTTCGCATGTGTCAAATGATTCATAATCAAGAGACTCTAGAAGTCCATCTGAATGGAGCTTCTTCATACGTTTGACACCAATATGACCAAGTCGGCAATGCCACAAGAATGTGGGACTATCATTATCAACTTTACATCTTTTGGCATCTACACTATGAATATGTGTATCACTACGTTCGAGATTCATCAAAAATAAACCATTGACCAGCGGGGCATGACCATAAAACATATCTCTCAAATAAATAGAACAACCATTATTCTCCGATTTGAAAGAATATCCATCTCGCATAAGACGAGATCCAGAAACAATGTTCATGCTCAAAGCTGGTACTAAATAACAATTATTCAGGTTCAAAACTAATCCCGAGGGTAGATGTAGAGGTAGCGTGCCGACGACGATCACATCGACCTTGGAACCATTCCCGACGCGCATCGTCACCTCATCCTTCGCCAGTCTCCGTTTATTCCGCAGCTCCTGTTTTGAGTTACAAATGTGAGCAACTGCACCGGTATCGAATACCCAGGAGCTACTACGAGTGCTGGTAAGGTACACATCAATAACATGTATATCATATATACCTTTGACGTTGCCGGCCTTCTTGTCTGCTAAGTATTTGGGGTAGTTCCGCTTCCAGTGACCCGTTCCCTTGCAATAAAAGCACTCAGTCTCAGGCTTGGGTCCATACTTTGGCTTCTTCCCGGCAACAGGCTTGCCAGGCACGGCAACTTGCTTGCCGTCCTTCTTGAAGTTCTTCTTTCCCTTGCCTTTCTTGAACTTAGTGGTTTTATTGACCATCAACACTTGATGTTCTTTCTTGATGTCTACCTCCGCTGATTTCAGCATCGAATACACCTCGGGAATGGACTTCTCCATCCCCTGCATATTGAAATTCAGCACGAAGCTCTTGAAGCTTGGTGGGAGCGACTGGAGGATTCTGTCAACGAACGCTTCATCTGGGAGATTCATTCCTAGCTGAGACAAGCGGTTGTGCAATCCTGAAATCTTGAGGATGTGCTCACTGACAGAACTGTTCTCCTCCATCTTACAGCTGTAGGATGCGTCGGAGACATCATATCTCTCGACTCGGGCATGAGCTTGGAAAACCATTTTCAGCTCTTCGAACATCTCATATGCTCCATGGTGCTCAAAACGCTTTTGGCGCCCCGATTCTAAACTGTAAAGCATGCCGCACTGAACCAGGGAGTAATCATCACTACGCGACTGCCAGGCGTTCAAAACGTCTTGGTCAGCATCGGGAGCAGGTGCATCACCTAGCGGTGCTTCTAGGACATATGATCTCTTGGCAGCTATGAGGATAATCCTCAGGTTACGGACCCAATCCATATAGTTGCTACCATCGTCTTTCAGCTTGGTTTTCTCTAGGAACGCGTTGAAGTTGAGGGAAACTGGAGCGTGGGCCATTTGATCTACAAGAGATATTGCAAAGAATTTAGACTAAGTTCATGATAATTAAGTTCATCTTAATCAAATTTTAATGAACTCCCACTCAGGATGACATCTCTCTAGTCATCTTAAGTGATACACGATCCGAATCGAGTAGTCCGTGTCCGATCATCACGTGAGACGGACTAGTCAAAAACGGTGAACATCTTCATGTTGATCGTATCTTCTATACGACTCGTGTTCGACCTTTCGGTCTTCCGTGTTCCGAGGCCATGTATGTACATGCTAGGCTCGTCAAGTGAACCCTAAGTGTATCGCGTGTGTAAATCTGTCTTACACCCGTTGTATGTGAACGTTAGAACCTATCACACCCGATCATCACGTGGTGCTTCGGAACAACGAGCTTTAGCAACGGTGCACAGTTAGGGGAAACACATTACTTGAAATTTTAGTGAGAGATCATCTTATTTACTACCATCGTTCTAAGTAAACAAGATGCAAAAACATGATAAACACCACATGCAATCAATTATAGTGACATGATATGGCCAATATCATCTTGCTCCTTGGATCTCCATCTTCGGGGCACCATGATCATCTTGTCACCGGCTTGACACCATGATCTTCATCATCATGATCTCCATCATCGTGTCTTGAGGAAGTCGTCACGCCAACTATTACTTCTACTACTATAGCTAACGTTTAGCAATAAAGTAAAGTAATTACATGGCGTTATTTAGTGACACGCAGGTCATACAATAATAAAGACAACTCCTATGGCTCCTGCCGGTTGTCAAGTTCATCGACATGCAAGTCGTGATTCCCTATTACAAAACATGATCAATCTCATACATCACATATATCATTCATCACATCTTCGTTCTTGGCCATACCACGTCACAAAACACATGCTGCAAAAACAAGTTAGACGTCCTCTAATTGTTGTTGCAAGTTTTTACGTGGCTTCTATAGGATTTCTAGCAAGAACGTTTCTTACCTACGCCAAAACCACAACGTGATTTGTCAACTTCTATTTACCCTTCATAAGGACCCTTTTCATCGAATCCGATCCGACTAAAGTAGGAGAGACAGACACCCGCCAGCCACCTTATGCATCTAGTGCATGCCTGTCGGTGGAACCAGTCTCACGTAAGCGTACATGTAAGGTCGGTCCGGGCCGCTTCATCCCACAATACCGCCGAATCAAGATTGACTAGTAACGGTAAGAAAGTTGAACAAGATCATACGCCCACAACTGCTTTGTGTTCTACTCGTGCCAAGATGCTACGCATAAAACCTAGGCTCAGATGCCACTGTTGGGGAACGTAGCATAATTCAAAAATTTTCCTACGTCTTCACCAAGATCCAACTATGGAGACATCTAGCAACGAGTAACTTAGAGTGCATCTACATACCGTTATGAAGATTGCGTGCGGAAGCTTTCAACGAAGCAAGGATGAAGTAGTCGTACTCTTCACGTTCTTCGTCACCGATGATCTAGCGCCGAACGGACGGCACCTCCGCGTTCAACACACGTACGGTGCAGCAACGTCACCTCCTTCTTGATCCAGCAAGGGAGGAGGAGAAGTCGTCAGAGATCCGGCAGCACGACGGCGTGATGACGGATGCAGTGGAGATCGCAGCAGGGCTTCGCCGGGCTGCCCTGCGAAGGAGTAGGGAGGTGTGACGGGAGGGGGAGAGGCGCCAGGGCTGAGGTGCGGCTGCCCTCTCCCCCCCACATATATATAGGGGGCCAGGGGGGGCGCCAACCCCTTGCAGATCCAATCTGCAAGGGGGGGCGGCGGCCAGGGAGGAGTCCCCCTCCCCCAAGGCAACTGGTGGCCCCCCTCCCCTTAGGGTTTATCCCTAGGCGCAGGGGAGTTGGGCCTCCCTTGGTGGTGCGCCAGCCCAGGGGGCTGCACGCATCCCCTTGCGGCCTAGGGGCCCCACCGGGATGGGTGGCCCCACCCGGTGGACCCCCGGGGCCCCTCCGGTGGTCCCGGGACGCTCCCGGTGACCCCCGGAGATCACCCGTCGGCCGAAACTGGACTTCCCATATATCAATCTTTACCTCCGGACCATTCCGGAACTCCTCGTGACGTCCGGGATCTCATCCGGGACTCCGAACAACTTTCGGATTTCCACGTGCATCAATCTCTACGACCCTAGCGTTACCGAACCTTAAGTGTGTAGACCCTACGGGTTCGGGAGACACGTAGACATGACCGAGACCACTCTCCGGTCAATAACCAACAGCGGGATCTGGATACCCATGTTGGTTCCCACATGTTCCTCGATGATCTTCATCGGATGAACCACCGTGTCAAGGATTCACTTAATCCCGTATGTTATTCCCTTTGTCCATCGGTACGGTACTTGCCCGAGATTCGATCGTCGGTATTCCCAATACCTTGTTCAATCTCGTTATGGCAAGTCTCTTTACTCGATCCGTAATTCATCATCCCGTGACTAACTACTTAGTCACATTGAGCTCATTATGATGATGACTTACCGAGTGGGCCCAGAGGTACCTCTCCGTCATACGGAGTGACAACATCCCAGTCTCGGTTCGTACCAACTCAACAGACACTTTCGGAGATACCCGATGCGTACCTTTATAGCCACCCAGTTACGTTGTGACGGTTGGCATACCCAAAGCACTCCTACGGTATCCGGGAGTTGTACAACCTCATGGTCTAAGGAATAAATACTTGACACTGAAAAGCTTATGCATTACGAACTATACGATCTCGTGTTATGCTCAAGTTTGGGTCTTGTCCATCACATCATTCTCCTAATGATGTGATCGCGTTATCACCGACATCTCATGTCCATGGTCAGGAAACCGTGACCATCTGTTGATCAACGAGCTGGTTACTAGAGGCCTACCAGGGACTCATTTTGGTCTATGTATTCACACATGTATCGCTGTTTCCGTACAATACAATTCAAGCATGAATAACAGACAATTATCATGAACAAGGAGATATAATAATAATGCTTTTATTATTGCCTCTAGGGCATATCTCCAACACCGAGTACCCTTCCTTTTTCCAGTCCTAGATCTCGGGACGAGATCTTTTTGTAGTAGAGGAGAGTTTGTAATGCCCCGGATGTAATACTTTCCCTTTTGGGTATATAATATATCTCCGACTTCATCTATTTCTATTCCGGGTTCTTTGTCTTTCGGGTTTTCGTCGTTTTGTCGTGTGAGTGTGTGGCATTCTTTCATATCATGTAGACATGTGCATCGCTTTGCATTTGTGTTGTCGGTTGCATCCGGTTCCACGCGTTCCTTCCCGTTGTCCGTTTCGCGTTCCGGAGCTCCCTCACGTGTCCGTGACGTCCCGTAGGCCTACTTTGGTGTTTGGGCGTGTAACGTTACCGGTGTGGCGCGAGACTTGTCGTGTGTTGTTGTTTTTTTGTGTGCAACCCGCCTCTCAAATCTCGTCGCGTTTGGACTCCGTTTGCTATCCCAACAGTTATTCGTGTGGGCCCAAAGTGCCTTCACATTGTGTCCTAGAAACACCCCTACAACAGCCACTACCCTCTCCTAGGCCATCTAAACTACCCCCGCGATCGGATCCGTCGGATCGCGATCGGAGGGCTCCTAACACCCCCAAATCCCCCCAAACCCTAAAAAAACTGCTATATAATAGACCCTATGTCTATTTTTGGCATCTCTAGCCTCTTCCTCCTCCTTTCCCTAAAAATCTGGATCTAGCCACCCCCTCCTCTCCACTTGGCAGCTCCTCCCACAGATCCCGATCGTTTCCTCGATCTCCTCGGGCCAGGCGCCAGGAACGAGGAAGCAGCCAGCCGCAACGACTCCCTTCCTTCGATCGACCGAAGTCAACGCATCGCTCGCCCCAGGCCAGCCGATCTCTCGCTCCAGGCCCGAGCCGCGGGACCACTTCCCCGACGTCCAGAGGCCGCTTGGCCAGGCCTCGCCTCCCGCCTCCCTTCGCGCCGACTGGGCCCGAGACCCTGAGGCCCACTTCGCCCTAGCGCCGAGATCGCCGCCCCTCCGTCCACTCCCCGTCGGCCCGCTCCACCGCGCCTCTCCGCGCCACATCGTCGCCTCTCCCGCGGCCCGTCCCTCCATCCCCGCAGCTGGGCCGTACCGCACTCCACGGGCCCGCCTTCGACGCCAGCCAGCCGCGGATCCAGCCGCCGCAGCACCGATCGGCCGGGCCGCAGGCATCCCGCGGGCCGCCTCCACCGCAAGCCTCCAGGCCGCCTTCGCAGGCCGCCGCCAGTTCGCGGGCCGCCGCCGCCCGATCTGCTTCCCCGGGCCGCGTTGACTTTTCTATTGACTGGAGGTAGTCTCTTTTTCTGCTAAGTCCCAGATCTAGTAGTTGCTGATGCTATATTCCAACGGTGATAACTTTTTGTGTGGATGTCCGTTTCGCGCAAATAGCATGTCCAGACGTTCGTGGTGAATAGCACTACGTTTTATCTTTTTGTGTCATGCATGATAGAAGTTATCTAGGTGCTTGTTTTTCTGTTGCAATAGTGCATCGTGATATAATTGCTGCTATGTGATGTTTTTATGCCATCTTTGCTATGTGATATCTTTTAGCTCGTTTATCCGATTGATGCAAAGGACATGTCCACGTGTTCGTCTTGCCATGCTCTACATGTTGTTTGTGTTAGGTTGCATGATAGATTTATTCTTGCCATGTTTATCATCGTTGCAAAGTGCCATGTGGCTGTGATGTTGTTTCACTTGTTATGAAATGCCATCTTGTTGAGCTCGTTGCTATCGTTGTGTTTATCTCCATGAAGCATGCTTGTGTGTTTCGGAATCACCATCACGTGTACTTTGATGTGGTGCTTACCACTTGCCATGTTTAGTTTCGAGGTGACTTAAACTTGCTCGTTTAGATGCCATGATGAAATTGCTGTTTTAGGACTTAATGAAATTTCACCAAGTCTGAAATCTGTAATGTTCCGATGCCATGTTCGTGTGATGTTCTAGGACAAACCATGTTAGTTTTGGAGTGGATCTTGATTGTTCCTTGTAGTATATATTGTTGTCTTTCCATTCATGTTCTCACATGCTTATTTGAGTGGGTGTAGCATGTTTAACTTTTGCTCCAAAGTTTCAATAAAATTCTGTTGCCAGAATTTTATTGTCAATTTCAATATGTCCAAGCTCATTGCTACTGATCCGTGGCTCCTTTGGGGGTGCACCTTTGGACTTAATTGTTGTAGGATATGTCTAGTTGATGTTCATGTCCTTTTCCATGTTGTTTGAGTGCTGTAGCTTAATTATTGTGTGCTCCGAAGTTGCTATGTTGCTGTAATTTTCAGCTTTCGCTCATTTCTTGTTTCGGGCATAACTTTTAGCCCGTAGCTCCGATTTCAGCGAGTCTTATATGAAACTTGATTGTTTTTCTGTGTAGATTCATAATATCATATTGTTATCATGTTTTGAGGTGTTTTGCTTGAGTGCTATTTTCCGTGCTCCGTGTGCATCCTTAGTGCATCCATCATGCATCCATCATTTTTCGAGTGCTCATTGCATCTTGTTGATTTGTGCCTTGTGTGATTGTATTGTTTAGAGCCGGAAGCTGAGACCGAGTACGAGCACGAGGTTACCAACGAGGTTGAGCACGAGGACCCTTCTTACGATCCGAACGACTTCACTTCAGGCAAGATGACCGAACCCCGATAACATTACTATCTTTGCCTATTGCTAGTAGTTCCGTTCTTTAGCTTTGCCTCGATGCCCATGTTCTTCCTGTCAGCCTCCTACTTGTAACCATTGCCATGTTTAACCACCCTACCTATGCAAACCGTTGCTTGGCTAAGTACGCTTCGCTCAGCCCTTCTTATAGCTTTGCTAGTTGCAGGTGAAGATCGAAGATGCTTGCTTCATGTTGAAGTTTTGTTGGGTTATATCACACTATATAAATGCTAAAATGAAATCATCTATATATTGGCAAGGGTGGAAGGCTAAGCCTTTTGCTTGGTGATTTGTTCCACTCATGCCGTTAGGAACCGTATAAACCGGTGTTATGTTCCTTGATTATGCGTTCCTAACACGGTTGGGGTGTATGGGACCCCCTCGATAAACCGCTAAGTGCTAAGTCTTTTCCAGCAAGTCCTAACATTGGTACTATTCGCCTAAACAACTAAAAACTTTCCGAGGGAGTAATTAACCCGAGGCTTAATTAATTCAACCCCCCCCTGGGCCAGTGCTCGATTTGAGTGTTGGTCCAAACCAGAGTCACTTGCGGATAATACCCAGTTCGCTGGGGTCTTCGGTATCTGTACGTAGCGCTCATCCGGTCGTGTCCTGAGACCTAGATACGCGCGGCTACTATCAGGGTGTCGACACGCCGGGAGGATTTGCTGGATTAGCCTTACCTTAGTTCGATATATCTTGAGCACGGGATTCCGAGAATACTCGGGTCTTCCCACTTTGGAATTGCGACTCCGCGGATCGTGGGCTTGTAATGGGTCAAGTTGGAACACCCCTGCAGGATTATGAACTTTCAAAAGCCGTGCCCGCGGTTATGTGGCAGATGGGAGCTTGTTAATATCCGGTTGTAGATAACTTGACACAATGTTTCTAATACACTACCAGCGTGTGTTCCGTGACCGTCAATTTCCGAATAGGGATTCGGGAGTTGAACACAGAGGGGTTATGTTTGTTGAGCTTGTAGCTAGGATCACTTCGTGATCACTTCTCGACCGAGGCTTCTCTTCTCGCTCTCTCTCACGTAAGCTAGTTGCTAGTTGCTGCTGCAGACACTTATTCTTTTCTTCAACCTTATCCTCTCCCAAGGCTTAAATAGTCTTGTTACCCGGGAACGGGATTGCTGAGTCCTCTGTGGCTCACATTTACTTCACCACACCAGATGCAGGTCCAGCTGTGAGCTATTCAGGTGATGGCACCGAGCTAGACTGGGAGTACGACGAGGAGCGTAGTCGATACTATGTGCGTTATCCTGATGATCAGTAGTGGAGACTTCTACTAGGATTCGATCCGCCTGTGGTTTATTTATTTCAGTTTGGTATCTTGACATTTGGGTTTTGCCCTTAGAGGGTTGTGATATTCTTAATGTATGATGTGTGAGACATGTATTGTATTTGTGTGACGTGGCGAGTGTAAGCCAACTATTTATGTTTACAATTCCCCTCTTTTACATGAGATGTGCAAAGATTACCAAACTTGAGATCATTCTAGGATGGACTTATGCCTTTAAGTCGTGCCTCGACACGTAGGAGGTATAGTTCCATCCTGGGAATTACAAGTGGATTTCATAGCAGAAAGCCAGCTTTGACTCTTGGCTAACCTATACTATAACTCTCAACAGATTGCAAGATGTTATTACGAACACGAGTCCTCTACTCACCACATCAATACACTACCGAGGATCCTCTTCCGTCATCCTACGGAAGGGCCATCCACGGCACTCACACTTATCTTGAGGCTTTTAGTAGAATCCATCAACTTGTCTATGAACTGTAAGAGCAACCAAGTAGTCCGTACCGCGAACAACGACTATTCGAATAGTTTGATAACCCGCAGGGGTGTACCTCTTCACACACGCTTCCACCACTTAACGCCATTTACTCGACGTGTACTCGGCAACCTTCAAGCGGAAGCCCAGCGAGGGTGTCGGCCACGACCTGACTAACTACTCAAGTCTCTCGTCCAGGTTTATCGCCTATTTGGGTTCCTTCCGTGGGGAGATCCGGCCGGGGTGTCGCTCACGGCCCCAAACGATGTGTACAGGGTTCCCGAGTCACCAAACGGGCAACCGGTACACCGTGCCACGTACCTGTCGCATCACAACCCACCCCGAGGGTCAGCGTTGTGCACGACCTCCAGTAATCTATAAACACCAGAAACTAGTTGCAACTCCTGGACAGAGATCGAGGGTAATTAATAAGCCGAGAGGGTCAATTAAGGATCCCAATGTGTGGTAGTAGCTGTAACTTGAACCACACATACAGATCTCGGGTCCTAAGGACGATTCCAATGAAACAACCCACCATGTACTCCTACATGGCCGTTCATCGATACCTTTACCAAGCGTATTCCACACTTCCTTCTCTTTATCGGTATGATCATTTCACTCTGACCCATCACCCAGATGAATCAGACCAGACACAACTCTAAGCATAGCAGGCAACATAAACAAATAGCATGGTGGATCACACATCACATGGCTCAATCAACTCCTACACATGCTAGTGGGATTCAACTATTTACTGTGGCAATGACAGGTCATGCAAGGAATAGGGTTCAACTACCGCAGCAAGTAGCAGTTCACACGCTGTTGCCTTAATGCAGTAAAAGAGAGCAGGAGCGAGAAGATTGGGTTTGTATCGGAATGATCAATGATTGCTTGCCTGACAAAGTAGTTGTCGGGTACTGCTCTTCAACTGGATACGCAGCAGTATCCTCGGGAGCAGGACCTAACACAGAGAATACTGGCGATATAATCATTAACAAACAAATGCAGCAATAGGATGCATGCTCATGACATGGCAAGATGCATGTGTGTTGGCTAATGCAACTAAAACCAGGAGGGTTTGAGCTTATTTGAATCAAAGATTCAAATTGGAGTTCAAACTATTATTTAAATAAGTGCATTATCATGTTTTTGATGTATACATCAAGTTAACTTGTTCAAACATGCATGAAACCAGTGCCATTGGAAAGATTGGATTTTTCTGATCATTTTTCATATATAAATCTTTTCCATCTGAGCTATGGTTGATTTTATATGATTTTTAGAAGTTTTGGGTATTTTCTGGAATTTCCTGAATTATTTTTAAATCTAAAAATCCCAGAAAAACCTTTACTGCGTCAGCATGACATCATGCTGAAGTCAGTCAGTCAACAGGAGCTAGTCCAAGTCAAACATGACATGTGGGCCCTGCATGTTAGTGTCACAGCTAATTAACTAAGTTAATTAGAGTTAAACTAAAACTAATTTAGCTGTCAGTGGGGCCTGGGCCCACGGGTCAGTGACTAAATTAATTAACTAATTAAATTAACAGAAACTTAATTAAACTAACTAATTAGTAAAAGGTGGCCCACACGTCAGTGACCCAGGGGTAGTCAACCCCCGGTCAAACAGGTCAAACCCGCCGGCGACGTGACGCCGGCGAGGCCAAGTACGGCGGCGTGCTTCGGAAATCGTCTAGGGGCACGGCTCGAGCTGCGGCTAGGCGCGTTGGAAAGCTCTTGCCATTGCGCGTCGGATGGTGGTGGTCGCCGGACCTGGGGTGGCCGGAGACGACGGCAACAAGCTCGACGGCGGCGACCGGCGTCGGGCGTGTGTGGAGACGCGCTGCAGGGGCCTAGGCGATGCGTGCGTAGCACCTATCGCATCTACACGCTGCGGTTAGTGTGATGGACGGGTGCCAGTGACCAAATGGTCACCGGAGCATCACCGGCGGCGAGCACGGCGGTGGTGCGTTTCGGTGATCAACAGAGCGGCGGCTACACGGCGCAAAAGGGACGGAGGAAGGAGGGGTTCGATGTAGAAGCTCACTGCGGTGCTAACGAGCTCGACGGAGAGGTCGGGGACGCGCTGTAGCTTCGTAACGGCGGCGAGGTGCTCCGGCGATCCGAGGAAGGGGACGGCGGCGTGAGGTCGTTGCAGGGCTTCCGGCGGCTCGTGGCTCAGCGAGGAGGAAGAGGACGACGCGGCGGATCTTCTGGACACACTCACGGGGCGAGGGGGTAGCTCTAGGTGCGGCAACGGTGAGCGGCGGCGACGGGCGGCTCGGTGGTGTGAGGATGTGACGCCCGAGACCGACGTCCCAGAAGATTCCAGAAGATTCCAGATGTTCCGGGTTGCCCGGGTGTTTCTTTTGTGCTTGTGTTTTTATTTTTGCTTTGCATCATGTCATCATGTCATCATATTATTTTATTTTGCATCTCAACCTAAATAAATCGTGTGGACCTTCGGTCCATTTAAATCGAGGGAAGGTGACTTCTCTTTATAACATATAAAAGCCTCTCAATAATTAGGGAGCTATATAATAAATATTCCATTCGTTGGAATTAACCCAACACACTTGCATAAATTTCCCCATGTCTTTTCACTTCGAGTTCTCCTTAAAAACCTTGCCAATAATTCTTTTCCGTTGTTTCGAGGTTCCTCCAAAAATTCGAACATTTTTGGACACTTCAATAATCAAGTCTTAGTTCAAACCTATTTGAATTAAATTCAAATATGTTTGAATTATTTTCCGATCTAGCCTTTTGTATTTTTCTCCGGTCGTGCTCATTTTTGTGAGCCCGAGGAAAATATAATTCCATGTGCTAACTTTTCCCTAACTCCCCTCCTCTTTTCTTTCTTCTCTTTTATTTTTTCTGCTAAAGAAATTAAATAAGCAGAGCAGCCTCTAGGCCTCTTGGGCCTCTCTCCAGCCTTTCCTGGTCCATCTCCTCCCTTCCCAGGCCTCAAGGCCCAAGTCTCCCCCACCAGGCCCACTCCAGCCCGGCCTCGTCCTAACCCTAGCCAGGAGCCTCTCCCCAGCGCCGGCGAACGACCGCGGCCCTCCTCCTCACAGGTCCTCCCTCCGTCAGCTCCTCCTGCCGCGGCCCCTCCTCTACAGCCCGCACCAGCGTCGCCAGGGCCGCGCCCTCGCCAGTCCCGCGCGCCCCGCCAGGTTCCCTTCGTCGCCTCCTCGCCAAGGCGAGATGGCCGAAGCCCGGCGCCCGAGGCCCTTCGTCTTCACCTGCAGCGCCATGGCGCCCCTGCACTAGGCCCTCGCAGCGCCCTGGTGTGTCCTCCAAGCTTTGAGGCCACAGCCTCAGGACTTCCGCAGCACCTCGTCCAGCGCCGGCCAGAGGCCCCTCCTCCATCTTCAGCTCGGCCGCGCCATGGTGCTCCACTCTCCCCGCAGCGCGAGCCGCCCGCCGCTCCTCCTCGCTGTTCCGTGCCGTGCTGTAGTTTTGTTTCGTTTTGTGTTGCTTCTGTTGACTTGACAGATGACCGAACGACTACCGGCAACCCGACCAAGTACCTCTGACCAAGTACCTCTTCGAGACCGAAGATTCAAGTACCCCTACACGGCGAAACGACGAGTACCACTACTTCCACTACCATCGCAAACGGGAACCTCAAGTACCACGACGACCCGAACCGCTACGAACGTGCACGACTCCGAAACGAGAACGACTACACGTGACGACGATGCGTCAAGTACCACTACCGTCGACAAGACCGAGACCGGCAAGTTCCATGACGTGACAAGTACCTCTCCGAACGGGATGTGAACGACTACACGTGCACCTCTACGGGAACGACTACTTCCCTCTACGGCCGTGTACAACTACTTCCTCTACTTCCACTACGTCCCTCGACGATCCCGAACCGTCTCGAAACGAGTGTTTCGAAGGTATAACCCGAGACGTGACCCGTGTGATGCTTGTTGTGTTGTATGAAATGTCTCCCGTGTGTGCTCGTGCCCGTTCCACCTTTTGTCATGTTCCTCGGTTGCCTCGTCACCGACTCGTGGGAACCCGGTGACGGGATCACCCCACCTCTTTCATCTCGTTTGACTCGCTCATGCCATCTTACCTTTTGCATCGGACTCTCAACGAGTTACCGGTACCGATATGTTGCCGTGGCATCATTTTCGGAATCGTTGCCGTGGCACCCTTTCTTTCCACCACGGTGACAAATGCTTCTTATCTTCTTCTTGTTAACCTTTTAAGAAAATTGCATAAACTTGATCATGTCATCCGCATCATGTTAACAACACTAAAATGTTTAATTGTTGTTGCTTTATAATTATTAAACATGCTCATGGGGATTTTTCCGGATATGTTGTTGTTATTTTCCGGCCTCATTTAAAATGCCTAAATAGTGTAGTTTCATTATGCTTCACCTCTTGCCATGCTAAAAACATTAAATCTTGTCTTGTAAATAAACAAGAGTCAACTAAATAAATAACATGTGGTGTTTCGTCAATATGCAACTCGTTGCATATTGATCTCCACTTAACTTGTAGAATTTGTTTGTGCACTTTGCCATGCCTTGCATATTTAAACCGGACATGCATCATGCTTGCTTGTGCATCGTATGCCATGTTTATGCTTGTGTGTTTACCGTGTTGTTTCTTTCTTTCCGGTTGCTTCTCTTATTAGCTTCGGTTTCGTTCCGGAGTTGTGAGGTTTCTCTCGTCTGTGTTGCTCCGTCTACTTCATGGATCCGTTCTTCTCCTTTGTGGAATCCCAGGCAAGATGACCGAACCCGGATACCATTACTATTTTTGCCTTTTGCTAGAAGTCTCGATCTATAGTTTTGCCTCGATGCCCATGTCTTCCTGTCAGCCTCCTATTGTAACCATGAACCTGTTTAACCACCCTACCTATGCAAACCGTTGTTTGGCTATACGTAGGCTCGCTCAGCCCCTCTTATAGAATTGCTAGTTGCAGGTGAAGATCGAAGATGCTTGCTTCATGTTGAAGTTTGGTTGGGTTATATCACACTAAATAAATGCTTAAATGAAATCATCTATATACTGGCAGGGTGGAAGGCTAAGCCTTTTGCTTGGTGTTTTGTTCCACTCATGCCGTTAGGAACCGTATAAACCGGTGTTATGTTCCTTGATTATGCGTTCCTAACACGGTTGGGGTGTATGGGACCCCCTTGATAAACCGCTAAGTGCTAAGTCTTTTCCAGCAAGTCCCAACTTTTGGTACTATTTGCCTCATAATAACAACCTAATTAATTAATTAAATTGCATAGGGGGTCGCTCCCTCGGGTTCTTAATTCTACATAGCAGGGGGGGCCAGCGCTGATGGTGTTGGTCCCAAACGGGGGTCCTGCAGGGCCGCCTTGGGGCAACCCGAGGTATCTGGTATAACCTGTAGCATCGCCCATCCGGTCGTGTCCTGAGACTTAGATACGCGCGGCTACTATCAGGGTGTCGACACGCCGGGAGGATTTGCTGGATTAGCCTTACCTTAGTTCGGTTTAACTTGAGCACGGGATTCCGAGAATACTCGGGTCTTCCCACCTATGGAGTTGCGACTTCGCGGATCGTGGGCTTGTGATGGGCCAAGTTGGAACACCCCTGCAGGGTTTGAACTTTCGAAAGCCGTGCCCACGGTTATGTGGCAGATGGGAGCTTGTTAATTCCGGTTGTAGATAACTTGACACAATGATTCAATACACTACCAGCGTGTGTACCGTGACTGTCAAGTTCCGAATAGGGATTCGGGAGTTGAACACGGTGGGGTTATGTTTGACCGGCTTTAGTTAGGATCACTTCGTGATCATCTCTCGACCGAGGCACTTCTCTTCTTGCTCTCTTTTACGTAAGTTAGTGCTAGTTGCTGCTGCAGACTCTTGTTGTTCCTTCACCTCTTATTCTTTCTTCAGCCTTGTTCCACACCCAAGGCTTAAATAGTCTTGTTACCCGGGAACGGGATTGCTGAGTCCTCTGTGGCTCACAGTTACTTCACCACACCAGATGCAGGTTCAGCCGAGTTTGATGCAGGAGTTGGTTCAGTTCTTCACCAGGAGCTCGATGAAGAGTTTGGCTGTATGCTTGTGACGTTTCGATAGTCAGTAGTGGTTTCTACTAGGATTCGATCCTGACCTGTGGCTTTATGTTGTTTTGGTATCTTTCTTTTGGATCTTCACCCATAGTCGGGTTGTGATGTTCTGAATGATGATTGCTTATGTAATGTATCGTGTGAAGTGGCGAGTGTAAGCCAACTATCTCCTTTTGCAATTTAATCCCTCTTTTACATGAGTTGTGCAAAGATACCAAACTTGAGATCATTCTAGGATGGGCTTATATCTTTAAGTCGTGCCTCGACACGTAGGAGATATAGTCCCATCCTGGGCATTACAAGTTGGTATCTCATGCTCTCCATTTACAATTCTTTATCTTTTCAGATGGTGTTATGCCATTCTTGACAATTCCTTCATGTTTTATGATTCACGAGTTTTCAAGAATGAGATATTTAAACCCATCTTTTTCCTTGTTCAAGAGATCTTTTCAACCCTTCAATTATTCATTGGAGTTATCTTGGGTTATAATTCACCTAAAAGCTTTCCTTAAGAATTGTTGCTATTATGGTGCTTATTAATGACCCAAGTTCTTCATTTATCCTTCCGGTGAAATAACTCTTTTGTCTCCTTGTTGATCTCAATCCAATCAATTGTTTTCGTTAGTGGCTGGTTGTCACCTCTTAATCTTGAGATGTTTTCCATAAGCCCACATCAAGCTTATTCTTTCGTTGTTGATTTTTCCAACAACTCCGTTCAACCCTTCCTCGTAAGATGCTCTTTCAAATTTAATTTTGAGAGAAGTTGTCATTTTCTTCTCCGTTCTTTCTTCCCAACGATCTAGCATCTATTCTTTCATTCCGGAGGCATTATGATATTAATCTCTTTAACCATCATCTCGTTTTTATCGAGATCATGTTCTTTCCCTTGCTTATTATTTAACCAGAGTGTTGTATTCTTCATTCTAGTTCCGTCATCTTCTCAAGTTTTGCCTCTCTTTTAACCGGAGTGCTGTCTGAATTTTTCTTACCCCCTTGTGCCATTCTTTTAATTGTTCTGGAGGTTGTGTGTTGTTGTTTTCATCAAGTATCACTCCATCTTCTCTAGTTCTTGTTAATTCCTTCCATTTTCAGACGGAGTGCTGTCCAAATTCTGCCATTCTTATTCCTTGGCTATACCATTGCAGTTT
Source organism: Secale cereale (assembly GCA_902687465.1). NCBI lineage: Eukaryota > Viridiplantae > Streptophyta > Magnoliopsida > Poales > Poaceae > Secale > Secale cereale. The sequence continues at coordinate 529,729,963 of LR738712.1, read as the reverse complement.
CATATTCTTTTGGTTCGTAAGCTCTTGTTTCATGTCTTCTGACCTACGAGGTTCTCATAATGTTCCTTGTTCCTCCTGCTTACCGGAGTGCTCTTAACTTCGTTCTTCTCCATTCTATTCTTTCCTTCAAGTTTGTTTAACCTCTTAAGGTTCGTGGTTTCACTCGTTTGTCGAAGAAGCAACTTTGTTTTACCTCTTCCTCTTCCGTTTTTACCCGGTGATATCTCTAGGATCTCGGGTCGAGATCCTCTGTTAGTGTGGGAGAGTTGTGACGCCCGAGACCGACGTCCCAGAAGATTCCAGAAGATTCCAGATGTTCCGGGTTGCCCGGGTGTTCCTTTTGTGCTTGTGTTTTTATTTTTGCTTTGCATCATGTCATCATGTCATCATGTTATTTTATTTTGCATCTCAACCTAAATAAATCGTGTGGACCTTCGGTCCATTTAAATCGAGGGAAGGTGACTTCTCTTTATAACATATAAAAGCCTCTCAATAATTAGGGAGCTATATAATAAATATTCCATTCGTTGGAATTAACCCAACACACTTGCATAAATTTCCCCATGTCTTTTCACTTCGAGTTCTCCTTAAAAACCTTGCCAATAATTCTTTTCCGTTGTTTCGAGGTTCCTCCAAAAATTTGAACATTTTTGGACACTTCAATAATCAAGTCTTAGTTCAAACCTATTTGAATTAAATTCAAATATGTTTGAATTATTTTCCGATCTGGCCTTTTGTATTTTTCTCCGGTCGTGCTCATTTTTGTGAGCCCGAGGAAAATATAATTCCATGTGCTAACTTTTCCCTAACTCCCCTCCTCTTTTCTTTCTTCTCTTTTATTTTTTCTGCTAAAGAAATTAAATAAGCAGAGCAGCCTCTAGGCCTCTTGGGCCTCTCTCCAGCCTTTCCTGGTCCATCTCCTCCCTTCCCAGGCCTCAAGGCCCAAGTCTCCCCCACCAGGCCCACTCCAGCCCGGCCTCGTCCTAACCCTAGCCAGGAGCCTCTCCCCAGCGCCGGCGAATGACCGCGGCCCTCCTCCTCACAGGTCCTCCCTCCGTCAGCTCCTCCTGCCGCGGCCCCTCCTCTACAGCCCGCACCAGCGTCGCCAGGGCCGAGCCCTCGCCAGTCCCGCGCGCCCCGCCAGGTTCCCTTCGTCGCCTCCTCGCCAAGGCGAGATGGCCGAAGCCCGGCGCCCGAGGCCCTCCGTCTTCACCTGCAGCGCCATGGCGCCCCTGCACTAGGCCCTCGCAGCGCCCTGGTGTGTCCTCCAAGCTTCGAGGCCACGGCCTCAGGACTTCCGCAGCACCTCGTCCAGCGCCGGCCAGAGGCCCCTCCTCCATCTTCAGCTCGGCCGCGCCATGGTGCTCCACTCTCCCCGCAGCGCGAGCCGCCCGCCGCTCCTCCTCGCTGTTCCGTGCCGTGCTGTAGTTTTGTTTCGTTTTGTGTTGCTTCTGTTGACTTGACAGATGACCGAACGACTACCGGCAACCCGACCAAGTACCTCTGACCAAGTACCTCTTCGAGACTGAAGATTCAAGTACCCCTACACGGCGAAACGACGAGTACCACTACTTCCACTACCATCGCAAACGGGAACCTCAAGTACCACGACGACCCGAACCGCTACGAACGTGCACGACTCCGAAACGAGAACGACTACACGTGACGACGATGCGTCAAGTACCACTACCGTCGACAAGACCGAGACCGGCAAGTTCCACGACGTGACAAGTACCTCTCCGAACGGGATGTGAACGACTACACGTGCACCTCTACGGGAACGACTACTTCCCTCTACGGCCGTGTACAACTACTTCCTCTACTTCCACTACGTCCCTCGACGATCCCGAACCGTCTCGAAACGAGTGTTTCGAAGGTATAACCCGAGACGTGACCCGTGTGATGCTTGTTGTGTTGTATGAAATGTCTCCCGTGTGTGCTCGTGCCCGTTCCACCTTTTGTCATGTTCCTCGGTTGCCTCATCACCGACTCGTGGGAACCCGGTGACGGGATCACCCCACCTCTTTCATCTCGTTTGACTCGCTCATGCCATCTTACCTTTTGCATCGGACTCTCAACGAGTTACCGGTACCGATATGTTGCCGTGGCATCATTTTCGGAATCGTTGCCGTGGCACCCTTTCTTTCCACCACGGTGACAAATGCTTCTTATCTTCTTCTTGTTAACCTTTTAAGAAAATTGCATAAACTTGATCATGTCATCCGCATCATGTTAACAACACTAAAATGTTTAATTGTTGTTGCTTTATAATTATTAAACATGCTCATGGGGATTTTTCCGGATATGTTGTTGTTATTTTCCGGCCTCATTTAAAATGCCTAAATAGTGTAGTTTCTTTATGCTTCACCTCTTGCCATGCTAAAAACATTAAATCTTGTCTTGTAAATAAACAAGAGTCAACTAAATAAATAACATGTGGTGTTTCGTCAATATGCAACTCGTTGCATATTGATCTCCACTTAACTTGTAGTATTTGTTTGTGCACTTTGCCATGCCTTGCATATTTAAACCGGACATGCATCATGCTTGCTTGTGCATCGTATGCCATGTTTATGCTTGTGTGTTTACCGTGTTGTTTCTTTCTTTCCGGTTGCTTCTCTTATTAGCTTCGGTTTCGTTCCGGAGTTGTGAGGTTTCTCTCGTCTGTGTTGCTCCGTCTACTTCATGGATCCGTTCTTCTCCTTTGTGGAATCCCAGGCAAGATGACCGAACCCGGATACCATTACTATTTTTGCCTTTTGCTAGAAGTCTCGATCTATAGTTTTGCCTCGATGCCCATGTCTTCCTGTCAGCCTCCTATTGTAACCATGAACCTGTTTAACCACCCTACCTATGCAAACCGTTGTTTGGCTATACGTAGGCTCGCTCAGCCCCTCTTATAGAATTGCTAGTTGCAGGTGAAGATCGAAGATGCTTGCTTCATGTTGAAGTTTGGTTGGGTTATATCACACTAAATAAATGCTTAAATGAAATCATCTATATACTGGCAGGGTGGAAGGCTAAGCCTTTTGCTTGGTGTTTTGTTCCACTCATGCCGTTAGGAACCGTATAAACCGGTGTTATGTTCCTTGATTATGCGTTCCTAACACGGTTGGGGTGTATGGGACCCCCTTGATAAACCGCTAAGTGCTAAGTCTTTTCCAGCAAGTCCCAACTTTTGGTACTATTTGCCTCATAATAACAACCTAATTAATTAATTAAATTGCATAGGGGGTCGCTCCCTCGGGTTCTTAATTCTACATAGCAGGGGGGGCCAGCGCTGATGGTGTTGGTCCCAAACGGGGGTCCTGCAGGGCCGCCTTGGGGCAACCCGAGGTATCTGGTATAACCTGTAGCATCGCCCATCCGGTCGTGTCCTGAGACTTAGATACGCGCGGCTACTATCAGGGTGTCGACACGCCGGGAGGATTTGCTGGATTAGCCTTACCTTAGTTCGGTTTAACTTGAGCATGGGATTCCGAGAATACTCGGGTCTTCCCACCTATGGAGTTGCGACTTCGCGGATCGTGGGCTTGTGATGGGCCAAGTTGGAACACCCCTGCAGGGTTTGAACTTTCGAAAGCCGTGCCCGCGGTTATGTGGCAGATGGGAGCTTGTTAATTCCGGTTGTAGATAACTTGACACAATGATTCAATACACTACCAGCGTGTGTACCGTGTCTGTCAAGTTCCGAATAGGGATTCGGGAGTTGAACACGGTGGGGTTATGTTTGACCGGCTTTAGTTAGGATCACTTCGTGATCATCTCTCGACCGAGGCACTTCTCTTCTCGCTCTCTTTTACGTAAGTTAGTGCTAGTTGCTGCTGCAGACTCTTGTTGTTCCTTCACCTCTTATTCTTTCTTCAGCCTTGTTCCACACCCAAGGCTTAAATAGTCTTGTTACCCGGGAACGGGATTGCTGAGTCCTCTGTGGCTCACAGTTACTTCACCACACCAGATGCAGGTTCAGCCGAGTTTGATGCAGGAGTTGGTTCAGTTCTTCACCAGGAGCTCGATGAAGAGTTTGGCCGTATGCTTGTGACGTTTCGATAGTCAGTAGTGGTTTCTACTAGGATTCGATCCTGACCTGTGGCTTTATGTTGTTTTGGTATCTTTCTTTTGGATCTTCACCCATAGTCGGGTTGTGATGTTCTGAATGATGATTGCTTATGTAATGTATTGTGTGAAGTGGCGAGTGTAAGCCAACTATCTCCTTTTGCAATTTAATCCCTCTTTTACATGAGTTGTGCAAAGATACCAAACTTGAGATCATTCTAGGATGGGCTTATATCTTTAAGTCGTGCCTCGACACGTAGGAGATATAGTCCCATCCTGGGCATTACAAGTTGGTATCTCATGCTCTCCATTTACAATTCTTTATCTTTTCAGATGGTGTTATGCCATTCTTGACAATTCCTTCATGTTTTATGATTCACGAGTTTTCAAGAATGAGATATTTAAACCCATCTTTTTCCTTGTTCAAGAGATCTTTTCAACCCTTCAATTATTCATTGGAGTTATCTTGGGTTATAATTCACCTAAAAGCTTTCCTTAAGAATTGTTGCTATTATGGTGCTTATTAATGACCCAAGTTCTTCATTTATCCTTCCGGTGAAATAACTCTTTCGTCTCCTTGTTGATCTCAATCCAATCAATTGTTTTCGTTAGTGGCTGGTTGTCACCTCTTAATCTTGAGATGTTTTCCATAAGCCCACATCAAGCTTATTCTTTCGTTGTTGATTTTTCCAACAACTCCGTTCAACCCTTCCTCGTAAGATGCTCTTTCAAATTTAATTTTGAGAGAAGTTGTCATTTTCTTCTCCGTTCTTTCTTCCCAACGATCTAGCATCTATTCTTTCATTCCGGAGGCATTGTGATATTAATCTCTTTAACCATCATCTCGTTTTTATCGAGATCATGTTCTTTCCCTTGCTTATTATTTAACCGGAGTGTTGTATTCTTCATTCTAGTTCCGTCATCTTCTCAAGTTTTGCCTCTCTTTTAACCGGAGTGCTGTCTGAATTTTTCTTACCCCCTTGTGCCATTCTTTTAATTGTTCCGGAGGTTGTGTGTTGTTGTTTTCATCAAGTATCACTCCATCTTCTCTAGTTCTTGTTAATTCCTTCCATTTTCAGACGGAGTGCTGTCCAAATTCTGCCATTCTTATTCCTTGGCTATACCATTGTAGTTTCATATTCTTTTGGTTCGTAAGCTCTTGTTTCATGTCTTCTGACCTACGAGGTTCTCATAATGTTCCTTGTTCCTCCTGCTTACCGGAGTGCTCTTAACTTCGTTCTTCTCCATTCTATTCTTTCCTTCAAGTTTGTTTAACCTCTTAAGGTTCGTGGTTTCACTCGCTTGTCGAAGAAGCAACTTTGTTTTACCTCTTCCTCTTCCGTTTTTACCCGGTGATATCTCTAGGATCTCGGGTCGAGATCCTCTGTTAGTGTGGAAGAGTTGTGACGCCCGAGACCGACGTCCCAGAAGATTCCAGAAGATTCCAGATGTTCCGGGTTGCCCGGGTGTTCCTTTTGTGCTTGTGTTTTTATTTTTGCTTTGCATCATGTCATCATGTCATCATGTTATTTTATTTTGCATCTCAACCTAAATAAATCGTGTGGACCTTCGGTCCATTTAAATCGAGGGAAGGTGACTTCTCTTTATAACATATAAAAGCCTCTCAATAATTAGGGAGCTATATAATAAATATTCCATTCGTTGGAATTAACCCAACACACTTGCATAAATTTCCCCATGTCTTTTCACTTCGAGTTCTCCTTAAAAACCTTGCCAATAATTCTTTTCCGTTGTTTCGAGGTTCCTCCAAAAATTCGAACATTTTTGGACACTTCAATAATCAAGTCTTAGTTCAAACCTATTTGAATTAAATTCAAATATGTTTGAATTATTTTCCGATCTGGCCTTTTGTATTTTTCTCCGGTCGTGCTCATTTTTGTGAGCCCGAGGAAAATATAATTCCATGTGCTAACTTTTCCCTAACTCCCCTCCTCTTTTCTTTCTTCTCTTTTATTTTTTCTGCTAAAGAAATTAAATAAGCAGAGCAGCCTCTAGGCCTCTTGGGCCTCTCTCCAGCCTTTCCTGGTCCATCTCCTCCCTTCCCAGGCCTCAAGGCCCAAGTCTCCCCCACCAGGCCCACTCCAGCCCGGCCTCGTCCTAACCCTAGCCAGGAGCCTCTCCCCAGCGCCGGCGAACGACCGCGGCCCTCCTCCTCACAGGTCCTCCCTCCGTCAGCTCCTCCTGCCGCGGCCCCTCCTCTACAGCCCGCACCAGCGTCGCCAGGGCCGCGCCCTCGCCAGTCCCGCGCGCCCCGCCAGGTTCCCTTCGTCGCCTCCTCGCCAAGGCGAGATGGCCGAAGCCCGGCGCCCGAGGCCCTTCGTCTTCACCTGCAGCGCCATGGCGCCCCTGCACTAGGCCCTCGCAGCGCCCTGGTGTGTCCTCCAAGCTTCGAGGCCACGGCCTCAGGACTTCCGCAGCACCTCGTCCAGCGCCGGCCAGAGGCCCCTCCTCCATCTTCACCTCGGCCGCGCCATGGTGCTCCACTCTCCCCGCAGCGCGAGCCGCCCGCCGCTCCTCCTCGCTGTTCCGTGCCATGCTGTAGTTTTGTTTCGTTTTGTGTTGCTTCTGTTGACTTGACAGATGACCGAACGACTACCGGCAACCCGACCAAGTACCTCTGACCAAGTACCTCTTCGAGACCGAAGATTCAAGTACCCCTACACGGCGAAACGACGAGTACCACTACTTCCACTACCATCGCAAACGGGAACCTCAAGTACCACGACGACCCGAACCGCTACGAACGTGCACGACTCCGAAACGAGAACGACTACACGTGACGACGATGCGTCAAGTACCACTACCGTCGACAAGACCGAGACCGGCAAGTTCCATGACGTGACAAGTACCTCTCCGAACGGGATGTGAACGACTACACGTGCACCTCTACGGGAACGACTACTTCCCTCTACGGCCGTGTACAACTACTTCCTCTACTTCCACTACGTCCCTCGACGATCCCGAACCGTCTCGAAACGAGTGTTTCGAAGGTATAACCCGAGACGTGACCCGTGTGATGCTTGTTGTGTTGTATGAAATGTCTCCCGTGTGTGCTCGTGCCCGTTCCACCTTTTTTCATGTTCCTCGGTTGCCTCGTCACCGACTCGTGGGAACCCGGTGACGGGATTACCCCACCTCTTTCATCTCGTTTGACTCGCTCATGCCATCTTACCTTTTGCATCGGACTCTCAACGAGTTACCGGTACCGATATGTTGCCGTGGCATCATTTTCGGAATCGTTGCCGTGGCACCCTTTCTTTCCACCACGGTGACAAATGCTTCTTATCTTCTTCTTGTTAACCTTTTAAGAAAATTGCATAAACTTGATCATGTCATCCGCATCATGTTAACAACACTAAAATGTTTAATTGTTGTTGCTTTATAATTATTAAACATGCTCATGGGGATTTTTCCGGATATGTTATTGTTATTTTCCGGCCTCATTTAAAATGCCTAAATAGTGTAGCTTCTCTATGCTTCACCTCTTGCCATGCTAAAAACATTAAATCTTGTCTTGTAAATAAACAAGAGTCAACTAAATAAATAACATGTGGTGTTTCGTCAATATGCAACTCGTTGCATATTGATCTCCACTTAACTTGTAGTATTTGTTTGTGCACTTTGCCATGCCTTGCATATTTAAACCGGACATGCATCATGCTTGCTTGTGCATCGTATGCCATGTTTATGCTTGTGTGTTTACCGTGTTGTTTCTTTCTTTCCGGTTGCTTCTCTTATTAGCTTCGGTTTCGTTCCGGAGTTGTGAGGTTTCTCTCGTCTGTGTTGCTCCGTCTACTTCATGGATCCGTTCTTCTCCTTTGTGGAATCCCAGGCAAGATGACCGAACCCGGATACCATTACTATTTTTGCCTTTTGCTAGAAGTCTCGATCTATAGTTTTGCCTCGATGCCCATGTCTTCCTGTCAGCCTCCTATTGTAACCATGAACCTGTTTAACCACCCTACCTATGCAAACCGTTGTTTGGCTATACGTAGGCTCGCTCAGCCCCTCTTATAGAATTGCTAGTTGCAGGTGAAGATCGAAGATGCTTGCTTCATGTTGAAGTTTGGTTGGGTTATATCACACTAAATAAATGCTTAAATGAAATCATCTATATACTGGCAGGGTGGAAGGCTAAGCCTTTTGCTTGGTGTTTTGTTCCACTCATGCCGTTAGGAACCGTATAAACCGGTGTTATGTTCCTTGATTATGCGTTCCTAACACGGTTGGGGTGTATGGGACCCCCTTGATAAACCGCTAAGTGCTAAGTCTTTTCCAGCAAGTCCCAACTTTTGGTACTATTTGCCTCATAATAACAACCTAATTAATTAATTAAATTGCATAGGGGGTCGCTCCCTCGGGTTCTTAATTCTACATAGCAGGGGGGGCCAGCGCTGATGGTGTTGGTCCCAAACGGGGGTCCTGCAGGGCCGCCTTGGGGCAACCCGAGGTATCTGGTATAACCTGTAGCATCGCCCATCCGGTCGTGTCCTGAGACTTAGATACGCGCGGCTACTATCAGGGTGTCGACACGCCGGGAGGATTTGCTGGATTAGCCTTACCTTAGTTCGGTTTAACTTGAGCACGGGATTCCGAGAATACTCGGGTCTTCCCACCTATGGAGTTGCGACTTCGCGGATCGTGGGCTTGTGATGGGCCAAGTTGGAACACCCCTGCAGGGTTTGAACTTTCGAAAGCCGTGCCCGCGGTTATGTGGCAGATGGGAGCTTGTTAATTCCGGTTGTAGATAACTTGACACAATGATTCAATACACTACCAGCGTGTGTACCGTGACTGTCAAGTTCCGAATAGGGATTCGGGAGTTGAACACGGTGGGGTTATGTTTGACCGGCTTTAGTTAGGATCACTTCGTGATCATCTCTCGACCGAGGTACTTCTCTTCTCGCTCTCTTTTACGTAAGTTAGTGCTAGTTGCTGCTGCAGACTCTTGTTGTTCCTTCACCTCTTATTCTTTCTTCAGCCTTGTTCCACACCCAAGGCTTAAATAGTCTTGTTACCCGGGAACGGGATTGCTGAGTCCTCTGTGGCTCACAGTTACTTCACCACACCAGATGCAGGTTCAGCCGAGTTTGATGCAGGAGTTGGTTCAGTTCTTCACCAGGAGCTCGATGAAGAGTTTGGCCGTATGCTTGTGACGTTTCGATAGTCAGTAGTGGTTTCTACTAGGATTCGATCCTGACCTGTGGCTTTATGTTGTTTTGGTATCTTTCTTTTGGATCTTCACCCGTAGTCGGGTTGTGATGTTCTGAATGATGATTGCTTATGTAATGTATTGTGTGAAGTGGCGAGTGTAAGCCAACTATCTCCTTTTGCAATTTAATCCCTCTTTTACATGAGTTGTGCAAAGATACCAAACTTGAGATCATTCTAGGATGGGCTTATATCTTTAAGTCGTGCCTCGACACGTAGGAGATATAGTCCCATCCTGGGCATTACAGAGGAGAGAGGGCCAGGAGAGGCGACGGGGACGAGGGGGAGAGTGCGAGAGGGTTCGGGCAGCTGCGTGGCGTCACGAGGAGTCGTCCAGGCCGTCGGGATGCAGGCAGGCAGGGTGGAGGTGGCCGGATGCGTGCCGGCGCGCGGCGGCCACACGCGCGTCCTTCTGGCGCGAGGAGGAAGGCGACAGAAGAGGCTGTGGGCTGGGCCGGCCTGCTACAGGGCTGGGCCCGAGGTAAGTGCTTTCTCCCTTTTTTTTCCTATTTTCATTTCTGTTTCATTTCTTTTGCAGCTTTGTTCAATTATTAAAAATGCCAACACATTTTTATAACTCATGAAACTTGTCATGCCCACTGTATATAATATGAACAGCAGGAAACATTATAGTTCATGATTATTTGAGCATTTAAAATATTTTAAAGTATTTAAATGCCCAAATACAAATACCATATGATTTAATCCAAAGCCCTTGAGTGTCCTAGAATAATGTGCACCATTTTTGGCAGAGGTTTAAGACCAAGGCAGAAATGATGAACATTTTTGAAGGGCATTTTGGGTACATTGGAAAATATTTTAACAAACCCTAGTTGTTAGGAGAGGGGTGCTGGGGTTTCTGTTAATCCCATATCCAGTTTCTTTGAAAGTAGACATGATGCACACTCTAGCCAGGTCCTAATGCAAGTGCTAACTAGGGATGTGACAACTCACCCCACTTAAAAGAATCGCGTCCCGAGATTCGGGTTCCTCTGGAAAGAGGGTGGGGTACTCAAGTCGAAGACGATCCTCCCTTTCCCAGGTAGCTTCACTCTCGGAATGATGTGACCATTGAACCTTGAGAAACTTGATATTGTGGCATCGAGTGGTGCGCTCAGTTTGATCAAGAATACGAATGGGGTATTCTCGATATGTGAGATTATCCTGGAGATCAAGCGTTTCGTGGTCCACTCCGCGGATAGGATCCGAGAAGCAACGCCTGAGTTGAGATACGTGGAACACGTCATGAACTCTGGATAGGTGCGGAGGTAGTTCCAATTGGTAGGCAACTTCTCCTCGTTTGGCAAGAATGCGAAAAGGACCAATGTAACGAGGGGCCAATTTGCCTTTGATACCGAAGCGATGGGTTCCCTTAAGAGGAGTAACCCGAAGGTAAGCCTTATCGCCGACTTGAAAAGTCACAACCTTATGATGACTATCATATTGGCTCTTCTGGCGAGACTGGGCTGTTTTCAATCTCTCACGAATGATGCGAACTTGCTCTTCTTCTTCCTGGATCATATCCGGACCAAAGAATTGTCTTTCCCCGGTCTCTGACCAATTAAGAGGTGTTCGACACCTTCGTCCATATAGAACTTCGAAGGGAGCTTTGCCCAAGCTGGCTTGATAACTATTGTTATAAGCGAATTCGGCAAATGGAAGACATTTTTCCCATTCCATACCGAAAGAAATGACAGAGGCTCGAAGCATGTCTTCCAGAATTTGATTGACTCGTTCCACTTGACCACTTGACTGGGGATGTAAGGCAGTACTGAAAGAGAGATGAGTTCCCATGGCATTCTGGAAACTTTCCCAAAATCGTGAATTGAAAAGACTTCCACGGTCCGAGTTAATCCCCAACGGCACACCATGAAGTGATACTATTCGAGAGACATACAAGTCTGCTAGCTGGCTAGCGGTAATACTCTCGCGAACAGGCAGGAAATGAGCTACTTTAGAGAGGCGGTCGATAACGTCGAAGATAGCATTATTCCCTTTACTGGTCCTGGGAAACCCGGTAATGAAGTCCATACCGACTTTGTCCCATTTCCATTCAGGAATAGCTAAAGGTTGAAGGGTGCCAGCAGGCCTTTGATGCTCTGCTTTAACTCGACGACAAACGTCGCAGTTAGCAATGAATTGAGCGATTTCTCTCTTCATCCTAGTCCACCAGAATCTCTGACGTAGATCCTGATACATTTTGGTACTACCGGGATGAATCGTGAGAGGAGATTCATGAGCTTCCTTAAGAATCATTTGTCGTAGTTGTGGTTTCTTGGGTACCACCAAGCGATTCTCGAAGTACACTACACCTCGATCATCCATAGAGAAACTTCTAGCAACTCCGTTAGCAATGTTCTCCTTGATCCGAGATATGCCTTTATCATATCGCTGGGCAACTATGATTTGATCCATAAGGGTAGGTTTCGCCACCAAGGTGGAAAGGAATCCTCGAGGAACTATGTGAAGGTTAAGCTTACGAAATTCCTCGTGGAGAAGTGGTTGACCTTGTTGTAACATCAAGTTGTTACAATAGGATTTACGACTTAGTGCATCAGCCATGACATTGGCCTTTCCAGGAGTGTAGGTGATTCCTAAGTCGTAATCTGTGAGCAACTCAACCCAACGTCTTTGCCTGAGATTTAGATCCGGTTGGGTGAAGATGTACTTCAAACTTTGATGATCAGTGAAGATTTCACAGCGATTACCAAGGAGGTAATGTCGCCATGTTTTGAGTGCATGGACTACAGCTGCAAGCTCTAGATCATGAGTAGGTTAGTTATCCTCATGTGGATGCAACTGTCGTGATGCGTATGCAATCACTTGACGATCTTGCATGAGTATGCAACCTAGTCCTTGTCCCGAGGCATCGCAATAGATTATAAAATCCTTGGAAAAGTTTGGTGGTACCAGTACAGGTGCAGATGTCAGGCGTCTTTTCAGTTCCTGAAAACTGGACTCGCACTGTGGGGTCCACTCAAACTTTTTATCTTTCTTGAGGAGTTCAGTTAGAGGTTTAGCAACCTTGGAGAAATTTTCGACAAAGCGTCGGCAATAGCTCGCTAAGCCAAGAAAACTCCTAACTTGCTTGACCGATTTAGGGGGAGTCCAATCAAGAACGGCTTGAACTCGCTCGGGATTGACATCAATACCCTTGCCAGAGATCACATGACCTAAATAGGTTACTTCTAGCAACCAAAATTCACATTTAGAGAATTTGGCATAAAGGTGGTGCTCTCGAAGTTTCGTCAATACCAGCCTTAAATGCTCGGCATGATCTTCCTTGTTCTTGGAATAGATGAGTATATCATCGAGGTATACCACGATGAATTTATCCAAATACTCCATGAATATAGAATTCATTAACCGAGAAAAGGTAGCTGGGGCATTGGTTAATCCGAAGGACATAACGGTGTACTCATATTGGCCATAACGAGTAACGAAAGCCGTTTTAGGAATGTCCCCGTTCTTGATTTTGATTTGATGGTAGCCCAACCTCAAATCCATCTTAGAGAAGACTGAGGATCCAGCGAGCTGATCATACAGGTCGTTGATCCTGGGGAGCGGATACTTATTCTTTATGGTGACCAGATTGATAGGTCGGTAATCTACAACCATCCGCTCCGTTCCATCCTTCTTCTTGACGAAGAGGACGGGGCAAGCCCAGGGGGAAGAACTAGGACGGATGAAACCTTTTTGCAAGGACTCATCGAGTTGTTTCTTTAGCTCAGCTAATTCTAGTGGTGCCATCTTATAAGGTCCCCTAGAGATTGGGACAGTTCCTGGGATAAGATCTATCACGAACTCGACATCTCTGTCAGGTGGAATTCTTGGCAGTTCTTCTGGAAAAACATCTGGGAAGTCACGGACTACCGGGATATCTTCGAGTTCTGGTAGAGGGCTGGCATTAAGAGAGTAGAGCTGACGCTCAGCCATTCGGGTCAAGACATTGACTATCTTGCCGGATGGATGTGTAAGTTGAACGGTCCTAGTAAAACAATCAATCTTGGCGTAATGAGTTGTCATCCAATCCATACCCAAAATGATGTTTATGTCCGAGGACTTGAGAGCGATTAGAGATGCTAGGAAAACAAGTCTATCGACAAGGATTTCATTTCCATGGCTTACCCTAGAGGTTTGCCACTTTGAACCAGGAGTTTGAATAACCATGGAAGTAGGCATGTCACAAAAAGTCATGTTGTGCAATCGAGCATAGCTCTCAGATATGAACGAATGTGATGCTCCAGTATCGAAAAGAACAGATGCCGGATGGCAGTTGACGAGAAGCGTACCAAGGACGACGTTAGGATCCTCATAAGCTTCTTCGGCAGAGACATAGTTGACATGACCACATGCAGTGGGGATTGGCTTGACATAATTCACCTTGCCGGTTGGCTTACCACGACCAACGAGTTTTCCTGGTTGGTTCTGAGGACACTCACGCATGTAGTGCCCCGGTTCTCCACACTTGAAGCATGTCACAGTGGTGGTGCGTGGAGCAAAGTTGGAAGGTGGTCCTCCATAGGTCTTAGCAGGTGCAAACTGTTGAGTTGGGCGAGGCGCCTCATAAGATGGCCTCGGTGTGTACTTGGGTGGCAGAGCAGTGTTAGGAACCCACACACGGCGCTTGTGAGAGCCAGAGCCGGATGAGGAACCAAAGTCTCGAGTATGCTTGCGGGTGGCCTCGAAGTCGGTCTGGCCTGTTTCAGCACTGATAGCCTTGTTTACCAACTTCTGGAAGGAAGTGCACTCGTGCAGACGCAGATCTCGACGGAGTTCAGGGCTGAGTCCCTTGTGGAACCTCGCCTGCTTCTTGGCATCGGTGGATACTTCCTCAGGTGCATAGCGTGCCAAGTTGCCAAACTCGCGACAATAACCATCCATAGTTAACCGGCCCTGGGTGAAATTGCAGAATTCCTCCCGCTTGCGATCCATGAGACCTTCCGGGATGTGATGTTCACGGAATGCCTCACTGAACTCAACCCAAGTAGTGATTTGGCCAGCAGGACGCATAGCTTCAAAGTTTTCCCACCAAAGACTGGCAGGGCCCTCAAGATGGTAGGCGGCGTAGATAACCTTGTCAGCTTCGGCCACACGAGCAGAGTGTAGCTTGTGGGTGATACTACGTAGCCAGTCATCAGCATCCAGAGGTTCAGTGGAGTGATTGAACTTCGGTGGACACATCTTGATAAAGTCATTGATTGACACCACGTCATTCCTCTGACGGAACCCAGTGTTCTGCTCTATGCGTTCCAGCAGACGGTTGGTCTCCCTCTTGTTCCGTTCTGCTTCGAGCATAACTTCCGCCAAGGAGGGTGGCTGGGGCAGATTCCCATCTCGCCCCACTAGCCTCACCCTGCTCCTGAGCAGCAGGAGTGTTGCGAGTGTTGACCATCCTAGGAAAACAAAACAACGGTTTAGACAAGGATGGCAAAAATTTGACATATAAGTGCAGAATGTAATGGATGACACGGAATGCAAGGATGTTCATCCGTACGACATGGTAATATAGAAACTGCTATATATACACCAGTGGTCATACACACCATACATAGTTCAGTACAAGCCAAGGCTAAAGTACAACTACGGTGAAAGACGATACATCCCATCAGAGGCATTCCAAGCTCCTATACATTATTTCGCTACACCTCCGGAACTCAGTACACACTAAGTCATATTCCACAAGACGCGTAGGACTGTGGAAATACAACTACTACGATACTACTACTACCACGGTCTAGCTCAGACATTCGCGTAGTAATCCTCGTAAAGATTACCACCGTAGCCTGGAAGTGGAACAGATGGATCTTGGAACTCGCGAGCACTTGAAGGCTGTGGACCATAGGGACATGGATGTGGCCTCGGTCCCGATGCTGGTGGTAACCGACGCCCACGTGGAGGTGTAATACCCCCAACGTCACGCCAATCCATGCGATCAGGCAGACGAGTCCGCACGGGGTACAAATCCCGCATGTCCAGATATCCGGCGTGCACAGCAGGTGCAAGCCATGTCAAAGTAGTCCAATGAGCGGCTAGAGTGTTATACAGCTCCATTCGGAGGGCACGGACCTCACGGTCCCGATCCTCCAGCATCTGAACAGTAGTCTGAAGCAGTGGCTCTTCATGAGCAGCATCAGTATACAGCCCAGTGTAGTAGCCTTCCTCTCCGGGAAGTGAGGCTGGCATGTAACAGAACTCAGTGTTCAGCAACAGGGCATGCCTAGCACGGAGAATGGTCATCATCGAATAAGCGGCATCCTGCACTGCCATCTCGATGGTAACCCCGAGTCCATAAGACCAATGGATGGGGTCGTTAGCTCCAGGATATGAGGGGTATATCCGGACTGTGCAGAAATACTGAATCTGATTGAAGTCCCGGTACTGTTCCTCCACGGTGTACTCAGGATACCAGTGATAACCGGTCTCAGTCAGCACACGGACTAGCATGGCCGTGTGACCGGGCACATTAATGCACCGCGTCAAACGAACCACTTGGTGAGGGGTGCGGCCAGACATCTGAAACACGAAGTAATGCAAAGGCATTAGTGTTTCTGGAAGAAATCGGGCAGCATAACAACTGTAAATGCTCAAACAAAGATTTGAGACATCATACAAATGATAGCATAGCCACTCAACAATTCCATATCAAGGTTCCGGGTCCAACAATCATCATACTAAAAGGATAGAAACTGAACTGAGGCTTGAAACCAACAATCCTAAGAGTCTACGGATTAGTGACACGTGAACCTAGTAAGGATAAGAGGCCTAGTCCTAAATCCCCGTAGAAAGAATAGACTGACTCAGATCAGAAGGGCATAAGGTAAAGGAGTAAAAAGAGCCTTACGTTCCCTTCCACAATCAATTCCCCTACATATAACTAAGAAATTTTCTAGACTCAACATCGACCAGTTTGGCTTGAGAAACCTACAGGCAGTCCAGCTCTGATGCCAACGCTGTCAGGACCCCGATCCTAAGTCACACCGATCTAGCTGTAACACGTCATATCACTTTGCGGCCTCACGCACGGTAACCCCACGGGTGCCACCTTACCTGGCCCGGGACCGTTTGCGCATTTTGGCACACGTATATGACAGTGTCGCTAGCATCCATATGACAGAGAATCCGGGCCGACATGGCTAGTTATAAACCAAAAGTGGCACTAAATTACAGAGACAGGCATCCATGACCCAGCAACGAACGTGTCGGTCATCAACGTATGAACCCAAGTCGTAGCAAGCTACATGGACTTAAAGGAACAACGCGTGACATTTCCCCTAAGGGATAGACACAGGAACGAAGAAGGACACATGCCAGCCAGCCTACGTGTTCCGAGCAGTAGCAAGCTACCAAGGCTCATTGGAATCACTAGGAGGCATTTCCCTGTAAGGTAGGCTACTAAAGGAAAACAACTAGGTGTCGGATCCCACACATACCAAGCATTTCAATCATACACGCAATATGCTCAATATGTGCAAATACAACATTGCATCACAACAGAACTCTATGACTCAAGTACTTTATTTAAAAGGCTCCAAGAGCCATACATAACATATCCATACAGGTAGGGGTCACATGACCCAACACTCAAGTCATACAGTCATACAAGCACAAGCGGAAGCTACATGTCCGAGTACAGACAACTTAGAAAATAAAACAGGCTCGGTGTAGCCTGGCTATCTACAAGGCCCTTCACAAGCTCCAGATCTCCGTCTGGGTGTCAAGCTACTCGTCGACGTCAACGTCTATGTAGAACCCATCAGCAGGGGCAGGGTTCTCCTCTGCAACAGTTATTAAGCAAACATGAGTACAAAGGTACTCAGCAAGTCTTACCACAGAACCTATCATACATGCAACATTATCAAGGGGGGTAGTGGAGTTCATAGCAGAAAGCCAGCTTTGACTCTTGGCTAACCTATACTACAACTCTCAACAGATTGCAAGATGTTATTACAAACACGAGTCCTCTACTCACCACATCAATACACTACCGAGGATCCTCTTCCGTCATCCTACGGAAGGGCCATCCATGGCACTCACACTTATCTTGAGGCTTTTAGTAGAATCCATCAACTTGTCTATGAACTGTAAGAGCAACCAAGTAGTCCGTACCACGAACAACGGCTATTCGAATAGTTTGATAACCCTGCAGGGGTGTACCTCTTCACACACGCTTCCACCACTTAACGCCGTTTACTCGACGTGTACTTGGCAACCTTCAAGCGGAAGCCCGGCGAGGGTGTCAGCCACGACCTGACTAACTACTCAAGTCTCTCGTCCAGGTTTATCGCCTATTTGGGTTCCATCCGTGGGGAGATCCGGCCAGGGTGTCGCTCACGGCCCCAAACGATGTGTACAGGGTTCCCGAGTCACCAAACGGGCAACCGGTACACCGTGCCACGTACCTGTCGCATCACAACCCACCCAGAGGGTCAGCGTTGTGCACGACCTCCAGTAATCTATAAACACCAGAAACTAGTTGCAACTCCTGGACAGAGATCGAGGGTAATTAATAAGCCGAGAGGGTCAATTAAGGATCCCAATGTGTGGTAGTAGCTGTAACTTGAACCACACATACAGATCTCGGGTCCTAAGGACGATTCCAATGAAACAACCCACCATGTACTCCTACATGGCCTTTCATCGATACCTTTACCAAGTGTATTCCACACTTCCTTCTCTTTATCGGTATGATCATTTCACTCTGACCCATCACCCAGATGAATCAGACCAGACACAACTCTAAGCATAGCAGGCAACATAAACAAATAGCATGGTGGATCACACATCACATGGATCAATCAACTCCTACACATGCTAGTGGGTTTCAACTATTTGCTGTGGCAATGACAGGTCATGCAAGGAATAGGGTTCAACTACCGCAGCAAGTAGCAGTTCACACGCTGTTGCCTTAATGCAGTAAAAGAGAGCAGGAGCGAGAAGATTGGGTTTGTATCGGAATGATCAATGATTGCTTGCCTGACAAAGTAGTTGTCGGGTACTGCTCTTCAACTGGATACGCAGCAGTATCCTCGGGAGCAGGACCTAACATAGAGAATACCAGCGATACAATCATTAACAAACAAATGCAGCAATATGATGCATGCTCATGACATGGCAAGATGCATGTGTGTTGGCTAATGCAACTAAAACCAGAAGGGTTTGAGCTTATTTGAATCAAAGATTCAAATTGGAGTTCAAACTATTATTTAAATAAGTGCATTATCATGTTTTTGATGTATACATCAAGTTAACTTGTTCAAACATGCATGAAACCAGTGCCATTGGAAAGATTGGATTTTTCTGATCATTTTTCATATATAAATCTTTTCCATCTGAGCTATGGTTGATTTTATATGATTTTTAGAAGTTTTGGGTATTTTCTGGAATTTCCTGAATTATTTTTAAATCTAAAAATCCCAGAAAATCCTTTACTGCGTCAGCATGACATCATGCTGAAGTCAGTCAGTCAACAGGAGCTAGTCCAAGTCAAACATGACATGTGGGCCCTGCATGTTAGTGTCACAGCTAATTAACTAAGTTAATTAGAGTTAAACTAAAACTAATTTAGCTGTCAGTGGGGCCTGGGCCCACGGGTCAGTGACTAAATTAATTAACTAATTAAATTAACAGAAACTTAATTAAACTAACTAATTAGTAAAAGGTGGCCCACACGTCAGTGACCCAGGGGTAGTCAACCCCCCGGTCAAACAGGTCAAACCCGCCGGCGACGTGACGCCGGCGAGGCCAAGTACGACGGCGTGCTTCGGAAATCGTCTAGGGGGCACGGCTCGAGTTGCGGCTAGGCGCGTTGGAAAGCTCTTGCCATTGCGCGTCGGATGGTGGTGGTCGCCGGACCTGGGGTGGCCGGAGACGACGGCAACAAGCTCGACGGCGGCGACCGGCGTCGGGCGTGTGTGGAGACGCGGCTGCAGGGGCCTAGGCGATGCGTGCGTAGCACCTATCGCATCTACGCGCTGCGGTGAGTGTGATGGACGGGTGCCAGTGACCAAATGGTCACCGGAGCATCACCGGCGGCGAGCACGGCGGCGGTGCGTTTCGGTGATCAACAGAGCGGCGGCTACACGACGCAAAAGGGACGGAGGAAGGAGGGGTTCGACGTAGAAGCTCACTGCGGTGCTAACGAGCTCGACGGAGAGGTCGGGGACGCGCTGTAGCTTCGTAACAGCGGCGAGGTGCTCCGGCGATCCGAGGAAGGGGACGGCGGCGTGAGGTCGTTGCAGGGCTTCCGGCGGCTCGTGGCTCAGCGAGGAGGAAGAGGACGACGCGGCGGATCTTCTGGACACACTCACGGGGCGAGGGGGTAGCTCTAGGTGCGGCAACGGCGAGCGGCGGCGACGGGCGGCTCGGTGGTGTGAGGAGAGAGGGCCAGGAGAGGCGACGGGGACGAGGGGGAGAGTGCGAGAGGGTTCGGGCAGCTGCGTGGCGTCGCGGGGAGTCGTCCAGGCCGTCGGGATGCAGGCAGGCAGGGTGGAGGTGGCCGGATGCGTGCCGGCGCGCGGCGGCCACACGCGCGTCCTTCTGGCGCGAGGAGGAAGGCGACAGAAGAGGCTGTGGGCTGGGCCGGCCTGCTACAGGGCTGGGCCCGAGGTAAGTGCTTTCTCCCTTTTTCTTTTTCCTATTTTCTTTTCTGTTTCATTTCTTTTGCAGCTTTGTTCAATTATTAAAAATGCCAAAACATTTTTATAACTCATGAAACCTGTCATGCCCACTGTATATAATATGAACAGCAGGAAACATTATAGTTCATGATTATTTGAGCATTTAAAATATTTTAAAGTATTTAAATGCCCAAATACAAATACCATATGATTTAATCCGAAGCCCTTGAGTGTCTTAGAATAATGTGCACCATTTTTGGCAGAGGTTTAAGACCAAGGCAGAAATGATGAACATTTTTGAAGGGCATTTTGGGTACATTGGAAAATATTTTAACAAACCCTAGTTGTTAGGAGAGGGGTGCTGGGGTTTCTGTTAATCCCATTTCCAGTTTCTTTGAAAGTAGACATGATGCACACTCTAGCCAGGTCCTAATGCAAGTGCTAACTAGGGATGTGACAGTACCGCCCTGCCAAACTTATGGCAAGGTACACATCAGGTCCGGTACACATCATGGCATACATTATAGAACCTATGGCCGAGGCATATGGAATGACTTTCATTCTCTCTGTATGTTCTGCCAGGGTCGGGCTTTGAGTCGTACTCAATTTCACACCTTGCAACACATGCAATAACCCTTTCTTTGACTGATCCATTTTGAACTTCTTCAAAACTTTATCATGGTATGTGCTTTGTGAAAGGCCTATTAAGCGTCGTGATCTCCCTATAGATCTTGATGCCCAATATATAAGCAGCATCACCGATGTCTTTCACAGAAAAATTCTCATTCAAGTATCCTTTTATGCTATCCAGAAATTCTATATCATTTCCAATCAACAATATGTCATCCACATATAATATCAGAAATGCTACACAGCTCCCACTCACTTTCTTGTAAATATAGTCTTCATCGTAAGTCTGTATAAAACCATATGTTTTGATCACCTCATCTAAGCTTATATTCCAACTCTGAGATGCTTGCACCAGTCCATAGATGGATCGCTGGAGTTTGCACACTTTGTTAGCACCTTTAGCATCGAAAAACCTTCTGGTTGCATCATATAAAACTCTACTTTAAGAAACTCGTTAAGGAATGTAGTTTTTGACGTCCATTTGCCAGATTTCATAATCATAAAATGCGGCAATTGCTAACATGAGTCAGACAGACTTAAGCATCGCTACGGGTAAGAAAGTCTCATCATAGTCAACCCCTTGAACTTGTCGAAAACGTTTCACAACAAGCACTAGTACGCGTCGGTGCTATACAAATAGTTTTTAACCCCTTTCCGATGTCATTTGGAACCGTCGCCTAGTGAGTGACGGCGATAGGGGGTCCTTTCCACACGACCTAGATACCATCGGGGATAGGGACCCTACAGTACTCCTACTCGTTTCTGCTCGCATTGCCATCGCAGTCGGTATTCTGTGGTGCTACATTGATGATGCACGACCCATCACAAACGTTTCACTATTATAGAATGTGCATGATAAGCATACAATCACACACATTCGCTTTTCCCAAACCATATGCGACAAATAATTAATAAGATTAGCTAATCGTCGTACGAGTGTCGGACAGGGTTACGAAACATTGGACCATCATAACATCATCGTACACGACAACTATCCCACGCACTATTCTGTGGTGCAACGTTTATGATGCATACTTCATCAGAAACAATTCATGGTTGCAAATCATGTACGATAAGGCAACTAACACAAACGTTAAGTTTGCCCGCACCGTTTGTGATATTGTCTCACATCGCACACACTTTGCAAACGGCAAATGTGTGCTTGCTTGCACACGTTTCCTATCTGTGAACCATCCCGGATTATGGTGTATATCGCAAACGTTTGTGTTTTACCAACCGTGTGTGCCGTAACAACCTAGAGAGCGTAATTTCACCGTAATTTAATTGCTGTTATTTTAAATTGTACGGGATTTGAATTTGAATTTGAATGTATGCTACAACTTTATTCATATCCACCAGGTTCAAACAACCAATGCATTATTCGATTCATAGGTACATATGTTCAGGAATTACATAAGAACCAAATAAAGAATGTTGAACCACAATTGTATACTTGTACTATTAAAGACGGTAAAGAAAGATGCGAAATACATTCTGGTTGCTGAACAAGGTGAAGCGGAATGCCCATATTGTGCCCTCCTCCGTGCAGAAGGCACACACGACTCTAGTACAACCCCTTGTGATGGCCGACCGCCCATCCTTCACGGTCTTCATGAAAACATCTAGATAATCATCATGTTCTGTTAGAAATACTTTAACCTTTGGATGCCCACCAATCATATAGTTTGAGAGGTAATCTTGAGTAAACTGCTTTGGCAAACACTGCAAAGGAAAAAGATTCAGACATTGTCATCTAACACAACTCATTATGGGCAATAAAAAGAAGGCTGCAGAGTTCTTACTTACCATCCTGCTGTTCACTGTTGTGTTGGATAAAGTGTAAACAAATAGTTTAATTGCCATCTTTGGACCCATTTTCTTAACAATCTTTATCAGCTTCCTCACTTGATGCTGGTTCATGGATATCTCATTGCCCCATACGCAGAAAGGGTCGAAGCGCGGATCTTTACCAATGACATATGTACCTAAAAGCACCAAGTTAATATCAGAAGCTAAACAACAATTGCACAATGATGTAGTAGAACACTCTTTTATAATACTCCCTCCGTTCCTAAATATTTGTCTTTCTAGCAATTTCAACAAGTGACTACATACGGAGCAAAATGAGTGAATCTACACTCTAAAATATGTCTATATACATCTGTATGTGGTAGTCCATTTGAAATCTCTAAAAAGACAAATATTTAGGAACAGAGGGAGTATCTTATAACATCCAATATACTCACATATTAGATGAATTAACATCTTATATTATGGACCGGAAGGAGTTTAGTGCATTCTTACAAATTATCGGTTGATTAACTGCTATTGTATCCATGGGTTACAATTAGTTTGAGCTAGTTCAGGCTCAAATAGCCCTAAAGTATATCTAAACATGAGGGCTAGTTTGAGCTAGTTGCATATATAACCCACCCAAAAAACTATCCAACCCAAGAGGTGCTAATGGGAGCTAGTTCTCCTAGTGCATTTATTGTCAATATAACCCTGCCATCCAAACAACTCTTTGGATGGAGTTAGTTCAGGGTTAGTCATGAGCTAGAAACTAACTCTAACCTCTAGCTAAGTTGAGTATCCAAATAGGGCTATGTTGTAGTTGCTGTTGCTGGTGCTCTTCTACGTATATCTAGACATCATTAGAACATTAAGGTAACACTCTTCCTTGTTGCTATGTATAGCCTAGGATCACATATTTAGACATTAAGTACAGTGCATGTTGCTATGTAGCCTCAGATATATTACATATGGCCCTAGTTAACCTAAGATAAATGGGTTGTAGATATATTCAGTTAAAAGTCCGATTCACCGGTTAGTCCCTTATCAGCCCCCGACCTATATGGTACCAGCTACCGATATGTTGAACAGTGAGCAGATATAAGCCATGGGATGAAACTAACCTCGAAGGAAAACATCAGTCATTCCCAAAATTGTCCTATGTAGGTACATCGAGAAGCATGTTAAGCACAACAGGCTAAACATCAACCATAAATTAGCCATGGCAACCAAAATAATCTCTAGAAGATAGCTTCAGTGTGCATGTTTAAGCACGCTAGGAAAGCAAAACAAGTGGAAAGGTGTGTTAACTGCAACAGGCCTAACATTTAACAACAAGCAAACATAGTCATTCAAACATGTATTGTGCCAGTCTAAGTACACTGGTTATTGTTAAATAAAAATGGAAAGGCGTGTTAACTACAAGATGCAGCAACCAAATGTAGTCATTCATAGTGGTATTGTTAAAACGGGTACTGATGAAATTGAACTGCACAGTTCATACTTGCACATATAGAACATCACGTTGTGAATAACTGGAATAAACAAGGCATACTACGAACAACCAAAGATAGCATTTGAAACTGGACATATGCTAACTACAAACAACCAAACAATAAAAAAAACTTTAAAAGAGGAATATGCTAGCTATAACAGGCTTAACAAGAAGCAAATATATGCATTCCTATCGGTATGTTTGAAACTGGATTGATGAAATGTACTGCACGGTAAATAATTGCACATATAGAGCATCACATTGTGAACAACGGAAATAAACAATGCATACTGCAAACAACCAGATATAGCAATTACAACTAGACATATTCTCACTACACTACAAAAGGGACTCCACAAAACAAATCATGGGTTCCCCCCTGTGAAGAGGCACGACAAAACAAATCATGGGTTTCCTCACTTTTCATAGATGGGCTCGTTCCCGTGGGAAGAGCACGGACCCTGGATGCACTCCATGTTGTCGCAGATGGGCTCCTTCCCCTTGGAAGAGCACGGTTGTAGGGTGCCCTCCCTGATGTCGCAAACGGGCGCTTTCCCCTTGGAAGAGCAGATGGGCTCTTTCCCCTTGGACGAGCGAGAGAGGGTGCCCTCCTCGTGGTCGCCGTCGATGAGGTCTCACTTGGAAGCTATGGATCCCAAGCCAGCGTCGCAGAACATGTCCTTTAAAAATGACACAAGGGGCTCAATGGTGATGTAGGATGGCAAATTGTTGACAGCGAGCTAGAGGAGATCAGCCGCGGGGCCATGGATGGGATCGACGACGGTTGAACCCGAGGGGTTGGGGTGGGCCACTTAACCTGTGACATAGACCACCTCAGGCCGTCGCTGTCGATGAGCTCGATATCATAGCCGGCTGCCGAGACATGCCCGCATTCTCTAGCCCGCTGCTTGAGTGCTTGCCACCAGTAATGGTCGTTAGCTTCCTCGACGACGTTGGGCGAAGAGACTGCGATACACCTCTTTTGGGCCAGTCGCTCCTCGAGCTCCACGGGAAGCGTAGGCGGGCTTAGGCTGCGATGCTCTGGAGTGGGGGATGGGCATCTGTGGGAAAGGGGGCATTTGGCAAGCGTCATCTAAGAAACTCAGGGCGGCCTGGGTATGGAGATCGGTGGGTAAGCTACACAGGCAAACCGGCAGATGTTGACAATGGAGGCCTTGCGGCGGAGGCTGTGGCGGCGAGGGCCTTGCTAGGGTTTCGAGCGAGGGAGGGTGTGTGTGTGCACGCACGCCCGAGGAGGTTTTGGTGTGTGTGTGTGGGGGGGGGGTTGAGGAAATGATGCAGGTACTGAAATTTTTACTACGCGGGAGTCAAACGTGGGACTGAAATGCCGGGGCTATTGATTTTTTTTTATGATAGTGCATCACACACGGTCCGGAGTTAACAACCGTGTGTTATGAAACATAAAAACCCTCAAGGCGGGCAGATATTTTTTGAGAGGGGCATCGTCGTGGCACACGATTAGTTTGAGTAAACCGTGTCTGTTGCGTCATCTGACTTGTCTAAAATGTTCATAAATTTGGCGAAAAATGACGCGGGAGAGGGTCAGAACACGAACACACTTGACATGGACCAAATTTATGTATTAAAAGGGTGGTTTCATTTTCAAATACCAAATGTAACTTCGATGTGGCACACCTACCTCGCAAAGCGCACGGTATTGCTTGCCCCCACCCCCTCGTGTCGGCACGAAGGGAATCCTAAGCTATGAATGCA
>LR738712.1:529454672-529704154 GCA_902687465.1 Secale cereale | reverse complement strand
GAGGTTCACCTAGCAAAGTGCAAATTAGCTAGCAGCCCCCCTCCTTCGTGTCGGCACGAAAGGAATCTTAAGCTATGCCCAACCGAGGTTCACCTAGCAAAGTGCGAAGTAGCTAGCAGCCCCCGGCCCCTCCCTCGTGTCGGCACGAAGGGAATCCTAAGATATGAATGCATGCGCCCCCAACCAAGGTTCACCAAGCAAAGTGCGAAGTAGCACCCCCCCCACACACACTTTCAGTCGGCGGGCCAAAGAGGCACATCTCACCAAGATGGATCGTAAAATGGACCAAGAATAATGCACCTTGATCATACAACCTCTCTCTTGTTGTTGGTCAAAGTGATGGCCGTCCATGCGACCCCGGAGATGGGCTAGCTCACCAATAATCACGCAAGTAGCTAGTCCCCGAATACAACCACTGCATGCATGTGGCCCAAACATATGTATGGAGAGGTGTGTTTTTGAGTAACAATGGAACAACTTTGATGTGGCACTGTGATTTCGAACTAGAAATCCCCACACTGAGTGAGGGTTAGGTTGACGATGCATATGTATGTTACACCACACTTCAAGCCAATGACAGGGATTCATGCATGCATGCATGCATAGTATATGCGCTCAAACTTAAGGTCTGAATCTCACCATGACCTATACTACGATAACACGAACCAAATGAAGAATCCACCATGGTAACCTATCTTGTTGTTGGTCAAGGTGATAATGGATGTCCACGCAGGCCCACAAATATATAGGCTTGTAATCGGTAACCACGCGAGGGAGTGTACCATTCGAATGCAACCACTACATGCATATGTATGGAGGTGATGCGTGCATGCATGTTTGAATAGCATTTCACAACATTGATGTGGCGCGTGCGTCCAAAATCGTACACTAGCTCCCCACACAGAGCAAGATCGGTTCATGACGTGTCGTTGTACTAGTCACTTCGACTCGATGGGAGGGATTCATGCGTACACATGCATGTGTGTGTGCTCAAACTGTATCATGCATGCATGTCATCCCAGAGCATGACCTATATATATATATATATATATATATATACCATATTACAAGCAAAAATAATAATTCCCTCCTAAGTCAAATTAACCTCTCTTGTTGTGAGGCAATAAATAGTGATGGACCAAGCGGGCCCACAGATGGAAAGCATCGATATCGCTGATAATCGCTTAAGTGGGTGCGAGAGGACAACCACCACCGCTTTGCATGTGGGCCAAACATATATATGTTGAATACCCAAAATGCACAACTTTGATGTGCCACATGCCTTAAAAACCATAAACCATGCACCCACACAGAGCGAGGTTCATGAAGCGTACTACATATGATGGTCCCCTTCGACCCTCTCCACTACATACTATATGCTCCAGCTGTAATATGTACAACCCAAAAGAATCCTCATCGATGGTGAAATTAATTAACCTCTCCCGATGTAGGTCAAAGTGATGCATGCATGCATCGACGATGGCCTCATGGGCCCACAGATGGAAGCGTCACACGTGAGTGTCCTAGCTAGGATAACCACCGCGTGTATGCATGTGGCCCTAAGAGGTGTTGTGTGATGTTTGAATAGCCAATTTCACAATTTTGATGTGGCACGTGCCTCGGAAACCAAAAAGTTCCAACACTGAGTGAGGTGTACTTGTTCACAGACGCGTACGTATAGTATATATGCTAGTCCCCTCCCACCTCTTCGACGCATACTATATCCCACCATAACACAAACAAAAAAGAATCTACCTTCCTGGTCAAATTAACCTCACTGCCGGCTGTTCGCCAAAGAGATGGACGACGACCTCGCGGGTCCACAGAAAGCGTCACACGCGAGTATCGAGTGTCGTGTAGGACAACCATCGACTGCATGTGGCCAAAACATGTATGTATGAAAGGGTTGTGTAATGTTTTAAATAACGATTTCACGACTCTGATGTAGCACCGACCTGCCTAACAAAACGGCCAACCCACACGGTGGCTAACAACTCATAGTATACTGCGAGCCACCCGCTACCCCCAGACGCACACACCCACACACACACCGCGTATCCACCGCAACTACGATGCATGTTAAATTAATTACCCCGCGGTGAACATATGTTACCAAAGGAGGGACGTTTTAATTTTGAAAAAATCATAGAGATCATTAAGACGTTTTAGTACATTAATTGATTGATTTTCTATGGGTATAATGTGCAAAAATCAAATTTGAGCTACATGCACACGTGACAGTGCACCTAAATGGATTGCAAAATTACATGTGTCTCACTAGGTGCATGTTTACTCCCTGTGCAACAAATTTCAAATATTGAGAATCTTGATTTTTAAATCCTAGTAGATCCAAAACTTATTTGAAGTTCATGAAACTTATCGTGTTGTCATATGGACACCAATACAAAGTGGCATTGTACTTTTTTTTGTCAAATTTGAGACCAATTTTGATGTAATCTTTATCTAATTACAAACGGGAGATTATTAATAATTGGGAACCAATATCCCAAACGGATTGTTTATTCGAACCATGAGCGTTAGACCAACAATGGATACGTGCCATGCTTCGGTTAAGCAATAAAGTGGCAGCATTAATTATCCAAATAGAAAAACAATATACGTGCCGCCGCGCGACCCGTGTATCGTGCGAGCAGGCATGAGTTACGCATGCGAGCAGTCTGCCGCGCAGGCAGATGGGGAGGCGTGCGTGTAGGTGTGTGAATTGACGGAGGCATGCTCGTTACGCAGTGTCATCGGGAGGCATGCAAGTAGCTGTGTGAAACTTTGATAGGCATGCCAGTAGTCCGGTGCTCAGGCTCACCGGAAGGCGAACCATCGGTTTGACCGCCGCCCACCTCTGTCCCACAACTCCCACTACTCCATATTAATGGTGCGCCCGAGCGGCCGCACCCCCATCCTCGCCACACACACGATCCTCTCTCTCCGCTTGCATTCTCGACGCCGCTCTCAGTCCTCAAAACTGTCAGTGTATGAGGATGCCGCCGAAGCACCCCATCGGAGGGAGTGGCGACCAGGGCCGGTCCTGAGATTTTGGGGGCCCGGGGCCAAACTAGAACATGGGTCCCATAGTATAATAAAGACTCAAAATAACAAACCATTACTGTGTCAAGAAATAATGAAGAAAAGCAACAGACGCCAAGTTTCATGCAAAACTCTATCCATCTATCACATTTTCCCCACAAAATGTGTGAACCGGTGCAATCCCTAACTAGTAGTACTACTTATGAGGTATAAACAAAAGCTAGTAGTTTCAATAGAATGAATCGAAATGCATGTTAAGAACCATATTTATTTATTAATCAAGAAGAAACAGACAAGTGCAGGCCTCACCTGTAGGTATATAAAAGTCGCCCTGAAAATTTCTAAAATTTAGGATGCTAGAAAACTGTAACATCCAGCTAAAATCTCGGCAATCAACA
Organism: Secale cereale; assembly: GCA_902687465.1. Lineage (NCBI taxonomy): Eukaryota > Viridiplantae > Streptophyta > Magnoliopsida > Poales > Poaceae > Secale > Secale cereale. The sequence continues at coordinate 529,700,714 of LR738712.1, read as the reverse complement.
ACAATCTACAGGGTCATATGTGAGTTTAAGATGATGGATTCTAAGAAAAATGTGGCAAACCTATTGGGGAATTCAAGCTTAACTTGTTGTTACCTGGTGAATCATGTTAATCTCTTTGTCTCAATGATCAGTACTAGCAAGTGTTCTGCGTTTATTTTTTTGAACATATAGTTTTCTGTGTTTAGAAAGCTTTCTTCCTATCCACATTGTGAGGTGCACATCATTGTAGCAAACTGTTACTCCCTCCGTTCCACAATGTAGCGCATATAGATTTTTTTCTAAAAGTCAAACTTTATAAACTTTGACCAAGTTTGTAGAGAAAATCATATACATCTAGAATACCAAATACATATGCTTAGATACATCACAAGACATACTTTCATATTATATACATTTGGTATTGTAGATATAAATAGTTTTCTCTATAAACATGATTAAAGTTTGTAAAATTTGAGTTTTATAAAAATCTATATACTCTACATTGTGGTACGAAGGAGTATTAAGTTCGACGTTGACACACCAAACTAAGTAAGAGGTTACCTTATCTAACAATAAACATGCTATATCTAACATAGTACTACAATAATTTAAAATTACCAAGATACCATGACATATTCCCCATGACACAGGCTAGGGAAAAATTGCCGCCACCTGTTCACGAGTTACAAGGGGGCATCTCTGGCTGAAGTTTTGGCTTGAGCGGTGACCCGGTCGCTTAAGTTGCTATTCCCATCAGAAGCTATGGCCTTTAGGCAAGGGCGCTGAGCCGCCGAGACGAACTGACGAAGGCGATTAGGGCATCAGATCGGGAGAGAAGCAAACGCCCTGCCTCGTTCATATTCCCTTTTTCTTCATTTAGGCTCACGTGGACCGCTCAAAGTCAAGCGTACGGGCCCCGTATTTCTTTCTTAGCGGTACAAAGGATGACGTGACATACCAGGGCCCCCCTCACGATCGGGGGCCCAGGGCGGCCGCCCCGATCGCCCTGCCCCAGGACCGGGCCTGGTGGCGACGCCGGGGCTGCTAAAGCACCGGAGCACGGCGTAGAGATGGAGACAGAGGTTGCCGTCACCGCCGACGAGTTATCGCTGCACCCTGACGTCGTCGAGCTTCCACAGCCGGAGGCGGAGTTCCACACCGACTCTGGTGACGACCCCGGCGACGACTCCAGCGACGACCACTCCGGCGACGACGGACAGCTGGTTACTCATTTATACCCATTTATGTGTCAAATAGATCATAGGATTTCTGTGGTTACTCCTGCCTCCCCCTTTTTGGAATAGAAATCATATGGTTATGTTCTCCCAATCCATGAAATCTGAGTAAGTTTTGTTAGATCCGTGTAGTGTATTGATTGTTTGAATGGTACAAGTGATAAGTGATTAGTTGTTTCATATGTGCAAATGATTTCTGCTAGTAATCCGACTAGGGTTAGTGTTCGTGCTAATAATTCCTAGTCAGGACTTGACAATTGATTTTGAATGACCTACATATGTTTGTGCCATTATTTTCTTCAAGATTGGTCTGTACATAGACAAATGTGCTTAAAAATCGAACCATAATCTCTAGATATGTATAAATAAATGGCAATAAATTCCTAATCCTACTTCATGACATGTAATCATTGATTTGATGCCAATTTTTGGCAACTGCCAAATGTTCGCTAGAGATTAGTTTGTAGCCATTAATTTGATGCCACATTTTTTAAACTATTTTTATAGGTGTTGTCTAACGATGTGGACAACGAGGATGAAGATGTCCAGAGGAGGTACAAGAGGAAAATCCAGAGGGAGCTTTATGCGCGAATGTATAACAGGCGTATTAGGACCTGGAACGGCGGCTATCGATGCCCCTTTGCTACCAAAAGCTTCATGATGCGTATCAAAGTGTTCTGGCGCATGCAAGAGGACGGGCCGTTGGCTCCTTCAAGCAGAAGTATTCTCGCAGGGTGGAGCACGACGCGTACGCCGATTACCTGGAGAAGGTTTAGGATCGTGTTGGCATGTGAGATGAGATGTGGGATCGAACTATGTACGCTTGAGCAATGTTTAATGATGGTTGAACTATGTACTTATGGTTGAACTATGCTTGTGTACGTGTACGCTTATTATCTATGTCTAAGTATGTTTAATCTATGCTTACTTATGTCTAACAGTGGGATATGGATGCAACTAGTTCGGTTGATGGAATCTACCTCCGTCTTGGTTTATTGTTCCCCTTTGTAATTTGTGTTAAATTTTGACCAAAGGTTTAACTCACAAAATGTTAGTGCAGATCAGAAAAAATTATATCGTTGGATGGGTATTTGAGCATAGTGTTCAATGATATAATTTTTGGTGACATGCATAAACATTTCTTAGTTAAATATTTGGTCAAAATTTGGTAAAAATTACAAAGGGTGGGCCAATAAACTAGGACGAAGGTAGTACGTCAATCACACACGATTCCCAAAATTGGAACCGTGTGCAACGACTTTCATTTTTCCTGTTGCGTCAATCACACATGTTTCCCAAAATTGGAACTGTGTGTGATGACTTTCATTTTGTCTGTTGCATCAATCACACACGGTTCGCTCTAGCAAACCGTTGCCTCCAAAATTCTTTGTGGGTCGGAAAACCCTCACCACCCAATTCAAAAAATAAAAAATAAAACCCTCACCATCCCACGTCACAAAAACCCTTACCCCGCCCGCACCCCCTCCGGTCCCCATTCACACCTGCGCAAGCTCCTTCGCGTCTACGCCATGGCACTGCCTATCGCGGCGGTTAACACTTAGCTCGATGCCTGCCGCCGCTGCCAGGCTGCCGGCAAAGCCCACCGCATTTCGCCACTTCCGCTTGCCGCCGCCTATCGCCATCGACTTTCTCGACGCTGCTCGCGGTCGACCATCTCAGCTCGGTTGGGGAATCTGCCATACTGAGGGTTCTTTCTCATGGACGACAAGGTAACTATTTTAATGAGATATTATCTCATCTCATATCCCAGTTCATCTGCCTCCTTTAATCACCCGGCGGAAATTGCCGTGAATTCATTTTGATTCGAGTTGATTTGAGGGTTTTCTTCCATTCATAGAATGTATAGTGCACTGACACATCAGGACTTTGCGACCTCCGCCAGAGATTCCATCTCACCGTACCAGATCGCTTGATGACGTGCACGGTATGTTCAATCTCACCCTAAATCGGTTGGCATGGCCTACTTTCATGAACATATTCTAAATATTGCTACATTTGGATAAAAGGTGCCACATTCACCATATATGTCAAAGGGGATTTCCCCCCTCTTCTTTCCATATTAGGCAAATTAATGATCTATTGTTCTTTCGATTACTCTCATATTTCCATGACATCATGTTTACCCTATCTGTTTAATTATAGATTATTGTCCTTCTATTTCAGCCGATGTACAGTTCTTTCAATTCGGGCCCATATTTGCATGTTACCATATTTTCTTTAAGAATCCTACCATTTTCTGCAGCGCATCCCTTGCTATGCAACAAATTATGTAGTGCACAATCTTTCCCTTTACATAGATCAAGACTGCACAGATGTCATACTACACACAAACCATGGATTTACAATCGTTCCTACTGCAAGACTTGATGAACGTGGTGACTCCTATTTGGCACTAGCTTTTGGAAAGAAATTTCTAAGTTTTATGTATTGAAAGCTGACACTAAAATTGCACTGCACATAAAAGGGCCTGGTCATGAGATATATGCCAACTTTCCCAAAAAATCATCCGTCCAAACTTTGTTCGAATTTTCTTTTCAACTATCTGCATGTTGACTTACCCAGCAATGTTAAATGAATTGTGTAGTATTTAAGCAACCAATTGTTATTTCCTTTTCTTACTATATTCCTACCTAATAACTTCTAGTTACCAATACACTTTTCTATTGCCCTATTTTAACTAAATATTCCCTGTACACCCATTTCTATCAGAAAGCGCCGCTGGCAAGGAGACTCCAGAGGTGGAGAACGGGGCTGCCAACAAGCAGAGGCGGGGCGAGCTAGAACCGCAAGCGACTCCAGCAGGCATAGACTTCATCAGCAACCTCCCTGATGATATGTTGATAGTCAACATCTCCCTCCTCCCAATCAAATACGGGGCGGAGACAACCATCCTTTCTCGGCGGTGGCGCCCCCTATGGAACTCCAGCCCTCTCGACCTCATCGACACCCACGAGCTCTGCCATGGCTATCGCAAAAGCTTGGATGCGTTCTCCAAGATCCTCGGCAGTCACCTTGGCCCAACCAGAGGCCTTATAATGGGCAAGTTTCCTTCCAAGGACTGAGCCAAACTTGACGACTAGTTCTGATCCCCCGCCCTAGATCAGCTCGAGGAGCTCACTTTTGATGATGGGCATATGTGCTCGCCGCCAACGTCCGCACTCCGCCTCGCGCCCAAGCTGCGTGTCGCCAAGTTCAAGAACTGCCATCCCCCCTTAATGACACGCCCACTCTTATTCTACCACGACTGAAGCACCTCGAGCTCGTCGACGTCTGCCTCTCAAACGGTGACATGGAGCGCCTACTCTGTGTCTGTACTACACTCAGTACCTTCGTCTTTAGGCGATCAATGGTTTGAGTACCTTCCACATCACCTCCATGAATCTCCGGACTATTTAGGGACAGTTCTTTTGCTGGCTTCTAGAATAAGCTGAAATAAACTGCCCCCTACCCAACTTATTATAGAAGCCTAACCAAATTATTTTTTAGAAGCCTACTAGTTGTGACGCCCCCGATTTGACCGTACACTAATAATGCACACAAATGTGTACGACCAAGTTCAGGGACTCACTGGAAGATATCACAACACAACTCTAGACACAAATTTAAATAATACAAGCTTTATATTACAAGCCAGGGGCCTCGAGGGCTCGAATACATAAACTCGAATACACAAGAGTCAACAGAAGCAAATAATATCTGAGTACAGACATAAGTTAAACAAGTTTGCCTTAAGAAGGCTAGCACAAAACATCAACGATCGAAAAGGCAAGGCCTCCTGCCTGGGACCTCCTAACTACTCCTGGTCGTCAGCTGTCTCCACGTAGTAGTAGCCTCCATCGGGGTAGTAGCAGTCATCAAAGGTGGCTTCCGGCTCCTGTACTCCACCATCTGGTTGCATCAACCAGAAAGAAGAAAGAAGGGGGCAAAGGGGGAACAAAGCAACTGTGAGTACTCATCAAAAGTACTCGCAAGCAAGGATCTACACTACATATGCATCGGTATCAATGAAAAAGGTAGTATCTGTGGACTAAGCTGCAGAATGCCAGAATAAGGGGGGGGGGAGAAGCTAGCCCTATCGAAGACTAGCATCTTCTGGAAACCACCGTCTTGCAACAACAAGGGGGAGTAGAGTAGTATATCATAAGTCATATTTATGTTGTTGTTCCAACGCTCCGGGATCCTTTCTCGACTCCCGAAGCAACATACCCAAACAATGCCTCAGCATCCAGTTCTAGTTGTAGCGATCGGGATATAACTCCAAGTGTCCATTACCGTAGGACATGCTATCACTAGATGTTTTCTTCCCTGCAGGGGTGCACCAACTTAGCCAACACGCTTGCTTAACTCCGGCCGGACCCACAATCAGGTCATGCCCGCCCTCGGCCAAACAATACGTCGCAACCCGACCTAGGCTTAATAGAGAGGTCATGCACGCCGGGCTAAACCCTATGCCCCCAGGGGTCATGGGCCAATCGCCCCGGGAACTCCTGCACGTTGCGTACGCGGCCGGTGAGCAGACCTAGCAACCTCCTTTACAAAGGTTGGAGCCTAACTAGTCCAACCCGGCGCGCGCCGCTCAGTCGCAATGACGTCAGTTAAGCTTCGGCTGATGCATACGACGCAGAACGCCCATACTATGCCCACGTGATGGTGAGTGCTATCAGGCCAGAGGCCCCTCGGATCAAATATCCAAACCGTTTAGTGTCTTGGGAACGCGCGGTGACGAGCAGAGACTCACGAACATGTGACCCCATCGCACCGTCTCGAGAACTTGCGGCAAGGGCGAGTGTCCGACCACGCCTCGTATTTATCTCGCGGGAACCTTCCAGGTCAACCCGACTACACATCACTCGCAATTAAGCTCGCGCGGGTACCCCTCAGGGTTGACCCGTCTTTAGTAACCAGGTTCAGTGTAAAGTCATAGTAACCATAGTAACTGTGTGTCTGACACCAAAGGGAAACCTGAGGAAATCACCCTCGATGGAATTCCACTTGATGTTTATCGTCAAGGTGAATGAAAGAGGAGTCGCCCTCGAGGTCCACTCTTGAGGAGTGGCACGACAGTGTCGTTATCGGGAGTGGAGAAAGAGGAATCACCCTCGATGACCACAACCGATGAACTAACCTACAAGGTTAACATCAGAAGTGCTGGTGAGGTCTCACCCTCGGCACTCGATAGTAACCCAGTAGTGTCGAGCAACTAAGGGGAAAGTGATGTGCGGTGCCGGGTCCTGGTCTTCGATCCCGTTGATCGGGTCTTCTGATAATCCAGCGGGGCAGTCGGGACAAGGTAGGGGGTCACTGGTGGGTCTCTAACCAGCCTATACTAAGCAGTTTAGTATAAACATGTAAGGTATGAAAGCAGTATCCACAACAGGCTATGCATCATAATAGGATCATACAAAAAGCAGTAGCAGTTCTAATGCAAGCATAAGAGAGAAGAGAATGGGTGATATCGGAATGATCTAAGGGGGTTGGCTTGCCTGGTTGCTCTGGCAAGAAAGGAGAGGTCGTCAACACCGTAGTCGATCACCGGGGCATCATCGGTCTCGGGGTCTACCGGAGAGAAGAGGGGGAAGAAACAGTAAATACAAAGCATACAGATGTAATAGAGAAGCACGACATGTCAACACGCAGTGCTAGGGTGCTCCAACGAGGCGCTACACGGTACTAGCGAAGAGGGATAACATCCGGGAATGTTTTCCCAGTGTTAGGCATTTTCGGACAGGCGAACCGGAGGGGGATTGTTCCATGTTCAGTATGATAGAGATGTGTGGCGGACGAACGGATTGCGTATTCAGATTTGTCTCGTTGTTTTGAGCGATTTTCATATATAAAACATTTTCATCCGAGTTACGGTTTATTTTATATGATTTTTCAAAGTTTGAATAATATTCTCAAATTATTATTAATTTGAATAAAAAACAGAATAAACATTTTTCACCTAGCTCTACACTAGCGTGAGTGTATGACCGGTGGGCGCCAGGAGTGGTCCACTCAACAAAGTTGACCCCAGTCAACTTTTGACTGGTCAAAAGGTGAATAGTGTTTGGTCCCACTTGTTATTGACTCTGTTTTATTTTAACAAGCCTATTTCTTTAACTAACAGTGGGGCCCTTCTGTCATCGAAGCATTAGGCAAATTAGGATTAATTAACTAAGTTAATTACTCGTTTAACTAAATAATTAATTATTTTTACAAAATTGATTTTTTTACTTATTTTTTTAGGGGCTGGGCCCCACAGTCAGTGGCCCATAGGCCAAAGCGGGGCGGGTTAGCGGGCATCGGGCGCTGCCGAGCGAAGACCGAGCCCGAGCTGTGACCAGCGCGCGGGGCGGCCGCCGCGACGCCCAGCGGTGGTCGGAGTCGGGCAGGGCAGCAGCGGCGCTAGGCGGGTGAGGCCATCGGGCGCGGCACGGCCGGCGGCCATGGCCGATGGAGGGGCCCGCGGTGGGCGGCCAGCGGTAGTGGCCGGCCGAAGCTGGCCCGGTCGGGACCAGGCGACGGCTGGGCGTGGCCTGGCCATGGCGAGCGCGGCGGGTGCGCGGCCAGGCGATGGCTGGGCGCGGCCTGGCCATGGGCCGAAGTAGGGCTGTCCGCTACGAGGTCGCAGCGGCGCAGAGGGAGGAGCAGGAGGGCACGGCGGGCGGCGCTCCGCACGCGGGGCAGCGGCCGGAGGCGGCGGCAAGATGCGGGCGAGCGCGGCACACTGCCGGCGAGCGAGGGGTAGGAGAGGCCGTGGCGCAGCCAGGCGAGCGGCGGCAGCAGTGGCAGAGCAAGAAGGCGGGCGAGGGCAGTGGGGGCCGGAGCCGCGAGCGCACGGGGCGACAGTGGAGCCGCAGCAGCGGTGGTGGGCTCGGCCGGTGCGGCAGGGGCGGAGCTACAGGCGACGACGCTAGCGGCAACTGGCACTTGAGGGCACGGGGAGGAGGAGGAAAAAGTTGTGGAGGACAGTGAGCTCACATGAGAGCTTGGGGAGGTCTCGGGGATGACGTGGGTGGACGGAGCAGCGCGGATCGAAGAGATGCAGCTGCGGTTGCCGTCGAAGGGGAGCGATGGGGGCGGCGTCGTCTTGGCGATTCAGCTCGAAGCAACCCACGTAGAGGTTGAAGACGATGGCGGGCGTCTTCTGGACATGTTTGCGCGGTGAAGGGAGGCCGTTGGCTACGGCTGCAGTGAGGCGTGACGGCGGTTGCGTTCGGCGGCGCGGGTCCAGAGAGAGGGGGAAGAGGAGAGGAGTGGGGATAGGTTAGGGTTTGGGGCACTAGGGTTTCCTAGGAGGGGCGTCGGGGATGCCCTTGTAGGCAGGGGTGGCCGGGCGATGGCGGCCACGGTGCCGGCCGGTGCCGTGGCAGGCATCGGCCGTAGCCACACAGGCGTGCGTGAACAGAGGGAGGGGAAGAGGGTGCCGGCTGGGCCGGCCTGGTCGGCTGAGCCGACTGGGCCGCCAAGAGGCCTAGTGGGGAAGGGGCCTTTTGCCCTTTTCTTATTTTTTCTTTTCTTTTTTTCTTTTGCTTTTCTTTAAACCTTTCTATTTTGCATTATTTAGTTTAGAGCTACTAAATGATTTTTTGTAATTGACAAAACTTGACACATAACTCAAACACAACTTTAATAGGTTGCACAAAAAGTTTGGAGTCAAAAAGAAATGTGTAAGCATTTCTAGAAATTGAAAAGGTCGCTTAAATGGCTGCTGGAAGTGTTTTAATTAGTCTAGGACGTCTTAACACTTTGCAAAAAAAGGTTGGTTCACCACCATAATTACCTATGTATTATTTGCCACATGATGAACATTTTAGTATTGCCATATGAAAACTTTTTATTTTTGACTTTAAATTTAAATTTGAATTTGAACGGAGTTTGAATCAACACAAGTTTATCAACAGTAACAATGGTGACGTGGCGTCATTAGCAGAGGTTTACTGTAGCTTGATTACCCGGGCGTTACAAATCTCCTCCACTACAAGAAATCTCGTCCCGAGATTTAGGAGGTAGAGTAAGGGGGAAAAGACTCGGGAAGGACGGAGATCAACACTAGATAGGTATCTGGGGGCTATCTTAGTGAACGTGGCATAGAGGCACCTCTCGAGTCGAAATTCGAGAAAGACATCTAGCAAAAGGTAAGGAGATGCAACAAGAAGCTTCAACCGGGTAGGCAATCGTTCGTTGCCTGAAACAGAGGGTGAAAGGGGTTCAGAGCAATGGGGATAAGTATTGCGTCTGATGTCAGAATAGATCACTAGGAATGTGGCTCGTGATTTACATATGAAGCCAAGTGCGGGGAACAATTTTGGAAAACAGGGATGTACAGGAGAGTCAGGTTTCGATCCTGAGGAACTGTGGGTTATGGGCCAACCATGTGGGTTAAGAGTAGGAAGGGTGGTGACGTCTTGCACGATCATGTAAGCAAGGTATGTCAGAGGATAGCATGTCAGTTATGCCGGCAACAACATCGGTACCAAGGACGAGGGACGAAGAGAACCATTTTCCTGCTCGTTGAAATGAGGCGGACCAAATAGGCAAAGTTCTCTCCATCGGTGGTTACCGGAACGCTATCAACAACAGTAACAGGGTCTTAGTGACAGAGTTGTACACCAAGGTGCTTACATAAGCAGAAAAATTATTACTGCTTAGATTATACGTAGATCAAGAAAGGTTAAACACACAAATGGAAAGAAAAATGTGTTTAAACACAATGAATAGGAGTATATCATTCCCAAGATTAAGCAAGGCATGATATACGTGTCAGGAGATCAAAGTCATGACCATATAGATAAAAGGGGTAAGAAGAATTATGATATGTACCCACGAAACGATGCTGGACAGTTGATCAAGAAACATTTAGCCTTGCGCTTACAATGTTCTTGTGGATCTTCGGAGTACCACAGACATGCTTCGAGATAGCCCCGACATGGTCTTTAGGTAAAGATCAGACTTTGAATACACAAAGGATCCATCCGGAACAACTTATAGAATAAGTCTTACATGTTCAGTAAGGAAAAGATGAGGATGTGGTCGATGGGCTCAGCAACGATTCATCGAGATTCTCATAAGCATGGATTTCTACATTCAAGTGAACAAGATGAAAACATTGGACATACCGTAGTATGTTAGAAGAGAACATCCATAAGGAAACCTTGAGTGGAACATGCACCTGGAAAAATGGACTGAGTAGCACTTTCAATGTTATAAAGGTGATTCAATAACCAAAGGATCGAGAATGAGACTATCGACCATTCGCTTCAAAGCAATAGGGTTGCTAGAAGTTTTTTTTTGAATTCGCACGTAATACTTCAATTGTTGGGTTTCCGATAGAAACAACACGGGGATCAAGGAATGAACATGTATGGAAAGAAGTATCACATGTATCAAGAATTCTTAAGAGGTGGTGAAATTCTCACGACCTTCTTGACATAACAGGTGGTAATACTCCAAGGTAAAGAACAAATGTTGGATAGCAAGGATCTCAAGGTATAACACGAAAAACGAACAAGTTTGTGTTGGAGGGAAGGCAATAATGTTGTCGATGATAACTCAAATCATCGAGGGGAAAGGAGCCAGGTAGCACAGTTAAAATTAGTCCAATAATGAGATAGCCGATCAGGCTAGGTATGACATGAAGGAGTATTAAACTCGTAAGCAAAAAAATTACTTAGAGTTATTGAATCAGAGTGGGAAATTGATTCACTTATCAGGGTCCTTGAGTGTCAAACATCTCAGAACCCGAGGAAAATTGCAGTCATGAAAATGTAACACATAATGAAGAACTCATAAGGAGCTATGCAGTTCCATGATAATCTCGAGATACCAGGGGGTAATACTCGATGACAGCTCAAACTAGAGGTTGGGCTGGGGGTATTGCTCTGTAGGAGACAAGTGCTTAAACCTGCACGTGAAATGGTACTTAAGGGAGAACATGGTCGGAACCACGATTGCAAAAGGCCAGATCCCTGATATAAGATTACTTATATCAAGGGGATAATTAATTTTAAGAGAAGCCTTAATGATAAGATCTGCACCGTGTCCATGGGCATGGACTGAAAGTTCAAGGTTGACTCCCACTTCTTCAATGCGTAACCTTTCATTCACTGCTCTATTAAAAATGAATTGATTGCGAAGACTTGTCTGGTGAATTACCAGAGGAGTATGAACCTTGGAAAACTTTCGGGTTCGCACAGATTAAGGAAGGCATAAGTTCAACCCATCGGGGTATCTTAGACTCATACTACGCAAACTTCAGGAGCAAATTATACAAGCTCAAAAGCAGAGCATGGTTGAGAAAGCATATGATATATTTTACCCAAGGCATTATATATAATGGCAGAACTCACAAGGTAATTGAATATGAAGGACGCTGTCGGATAAAATCCAACAAAGGATCTGGTGGTCTACAAGGGATCTGATGTGAGCATCGGTACTCAACCAGAAGAAGAAAGAATGCAAGGATATCATTTTATATAAACAACTGACTATTTCAAAACTCAAATGCAAAAGGAATTATGATCTCCAAATCAAGGGATCAGAAGCAACCGCTCTGATTAAGGATGGATTAGTTTAAATGACTTAGGGGTACAATCGACGGCAATTTGATTGGTCGAGATCCAGCTCATAGTCGGAATGACGTCTGAGCTGGAAGAACGAATTCTAGTTTGACTGATGATTGCGAGTAATTGCAACATATTGAATCAATAAGAGCAGAAAGTCAATCATAGGGGATTTTAATGAATATTGATATACATATGGAATTATCCATAATGCAAGCAGGTAAAACTTCCCAGAGCAATAGGTTGCTGAGGATTTTGGAAGATTGGATAGCGTCTCGAAGACCTTTGTGAAACGCATAAACAACTGGGGATGAACGAATCCCCAGTAAGTGTGAGGAATTATTCATACATGTATTCATGCGAAAAAGGAGCTGCAAGGCAGCAGGCACCAAGGATTCTCGAAATATCCGAAGTATTTCAGGGTATCTTGTAAAAGCAAGAACAATTGAAATGAAGGTAGGGATGACAAGTGTATGCAGCAATCCTTAGGGATTTATCGGTGATATGGAATTATAACGGTGAAGGGCACACAGTCTCGAGAGAACATCGTAGAGTATCTTCGGAATCTTCTGGTGCAGTAGGCCATCATCTTGAATGAAGGGCTCTCCGGGAGAAAGTATTTACGAGAACCTAAAGTTAGATTTTAGCAAATTCATTTAAACCGAATAGAAGAGCAATCAGAATCCTAGAGTAAGGACGAGGAATAAAAGATCCTAATACTACCCAATTGGCGACGTGGACCCGTAAGCCACACAACCAAGTTAGTAAAACAATTTTTCAAGGACTAGACTCAACTTCGGCCAAGGAGTTGGAAAGGGGGTTCCTACAGGTAGTCGGCTCTGATACCAACTTGTGACGCCCCCGATTTGACCGTACACTAATCATGCACACAAATGTGTACGACCAAGTTCAGGGACTCACTGGAAGATATCACAACACAACTCTAGACACAAATTAAAATAATACAAGCTTTATGTTACAAGCCAAGGGCCTCGAGGGCTCGAATACATAAGCTCGAATACACAAGAGTCAGCGGAAGCAAATAATATCTGAGTACAGACATAAGTTAAACAAGTTTGCCTTAAGAAGGCTAGCACAAAACATCAACGATCGAAAAGGCAAGGCCTCCTACCTGGGACCTCCTAACTACTCCTGGTCGTCAGCTGTCTCCACGTAGTAGTAGCCTCCATCGGGGTAGTAGCAGTCGTCAAAGGTGGCTTCCGGCTCCTGGACTCCACCATCTGGTTACATCAACCAGAAAGAAGAAAGAAGGGGGAAAAGGGGGAACAAAGCAACCATGAGTACTCATCCAAAGTACTCGCAAGCAAGGATCTACACTACATATGCATCGGTATCAATGAAAAAGGTAGTATATGTGGACTAAGATGCAAAATGCCAGAATAAGGGGGGGGGGAGAAGCTAGCCCTACCGAAGACTAGCATCTTCTGGAAACCACCGTCTTGCAGCAACAAGGGGGGGTAGAGTAGTATATCATAAGTCATATTTATGTTGTTGGTCCAACGCTCCGGGATCCTTTGTCGACTCCAGAAGCAACATACCCAAACAATGCCTCAGCATCCAGTTCTAGTTGTAGCGATCGGGATACAACTCCAAGTGTCCGTTACCGTAGGACATGCTATTGATAGATGTTTTCTTCCCTGCAGGGGTGCACCAACTTACCCAACACGCTTGCTTAACTCCGGCCGGACACACCATCAGGTCATGCCCGCCCTCGGCCAAACAATACATCGCAACCCGACCTAGGCTTAATAGAGAGGTCATGCACGCCGGACTAAACTCTATGCCCCCAGGGGTCATGGGCCAATCGCCCCGGGAACTCCTGCACGTTGCGTACGCGGCCGGTGAGCAGACCTAGCAACCTCCTTTAAAAAGGTAGGAGCCTAACCAGTCCAACCCGGCGCACGCCGCTGAGTCGCAGTGACGTCAGTTAAGCTTCGGCTGATGCATACGACGTAGAACGCCCATACTATGCCCACGTGATGGTTAGTGCTATCAGGCCAGAGGCCCCTCGGATCAAATATCCAAACCGTTTAGTGTCTTGGGAACACGCGGTAACGAGCAGAGACTCACGAACATGTGACCCCATCGCCCCATCTCGAGAACTTGCGGTAAGGGCGAGTGCCCGGCCACGCCTCATATTTATCTCGCGGGCACCTTCCAGGTCAACCCGACTACACATCACTCGCAATTAAGCTCGCGCGGGTACCCCTCAGGGTCGACCTGTCTTTAGTAACCAGGTTCAGTGTAAAGTCATAGTAACCATAGTAACTGTGTGTCTGACACCAATGGGAAACCTGAGGAAATCACCCTCGATGGAATTCCACCTGATGTTTATCGTCAAGGTGAACGAAAGAGGAGTCACCCTCGAGGTCCACTCTTGAGGAGTGGCACGATAGTGTCGTTATCGGGAGTGGAGAAAGAGGAATCACTCTCGATGACCACAACCGATGAACTAACCTACAAGGTTAACATCAGAAGTGCTGGTGAGGTCTCACCCTCGGCACTCAATAGTAACCCAGTAGTGTCGAGCAACTAAGGGGAAAGTGATGTGCCGTGCCGGGTCCTGGTCTTCGATCCCGTTGATCGGGTCTTCTGATAATCCAGCGGGGCAGTCGGGACAAGGTAGGGGGTCACTAGTGGATCTCTAACCAGCCTATACTAAGCAGTTTAGTATAAATATGCAAGGTATGAAAGCAGTATCAACAACAGGCTATGCATCAGAATAGGATCATACAAAAAGCAGTAGCAGTTCTAATGCAAGCATAAGAAAGAAGAGAATGGGCGATATCGGGATGATCAAAGGGGGTTGGCTTGCCTGGTTGCTCTGGCAAGAAAGGTGAGGCCGTCAACACCGTAGTCGATCATCGGGGCATCATCGGTCTCGGGGTCTACCGGAGAGAAGAGGGGGAAGAAACAATAAATACAAAGCATACAGATGTAATAGAGAAGCACGGCATGTCAACACGCAGTGCTAGGGTGCTCTAACGAGGCGCTACACGGTACTGGCGAAGAGGGATAACATCCGGGATTGCTTTCCTAGTGTTAGGCATTTTCGGACAGGCAAACCGGAGGGGGATTGTTCCATGTTCGGTATGATAGAGATGTGTGGCGGACGAACACATCGCGTATTCGGATTTGTCTCGTCGTTTTGAGCGATTTTCATATATAAAAATTTTTCATCCGAGTTACGGTTTATTTTATATGATTTTTCAAAATTTTAATAATATTCTCAAATTATTATTAATTTGAATAAAAAAACAGAATAAACATTTGTCACCTAGCTCTACACTAGCGTGAGTGTATGACCGGCGGGGGCCAGGAGTGGTCCAGTCAACAAAGTTGACCCCAGTCAACTTTTGACTGGTTAAAAGGTGAATAGTGTTTGGTCCCACTTGTCATTGACTCTGTTTTATTTTAACAAGCCTATTTGTTTAACTAACAGTGGGGCCCTTCTGTCATAGAAGCATTAGGCAAATTAGGATTAATTAACAAAGTTAATTACTCGTTTAACTAACTAATTAATTATTTTTACAAAATTGATTTTATTTACTTATTTTTTTAGGGGTTGGGCCCCACAGTCAGTGGCCCATAGGCCAAAGCGGGGCGGGTTAGCGGGCACCGGGCGCTGCCGAGGGAAGACCGAGCCCGGGCTGTGACCAGCGCGCGGGGCGGCCACCGCGACGCCCAGCGGTGGCCGGAGTCGGGCAGGGCAGCGGCGGCGCTAGGCGGGCGAGGCCATCGGGCCCGGCACGGCCGGCGGCCATGGCCGGAGGAGGGGCCCGTGGTGGGCGGCCAGCGGTAGTGGCCGGCTGAAGCTGGCCCGGTCGGGACCAGGCGACGGCTGGGCGTGGCCTGGCCGTGGCGAGCGCGGCGGGCGCGCGGCCACGCGATGGCTGGGCACGGCCTGGCCGTGGGCCGGAGTAGGGCTGACTGCTGCGAGGCCGCAGCGGCGCAGAGGGAGGAGCAGGAGGGCACGGCGGGCGGCGCTCCGCACGCGGGGCTGCGGCCGGAGGCGGCGGCAAGATGCGGGCGGGCGCGGCGCGTTGCCGGCGAGCGAGGGGTAGGAGAGGCCGTGGCGCAGCCAGGCGAGCGGCGGCAGCAGTGGTAGAGCAAGAAGGCGGGCGAGGGCAGTGGGGGCCGGAGCCGCGAGCGCACGGGGCGACAGTGGAGCCGCAACAGCGGTGGTGGGCTCGGCCGGTGCGGCAGGGGCGGAGCTACGGGCGACGATGCTAGCGGCAACTGGCACTTGAGGGCACGGGGAGGAGGAGGAAAAAGTTGTGGAGGACTGTGAGCTCACAGGAGAGCTTGGGGAGGTCTCGGGGATGACGCGGGTGGCCGGAGCAGCGCGAATCAAAGAGATGCAGCTGCGGTTGCCGTCGAAGCGGAGCGATGGGTGCGGCATCATCTTGGCGATTCAGCTCAAAGCAGCCCACGTAGAGGTTGAAGACGATGGCGGGCGTCTTCTGGACATGTTTGCGCGGCGAAGGGAGGCCGTTGGCTACGGCTGCAGTGAGGCGCAACGGCGGTTGCATTCGGCGGCGCGGGTCCAGAGAGAGGGGAAAGAGGAGAGGAGTGGGGATAGGTTAGGGTTTGGGGCGCTAGGGTTTCCTAGGAGGGGCGTCGGGGAGCCCTTATAGGCAGGGGTGGCCGGGCGATGGCCGCCACGGTGCCGGCCGGTGCCGTGGTGGGCATCGGCCGTAGCCACACACGCGTGCGTGAACAGAGGGAGGGGAAGAGGGTGCCGGATGGGCCGGCCTGGTCGGCTGAGCCGACGGGGCCGCCAAGAGGCCCAGTGGGGAAGGGGCCTTTTGCCCTTTTCTTAATTTCTTTTTTTTTTCTTTTTTTTTCTTTTGCTTTTCTTTAAACCTTTCTATTTTGCATTATTTAGTTTAGAGCTACTAAATGATTTTTTTGTAATTGATAAAACTTGACACATAACTCAAACACAACTTTAATAGGTTGCACAAAAAGTTTGGAGTCAAAAAGAAATGTGTAAGCATTTCTAGAAATTGAAAAGGTCGCTTAAATGGCTGCTGGAAGTGTTTTAATTAGTTTAGGACGTCTTAACACTTTGCAAAAAAAATGTTGGTTCACCACCATAATTGCCTATGTATTATTTGCCACACGATGAACATTTTAGTATTGCCATATGAAAACTTTTATTTTTGACTTTAAATTTAAATTTGAATTTGAACGGAGTTTGAATCAACACGAGTTTATCAACAGTAACAATGGTGACGTGGTGTCATTAGCAGAGGTTTACTGTAGCTTGGTTACCCGGGCGTTACACTAATTAAGACTTGACTAGTAGGCTTCTAAAAAATAAATTTGTTTGGGCTTCTAGAATAAGCTGGGTAGGGGGTAGCTTATTCTAGAAGCCCAAAAAAGCTACCAAAGGAACTGGCCCTTATGTGTGTTGCTGGTGCGGCAGAAAGACATCACAAGATGTGTACCACGGTATGGTCATTGAGGACACACCTGCACTTGAGAGATTACTTGTAGTTGATCAAGAAGGTCCAACAAGAATCAATGTCATTTCTGCGCCAAAATTGACAGTGGTGGGCTACTCGTCTGACAAATACTCCGAACTTGTTATTGGATCCACACCTGTTCAGGTACAACAGCCGCCTTCTACCTCTCCTTCTACAAATTAACATTATTTGTAATTTTGAAGATGTTTATTCGTCAGTCAGTCAGAAAATGATTCCGACAAGCTTCACCCCGAAACTGCGCACAGTGAAGGTGTTGGCACTAGAATCTATCGGCCCCAACCTAGAGCAAGTTATCAGTTTCCTGAGATGCTTTCCGTGCCTGGAGAAGCTATATATCGAGGTGATGTTCCTTTCCTATTAAATGTTAACCATAAGGGAGTTCAGTTTGTGACACCTTTTTCCAAGTTTACAATGACAATGCACTACGATTTCTGAAGGATTCATTTGGAGGATTTCAGTACATACATGTTCCACCCCCCATATTGGTTGCTTGATCCATATGGTTACAATCAATAAGCATTTCTGCTTTGGATTCATTTGTACTAGTTTTCTTAGGGAATTTTTCATCCACTCCAACCTCTTGTGAAGAAGGCTACATTTTTCTAGAATGTAATCAAATGCCCATGTTAATCATACCAGATCGAAGATGGCATGTTAGTGCATTTTACAAATCCTGCAAACTAAATAGGCGTGTAGTAATGTTCAAAACTGCATGTAGGCACTAACACGTTTTCTTATTTTGTAGATAAGATTAGGCCCAATGGTGGATAATGTGATACAACATAACAATCACGTCGAATGCCTAGATCTGCATCTCTCAGAAATTACTTTGAACTCCTATGGAGGGACCTTACCGGAGATTATATTCGCCAGGTTCTTTGTTCTCACAGCAAGGGTGCTGAAGGAAATGAGGTTTGCCCTACATTTATTTCGCAAAAATGAATGGTTTGTTGATCAGCGCCGGCTCCTGCGGCAGAATGGAATGGGCTCCAAAAATGCTGAATTTCATTTTGGAAATTCAGATGACAGAGTAATCGGAAGTCATCGTGTCAACCCCATACATGACTTCTCTATGGCTGGCCCCTTTGCAAAAATTGTGAGGTTTCGAAACCAGACTAAGAAGTGGTAATATTAGTTTGAACCTCTCTGATATCCATGTTCAGCGGATCAGCGCGAGCATTTGCAGCTCATGAGCTGAATTTCATTTCTAATATCAGTTTGAACCTTGTAATCTTCGAATTTGAGCCATATAACTCTGAAATTTGAACCTTGTAATATTTTGAGCTTTTGTGGTACAATCGTTGAAATGGCATCGTAGGAGACTTGTATATTGGTAGCACTATTTTGACCTTCATATGCAATGGTCTTAGATTTTATTAAGCATTCTCGAATTTGTTTACCTTGTCGATCTCACAGCACACGGTCTGTATAGCTAACTCGACTG
This sequence comes from Secale cereale, assembly GCA_902687465.1. Lineage (NCBI taxonomy): Eukaryota > Viridiplantae > Streptophyta > Magnoliopsida > Poales > Poaceae > Secale > Secale cereale. Next base: position 529,681,978 of record LR738712.1, on the reverse strand, counting down.
CGATCTTCGACATTATTGCACACAGTTGGTTTCTTCCACCGTGTGCCTAGTAGAGAGCAGAATTAATTATCACCCTTGAGTGTCCATCATCACCCTTCTATGTAACTTTGACCTTATCACCCACGGGTAAACTTATGACCGAAGTCATTCCACACACTTTGTTTTTACTAAGCTTTTTTCCAATAAACCCCCATGATTTGTTCCTCTTCTAGCCGACGCGTGGCCAAACTAGCCGGGCGGGGACCTTGCAAGGTAAACTGCGCGGTAGTATGGGAACAGGCTCACCGACGATACATTTGGCACCTCTTCGAGCCCACGCGTGCGGTGGGGTGTTGTCAAGTGTGCACTAGAATCCTCCGCTATGAACGCCGTGACAAGATGTGACGATTACAGGCCGGTCGACCCCCATTTATTACATTGGCCAACCTTTTGATCACGCCCCACCATTGCAAGAAGCACACCCACCAGAAGAAATTCTTAGAGGGTATCTTGCGCGGCTCCAATCGCGCTACGAGCGGCTGCCGACGACGAGCAGCAGTTCACCATACATGCCATGGTGGACACCCACAGAAGGTTCATGGACCTCTCGATGGTGTACACCAACGACCCGGTCTGGGTGGAGCACTCCATCCACATCATGGAGTTGTTGCTTGCCGATGATAAGTACAAGGTGGTCGGGTTCGACCTCGAGTACAGCCGCGCTCGTGCCGGGTCTCATCCCAAGGTCACCGTCGCCCAGATGTGTGTGCGCCACCATGTCCTCGTCTACCACTACTGCCTAGCCACAAGGCCTTGCGAGTGTTTCCCTAGGTTTGTCAACAGCCCCCACTACATGTTCGCTATGGTGGACATCACCAACGATGTAAAGGCACTCGAGAATTCGGGCATCGCCTGCCAGAATCTTGTCGACATCCAGGATCTGGGGCAGCAAGGAGCATGCGAAGGACTCACTAGTTCACCTCGCCGAGGCCAACATTGACCCCTACTACAGAGATATGAAGGATTCGTGCAACAAGGACAAGTGTGCCTGGCGCTCGGCCTGGATGGAGAAACTCGACAAAGCTCACATCGTGTACGCGGCCAAGGAGGCGTACACGAGCTACGACTTGTACATGCAGATCGTTGACATGAGGAAGTGCCTCCTTCCCCAAAACGGCCAGGGATCCAGCCAGAAGCAGAGCAATGGCAAGTGTCGTCGCAACAATAAGTAGATGATTAGATCCTCGTCTCTCCTAATTTAGTATGCATGTAATTTCTTACTTTTGCGTGTGGAAATGTTATGTGTGTAGTCACTTGTGTAATTGTATGCTTAATTTGGTTATGCAATGCTGTCTTTTTAAGTATATATGTTGATGCTCTATAGACAGAGCATAGATGTTGTGCGGACAAAGAAAATCACATCGCACACGAACTAAACAATGGAACCCGTCAGTGATGTTTTCATCAATCACACACAATTGTATACCAGCAATCGTTTTCTCACAACACACACAACTTGTTAGCAGTGATCGTCTATGTTGTTAACGGTCTTCGCACATGTTTCTGATAACATACCTGTTTGCCGCGTATCACACACATCTTGTTAAGTTGAACTATTTTTGTTCTCATCTCTCAACGCAAACAGTTCATATGAGTGGACCAAATGCCGTATATCGCACACTCCTTGATCTGTCTGACCGTTTATTTTGTGTTGCCTAATCACAAATAGTTCACCCGAGTGAACCATATGCTGTATATCGCACACACCTTCATCTGGCTGCCCGTTTCTTTTGTTCCTCCTCATCGCACACAGTTAATTGAACTGAACCACATGCCCTGCATCGCACACGCAACTATAATCTGAACCGCGTTCGATGCATCCTCCATCGCAAATGTTTTGCAACTTTTTGACAGTTTTTTACACCCCCGTTTGCGATTATGGCATAGCACACAGTTTCGTCGAAGGATATCTGATCGTAGTGTCGCGTTAGGAGCATCCTGTAGTAGTGAAGTCGAGCATTGTAGATAGTGATATTACCATCAGCGTCCGTCTTCCTCTTGAAGATACATATATTCTCAATGGCTTCCCGATCATCGGACATGTCCACCAAAGTCCAGACTTTGTTCTCATACATGGATCCTATCTTAGATTTCATGTCCTCAAGCCATTTGTGGAATCTGGGATCGTCATAGCTTCTCCATGGTTCGAAGGTTCGCCGTTGTCTAACAACATGTCTTCCAGGACAGGATTACTGTACCACTCTGGTGCGGTAAGTGCTCTAGTCGACCTTCGAGGTTCAGTAGTAACTTGATCCGAAGTTCCATGATCATCATCATTAGCTTCTTCTCTAGTTGGTACAGGCATCACTGGAATAGTTTTCTCTGATGTGCTACTTTCCAATTCGAGAGAAGGTACAACTACCTCATCAAGTTCTACTTTCCTCCCACTCACTTCTTTCAAGAGAAACTCCTTCTCTAGAAATGACCCATTCTTGGCAACACAGATCTTGCCTATGAAGGTATTCCCAATAGTTTATTTAGGGTATCCTATGAAGACACACTTCTTGGCTTTGGGTTCGAGCTTATACGGCTGAAGCCCTTTAACATAAGCGTCTCATCTCCAAACTTTAAGAAATGATAACTTAGGTTTATTGCCAAACCATAATTCATACGAATTTAGATTGTGCCCTATTTAACGTGAATGCAACTGTCTCTAATGCATAACCCCAAAACGATAGTAGCGAATCAGTAAGAGACATCATAGATCGCACCATATCTAATAAAGTACGGTTACGACGTTCGGACACACCATTAAGATGTGGTGTTCTAGGTGGCGTGAGTTGTGAATCAATTCCACATTGTTTTATATGAAGGCCAAACTCGCAACTCAAATATTCACCTCCGTGATCATTTCGTAGAAACTTTATTTTCTTGTTACGATGATTCTCCACGTCACTCTGAAATTCTTTGAACTTTTCAAATGTTTCAGACTTGTGTTTCATCAAGTAGATATATCTATACCTGCTTAAATCATCTGTGAAGGTTAGAAAATAACGATACCCGCTGCGTGCTTCAACACTCATCGGACCGCATACATCGCTCTGTATTATTTCCAATAAGTCATTAGCCCGCTCCATTGTTCCGGAGAACAGAGTTTTTGTCATCTTACCCATAAGGCATGGTTCGCAAGTACTAATGATTAATAATCAAGTGATTCCAAAAGTCCATCCACATGGAGTTTCTTCATGCGCTTTACACCAATATGACCTAAACAGCAGTGCCACAAGTATGTTGCACTATCATTATCAACTTTGCATCTTTTGGCATCAATATTATGAATATGTGTATCACTATGATCGGATTCAACAAGAATAGACCATTCACTAAGGGTGCATGACCATAAAAGATGTTACTCATATAAATAGAACAACCATTATTATCTAACTTAAATGAATAGCCGCCTCGCAATAAACAAGATACAGATATAATGTTCATGCTCAACGCTGGCACCAAATAACAATTATTGAGGTCTAAAACTAATCCTAAAGGTAGATGTAGAGGTAGCGTGTCGACGGCGATCACATCATCCTTGGAAGCATTCCCGATGCGCATCATCACCTCGTCCTTAGCCAATCCTCGTTTATTTCGTAGCTCCTACTTTGAGTTACATATATGAGCAACCGAACAAGTATTAAGTACCCAGGCGCTACTACAAGTCTTAGTAAGGTACACATCAATAACATGTATATCAAATACGCCTTTGTTCACTTTGTCATCTTTCTTATCTACCAAGTATTTGGGGCAGTTCCGCTTTCAGTGACCATTTCCCTTGTGGTAGAAGCACTCAGTGTCAGGCTTAGGTTTAGCTTTGGGCTTCTTCCCGGGAGCGGCAACTTGCTTGCCATTCTTCTTGATGTTCCCTTTCTTTCCCTTGCCCTTTTTCTTAAAACTAGTGGTCTTGGCAACCATCAACACTTGATGCTCCTTTTTTATTTCCACCTCCGCTGATTTCAGCATCGCGAACAGCTCGGGAATTGTTTTCATCATCCCTTGCATATTATAGTTCATCACGAAGCCTTTGTAGCTTGGTGGCAGTGATTGAAGAAGTCTATCAATAACACACTCATCTGGGATCTCAGTTCCCAGCCGAGTCAAGTGGTTGTGGTACCCAGACATTCTGAGTATGTGTTCACTGACAGAACTGTTCTCCTCCATGTAACAGCTAAAGAACTTGTTGGAGACTTCATATCCTTCAACCCAGGCATTTGCTTGAAATATTAACTTCAGCTCTTAGAACATATTGTATGCTCCGTGGCGTCCAAAACGCTTTTGAAGTCCCGGTTCTAGGCCATAAAGCATGGCACACTGAACTATCGAGTAGTCATCAGATCGAGCTTGCCAGATGTTCATAACATCTGCATCAGCTCCTACAGCAGGTATGTCACCTTGCGGTGCATCAAGGACATAATTATGTTGTGCAGCAATGAGGATAATCCTCAAGTTACGAACCCAGTCTGTGTAGTTGCCACCATCATCTTTCAACTTAACTTTCTCTAGGAATGCATTAATATTCAAGGAACCGGTAGCACAGGCCATCGATCTACAACATACATATGCAAAAACCATTAAGACTAAATTCATGATAAATTTAAGTTCAATTAATCAAATTACCAATGAACTCCCACTTAAATCAAGATCCCTCAAGTTTTCTAAGTGATACATGATCCAAGTCTACTAACCTATGTCCGATCATCACGTGAGATGGGGTAGTCATCAATGGTGAACATCTCCATGTTGATCATATCTACTATATGACTCATGTTCAAACTTTCGGTCTTCGGTATTCCGAGACCATGTCTATACATGCTAGGCTCGTCAAGTTTAACCCAAGTATTCTGCTTGTGTAAAACTGGCTTACACCCCTTGTATGTGAACGTAGAATCTATCACACCCGATCATCACGAGGTGCTTCGAAACGAAGAACTTTAGCAACGGTGCATAGTCAGGGAGAACACTTTTATCTTTAAAGTAAGTGAAGGGATCATGTAGGATCGAAACTAGGTCTAGATGGGGGGTTATTAGACTACTTGGCCAAATAAAAACCTAACATTTTCCCAATTTTAGTTGTGGGAAGATTATATCAATTAGCACAAGTCAAGCAATCACCCTACACATGCAATTCTAAGAGTGTAGCAGCGGAAAGTAAAACATTGCATATGAAGATAAAGAGAAAGGTTTGGAGAGTGCAAACACAACGAAGACACGAATATTTTTGGCGTGGTTCCGATAGGTGGTGCTATCGTACATCCACATTGATGGAGACTTCAACCCACGAAGGGTAACGAATGCGCGAGTCCATGGAGGGCACCACCCACGAAGGGTCCACGAAGAAGCAACCTTGTCTATCCCACCATGGCCATCACCCATGAATGACTTGACTCACTCGTGTAGATGTTCACGAAGTAGTCAATCTCCTTTCCATTACAAACTTCTTGGTTCAACTCCACAATCTTGTCGGAGGCTCCCAAGCGACACCTAACCAATCTAGGGGACACCACTCTCCAAAAAGTAATAGATGGTGTGATGATGATGAACTCCTTGCTCTTGTGCTTCAAATGATAGTATTCCCAACACTCAACTCTCTCTCACATATTTGGATATGGTGGAAAGATGATTTGAGTGGAAAGCAACTTGGGGAAGGCTAGAGATCAAGTTTCTTGTGGTAGGATTAGTATATCTTGGTCTCAACACATGAGTAGGTGGTTCTCTCTCAGAAAATGTATGCTGGAACTGTAGGCACATTCTGATGGCTGTCTCACAAATGGAGAAGGGTGTGGAGGGGTATATATAGCCTCCACACAAAATGTAACCGTTACGCACAGTTGACCCAACTCGGCCAGACCGAATAGGAGAACTCGGTGAGAACAATTCAGTTCAAAATGTGAACGTTAGGAATCTCGGTGGGACCGACTGGAACAACTCGGTGGGACCAATGTGCTAGGGCTTAGGGCAAATATCAACTCTGTGGCACCAATTGCATCAACTCGGTGAGACCAAATTGAAGCAATAAGGCAACAGAGAAAATGTCAAGCCAACTTGGTGAGACCGATTGCTATCTTGGTGCGACCAAAATAATTGCAACGGGTAACAGAGAATTGGCAAGGCCATCTCGGTGAGAATGAGATCCGTATCGATGAGATCGAACTGTTTAGGGTTTCTCGCAGTGGCTACGTCATATGAACTCGGTGGCGCCGGGTAAGATATATTTGTGAGGCCGAGTTGGAGTTTAGGGTTTTGACATATTTGGAATGAGAAAGTGGTTGAGGGTTTTGGAGCAATATCACTAAGCACTTGAGAAAGCAAGCCATTAAGCAACACCTCATCCCCTTTTAATAGTATTGGTTTTCCTATGGACTCAATGCTCATCAATTAATAATCTACTGTATCCACAGAGCAAAAATCTTCTCAACTCTATTTTCTTTGGCAGAATCAACAAGCTGATGCATGAATAACTCATCGATATTGAAGACATAGCCAAGAGATGGGCCATTGAGAGTGTTGCGCAATACACCTTGAATTGTTCCCGAATCATATGCTCCTGACAGAGGACATATATTGTGACCCAGAATACAGCAGAAGGATTGAAAGTTGAACTTGAGATATTTTGTCCGAGGAAAAACATTACGAAAGGTAACCGCCAACCTTATATGAATCCATCAGGAGGTGAAACTCTTCATCAGAAATCTCATCAATAATATGCACACAAGTTTCAAAGTTATTGCTTTCACTCTATCGGGGTATTGGATCGACACCAATGGGATCACAAGAATCCCTACTACGGTTGCGGGGCGCAGGGTTGAGAGAAGAGCGGATCTACCAGACAGCACACGGTTCCTTTACCCAGGTTCCGGCCGCGAGGATGCGTAAAACCCTACTCCTGCTTTGGTGGATTATATGTTTGTGTTCTTCAGCTAGCTATGGGGCGTGAGGAGCTCCAAAAAGCCGAATCCTCCTCCTGGTAGCCTCGGGCCTCCTTTTATAGGGAAAAGGGGTTGCCACAGTGGCACACAGGAGGTGGAAAGGGTACAGTGATGCGAGGTTATCCCTCGCATTACATGACAAGGCACATTAGTGCGTCTTGCTTAGGAGTCCTTGCTTTATCGGGGACGGGGGAGACATCCATCATGTCCGTCGCCGCTCCTTCTTGTGTCGACACGCGCCCTGGCCAGTGATGCCTGAGATGCCATGTAGGCAGGCAGGCAGCTGAGGTGGCGCAATGGTGGGTCTTCACGAAGATCTGCATGTCACCATGCAGGTGCCTGCCCAGCTGGTTGGGTCGGCAGCTGCATAGGGCGATGGAAGCTTAGTTGGCGTGGGCCTGATGGTGGCCCTGCGGATGTCCTCGGCAAGGGCCTTGCCGGGGCCTCGGCAAGGGTCTTGCCACGGCGCCTGCTATCATCCCCGGCAAGGCGCTTGCCGGAGGTCTTGTGGTCCTCCTTGGCTGGGATCCCGCCAAGGGTCGTCGTCTTCTCAATGTGTATCCGATCTTGAATGTCTTCACAAAGATCTGCATGCCACTACGGGGATGTCTCCCGAATCCTTGCCCCAAGAGGGTAGTGGACTCAAGGGTGATTCGCTCTGTAGGCGCGGGGCGAGCTGCCGCGGCAAGGGTCTTGCCGGGGCTGTTAAAGCCGGCCCCGGCAAGGATCTTGCCGGGGCTGCTGAAACTGGCTCCCGGCAAGGATATTGCCGAGGGAATCTGATTCTTCCCCTTGCTCTTTGTGGTCTTGGCTTTGGGCTTCAGTTCCATCGAGCTTCGGTCTTACCCTGGCTCACCTGCATTGCCATGCTTGGTGTGGTGGTGCCCGTGGCTCAGACTGCCCGTGCACAGTCATAGGGGTACAAAAAGCGTACCCCTCCTTTTGTACACCGACAGGAGCCCCCGGGCCCGGGCCACACATAAGCGCGACACGTTGTTGGGCTAGGCCCAGAACGGTGTGCGGGCAGGCGGTGCGGTTTTAACCGTGGTAAGATTTTCCGCGCACTTCGCCTCCCACGACCTGCGCGCGCGGCGCGGCGCGGAGGGGTGTGCGTGATGTGGGCGGCATGCGCGGGGCGGTTTCCGCAAGCATGCATCAGATCGCAGTAAAGAGGCGGCTTCGCGCCTTCCCCATAAACGGGGGAGGCGTGGAGGCGCGGCCCATTTACTGAATGGGGCCGAGGCGTGGTCCTCAAGGCGTCCACTCCCCACGATCACGGGGTGGGGAGAGGTTGCCTCACCCGTCCCCTCGGTTCTGCACGTCTGCCACGTGCCTCCCATGCGCTTGGGGTGGCAGATGGTGGAGGCGGGAAACCGGGCCGCCGCTGGTTGGGGCGACGGGTCGGTCCTGGCTCCCTGCGCCTCCCGCGTCGTGATTGGCCGAGCGGGGCGGTCGAGCCCCAACTCCGTTCCTTTATAAAGAGCGGGGGGGGGGAGGGACGGCGTCCCGCACCCTTCCATCTTCTTCCTCTTTCAGCTTCTGCTCCTCTCTTTCGTTCGTCATGGAGAGAGGAAAACCCGGCCCTTCAACGGTGGCGGCGAGGGTCGCTGCTCGACAACGCGTCCCTCCTTCTCCTGCACCTGCGGTGGCAGAGCCGGCCGCGAGGGAAAGGGGGAGGGTGCGAGGCCGTGGGCGAGGCCGGGGCGCCCGGGGAAGAGGAGGACGAGGCAGCCCGCCGGCCTCGCCCCCGCCAGCAGCTCCTCCTCCAGTGGAGGGCCATGTTGGGGATGACCCTTGCGAGTTCTTCGTCAGGTTGTGGCGGCCGCCGCGCCGTCGCCTTCGTCTCCCGACTCCATTTGTGCGGGAGATGGAGCTGGATCCGCCGGAGTCATTGCGGCTGCACATGAGGGGCTGCGGGATCAGTGGCACGCGGGTCCGCGTCGATTTCCCTGCTCCTCATGTGATGTATCTTCGTCAGGGATGGAAAAAGTTTGCTCGTATCCACAGCCTGACGGATGGGCTCACTCTCCCTTTTAAGTTGATGGAGGGCGGCCTTCTCTCCGTCAAGGTCTTCGGGCACTTTGGGACTCGTGCAAGGTGCTGTGTGAAGAGCTCCTCGGATGACGAAGACTCCTCCTCGAGCGAGGGTGACGAGGATGACAGCGGCATCGACGACGAGGGCGGTAGGCGGCAGGATGACGGGTCCGACTAGGTGTCGTGCGCCGCTCCTGGTGGCACCGGCGACCCCATCATCCGCGTCGCCGGCTCCGTGAACTTCTCGGGGCCGTCGCCTTGGCGGCTGGCGTAGGGAGGCTCCGGAAGAGGAAGAGGAAGAGGGTGGGTGGCAAGGTCGTCATGTCGGAGTATGCGGGTACCGACGCCTTCGACGCGTACTGACGTCCTGCCGCCTCGTCTTCGAGCTCTGCTTCTGACGCCGCCAATACCATCCAGCCTTTGGGCGGCCACCAAGATGTTTTCTTGGTGTCTTCTGCCACCCGTAGCTTGCCTAGGCACTCCTTTTGCCCTTCTCGCCTCCTTGACCTGCCTCCTAAGGAGAGGGACAAGAAAGGCATTACGGGCATCTTATCTCTTTTTAGTGTGTAAGCCTTCGGGCATCTGTTAAATTTAAAACTTGTAATCCCCTTGTTCATGTTTTTCATTCCCTTATGGACTGTACCTGAGTGGAATGTTTTTCATGAAAAAAGGATGTTTGCCGGGTCATTTGTTTGTGGGTGAAACCCACGACAAGGAATAAATCCTTGATATCTCTAAGATAAACATTTTTTCGCCCGGCAACAGGCCTTGCCGTCTCCCTACTTCGCTCGACCTTTCTCACGCCTTTGGCGGAGGCAGGGATGAAGTGGGTTTAGGCACCTTGTTTCATCCTTTCGCTGCCGCAACTACGACCAAACTTGGTCCCAGGAACGAGCCCTACGGCCTAGAGTTATGGGAGCACGGTAGTTTAAGGAAAAGAACGAGGTTTCACATACCTCAGTCCATAATGGAACGCATGATAAGGGATGAAGAACTTATCTGAAGCTGCAGCCCCCGGCAACCCTGGTTTGCCGTGGGTGAATCTTTGCTCTTGTAGCCCCCGGCAAGCGAACGCATGATAAGGGATGAAGAACTTATCTGAAGCTGCAGCCCCCGGCAACCCTGGTTTGCCGTGGGTGAATCTTTGCTCTTGTAGCCCCCGGCAACACTGGCTTGCCGGGGCCTAGATGCTAGTCTGTTCCTTTTTCTTCTCCCCAAGTGGTTTTGGCAAGGATATCTATGCGTCCTGGGAACCAAAGGAGATAAAAGAAAGACAAAGAGATGCAAACTCGACCTCTAAGCTAGGGGTTAGCCGCCGCTAAGCACTATCAACCCTAACCAAGGATGAGACTCGACCTAGCATGCATGCTATAACTTAGGGCGCCAGCGCTTCATTTATTTATGCTCAGGGTCTGCGCCTGGCTTTGTACAAAGGGTTACATGCCTTGCCGGCAAGGCTTGTACAAAAGGTGGCTTGCCGGGGGGCCCGACAAGCCGCGCCTTATGGGTAAAATTTGCAAAGATGCTCAATATTCCAGGAATTGCTCACCAGAATGGCATTTCCGGTCTCCAGGCGGACTGCGCCAGGCCTGGTGACTCGTATTACCCGATAAGGGCCTTCCCACTTCAGCGTCAACTTGTTGGTATTCTTGGCCGATTGAACGCGCCGAAGAACAAGGTCGCCTTCCTCAAAGCTTCGGGCATGGACCTTGCGGCTATGGTAGCGGCACAAGGCTTGCTGGTAGTGTGCTGCTCTCACAGCCGCCCGAAGATGATCTTCCTCAAGGAGCGTTGCGTCATCTTGCCGCAGTTGCTCTTGCTCAAGCTCATCATAAGCGAGCACTCGAGGTGACCCGTATATGAGTTCAGTGGGGAGAACTGCTTCTGCCCCGTTTACTAGGGCAAAGGGTGTCTGGCCGGTGGCTCGATTTGGCGTCGTTCTGATCGACCAAAGAACCGTCGGTAATTCATCAATCCAGCGCCTTCCGCTCTTGTGCAGCCTGTCAAAGGTCTTTGTCCTTATGCCTCGCAGTACTTCATGGTTTGCCCTCTCAGCTTGACCATTGCTTCGTGGGTGAGCAATGGAAGCGAAACAGACTTTGCTGCCGAGGTCTTGGATATATTGCATGAAGGTGCGGCTTGTGAACTGCGTGCCGTTATCGGTGATGACCCTATTGGGTACACCAAAACGGCACACTAGTCCCTTGAATAACTTGACAGCTGACTGAGCTGTGACCTTCCTCACTCCCTCCACCTCTGGCCACTTTGTGAACTTGTCGATTGCGACGTACAAGTACTCAAAGCCCCCGACAGCGTGGGGGAAAGGGCCCAGTATGTCGAGCCCCCAGACCGAGAAGGGCCAGGAGAGAGGAATGGTTTGAAGGGCTTGAGCTGGTTGATGAAGTTTCTTTGAATGGAACTGACACGCTTCACACCTGGACCAGTGTCGTCGCATCCTGGAGGGCAGTGGGCCAGAAGAAGCCTTGCCGAAATGCCTTGCCGGCAAGGGCTCTTGACCCTATGTGGGATCCACATATGCCTCCATGTATCTCTGCCAACAGCCCCAGTCCTTCCTCTCGATGGATACACTTCAATTTCACGCCGTTCGGTCTCTTTCTGTACAGGACGTCATCGACGAACTGGTACATAGCAGACCGACGGGCTACTTTTTCTGCTTCTTCCTGCTCCTCAGGAAGTTCCCCAGTTTGGAGGAATCAGACGGTATGCTGTGCCCACGCTAGAGCCTGGGGCTCGACGGCGAGGACTAAAGGCATTTCCTCCGCTATAGGAGCGGCTGTCTCAACGGCAAGAGCTTGACGCTCCACCGGAGCTAGCCGTCCAGTGGCGGGCTCAGTGTCTCCGACAACATCCTTGCCGGCGGCTCCGGGGAGCTCGGCGGGAAAGTACTTGTCGGGCCCTGATTTCCTCCTCTTGTTCTGCTCTGTTGATGGATCAACGGATGGCTGAGAAAGCTGAAGCACAAAGGTACCTGGTTCCACACGTAACTTGAGGGCAGCGCGCTTTGACAGGTAATCGGCGATGTCGTTCTCCGCTCGGGGAACGTGCTCCGCCTGTATACCATCAAAGCGCTCTTCCAGCTTCCTCACTTCATCGACGTAGGCCTTCATCAACGGGCTCTGGTAATCTTTGTTGACTTGTTTGACGACAAGCTGTGAGTCGCCCCTGAAAATGACTTTCTTGATTCCGAGGTCTGCCGCGATCCTAAGACCGGTAAGCAGCCCCTCATACTCAGCAGTATTGTTCGTTGATACCTCCCTGGGGAAGTGCATCTGGACCACGTACTTGAGGTGCTCTCCAGTGGGCGCGACCAGCAGTACGCCAACCCTGGCACCCTATAAGGAGAAAGCTCCATCAAAGTACATGATCCAGTCGCAACTCGCCTCCTTGCCGGGGAGAGCAGTTTCCTGGACTTCTTCATCAGGCGTCGCGGTCCATTCTGCAACGAACTCCGCCAGGACTCGGCTCTGAATCATCGAGGTACTTTCAAACTTGAGGCCAAAGTTGGAAAGCTCCAGTGCCCACTCTACAATTCTTCCCGTTGCATCTGGATTGTGCAATATCCGTTGTAGAGGGAGGCGAGTGACGACAGTGATCTCGTGCGCCTGGAAGTGGTGACGCAGCTTCCTCGAGGCCATAATAAGGCCGAAGAGCAATTTCTGCACACCGGAGTACCTTGATCTAGCCCCCTGCAAGAGGGAGCTAACAAAGTAGACCGGATGCTGCATCATTTTCTTCTTTGGCTGCACTCCAACCGTCCGTGTCGTCTCTGCACCAATGGCATCAGGCTCTGTCGCTGCTATCACCTCATCATCAATTTCTCTCTGCGCCACTAGTGCGGCACTGACCACCTGGTTCGTTGCCGCCAGGTATAGCAGCAACGGTTCTTGTGGCCTAGGCGCAACTAGTACTGGCGTGGAGGAAAGATACCTCTTCAAGTCTTGTAATGCTGCTTCAGCTTCTGGCGTCCACTCCATCGGGCCTGCCTTTTTCAAAATCTTGAAAAAGGGAAGAGCGCGCTCGGCAGACATGGAAATGAATCTACTCATGGCGGCAATGCAGCCAGCAAGCCGACGCACATCCTTGACCCGTTTGGGTGCTTCAATCTGTTCTATAGCTTTGATCTTGTCCGGATTGGCCTCTATCCCACGCTATGACACAAAGAACCCAAGAAGCTTGCCGGACGGGACGCCGAAGACGCACTTCTCAGGGTTCAGCTTGAGGTTGATCTTGCGTAGCTTCACAAATGTTTCTTGTAAATCCGGTATAAGGGTTGCCCTGTTCTTGGTTTTGACCACTATATCATCCATATAAGCCTCCATATTTCTATGGAGATGGGGTTCAAAACCAATCTGGACTGCCCTTGCAAACGTCGAGCCAGCACTCTTCAACCCGAAAGGCATTCGTACGAAACAGTACGTACCACATGGGGTGATGAATGTTGTCTTCTCTTCGTCTTCTCTTGTCATGAAGATCTGATGGTAGCCGGAGTAGGCATCGAGTAATGACAACATGTCACACCCAGCCGTGGAGTCAACAATCTGGTCGATGCGCGGCAACGGGAAGGGGTCTTTAGGACAAGCCTTATTGATATCTGTGTAATCAATACACAGACTCCACTTCCCATTTGCCTTGCGCACTACCACTAGATTGGCCAACCACGTTGGATGGAGCACTCCTCTTACCAAACCCGCAGCTTCCAATTTCCGGATCTCCTCCATTCGCCCGCAGGAAGGTGACGAGCGCGTCTTCCTATTTGTCGTCAAGGGTGGAGCTTATGGTGAAAGCCCCTCTTGTGCCGTCCTCCTTGACAAAAACCTTCTTGGTTCCCGGCGGCGTGGCCCTGGACTTCTTGTTTCTGCCGGTGGAGCTCTCTGGCACGTCCTCGACGGGAGCGCAACACTCCAAAGAGGTGCGCTTGCCGGAGTGGGTGTCCGAGGTCTCACCGGTCTTCTTCTTGCCGGTGGAGCTCTCTGGCACGTCCTCGACGGGAGCACAACACTCCGAAGAGGTGCACTTGCCGGAGTGGGTGTCCGAGGTCTCACCGGTCTTCTTCTTCTTCCCTCCCGGGGCTCCAGTGGCAGGAGCAACTGCCCTCGTGGCGGCAGCTGCTGCAACTGCTTGCTGGCATAGCTGGTCAGCGCATCTTTCTTATCGGAGGAGATGGTGATGATCGTCATAGGTCCTGGCATGTTCAGGGTGTTGTAGGCGTAGTGTGACGTTGCCATGAACTTGGCCAGCGCTGGGCGGCCAAGGATCCCGTTGTAAGGCAAGGGGATCTTGGCAACATCGAACACGATCCTCTCCGTCCTGTAGTTCAAATCACTTCCAAAAGTCACGGGCAGCGTGACCTTCCCCCTTGGTTGACTTCTCCCCGGGTTGACCCCCTGAACCGTGCCCGTCTCTTCGAGGTCTCCGTCAGGAATCTGTAGCTTCTGGATCACGGTGGGCGAGAGCAAGTTCAGACTGGCCCCGCCATCGACTAGCATCTTTGTCACCTTGAGGTTGCGTATTGTCGGAGAAATCAACAATGGCAAGCACCCGACCGCAGTAGTGCGATCAGGGTGATCCTCAGTGTCAAAAATGATAGGCGTGCTGGACCATTTCAGTGGCTTTTGGGCGCCGGACGACGGCTCCGCAGCTGTAATCTCACGCGCCCACTGTTTAAGTTGGCGGTGAGAAGTATGCAGCGAGGCGCCGCCATCGACGCACATGGCCTCCGTGGCTTTCTGAAATTCTTGGTCGCCGGACTCGTCATCCTCTTCGTGATCGCCGTCTTCGGGCCTTCTGTCATGGCCTCGGGCGGGCCTCTCCTGTTGTTTATCCTTGCCGCGACGGCCTACTTGGCCGTCACGCTTCTTGCCGGACCCCTCAGCACCGTCCTGGCCCTTCTCCTTGTCCCGCCTATCGTATTCAGCCCTCTGCTTCTCAGCAAGGAGCTCAACCTGTCGGCAGTCCTGGAGATCATGGCCTTTGGTGCGATGGATCTTGCAGTATCGCTTGCCGGAGTTTCCTGGCTTCTCGGCAGCCGCCAAGGCCCGGCAGGCGACACACCCGGCAATTTCCTTGCCGGGGTCACTCGCCTTGGTTTTCTTGGCGGAGCCGGCGTCATCAGATCCCTCGACGGCAAGCACGGCTTTGCCCTTGTGCTTCCTGTTGCGGTGCCGGCGTTTCTTCGCCGGGGCGGCAGTATCGTCATCTGAAGAGTCGGTTTCCACGCCGGCATCTTCGCCGGGGTACTTCCTTCCCTCTTCAGCCCAGGCACATCTGCCAGCAAGAACATAGAGTTCCGCCACATCTTTCACCTTGGTCATCGCCAGTTCTTCACGCATCTTGCGGTTACGCACGTTCTGATGGAACGCGCTGATGATGGCGGCAGGGTGAACATCAGGGATATTGTACTGTAGCCGGCTGAACCTCTGTATGTACTTGCGTAGACTCTCGCCTTCCTTCTGGGGTATGACATGCAGGTCACTTGCTTGGCCATGGGCTTGGTGACCTCCAGTAAAGGCGCCAACAAACTCATGGCACAAATCCGACCAGGAGGAAATAGAGTCCACCGGCAAGTGCATCAACCACGACATGGCGTTGGGCTTAAGAGCCAACGGAAAGTAATTCGCAAGCACCTTATCGTCGCGGGCTCCGGCAGCCTGCATCGCGATGGTGTAGATGCTAAGGAACTCCGACGGGTGGGTCTTTCCATTGTACTTCTCGCCAACGTCAGGCTTGAAGGTGCGGCGAGTGGGCCACTGGAACTGCCGTAGTTCACGGGTAAAAGACGGACAGCCTACCTCGTAAGGTAGACCTCCAGGGCTCTCCGGTGTTGGGCGGTCCATAGCAGGCCCTGCTCGCCTATCTGACTAGTGGCGCGCTCCGCGCCGACGCTAGATGGTGGTCCGAGCATCTTCATGAGTTCGCTCCTGAAGAACTTGACGCTGGTCGCCGTGGGTCCGTGGTTCGGATGACGCTATGGAGATGGCGTCACCCGCGACGTCTCGACAAGTCGACACACGCGGTACCGGACGAGGAGGAGGCGAATGCACCGTGGCCATGCTACTGGCGGTCCTCCCGCCACCGATGTGTGGGACCCCATCGGAACGTCGACCCGGGGGCCTCGCTGGACTTGGTTCATCCTTGTTGGCGACTGCGACAAGGCTTCGGATGGTGGCTCTCCATTCGTCGAGTTTCCTCGTAACAGGAGGAAAGTCGAGGAGCAACTACGCGCGCGCCAGGGCTTCGGCTGGGGTTAGAGGTAGCGAAACCTGCACGGACCGCGACGCGCTTCGACCCCTGACCATGTCAGGAGGAGCTCCATCATGATCCCGCGGTCGCATGCCGTTTTCACCAATGCTTCGGCGGGCGGGCAGGTCTTCCCACGGTGACGCCCAGGATCTTCAGCGTGACAATGCTGTTCGTTGCGCGCTGCTTGAGAGGAGCGCGCTGTTGGTGCCGGCGTGGGAGTCCTGGAGGCCCTTGCATCGCCTTCGGGTGATGCGGCAACGATCTTGGAAGGCCCCGAGCCGCTCGCGGAGGGCCTGGCTCCGTCTTTGGATCCGGCGGTGTGTGGCCCGTTACCAGGCGCACAAACATTGCCACCTCCCAAACTCCGGCTGCTGGGATGGCGTTGGTGTTCGTGAGCAACGCCCCGGGTCCTTTCCGCGACCGGTCCGCTGCTCGCCCGCGTCGGGACGGGCTGTCCGGCTTCCGACTGGCCAACCGCCATCGTCGTCTTCTTCTTGGGCTCCATGATGATGAAGAAGCGTCAAACTGACTGCTAAAGCCCATTCTCACAACTGCGCACCCCCTACCTGGCGCACCAAAGATGTCGGGGTATTGGATCGACACCTATGGGATCACAAGAATCCCTACTACGGTTGCGGGGCACGGGGTTGAGAGAAGAGCGGATCTAACAGACAGCACACGGTTCCTTTACCCAGGTTCAGGCCGCGAGGATGCGTAAAACCCTACTCCTGCTTTGGTGGATTATATGTTTGTGTTCCTCAGCTAGCTATGGGGCGTGAGGAGCTCCAAAAAGCCGAATCCTCCTCCTGGTAGCCTCGGGCCTCCTTTTATAAGGAAAAGGGGTTGCCACAGTGGCACACAGGAGGTGGAAAGGGTACAGTGATGCGAGGTTATCCCTCGCATTACATGACAAGGCGCATTTAATGCGTCTTGCTTAGGTGTCCTTGCTTTATCGGGGACGGGGGAGACATCCATCTTGTCCGTCGTCGCTCCTTCTTGTGTCGACACGCGCCCTGGCCAGCGATGCCTGAGATGCCATGTAGGTAGGCAGGCAGCTGAGGTGGCGCAATGGTGGGTCTTCACGAAGATCTGCATGTCGCCACGCAGGTGCATGCCCAGCTGGTTGGGTCGGCAACTGCATAGGGCGGTGGAAGCTTAGTTGGCGTGGGCCTGATGGTGGCCATGCGGATGTCCTCGGCAAGGGCCTTGTCGGGGCCCCGACAAGGGTCTTGCCGCGGCACCTGCTGTCATCCCCGGCAAGGCGCTTGCCGGAGGTCTTGTGGTCCTCCTTGGCTGGGATCCCGCCAAGGGTCATCGTCTTCTCAGTGTGTATCTGATCTTGAATGTCTTCACAAAGATCTGCATGCCACTACGGGGATGTCTCCCGAATCCTTGCCCCAAGAGGTCAGTGGACTCAAGGGTGATTCGCTCCGTAGGCGTGGGGCGAGCTGCCGCGGCAAGGGTCTTGTCGGTGCTGTTAAAGCCGGCCCCGGCAAGGATCTTGCCGGGCCTGCTGAAACTGGCTCCTGGCAAGGATCTTGCCGGGGGAATCTGCTTCGTCCCCTTGCTCTTTGTGGTCTTGGCTTTGGGCTTCAATTCCATCAAGCTTCGGTCTTACCCTGGCTCACCTCCCTTGCCATGATTGGTGTGGTGGTGCCGTGGCTCAGACTGCCCGTGCACAGTCATAGGGGTACAAAAAGCGTACCCCTCTTTTTGTACACCGACACACTCCGAGGGAAGTGTAGACACTCGAGGAATTGTTCAGCGTTGCCATTAATGACACGGTGCTCTGTCATCCATTGGAGAACCTAGGTTTTGATATCTAGATTGTCGCCCAACACATATAGTGTGGGATAATACTAGAGAATATATTCTCGGTTCCATGGGTGCCTTAATGAGAAAACCTTCGTAACTTGAAAGACTTCAATGGTCTAAAGGATTTGATTGAAGCATTCCAATTCTCCCATTAGCGATAAATCTATATATTCGTGATGAATCATCTGATTACTTTTTAGTTGCGAGCATTTTATTTCGACTGTGAATATTTTCTGTCAGTTGCTAGCATTATCTTTCAGCTGTGAATATTTTCCTTCACCTGCGAATATTTTCTTTCAGCCGTGAGCATTTTTTTCTGACGGACCAACATTTGTTTCAACAATTAAAGTACTTGGATGATCAATCTCCATGGCAACATTTTCTCTAAGGGGCACATCAAATTTCTCAATATTTTTGTTCTGAAGCTCATTTTATCTGACGAGGGCACAAGGGCCTTCTCTTTCTCTATTTCATTGTTTTCAAGCACTTGGGTCTTCTTTTCGTTCTCTGATTCTGCCTTCTAGAAGAATAACTCTCAAAGGAGAATTTTGCTACCTTTCATTCTCTTCAGAAGATTGTTCTTTCGCTTGAGAATCGGAAATATTTGTATTTTCCATGTTTTCCTCTCCTTAAGCTTCCAACTTTCTTTTCATCAGAAGCATTTTCTTCTGTCCAGCTTTCTTTTCGACAGGATTCCTTTCGGCATCCAGATTTCTCTTCATCAGAATCATTTTCTTCTTAAGAGCTTTCTTTTCGAGGGGGTTTCTTTTGGCACCCATAATTCTTTTCAGTGGCACACATCTTCTTTAGTGTTACCATTCTTTTCATCAAACTGAGCTTTTGATACAACTCTTGTGGCCATGACAGTCTCTTCACCCATTTATGTTTGACCAGTAGGCTTAGCAGAATCTTCAATAGAATCGATTGATGTGTGAAAGAGAATATATGCAATGGAAAAAATAGACAAGTCCATGAGTACGCACATATGTGTTTTCGATGAAAATCATTTTTCGAGGAGAATTGATCAACACTTTGAGGATTATCTCGAATGAGAAATCTTCGAAAGGTTTCATGCTAGTAATTTCTGAGAGAAATCTACTAAGATGAAATCTATCTAATATTTCATCAGAGAGAAAACACAAAGTCTAGATCTATTCATATGTGTACGAGGAAAAACTTCCAACCGCACACGTTAAAGAATATAAGCTCCTAAAGATCTACCGGAATGGATAATCATAAGATAATTGTGTCGAATGAACTCAGATTATTAATGATGTCGGAATTATGAGTTCAGATCTCTGTACCCTAACTTGGTGTCGAAGATAAACTAAGGCGACGCGGCGAGGAAGATTTACCGTGATGGCTTGGAGCAAATGCAGCGAGGTCCACTGAAGTTTCGTCGGTGGATGATCTCATCAAAGCTGCGAGTGCAGCGATGGACCGGGGATTTTTGAGTGAGAGAAACCATGACGAACAAAGATATTGGAACCATACATGGAGGACAAGGAGGGGAAACCTAACCGTCTCGGGAGAAAATCTACGGTTCAGAGTCAATGGGCTCTTCACATTCAATGGACATGATCAAGTGGCGGTTGTACGTGGGCATGTGGCAACCGACGGAGTAGTTTCCCCTCACTTGGGTGGGAGACCCATACGTTGGAGGGATTTCGCCAAATTAGAAATAACCTTCGGAACACATTTTGCTCATACCCATGAGAGAAAATCATAGACTAGATAAGATGGAAAAAAGGTAGGGTCCAAAACATTTCACTCAGAGAGAAAATCAAAACGAGAGAAGAATAGCCCAAAGTGAAATGCATAGTGGACAAAATCCGGATGTATGAAAGAGGATAAACATCCAAAGAAATAACTTAAATCCCAAAAAAATATAGCGAAATAAAATGACCAAAAGAAAACTTTGGCCACCCAATAAATTCTTCATCTTGACGTGACCGATAATAATATCCTTTCAATTTGGAGATATTTCGATAGAATTCCCAAAATCGGATGAGATTGATCTTCTACATTATCACCTGCATATTCTTCAAAAATATCTTCAGATATGTCTTCAATGATAAAAAAGATACAATATCCGGAAATTGAGTTAGTTTGACTTGCCGAAGCAAATCACACGGTAATGCAAGTCTCTTGAAATTCTTTCAATAAAACCAAGTTTCTTGTCAGGAAACACTGACATAATAGAACCAATATTATCAGCAAGGGCAAAAGTCAATCCTTTTGCGGAGTGAAGCATATCCCTGCAAATATCAATTTCTCCCTGGCATATGATTTGATTTGTTTCGCCTGGAGACATTTTCTGTGATGCCCCCGATTTGACCGTACACTAATCATGCACGCAAATGTGTACGACCAAGATCAGGGACTGACGGAAAGATATCACAACACAACTCTAGACACAAATAAAATAATACAAGCTTCATATTACAAGCCATGGGCCTCGAGGGCTCGAATACAGAAGCTCGAAAGCAACAGAGTTAGCGGAAGCAACAATATCTGAGTACATACATAAGTGAAACAAGTTTTGCCTTAAGAAGGCTAGCACAAACATCAATGATTGAAGAGGCAAGGCATCCTGGCTGGGACCTCCTATCTACTCCTGGTCGTCAGCTGTCTCCATACAGCAGTAGACTCCATCGGGGTAGTAGGAGTAGTCGACTGGGGTGGCATCTGGCTCTTAGGATCCGCCATCTGGTTGCAACAACCAGAAGAAGAAGGAAGGGGGGAAGGGGGAGCAAAGCAACCGTGAGTACTCATCCAAAGTACTCGCAAGCATCAGATCTATACAAAGTATGCATCAATATCAAAGGAATGAGCTGTATCTGTGGACTGAACTGCAGAAAGCCAGAAGAGAAGGGTAAAAGTTCTAGCCTATCAAAGACTAGCATCTTCTGGTAACCACCATCTTGCAGCAGTAGAAGGGAGTAAATAATAGCATTTTAATTAACAACCATGTTGTAACAATATCCATCACATATCTCAAGTATCCATTTCTAGTTGTAATAGATAAGGATATAAGACTAAATGTCCATTACCGTGGACACAATTATTCGAATAGATAACTTACCTGGAGGGGTGTACAACGTTACCCTCACGCTCGATCATCTCTAGTCAGACACACTTTTCTGGGTCAATGCCCGGCCTAGGAAGATCAACACGTCGCAGCCCTACCTTGGCTCAGTAGAGAGGTCCCCGCCAGTCTACATCCTAAGCACTTCGGGGTCATGGACCATCACCCGTTGCACTCTGGGTCGTTGCGAGCAGGGCGGACCATGCACCACCTCTATACTTGATGGCGCCAGCCCAGCCGTGCCGCAATGTTGAACTGGACGTCTGACAAAGCTTCGGCTGATACCACGACCCCAAGGCCCATAACTATTCTCACGTGGCAGTGAGTGTGTAAAGGCCAAAGGCCAATTCAGAACAAATACCCAAACCTTAGTGTATTAGGAGCTCACGAAGACGAACAAAGACTCACGATAATGTGACCCCATCGCCCCATCTCGAGGAAGTACGGCAAGGGCTAGCCCAACCCACTCAGGGGCGGCCTGCGTGCCTGGCTGTGCCTCGTAATTATCTCGCGGGTGCTCCAAGGGCCCGCCCGACTTTCACATCAACTTGCAGGTACCCCTCAGGGCTGGCCCGACTTTAACAGGTCTCAAGTAAATTCAAGGTAACTGTGTGTCCAAACATCAAGGGGGAAACCCCAAGGAATCACCCTCGGTGGATTCCGCTAGATGTAATCATTAAGGCGAACGTAGGAGGAATCACCCTCGAGGTTCACACTTGAGGTGCTGCATGACAGAGTCATATCGGGAATGGTGAAAGAGGAATCACCCTCGATGTCCATGACTGAATAGCTACATTATAGAGTCATCACATGAGTGTGTTACGAGGTATAACCCTCGACACTCGATAGTAGCTCTACAGAGTCGTATAACAAAAGGGGCATGATGTGATGTGAGGTGTCGGGTCTGGTCGTGGATCACTCTAATCGAGTCATCGATGATGAAGCAGGGGCAACAAGGACAAGGTGGGGGTCACTAATGGATCACTACCAACCAATACTAAGCAGTTTAGGATAAGCAGGTAGGTAACAATAGCAGGTACAAAAGCAGGCTATGCATCATAATAGGATCAATCAACAACAGTAGCAAAATCTAATGCAAGCATGAGAGAGAGAGAGAGAGTAGACTAGGCGATATCGGGATGATCAAAGGGAGGGGGGCTTGCCTGGAAGCTCCGCTGAAAAGGTCTGGTCGTCAGAGGCGTAGTTGTACCCGGTAGCAGCGTCGGTCTCGGAGTCTACCAAAGAGAAGAGGGGGAAGAAACAGTAAATATAAAGCACACAGGTGCATGACAAGGCATAAAATGGCAATATGCGAAGCTAGGGGTGTTATAACGCATTGCTACACGATACCGACGAAGGGGGATAACATCCGAGAATGCTTTCCCGGAGTTAGGCATTACGGATAGGCGAACCAGAGGGGGGAATGTTGCATGTTCGGTTTGATAGGGATGTGTGGTGGAAGAACGGACCGCGTATTCGAATTCGTCTTGTCGTTTTGAGTAACTTTCATGTATAAAAGTTGTTCATCCGAGTTACGGATTAATTTATATGATTTTTCAAAGTTTTAACAATAATCTAGAATTTAATTTAATTCGAAAAAAACTAAAATGCTAGATGCACCCAGCACAGGGTACACAGAAGTGTACCCAGGGGCTGACTGGTGCGCCAGGGGGTCCCAGTTGACAGTCAACGTTTGATTGGTCAACAGGGGTGGGGCCTTCTCTCATACACACGTTTATCTAATACATATTAAGGGCCTGTTCTAAACTCCTCCAACTCCTAACTTCACAGAATTTCAGAGAGAAGCCAGCCAGAACACTTTTGATCGAAGAAGCTAACTTCTAGGAGCTGAGCTAAATCACAATGCAAAAACGCGAAGCTCGGTCGGCCTAGCTCCACGGATTGGAAAAGGAGAAGTTCCCCTTATTTACACAGAGCTGCCACCGCCAAGTGCTTCAGATCGAACCGGTACGCTTTGGAACATATTGCTCTCCTCACTCTCTCGATGGAATCGGTACGAGGCTCCTCCTCTCGATCCACAGCCCCAGCTGGGCTGCCTCCAAGCGGCCCAAACTAGCCCAGCAAGCTCCTGATGGGCCTCGAACCCCTCGTTGGTTACCCCAAGTGGAAGGTGTAAGATGCAGTAAGTAGAAGTGTTTTCCCCTAGCAAAGATGCCAAGGATCGAATCCCCAGAGACTCCTAGGTTCAACAAGTAGGTGTCAATTGCTAACGGCGCAATTAGCAATCAACGTGGACCTGCACACAGATACAAATAACTTTGCTCCCAACGAGTATAGAGAGGTTGTCAATCTCTCCGGCCTTGTAGTTCACAAAGGGTTAAAAGCAATATGATAGTAGTGATAGATAGTGTTTTTGCAATAGTAAGTAAATGGCGAAAAGTAAAATAGTGGATGTGATCAATGATGGTAATATGGACCGGAGTCTCATGATGTTCACTAGTGATGTCTCTCTCCCAAAAGACGATAAAACAGCTATGTGAGGTAAACAAATTACAGCTGGGCAATTGACAGGACACACGAGCGCATACAAATGCTGATTACATTGCAAGAAAGGTTGAGGTTCAAAGCATGGGCGGTACGCCAAAGTAAGTAGACCGAAATCCATCAATATCTACTACTAATCATCCACCTTGAGATATCTATCCAGAACATCTCGTTGGTATTAAGTTGCGAGTCCCACCCATAGTGTAAACTCAATGCAACAGACAACTGCATTAAAAGAACTTTGCGTAAAGTAAACAATTCTTGCACCCGCGGGCACAAGCACCGTTGTTTTCCACCTTGTGGCAACAACACATCCCCTAGACTCATGTTTCTGTCACTCAAGCTAGTCATCGAGGGGCATGAACCCACAATCGAGCATAACGTTCCCTCTTGGAGTCACTGCTTACTACTCGGCCAAAGCAATAAATAACAACGGAGAACATGCAAGAATTACTTATGAACTAAAATATAAAAGAGGTGAATCAAATATATTACTCAAGATCAATCTGAACATAATCTCATAATCCATCGGATCCCAGCAAACTCAACATAGCAACAGCATAAGGATTACATAGGTGCCTCGATCATGTAGGGCAGCTCACGAGGACTAATTAGTGAAGCACAAGAACGGGAGGAGAACATCACATAGCTACTGGTCATGGACTCATGGTCCAAGGGAGACTACTCACGAGTCATCCGGGAGGCGTCCATGGTGGTGGAGAAGCTCCCGGTGGTGATCCTCCCCTCCGGCAGGGTGCCGGGAAGAGTTCTCCTGGTGCTCCCGATCTTGGAAGCGGCGGCGGCGGCGGAACAGAGATGGGATCGCGAAAAGAAGTCCTGTTTCGAGGGTTTCGGGGAGTCCTTTAAATATATGCCAAAGTAGGGCACCGGGGGGCTCTCGGGGGGCCGAGGCGCCCCCCCGGCGCGGCCCAGGGGGGGGCGCCCACAGGGCGCCTGGAGCCCCTGTGCCCCCCCCCCCAGGCTGCCCTTCGGAGGCAGTGTTGTTTCCGGATCGCTGATTTTTTATATATATTTTCTGGATTTTTCTGGGCAGTTCTCGAAACGTGAAAACCCGAAATACAAAAACAGCCGAAAACAGAAACTGGCACTGGGGTGCACTGGATTAGTAAGTTAGTCCAAATATGATCAAAAGTGTATGGAAGTGTATGAATATCATAGCAATATCACCCAAAAGTGGCATGGAGCAAGCAGAAATTATAGATACGTTTTGGACGTATCAACATCCCCAAGCTTAATTCCTGCTCGTCCTCGAGTAGGTAAATGATAACAAGAATAATTTCTGTGGTGACATGCTATTAACCATATAGGACTTTCTCATAGTCATATGACAAAAGCTTACTGAGACAATGATTCTATAGTAATTAAGTTGTCTCAAGAGAAAATCACAAATGACTGAAAGTTTTACAATATGAAACTGAAACATCAAAAAGATTTGCAATGAACATGACGTGCAAATATGATAAAGTGATATCTAGCTTGCCCCCTTTAGTGATACAAAACATAAATGCAAGGGCACCTTCAAGGTTTAAGTGATGACTAGATACAATCATTTCAGAATAAACGATATCACAATCATGCAAAAGACAATGCTACTTTGGGACAATGCACATTACACTCAGAATGACAATCATGCTCTCAGTAGTTGGTGCTTCAACATAAAGATAAAAGAAAGGTTAAGTGCTAGAGCTTTTTATTTGAAAACATGGAAGCAATTGTGTCAACGGTAGTAGTACTTCATATGTGTCATGTATAGAACATCTTATAAGTTGCAAGCCTCATGCATCGAATACCAATAGTGCTCGCTCCTTGTCCTAATTAGCTCGGATCCCCATGGGTTATCATTGAATTGCATATGTTTTAACCAAGTGTCACAAAGGGGTACCTCTATGCCACCTGTACAAAGGTCCAAGGAGATAGATCGCATTTGATTTCTCGTTTTTGATAGATCTCAACTTGAGGACATCCATACCGGGACAACATAGAAAATAGATGATGGACTCCTCTTTAATGCATAAGCATATTCTCATGAGAGATTGAGGATTAAGGTCCAAGCTAAAACTTCCACCATGATGCATGGCTTTGGTTGGCGGCCCAATGTTCTTCTCTAACAATATGCATATTAATTCAACCCACGGTAAATCACCCTTACTTCAGACAAGACGAACATGCATAGCAACTCACATGATATTCAACAAATGTGTGACAGTTGATGGCGTCCCCAGAAACATGGTTACCGCTCAGCAAGCAACTCATAAGAAATAAGATACATAGGCAACATATTCTTTACCACAATAGTTTTTAGGCTACTTTCCCATGAGCTATGTATTGCATGGTTAGTTTGCTTAGTGCAGGTGGAGGTTTAGCAAAAAGACTGGGAGCGACCAACTAAGAGAGCAATGACAGTCATAATCATGCAGAGCGACAAAGCAATATTGAATCAGGCATGGTAGTTATATCGCTACTTAGAAATAAAAGATCATCAAGGCTTGACAGACTTTCTTTACAGTCTTGAATATGCGTGAGCATACGCCAAGTCAATCAAAATAAATTCTCGAAGGAAGATATTACTAAACCATACCACATCATAGGCAAACAAACCAAGTTGGTACTCCAATAACACATTGGGAACCCCCCAGCTATTTGAGATTAACCATAAGAAAACCTGAACTACTAAGCACCATCATGAAAGTAGCATCTTTATCATAGACACATTAACCCATGCAACGGAATCAAACTCTCTTAATAAGGTGAGAATTGGTAATTAAAGAGAATTCAAGCAACCAACTAAATAAAATCTCTTGAAAAGATAAGCATGAATACTAACAGCAGAGCATGATAGTAGCTATTAAAAGACAAAGAACACACACAACATAGATAGACATGAAAATTCTATGTAATGTTCTAGGTAGAAGTGGAGCGTGTTTCTCTCCCACATAAAGGAATGCTGAGTTCCGACTCGTTATGAAAAACTAAAAAGAAAACTAAAAGCAAGACGCTCCAAGCATAGCACATAACATATGAAGTGATAAAAATATAGCGAAACGAAAGACGAACTGATAATGTTGATGGAGAAGGGGATGCACGGGGGCATCCCCAAGCTTAGACGCTTGAGTCTCCTTGAATATTTCTTGGGGGTGCACGGGGGCATCCCCAAGCTTGAGCGCTTGACACTCCTGAATCTTTTTATCATCTTCCCTCGCACACTTGAAAACTCCCTTCATACACAACTCATCATAATCTGATTAGCGAGGTTAGTACCCTTAATAAAATAATTATACCTTGCTGGAAATAAGGATATTCTTGAAGTTATACTGTTTCTCAAGGTTGCCAAAAGGTTTTTGCAAAGAAAAAGCAAGTTCTTAATTTGCAAAGTGAAGGTAAGGCAAAACAAGACAGAATCTGTGAAAAACAGAACAGCAGGCAGTAATTGACCTGTTCGGGATACTTCTGCAACTCAAATCAAAAAACTCAGAACTGAAGCACGAAAGAAAATTATATAGAGAATGCTTTCGAAAAAATTCAGACCAAAAAGATTACCTGGTGATTTTATACGAATTTTTCTATCCAAGGACAGAATCTGTTTCCTGGACAGCACCTCACAACTTTTGAACTTTCTAGCAATCAGAGGCTATACTTGGCACAAATATGAAAAGCAAAGATACAATGATGATGCTACAGCAGTAAAGAACATCAAGACACAACAAAAACAAAAAATTATTCATGTGGGCTGCCTCCCAAAAGCGCTTTCTTTTATGCCTTTAAGCTAGGCATAATGCATAGATCAAGTTTTATCAAGAGTAAAAGAATAACTAGCCCGTACAACGGACTCAAAAGGTAACTTGACCTTCTTACGAGGGAAGTGTTCCATCCCTTTCTTGAGAGGAAACTGAAATTTTATATTACCCTCTTTCATGTCAATGACAGCACCAACGGAGCGCAAAAAGGGACGTCCCAAAATAGTTGGACATGAAGGATCACATTCAATATCCATAATAGTGAAATCAACGGGCACATAATTATCATTGACAACAATAAGAACATCGTCGATCCTCCCCAAAGGTTTTTTTATGGAAGAATCAACGAGACGAACACCAAAAGAACAAGAATCAAAAGATTTTAATTTAAGCATATCATATATTCTTTTGGGCATAACAGAGGTACTAGCACCAACATCACATAATGCATAACAAGAGAAGTCATTCAAATAAATTTTTATCATAGGATCCCAACCATCTTCTAGCTTTCTTGGTATGGAGGCTTCTACTCTAAGTTTCTCTTCCCTAGCTTTGATGAGAGCATTAGTGATATGCTCTGTGAAGGCAAGGTTAAGCGTGCTAGTGCGGGGATCTCTAGACATCTTGTGAAGGAAATCAATAACTTCTGTAAGAGTGCAATTATCAAAATCAAGGTCACGAGCATCAAGTAAAGTAGTAGTGGTGTCCTTAAGGCTCACCTGTTTGGTAGTTTCTATAGCATCACCTTAATAGGTCCATTGGGACCAGGAGTACATTGGGTGCTAAGAGTGTGAACATCCTCAATAACTTGGATAGTAGCAGCAGTATGGTGGGTAGGAAGGCTCTTAATTCTTTCCTCTTCCTCCCTTTCTCTAGCCCATCTTTCTTTAAGCTTAGCCATCATCCTAATATTTTCATTGATTTGCACTTGAGTAGCATTAATAGGGATGACTTCCCTCTCCTTAAGAGGAGAAGTTTCAATTTTTAGCAATTTTACCTCATTGGCTAAGTGGTCTACCTTAAAAGAAAGATCATCTAGTTTATGTAGTTTCTCTTCTACATTCTTATTAAAGGCTTTTTGGGTAGTGATGAAATCTCTAAGCATGGTCTCTAGTTCAGTATTGGAGTACTTGGTACTAGGATAAGCATTGTTGTTCCCATAAGAGTTAGAGGGGAACGGTCTAGAATTGTTACCAAAGTTACTCCTATAAGCATTGTTGTTAAAATTGTTTCTAGAGATAAAGTTAACATCTACTTGTTCTTGAGCAATCAAAGAATTTAAAGGAACATCACGAGGATCAATAGTAGGTTGCTTTGAAAGTAGAGACATAATCAAGTCAACTTTTTCATTGAGGGAGGAAATCTCCTCGACAGAGTTTACCTTCCTACCTGTTGGAGCGCGTTCGGTGTGCCATTGGGAATAGTTGGTCATCATCTCATCGAGAAGCTTTGTGGCAGCACCAAGTGTAGTTGACATAAAAGTTCCTCCCGCGGCCGAATCTAACAAGTTCCGCAAGGTAAAGTTCAAGCCTGCATAAAAAGTTTGGATAACCATCCAAGTAGTCAAACCATGAGTAGGGCAGTTTTTGATAAGAGATTTCATACGTTCCCAAGCTTGGGCAACATGTTCATTATCCAATTGTTTAAAATTCATGATGTTACTTCTAAGTTGGATAATTTTAGCAGGTGGATAGTATTTTCCGATAAAAGCATCTTTGCACTTGTCCCATGAATCTATGCTATTTCTAGGCAAAGACTAAAACCAAATTTTAGCTCCTCCTCTCAAGGAGAAAGGAAAAAGCTTAAGCTTAACAATATTACCATCTATTTCTTGGTACTTTTGCATATCACAAAGTTCAACAAAGTTGTTCAAGTGTAAAGCAGCATCATCTCCAGCACCGGAGAATTGATCTTTCATGACTAAGTTCAGTAAAGCAGGTTTAATTTCATATGAAGGTGCTGAAGTGGCAGGTGTAGTGATAGGTGTGCTGATAAAGTCATCGTTGTTGTGACTAGTGAAGTCACACAACTTGGTGTTCTCGGTGGAACCCATAGTAGCAAGCAAGCAAGATAACTATTTTTGTGATTTTCGATAAAAGGAACTAAAGCAAAAATAAAAGGTAAACTAACAAGACTAAAAAGCAAAGGTAATAGATAGCATGCAACTCCCCTATCCTGAAGAGTGGAGTCCCCGGCAACGGCGCCAGAAAATACTCCTTGATGGGCCTCGAACCCCTCGTTGGTTACCCCAAGTGGAAGGTGTAAGATACAGTAAGTAGAAGTGTTTTCCCCTAGCAAAGATGCCAAGGATCGAATCCCCAGAGACTCCTAGGTTCAACAAGTAGGTGTCAATTGCTAACGGCGCAATTAGCAATCAACGTGGACCTGCACACAGATACAAATAACTTTGCTCCCAACGAGTATAGAGAGGTTGTCAATCTCTCCGGCCTTGTAGTTCACAAAGGGTTAAAAGCAATATGATAGTAGTGATAGATAGTGTTTTTGCAATAGTAAGTAAATAGCGAAAAGTAAAATAGTGGATGTGATTAATGATGGTAATATGGACCAAGTCTCATGATGTTCACTAGTGATGTATCTCTCCCAAAAGACGATAAAACAGCTATGTGAGGTAAACAAATTACAACTGGGCAATTGACAGGACCCACGAGCGCATACAAATGCTGATTACATTGCAAGAAAGGTTGAGGTTCAAAGCATGGGCGGTACGCCAAAGTAAGTAGACCGAAATCCATCAATATCTACTACTAATCATCCACCTTGAGATATCTATCCAGAACATCTCGCTGGTATTAAGTTGCGAGTCCCACCCATAGTGTAAACTCAATGCAACAGACAACTGCATTAAAAGAACTTTGCGTAAAGTAAACAATCCTTGCACCGCGGGCACAAGCACCGTTGTTTTCCCCCTTGTGGCAACAACACATCCCCTAGACTCATGTTTCTGTCACTCAAGCTAGTCATCGAGGGGCATGAACCCACAATCGAGCATAACGTTCCCTCTTGGAGTCACTACTTACTACTCGGCCAAAGCAATAAATAACAACGGAGGACATGCAAGAATTACTTATGAACTAAAATATAAAAGAGGTGAATCAAATATATTACTCAAGATCAATCTGAACATAATCTCATAATCCATCGGATCCCAGCAAACTCAACATAGCAACAGCATAAGGATTACATAGGTGCCTCGATCATGTAGGGCAGCTCACGAGGACTAATTAGTGAAGCACAAGAACGGGAGGAGAACATCACATAGCTACTGGTCATGGACTCATGGTCCAAGGGAGACTACTCACGAGTCATCCGGGAGGCGTCCATGGTGGTGGAGAAGCTCCCGGTGGTGATCCTCCCCTCCGGCAGGGTGCCGGGAAGAGTTCTCCTGGTGCTCCCGATCTTGGAAGCAGCGGCGACGGCGGAACAGAGATGGGATCGCGAAAAGAAGTCCTGATTCGAGGGTTTCGGGGAGTCCTTTAAATATATGCCAAAGTAGGGCACCGGGGGGCTCTCGGGGGGCCGAGCCCCCCCCCCCCCCCCGGCGCGGCCCAGGGGGGGCTGTGGGGACCCCGACTTAGAAGTCGAGATCACCGAATGCACGTGTACAGTGATCCCAGAGATCCATGCTCACTGAACACACAGAAGCTGAAATAACAAGAGTCTTACATCCATACAAATAGTCTTACACGAATTAAGGCCATTATGGCCAAGTCTTACATAGATAGAGCCTCACGGGCTGAATAGCAAATAACTCAAGTAGCGGAAGTCTTCGATAAACGGGTAGAACCCATGCCATTTGCCTTAACCCTACAGGCATTCTGACTGGGATAGCGTCCTAGTTCGCATGTTCGTCTCCAAAGAACTCTTCCTCATAATCCTGTTCTTCCATGCCTGGCCAATTAAATAACCAGTGGCAAGCCAATGAGTAGTTTGAATGTACTCGCAAGCAACCCATGATGTGGTACAAAGTAATAATGCAATTGAATGACAATGAACAATCTAGCAAGGGCTAGAATAATCATTCTACTATCAAGTTTATGCATCAATAACCTCGCGTAACCTTGAAGACAGGTTACCGATATCAACATGAATAAGATTCAACTCATCGAGTCAACTCACCATCCTTGACTTATCACACACATTCCAACACTGATGAAGTAAAATTCTGGACATAGTTTAAGTAGCACCACCCAACTGTCCATGACCGTGGACACGGCTATTCGAATAGTTTTACACTCTGCAGAGGTTGCGCACTTTACCCACAAGATCCGGGGAACTTCCGTGTCATCCACGACCCACGGTACCTCAAGTACCCGGGGTAAGCACCCGGTCATTACCTTTCCTTAGACGACACTAACATAGAGTTCACTCGTTGGTACATGGCCCTCGGGTA
The DNA here is from genome assembly GCA_902687465.1 of Secale cereale. NCBI lineage: Eukaryota > Viridiplantae > Streptophyta > Magnoliopsida > Poales > Poaceae > Secale > Secale cereale. The sequence goes on along the minus strand of LR738712.1, from coordinate 529,650,151 downwards.
CAAACAATAGATCACGGGACTTGCCCTAGTTTCAATGTCACGCGTACCCGAAGGGACCAACGGTGTGTCCGGTGACCTATAAAAACAGTCATGGCCGTCTATCCAAGCACGACCCCGTCCCGGGAAAGACCTCAAGTCTTCCCGTCACTAGTAATGCGGGCACCATGCTAGTATCGACCTAAGTAATCAATAAAGCCCCGTCCCATAAGGGGTAGTGTGGTTGCACATGTTTGGTTGGGACGGTAGTCACACCTAAATCTAATCCATCGTTTCACCATGCACATGATTTACCGGCACATCACTTCTTCCTCAAGTGATGACCTAACACATCATCACCCTCGGGCATTAGGGGCACCCGATGGGTTCATGCAAATGATTTCAACTACGAAGGTTCATATCACACATGCATCATTTGAGCATCATGACCAACTATTTGCATGTCATCTAGCATATAGCAAGATCAACAATAAAGCATGCATCATGTGGTGGTTCATCTAGGTTACCATCGTAACCCTATCATCATGCATCGGAAACAAACGAGTTCCGAGAACAAGTGTATCATGGTCAAAGGGCTGCTTGCTTGGGTTGGCTTGGTCTTCAAAGTCTTCAAGTCCTTCTCCTTCTTGTTCCACAGCAACTTCGTCAAATACGGGATCTATACGTCGCATAATAACCATGGGAAAATAAGAATACAAACAAATCAGAAAAATCAAAGTGCTTAGAAAAATGTCAACTCATTTTTGTAAAATACTAGAGGAATTTCTAAGGTGGGGAAAAATCTTAGTTGGAGTTTTGGAGTAACAGAATAGAATCTATTGATTTTAGAACAGGAGTATTACTGCCCAAATTTGAATTTAAATTTGAACAGAACAGAAAAGTTTCATGGATTTGAATGAAAGTGGTACCATTAAATAGGTTGGAATATTATAAGATTTTAGGAGTTGGAATTATTTAATTCGGACCATTATTCTTTTCTGTAGAAATGTTTAAAACATTTACAGAAAAAGAAAAAGAAAAAGGGTCCTATGCACTGGGCCAGAGGAGGCCACAGTGCACGGCCCAGGCGGTCCAGCCCAACCACACGGGAGCCTGCGCGCGCACGTCAGGTTTTTAAACCTGACGGGCGAGGCCCGTGGGTCAGTGGCACAGAGGAGGGGGAGAGAGGTGAGGGGATGACAGGCGAGGGCCGCCTGTCATCTCTAACCCCACGGCCACGGCGACGGCGAGCTCACCGGCGAGGTTCCCGGCCACGGCGACGGCAACAGAGGGCAGGGATGGAATCAGCGTCGTGTCGCGGATGCAGGGGTGGTGGTGCGGCACGGCGGGGAGGTCTGGTTCACCGGCGGCGAGGTGGGACGGCGGAAGCTCGTCGGAGGGTCGTGGTTCTGGTCGTTTCCGACTGCAAACGGAGGGGGAAACAGGGGGGAAAGGATCAGTGAGGCGAGGGGGTTCCGAATCGGGTGGAAGGAAGGGCAGGGGAGGCCCATACCACGTGATCGCCGGCGGCCCGACGCGGCGGAGCTCCGGTCGATCCCGAGCACCGGGACGTCCTCGGGAGGAGTGGGTGGTGCTGGGAGGTTCAGTGGAGTGAGGAGAGGTCGCTGGTGGTGCTGGAGAGGCTCGGGAGGGGCTATATATAGGAGTTCGACGGAGGCCCGTGGTCCAGTGCGCCGGCGAGCTCCGGCTCAAGGCTACAGCGCACGGGAGGCCAAGGGAATGGGTCCGTGGAGTTCCTGGACGAGCTCCACGTCTAGCTGAGGGGAAAAGAGGAGCGGAGGAGCGTCTGGAGCGTGCGCGCGTGCGAAGCAGCAGAGTGGTCGTCGCGAGCGGCCAGCGCGCGTGCGGCGACGACCACTAGAGGGCGCAGGAGGAGGGGGGACAGCGCCGGGGAGGTCGCGGACGTCGAGAGGCCTCGACTGGCGAGAGGGGGAGGCCCGAGGCTGTCGGGGTCAGCGATTGGCCGGAGCCACCGTGCGGAGGTGCACTGTCGCGCGCTCCAGAGCATGCGTATTGCTGGCATCATCGCGCTCTCGCCGTTTTGGTCCAAACCAGCGTGTCCAACAGTGTCTAGCACGTTGAGGGAGGAGTAAAGAAATGGCCTGAGGCCTTGGATGCCCTGGAGATGCTGAGAGAGAGTGAGGAGGCTGGGGACTTGGTGAAAACCTGCTGTCCAGCAAGGTAAAACAGGGCTTTCACCCCTCAATCATGGAGCTGGGGTGCTGGGGAAGTTACTGGTGGTAGCTAGTAACTCAATGATCATGTGGTAAAAAGTACAGGCCATGGAGAAGAGTAAAAGTTATCAAGTTGGAGGTTTTAGTGAATCTGCAGAAGGTGTTTGATCAGTGTTTGGTCAAGTAAATGACCTCCACTTGACATGGCACTTAACAGGGTTGAAAGACATGAGAAAATAAGGTGCTTCACCAAATTTGGGCTCATTTGAAGAAACTAGCCAATGTAACTTTGGTGAACCCTAGAAATCAACAGAAACAGTTTCATCTTGATTGAGTCAAGCTAATCATCTCCCCTTGATGCACCACTTGGTGTAGCATCATCATTTGGGGTATTGATCATGCCCACAAAGTTTGAAGCTCCAGATAAAAAGTTGGTAATGTAAAGTTGTTCAAATTTACATTTGAACAGAAAGGGTTTTGAGGTGATCTGATCAAGTTGCTCTATTCCAAATCTTGTGCCGTTTGGTCTAGATGCCTTATTAGGCCATTCTAGCATGTGCACCAAGTTTGAGAGCATTTGGACATGTTTGGCAATGTAAAGTTGCTCAAACTTCAAATATGGACAGAATGGTTATGAAGGGGTTTGAGGATGTTTTCTTGCTTCCCAAGGCATGGGACTTGGCAAGATCATCAAATATTTCATATATGACATGATAGAATTTCCCTGGAATTTTTGGAGAAAAATTCCTTTGTAAATATTTCAAAAGCTTGAAATATCCAGAAAGGGTTTTAGAGGGTTTAGCCCATTATTTCGAACATGACTAAGTGTTGAAACTCTTATATATGGACAATATATGTCTTCTGAGTCTCTCTGAATTTTGGCAAATATTTTTGAAACAGTTAAATAATTTTCCCCTATTAAAGACCATTTCTGGCCTTAAGAAAAAGCTTTTAAATAAAATAGGAAATAACTTTTAAAATTATACCTTTGTGGTTTCTTGGAGTCCTATGACTACTAGGTCTCAAATAAACCTTTTGAAATAATTTTCTCACCGTAAATTAAGTACTTGCAGTGCAAATCCCAATTCAGGGGTTTTTGGAAAACTAAATTTATAAAATACTTTTTGGCCAAATTAATTTTGTAAGAAAATATTATACTGTCATATAACACTTGGCATGATCATTGGGCAGAAGTTTTGAGTATGGAGATGAATTCTACAAGAGGTCATAGTTGACTTTAATGAGCAAATGAAAAAGCACATGAAGAAAACTCAATTCCAAATAAAAGCCAAATGATGCTAAAAAATTTTGCTGGTCCAAATTTTCATGCTTCAAAGGTACAAATAACATGTTACAAAATGCAGGGTGTGACAGACCTACCCCCCTTACAAGAATCTCGTCCCCGAGATTCCTAAACTAGGGCTTAAAAGAGGTCGGGAAACTCGGATCTAAGATAGTCTTCTCGTTCCCAGGTTGCTTCTGCTTCGGTGTGGTTGCTCCACTGGACCTTGAAATACTTGATGGTACGGCTTCGCGTACGTCGTTCTGCTTCATCCAGAATGCAAATGGGCTTCTCGCGGGAGGTCAAATAAGGCTGCAGAGCAATGGCTTGGTGATCCACATCCTTGTAGAGATTGGGCTTGTCTGGAACTTGGAGACATTTCCGGAGTTGTGACACATGGAATACATTGTGCACATCGGATAGCTCAGGTGGTAGTTCCAACTGATAAGCCACTTCTCCTCGTCGTGCAGTGATCTCAAAGGGTCCAATGAACCTTGGTGCGAGTTTCCCTTTGACATGGAAACGCTTGGTTCCCTTCAGAGGAGTTATCCGTAGGTACACATGATCTCTGACACAGAAACTCATGTCTCGGCGTCGAGTGTCAGCATAACTCTTCTGCCTTGACTTGGCTTCCTTTAATCGCTCTCTGACTAGTTGGACTTGCTCTTCTGCTGCGCGGAGAATATCCGGTCCAAAGACTAGTCCTTCTCCAGTCTCTGACCAATTGAGGGGTGTGCGGCGTCTGCGTCCGTACAATACCTCAAATGGTGCCATCTGAAGGCTTGACTGGTAACTGTTGTTATAGTAGAACTCGGCAAAAGGGAGACAGTCTTCCCACTTGGCTCCATATGCCAGGACACAGGCTCGGAGCATGTCTTCGAGGATCTGATTGACTCGCTCTGTTTGACCTCCGGTCTGTGGGTGGAAAGCTGTGCTGAAAGACAACTTGGTTCCCAAGGCTTCTTGGAATCTCTTCCAGAACCTTGAAGTGAACTGGGTGCCTCGATCTGACACAATTTCCTTGGGAACACCGTGAAGACTTACGATTCGGTTGATATAGAGAGTTGCCAGCTGGTTGCCTGAGTAGGTAGTCTTGACAGGAATGAAATGGGCTACCTTGGTCAAATGATCGACTATGACCCAGATAGAGTCATGTCCTCTATTCGACCTTGGTAATCCAGTGATGAAGTCCATTCCGATTTTATCCCACTTCCACTCAGGAACCTTGAGTGGTTGAAGCAATCCAGCAGGTCGCTGATACTCAGCCTTGACCCTTTGGCACACATCACACTTTGCAACATAGGTTGCAATCTCTCTCTTCATACCGTGCCACCAGAATCGTGCCTTCAAGTCTTGGTACATCTTGGTTCCTCCGGGGTGGATGGAATACGGAGTGTCGTGGGCTTCTTGCAGAATCAACGTCTTCAGCTTGGTGTTGTTTGGTACGCAGAGGCGACCTTTGTACCAAACAATCCCGTGCTCGTCTTCGGAGAATCCTGGGGCCTTGCCCAGCTTCATCTTCTTCTTGATACCTTCGATGCTTGAGTGTCCATCTTGTGCCTTCTTGACGTCGTCCATCAGGGCCGGTCTGACTTCCAAATGATCCAGAAATCCAGGGGTGACCAATTCCAAACTGAATTGTTCGATCTCCTTAAACAAGGCTGGATGCCTTTCTTGAATAACGGCATTCAAAGAGCAAGCCTTCCTGCTTAAGGCATCGGCCACCACGTTAGCCTTCCCAGGGTGGTACTGAACACTGAGGTCATAGTCTTTGATGAGTTCCAACCATCTCCGCTGCCTCATGTTCAATTCCTTTTGGGTGAAAATGTACTTCAGACTTTTGTGGTCTGTGTAAATCTCACACCGTTTCCCTAGGAGGTAATGCCGCCATGTCTTCAAGGCATGAACTACTGCTGCTAGCTCAAGATCGTGGGTAGCGTAGTTCTCCTCGTGGGGTCGTAGCTGCCTGGAGAGGTATGCTATGACGCGGCCTTCTTGCATCAGAACGCTTCCCAATCCGGTTCGAGAGGCATCACAATATATCACGAACTCCTTGTGGATATCAGGTGTAGCCAGAACTGGGGCGGTGGTCAATCTCTTCTTGAGCTCTTGGAAGCTCTCTTCGCATTTTGGCGTCCACTCGAACTTCTTGTCCTTCTTGAGGAGCTGAGTCATTGGTCGTGCAATGCTAGAGAATCCTTCCACGAACTTGCAGTAATAGCCCGCTAGCCCGAGGAAGCTTCTAACTTCCTTGACGGTCGTTGGAGATTGCCATTGGGTCACAGCTTCGATTTTTGCAGGATCAACAGATAATCCTTCCTCGGTCAAGACATGACCTAAGAATCCAACTTTATGCAGCCAGAACTCACACTTGCTGAATTTGGCATACAGTTGGTGCTCACGAAGCTTGTCTAGGACCATCCTCAGGTGCTGCTCGTGCTCTTCCTCCGACTTCGAGAACACAAGAATGTCATCAATGAAGACAACAACAAACTTGTCCAAATATTCCATGAAGACTTTATTCATGAGATACATGAAGTAAGCTGGGGCATTGGTTAACCCAAAAGACATGACCGTGCACTCGTACAGGCCATATCTGGTTACGAATGCCGTCTTCGGAATATCTTGGGGTCTGATCTTCAGCTGGTAGTACCCAGATCTGAGGTCGATCTTGGAGAATACCTTGGCTCCGCTGAGCTGATCAAACAGATCTTCGATCTTGGGAAGTGGGTACTTGTTCTTGATTGTAACTTCATTGAGGGAACGATAGTCAATGCATAAGCGGATGGTACCGTCCCTCTTGGCCACAAACAGAACAGGAGATCCCCAAGGGGAGGCACTTGGGCGGATAAATCCCTTCCTTAGCTGCTCTTCCAGCTGCTTCTTCAACTCGGCTAATTCTTCCGTCCCCATTCTATAAGGCTTCTTATAGATGGGTCCTGCTCCGGGCACGAGCTCGATGATGAACTCAATGTCACGGTCAGGGGGCATTCCCGGTAGTTCATCCGGAAAGACATCAGGATACTCACATACCACCGGTACTCGATCTAGCCCAACTTCAGACAGACAGTTGACTTTAGCGGCTTGAGCGGAAGAGGAGTTGGAAGCAAACTTGACTTCGACTCCCTGGTCATTGGTCACAGTGACTGTCCGATTGGCACAGTCTAACAAGCCATGGTGCTTACTGAGCCAATCCATCCCTAAGATCACATCCAAGCCTTGCGATCTCAGGATGATAAGGTCTGCTAGGAAGTCTACACCGTTAATGGTAATACCGACTCCTTTACAGCCTATCTTGGCTCTCATCTCGGCTCCGGGGGTTTGTACCACCATAGGGTTATTCAGGGGTGTAGGGGTCATGCCACTTTTTAATGCAAATCTTTGAGTGACAAATGAATGCGTTGATCCAGAATCAAACAAGACAGTTGCAGGTGCTGAGTTGACAAGGAACATACCCAGCACGACGTCCGGGTCTTCCTGGGCTTCTTCAGCAGTGACGTGATTCACACGCCCCTTCCCATAGTTCGGTGGATTGCGAGGAGCTGGGTTCCTTGGTGGCATTCCACGGCCTTGTCCCTGGTTCTGCGCATTGGGGCGCGGGGCATCAGGCTTCTTGTTGGGGCACACCCTTGAGATGTGTCCGGGCTGACCACATCCAAAGCAAGTGACTTGGTTTGGATTGATCTTGTTGCCACCACCGGTATTGGGGTTGAAAGCTGGCCTGGGGTTGGCATACTGCTGAGGCTGAGGGTTGGCACGAGGTGCAGGAGCTCTTGGCTGCTGATAGGTTGGCTTGGCCGGGGCTGACTGCCACGGGCGAGGCTTCTGGTTGCTGGAACTTCCCTTACTGACCAACTTGCGCTTGCGAGTGTCTTCCAAAGCACGCCGCTTGTCTTCAAGCATAAGTGCCTTGTTCACCAGGTCAGGGAAAGACGGGCAGTCGCACACGACAAGCGAGTATTGCAGGGTCTGATTAAGGCCTTCCATGAAGCACTCCCTTCTGGCAGCATCAGTGCTGACATCTTCAGGGGCATACCTTGACAGAACACTGAACTTCTGCATGTACTCCTTGACAGTGCCACTTCCTTGCTTCAGGGCTCGGAACTCACGCTTTTTGATAGCCATGATTCCGGAAGGAATGTGGGCCTTGCGGAATTCTGCCTTGAAGTTAACCCAAGTGATGTCTTGTTCAGCATGCATGACCTTGAATCCATCCCACCAAGCTCTAGCAGTCCCCCCGAGGCTGTGGGCTGCATAAGCCACCTTCTCGCGGTCTTCGGTGCATCCGACTAGTTCCAGAATTTCCTCAATGGAACGGACCCAGTCATCTGCATCCAGGGGTTCAGCAGTCTCGATGAAGGTTGGCGGTGCATGCTTCTTGAACTCTGCCAACGTGGAACGTCCATTGCCATTCCCCGCCGGCTGGCGGTTGTTGGTGACAGCTTGAGCAATCAGCTGAAGAGCTGCAATGTTGGCTTGGCGTTCCTCTCGGAAAGCTTGGAGAAGCTGAGCCATGTCCATGCTTGGAGGAGGTGGTGGTGGAGCTTGGTCGTTGGTTTGGTCGTGTCCTGCCTCTGGCTGAGAGGATGCTCCGGCTTCGGGCTGCTGGGTAGAGGTACCAGTACGAGTTACAACAGGCATCCTGTTGGAGCGGTAAAAGGTCTCATGACTCGGAAGAGGGAAAGCAAGATAGATGGGTGCCTAGTAAGGGGGTGGGTGTGATACTAAATCAAATCATGCAAGGGCCGTAAGGCCAAAACACATCCATTAAAATCCAAATGGGTGATGTAGTCGTTTACACATTCCCGAAGGAAGAATACGACATACATCCAGACACAACAAAAGAAAACACTAGATGGTTTCATATGAACCATACAAGGACTCGACTGCGCATAGGGGTTACACGACCTATCCTACCGTAGAGGTCACAACTGGCATATCCGAGTAGCGAATATTGCCTAAGCGGCGGAATGCTCGGTCACGTATTCCGGCTCTTCTGGGTCTTCCTCCTTGTCTTCATCTGTCTGGGCTCCCTTGTCGCTTGAGGGAGTGGGGGAGTGGAGGAGTTGGATACGACGGTGCTTCGTCGGTGGTGCAGGGAAAAGCTTGCGATATTCCCTTGCCGTCATCCGGCGTCGCCGAGGTGGTTCTTCACCCTTGGAAGATACATCCTTGGAAGGCCTTCCGCCTCGATATGCGATAGTGGGTTGTCCAGAAGGTGCTCCTTCCTTCTTGATCCTGTTTGCCTTCTCTTGAGCTCGACGAAGAAGTTCCTTGGTCTTGTGAAGTTCTTCTCGAAGCTTCATTGATTCCGAGGCCAAGTCTTGTGCCAAGCTGTCGGCACACAGACTGAAGTAGGTCTGGAACCGAAGCGAGAGTCCTTCCTTCAGCGGAGGGGCTAGTGCGCTGCTTTCTTCGTCACCTTCCTTCCGGTAAGTTAAGAAGCGAGTTGTCATCTTGGCTGCCATCTCCGGAAGAAGCTTGCGGAGACGGGTTAATGCCTTGAGTGCAGCAGCCTCGGCAGCGAGTGGTAGTGTTGCCATCTGGGGTCCCTCGAAGAACCAACTTGTGGGAAGATCGTTTGCCTTCACGATCACTTCCACGTGGTACTCCACCTCAGTATCGCTCACCCAATGCTCAAGGTAGGTGAGGATGGGTGCTTGGTGAAACTGACACTCCTGGAGGCTATCCTCGAGAAGTAAGGGAAACCCAGTGGTCAGGTGCTCTTCGGGTACAACGGCCATCTACAAAGGTGGAATAGGAGGGGTTAATAAGCTGATGAAATCTCAGGTTTAGAAAAGAAGAGAGGTTCAGAAGGTTTTAAAAAGGGGTCTCATCTAACTAACGCCCATGCTAACTAAGGCTTCCTACAGTCAGGATGGCTCTGATACCAGCTCTGTGGGGACCCCGACTTAGAAGTCGAGATCACCGAATGCACGTGTATAGTGATCCCAGAGATCAATGCTCACTGAACACACAGAAGCTGAAATAACAAGAGTCTTACATCCATACAAATAGTCTTACACGAATTAAGGCCATTATGGCCAAGTCTTACATAGATAGAGCCTCACGGGCTGAATAGCAAATAACTCAAGTAGCGAAAGTCTTCGATAAACGGGTAGAACCCATGCCATTTGCCTTAACCCTACATGCATTCTGACTGGGATAGCGTCCTAGTTCGCATGTTCGTCTCCAAAGAACTCTTCCTCATAATCCTGTTCTTCCATGCCTGGCCAATTAAATAACCAGTGGCAAGCCAATGAGTACTTTGAATGTATTCGCAAGCAACCCATGATGTGGTACAAAGTAATAATGCAATTGAATGACAATGAACAATCTAGCAAGGGCTAGAATAATCATTCTACTATCAAGTTTATGCATCAATAACCTCGCGTAACCTCGAAGACAGGTTACCGATATCAACATGAATAAGATTCAACTCATCGAGTCAACTCACCATCCTTGACTTATCACACACATTCCAACACTCATGAAGTAAAATTCTGGACATAGTTTAAGTAGCACCACCCAACTGTCCATGACCGTGGACACGGCTATTCGAATAGTTTTACACTCTGCTGAGGTTGCGCACTTTACCCACAAGATCCGGGGAACTTCCGTGTCATCCACGACCCGCGGTACCTCAAGTACCCGGGGTAAGCACCCGGTCATTACCTTTCCTTAGACGACACTAACATAGAGTCCACTCGTTGGTACACGGCCCTCGGGTACAAACAATAGATCACGGGACTTGCCCTAATTTCAATGTCATGCATACCCGAAGGGACCAACGGTGTGTCCGGTGCCCTGTAAAAACAGTCATGGCCGTCTATCCAAGCATGACCCCGTCCCGGGAAAGACCTCAAGTCTTCCCGTCACTAGTAATGCGGGCACCATGCTAGTATCGACCTAAGTAATCAATAAAGCCCCGTCCCATAAGGGGTAGTGTGGTTGCACATGTTTGGTTGGGACGGTAGTCACACATAAATCTAATCCATCGTTTCACCATGCACATGATTTACCGGCACATCACTTCTTCCTCAAGTGATGACCTAACACATCATCACCCTCGGGCATTAGGGGCACCCGATGGGTTCATGCAAATGATTTCAACTACGAAGGTTCATATCACACATGCATCATTTGAGCATCATGACCAACTATTTGCATGTCATCTAGCATATAGCAAGATCAACAATAAAGCATGCATCATGTGGTGGTTCATCTAGGTTACCATCGTAACCCTATCATCATGCATCGGAAACAAACGGGTTCCGAGAACAAGTGTATCATGGTCAAAGGGCTGCTTGCCTGGGTTGGCTTGGTCTTCAAAGTCTTCAAGTCCTTCTCCTTCTTCTTGCACAGCAACTTCGTCAAATACGGGATCTATACGTCGCATAATAACCACGGGAAAATAAGAATACAAACAAAACAGAAAAATTAAAGTGCTCAGAAAAATGTCAACTCATTTTTGTAAAATACTAGAGGAATTTCTAAGGTGGGAAAAAATCTTAGTTGGAGTTTTGGAGTAACAGAATAGAATCTATTGATTTTAGAACAGGAGTATTACTGTTCAAATTTGAATTTAAATTTGAACAGAACAGAAAAGTTTCATGGATTTGAATGAAAGTGGTACCGTTAAATAGGTTGGAATATTACAAGATTTTAGGAGTTGGAATTATTTAATTTGGACCATTATTCTTTTCTGTAGAAATGTTTAAAACATTTACAGAAAAAGAAAAAGAAAAAGGGTCCTGTGCACTGGGCCAGAGGAGATCACAATGCACGGGCCAGGCGGTCCAGCCCAACCACACGGGAGCCTGCGCGCGCACGTCAGGTTTTTAAACCTGACGGGCGGGGCACGTGGGTCAGTGGCACAGAGGAGGGGGAGAGAGGTGAGGGGATGACAGGCGGGGCCCGCCTGTCATCTCTAACCCCACGGCCACGGCGACGGCGAGCTCACCGGCGAGGTTCCCGGCCACGCCGACGGCAACGGAGGGCAGGGATGGAATCAGCGTCGTGTCGCGGATGCAGGGGTGGTGGTGCGGCACGGCGGGGAGCTCTGGTTCACCGGCGGCGAGGTGGGACGACGGAAGCTCGTCGGAGGGTCGTGGTTCTGGTCGTTTCCGACTGCAAACGGAGGGGGAAACAGGGGGGAAAGGATCAGTGAGGCGAGGGGGTTCCGAATCGGGTGGAAGGAAGGGCAGGGGAGGTCCATACCACGAGATCGCCGGCGGCCCGACGCGGCGGAGCTCCGGTCGATCCCGAGCACCGGGACGTCCTGGGGAGGAGTGGGTGGTGCTGGGAGGTTCGGTGGAGTGAGGAGAGGTCGCTGGTGGTGCTGGAGAGGCTCGGGAGGGGCTATATATAGGAGTTCGACGGAGGCCCGTGGTCCAGTGCGCCGGCGAGCTCCGGCTCGAGGCTACAGCGCACGGGAGGCCAAGGGAATGGGTCCATGGAGTTCCTGGACGAGCTCCACGTCCAGCTGAGGGGAAAAGAGGAGCGGAGGAGCGTCTGGAGCGTGCGCGCGTGTGAAGCAGCAGAGTGGCCGTCGCGGGCGGCCAGCGCGCGTGCGGCGACGACCACTAGAGGGCGCAGGAGGAGGGGGGACAGCGCCGGGGAGGTCGCGGACGTCGAGAGGCCTCGACTGGCGCGAGGGGGAGGCCCGAGGCTGTCGGGGTCAGCGATTGGCCGGAGCCACCATGCGGAGGTGCACTGTTGCGCGCTCCAGAGCGTGCGTATTGCTGGCATCATCGCGCTCTCGCCGTTTTGGTCCAAACCAACGTGTCCAACAGTGTCTAGCACGTTGAGGGAGGAGTAAAGAAATGGCCTGAGGCCTTGGATGCCCTGGAGATGCTGAGAGAGAGTGAGGAGGCTGGGGACTTGGTGAAAACCTGCTGTCCAGGAAGGTAAAACAGGGCTTTCACCCCTCAATCATGGAGCTGGGGTGCTGGGGAAGTTACTGGTGGTAGCTAGTAACTCAATGATCATGTGGTAAAAAGTACAGGCCATGGAGAAGAGTAAAAGTGATCAAGTTGGAGGTTTTAGTGAATCTGCAGAAGGTGTTTGATCAGTGTTTGGTCAAGTAAATGACCTCCACTTGACATGGCACTTAACAGGGTTGAAAGACATGAGAAAATAAGGTGCTTCACCAAATTTGGGCTCATTTGAAGAAACTAGCCAATGTAACTTTGGTGAACCCTAGAAATCAACAGAAACAGTTTCATCTTGATTGAGTCAAGCTAATCATCTCCCCTTGATGCACCACTTGGTGTAGCATCATCATTTGGGGTATTGATCATGCCAACAAAGTTTGAAGCTCCAGATAAAAAGTTGGTAATGTAAAGTTGTTCAAATTTACATTTGAACAGAAAGGGTTTTGAGGTGATCTGATCAAGTTGCTCTATTCCAAATCTTGTGCCATTTGGTCTAGATGCCTTATTAGGCCATTCTAGCATGTGCACTAAGTTTGAGAGCATTTGGACAAGTTTGGCAATGTAAAGTTGCTCAAACTTCAAATATGGACAGAATGGTTATGAAGGGGTTTGAGGATGTTTTCTTGCTTCCCAAGGCATGGGACTTGGCAAGATCATCAAATATGTCATATATGACATGATAGAATTTCCCTGGAATTTTTGGAGAAAATTTCCTTTGTAAATATTTCAAAAGCTTGAAATATCCAGAAAGAGTTTTAGAGGGTTTAGCCCATTATTTTGAACATGACCAAGTGTTGAAACTCTTATATATGGACAATATATGTCCTCTGAGTCTCTCTGAATTTTGGCAAATATTTTTGAAACAGTTAAATAATTTTCCCCTATTAAAGACCATTTCTGGCCTTAAGAAAAAGCTTTTAAATAAAATAGGAAAATAACTTTTAAAATTATACCTTTGTGGTTTCTGGGAGTCCTATGACTACTAGGTCTCAAATAAACCTTTTGAAATAATTTTCTCACCCTAAATTAAGTACTTGCAGTGCAAATCCCAATTCAGGGGTTTTTGGAAAACTAAATTTATAAAATACTTTTTGGCCAAATTAATTTTGTAAGAAAATATTATACTGTCATATAACACTTGGCATGATCATTGGGCAGAAGTTTTGAGTATGGAGATGAATTCTACAAGAGGTCATAGTTGACTTTAATGAGCACATGAAAAAGCACATGAAGAAAACTCAATTCCAAATAAAAGCCAAATGATGCTAAAAAATTTGCTGGTCCAAATTTTCATGCTTCAAAGGTACAAATAACATGTTACAAAATGCAGGGTATGACAGGGGCGCGCCCACAGGGCGCCTGGAGCCCCTGTGGCCCCCCCCCAGGCTGCCCTTCGGAGGCAGTGTTGTTTCCGGATCGCTGATTTTTTATATATTTTTCTGGATTTTTCTGGGCAGTTCTCGAAACGTGAAAACCTGAAATACAAAAACAGCCAAAAACAGAAACTGGCACTGGGGTGCACTGGATTAGTAAGTTAGTCCAAATATGATCAAAAGTGTATGGAAGTGTATGAATATCATAGCAATATCACCCAAAAGTGGCATGGAGCAAGCAGAAATTATAGATACGTTTTGGACGAATCAGCTCCTAGCTGGGCTGCAAGCGCTGGGAGAAGCTACGCTCGACGCGGAACGTCTAGGAATCGCCACGTGAAGCAAGAAGCTGGCTAGGGAAGCTGGTTTTGTGAAGTTTTGTGAAGTTGGATGAGTTCAGAACAGGCCCTAATTAGCAGGTCAATTAAATTAACTAACATTTTTATTTAATTAATTAATTAATTAAATATTATTTATTTCTAATTATTATATTTTTTAAATCCTTTTTTGGACGTTCTGTGGGGGGTGGGTCCCAGTTGTCATAGGCCCTGGGGCCTTAGCGGGTTCGGGCGCCGCCCGAACGGGCGAGAGGAAAGCGGGTGACTGGCGAGTGCGGGGGCCGGCGTGAGGTGCTGGCCCAGGCCGGCCACGGCAGGGGATGGTTGGCGCGGCCGCCGGCGAGCGGGCAGGGCAGGGGGAGGCGGATGTAGCCGGCACGGGTGCCGGACGGTAGTGACGTCTACGGGTGAGCCACGACGGGCAAGGTGAGCGATGGTCGAAGCAGTGGCCACGGTGCGGGGAGGTTGGGCTCCGGCATCTGGGCACGACCTCCGGCGAGGCCATCGGCGGGCGTAGACGAGGCAGGGAGGGCCGCGAGGTGAGGACGATGACGCGAAGGCGCGGTCGTGGCCGGCCCGGCGAGTCAGTCGTGAGCGGTCGGCGAGCGAGCAGAGCGCGGGCGTAGCGACACGCATGCAAGCGAGCTGCGAGGCTGTGGCGGACGGAGCGGGCACGTGTGCGGGACGCGGGCTGGGACAAAGTGCACGCGCCAGAGCACGACGAGGTGCGGTGGCCGAGCGCGTTGCGGCAACGGTGGTCGCGGGTGACATTGATAAGGAGAGTGGGATGCTCACGGGCGTTGCCGTGATGGGGCGGCGAGGCTCGTAGGAGCCGGCGTGGAGGAGGTCGGAGAGGTGGTCGGCAACAGCGACGGTGTTGGCGTCGGGGCGCCGTTGGGGCAGGTGTTCGAGGACGACGAGAGGGAGTGACGTCGGCGAGGTGGCGGCTCGGTCGGGTCCGGCGATAACGACGACGCACTGCGACGGGGAGGTGACGGCGGGCGATGGGGTAGTCGGGGTCGAGCCCCGATGTGGATCATGGGGGTGAGAGGGAGAGGAGTGAGGGGGAGTTGTGATTAGGGTTTCGGTGGAGTGGGTTAGGTCGGCGCCTGCTGGGCCAGCCAGTGCGGCGGCCAGCTGGGCCGTTTGCCCCAGGGGGGTTTGTTTCCCTTTTTATTTCCTTTTACTTTTGTTTTGTTTTATTGTTTAGTTTTCTTTTCTGCTTTTAATTCATTTTGGGTACTTAAACCTTTTATAAAAAGTTGGTCTCTTCACCAATAATTCCAAATGAATATTTGCAACAAGCTGAACATTTTAGTTTGCACGTTTGACAAAATTTAAATTTTGACTTTAAACTTGGTTTTGAATTCGAATCGATTTCAAAGAAAAGCGAGGTTAACAACAATAACAGCGATGACCTGGCATCATTAGCGGAGGTTTACTGTAGCATAATTATCCGGGCGCTACAATTTTCCTCCACTACAAGAAATCTCGTCCCGAGATTTAGGAGGTAGAAGGAAACACTTTGGGGTATTCTTCACGCAAGCGATCCTTGCGTCCCCAAGTGGCTTCATCTTGAGAGTGATGCGACCACTGGACCTTGAGGAACTTGATCGCCTTCTGACATGTGCGGCGTTCAGCTTGGTCGAGAATGCGGACCGGATGCTCTTTATAGGAGAGGTCCTGTCGCAACTCGAGCACTTCATGATCCACTGCGCGGATTGGGTCCTTGAAGCAGCGGCGGAGCTGTGACACATGAAACACATCGTAAACCTGAGAAAGGTTCGACGGAAGTTCCAATTGATATACCACTTTTCCACGCTTCTCGAGAATAGTGAATGGACCAATATAGCGAGGAGCTAGCTTGCCCTTGATCCCGAAGCGGTGTGGACCCTTCATTGGTGTGACTCGAAGATAAGATTTTTCGCCAGGTTGATAGACCATGTCCTTATGATGACGGTCATACTGACTATTCTAACGTGACTGAGCGGTCTTCAGATTCTCGCGAATAACGCGGACTTGTTCTTCGGCGTGTTGCATAATATACGTACCGAAGAGTGGACGTTCCCCAGTTTCTAACCAGTTCAGAGGGGTTGGGCACTTTCGTCCATATAACACTTCAAAGGGAGCGATCTTCAGACTAGCTTCATAGCTATTGTTGTAAGAGAACTCAGCATACTGGAGAGATTCCTCCCATTTCTTGCCGAAGGAAATAACACAAGCTCGAAGCATGTCTTCAAGAACTTGATTGACGCATTCAACTTGTCCCTGCGACTGAGGGTGAATGATACGTCTCCAACGTATCTATAATTTTTTATTGTTCCATGCTATTATATTATCCTTCTAGGATGTTTTATGGGCTTTATTATACACTTTTTATTATTTTTGAGACTAACCTATTAACCCAGAGCCCAGTGCCACTTTCTGTTTTTCTCCCGTTTTAGGGTTTTACATAAAAGGAATATCAAACAGAGCCCAATTGACCTGAAAATCAACGAGGCTATTTTCGGACCTAAAGAAGCCCAGGAAGTGCCGGAGGGGGATGAGAGGACCCACGGGCTTCCCACGAGGGTGGGGGGCGCATGCCCCCTAGGGCACGTGCCCCCCCCCCTCGTGGACAGCCCGTAGCCCACCTTTGCTTGGCCCCGACTCCAACACCTCCTATATATACTGAAACCTCCATAAAGAAACCTAGATTGGGAGTTCCGCCGCCGAAAGCCTCTGTAGCCACCGAAAACCAATCTAGACCCCGTTTCGGCACCCTGCCGGAGGGGGGGAACCCTCTCCGGTGGCTATCTTCTTCATCCCGGCGCTCTCCATGACGAGGAGGGAGTAGTCCACCCTCGGGGCTGAGGGTATGTACCATTAGCTATGTGTTTGATCTCTCTCTCTCTCTCTTGTGTTCTTGAGATGGCATGATCTTGATGTATCGCGAGCTTTGCTATTATAGTTGGATCTTATGATGCTTCTCTCCCTCTACTCTCTTGTAATGGATTGAGTTTTCCCTTTGAAGTTATCCTATCGGATTGAGTCTTTAAGGATTTGAGAACACTTGATGTATGTCTTGCACGTGCTTATCTGTGATGACAATGGGATATCATGTGATTCACTTGATGTATGTTTTGGTGATCAACTTGCGGGTTCCGTGACCTTGGGAATCTATGCATAGGGGTTGGCACACGTTTTCGTCTTGACTTTCCGGTAGAAACTTTGGGGCACTCTTTGAAGTTCTATGTGTTGGTTGAATAGATGTTTCTGAGATTGTGTGATGCATATCGTATAACCATGCCCACGGATACTTGAGGTGACAATGGAGTATCTAGGTGACATTAGGGTTTTGGTTGATTTGTGTCTTAAGGTGTTATTCTAGTACGAACTCTATGATAGATTGAATGTTACTATGGACTCTTGAATAGATTGATCAGAAAGAATAACTTTGAGGTGGTTTCGTACCCTACCATAATCTCTTCGTTTGTTCTCCGCTATTAGTTACTTTGGAGTGACTCTTTGTTGCATGTTGAGGGCTAGTAATATGATCCAATATGTTATCCTTGTTGAGAGAACTTGCACTAGTGAAAGTATGAACCCTAGGCCTTGTTTCCTATCATTGCAACATCGTTTATGCTCACATTTACCACTTTCTACCTTGTTGTTTTTATATTTTCCTATTACAAAAACCTATACCTACCATCCATATTGCACTTGTATCTCCATCTCTTCGCCGAACTAGTGCACCTATGCATTTACCATTGTATTGGGTGTGTTGGGGACACAAGGGACTCTTTGTTATTTGGTTGTAGGGTTGCTTGAGAGAGACCATCTTCATCCTACGCCTCCCACGGATTGATAAACCTTAGGTCATCCACTAGAGGGAAATTTGCTACTGTCCTACAAACCTCTGCACTTGGAGGCCCAACAACGTCTACAAGAAGAAGGTTGTGTAGTAGACATCAAGCTCTTTTCTGGCGCCGTTGCCGGGGAGGTTAGTGCTTGAAGGTATATCTTTAGATCTTGCAATCGTATCTTTTAGTTTCTTGTTTTATCACTAGTTTAGTTTATAAAAGAAAAATACAAAAAAATGGAATTAAGGTTACCTCATATGCTTCATCTTTTTAATATCTTTCGTGAAAATGATGGGAAGGAAACTTGTGCTCAAGTATTAGAAGAAGAATTACATAGAATGCTTGGCATAGAATATGTGCATGATGAGCATGATTGCAATGTTGTTAGTATGAATTCTTTGAATACCCATGATGCTAATGATATGCAAAGCCACAAGCTTGGGGATGCTATGTTTGATGAAGATGATATTTTTTATCCCCAAGCTTTGATGAGCAAACTTATTTTGTTGAAAGCATGCCTCCTACTCCCTCCGTCCCAAAATAAGTGACGCAAAATGGAGTCAACTTTGCACTAAAGTTAGTGCAAAGTTGAGTCACTTTTGCGTCACTTATTTTGGGACGGAGGGAGTATTTATGATGAGTATTGTGATGACACATATGCTATAAAGAATAAAGATAACCATGAAACTTGCCATCATGATTTTAGTTTTCAGTTGGATTATGCTTCACATGATAGGTATTTTGTTGAGTTTGCTCCCACTACTATTGGTGAGAATAAATTTGCTTATGTGGAGAGTAGTAAAAATTCTATGCAAGTAGATCATGAAAAGAATGATTTATGTGCTGGTTATATTGTTGAATTCATTCATGATGCTACTGAAAATTATTATGAGGGAGGATCATATGCTTCTACATATTACAATAATATCAAGTTTCCTCTCTATGTGCTTAAAGTTTTGAAGCTATGCTTGTTTTCCATTCCTATGCTAGTTGATTATCGTTCCCATAAGTTGTTTGCTCACGAAATCCCTATGCATAGGAAGTGGGTTAGAATTAAATGTGTTAGTCATATACTTCATGATGCTCTCTTTATGTTTCAAGTCCTATCTTTTATGCGAGCATCATTGAAATCATCGTGCCTAGCTAGGGGCGTTAAACGATATCGCTTGTTGGGAGGCAACCCAACTTTATTTTAGTTTCTTTGTTTTTGCTTCTGTTTAGGAATAAATTTTGCATCTAGCTTCTGTTTAGATGTGATTTTATGTTTTAATTAGTGTTTGTGCCAAGTAGAACCTTTGGGAAGACTTGGGTGAAGTTTATATGATCTTGCTGTGAAAAACAGAATCATTAGCGCTCGCTAGAATGGCCATCGGATTTTACTGGAGTGTGCTATTTAGTTGATTCTTTTTGAAGATGATTAATAGACAAATTCCTCACGTTTACCAATTTAGTTTGAGTTTTTTGGAGTTACAAAAGTATGCGAAACCTGCAGATTACTACAGACTGATCTGTTTTAGACAGATTCTGTTTTTCGTGTGTTGTTTGCTTATTTCAATGCATATATGGGTAGTATTGGGAAGTATGAACCATAGAGAAGTTGGAATACAATAGTTTTAACACCAATATAAACAAAGAATGAGTTCGTTGTAATACCTTTGAGTAGTGGTTTGCTTTCTTATACTAACGGAGCTCACGAGATTTTTGTCTAAGTTTTGTGTTGTGAAGTTTTCAAGTTTTGAGTATTGCTTTGATGGACTATGGAACAAAGAGTGGCAAGAGCCTAAGCTTGGGGATGCCCAAGGCACCCCAAGGTAAAATTCAAGGACAACCAAAAGCCTAAGCTTGGGGATGCCCCGGGAAGGCATCCCCTCTTTCGTCTTCATCCATCGGTAACTATACTCGGAGCTATATTCTTATTCACCACATGATATGTGTTTTGCTTGGAGCGTCAATTTAGTTTATTTTGTTTTGCTTGCTTTTTGAATAATATCCCAAGATCTGAAGTTCTTAAATGTTAGAGAGTCTTCACATAGTTACGTAATTATTCAACTACTCATTGATCTTCACTTATATCTTTCAGAGTAGTTTGATATTGCTCTAGTGCTTCACTTATATATTTTAGAGCACGGCGGTGGTTTTATTTTGAAGAAATAGATGAACTCTCATGCTTCAGTTATATCCTTTTGAGAGTCTATTAGAACAGCCAGGTAATGTGCTTAGGCTATAAAACTAGTCTTCACATGATAGACATCCAATATCAATGTAGTAAAAACTTTCACACTAAGTGCATTGAATATGATGAGAAGTTGGATGCTTGATAAATGTTTTGAGATATGAGGATAGTGCTATTAGAGTCATGCTAGTGGAGTTATTATGAAATTGATAAATACTTGTGTTAAGGTTAGTGATTCCCGTAGCATGCATGTATGGTGAACCGCTATGTGACGAAGTTAGAGCATGAGGTATTTGTAAAGTGTCAACCTTTGTGTGGAGGTCGGGGGCGCGCGATGGTTAACTCCTACCAACCTCCCCCCTAGGAGCATACGTTGATTGCTTTGTTTTGATGACTCGTAGATTTTTGCAATAAGTATATGAGTTCTTATGACTAATGTTGAGTCCATGGATTATACGCACTCTCACCCTTCCACCATTGCTAGCCTCTCTTGTATCGCGCAACTTTCGCCGGTACCATACACCCACTATATATCCTTCCTCAAAACAGCCACCATATATATTCCTCAAAACATCCACCATACCTACCTATCATGGCATTTCATAGCCATTCCGAGATATATTGCCATGCAACTTTCCACCGTTCCATTCATATGACACACTTCATATTGTCATATTGCCATGCATGATCATGCAGTTGACATCGTATTTGTGGCAAAGCCACCATGCATAATTTTTCATACATGTCACTTTTGAATCCCGGTACACCATCGAAGTCAATCATATAGAGTCATACTTTGTTCTAGTATCGAGTTGTAATATCGAGTTGTAATGAAAGTGTGATGATCATCATTACTAGAGCATTGTCCCATGTGAGGAAACAAAAAAAACAAAAAAGAAGATAAGGGCCAAATCATAAAGGAGATGGCCCCTAAAGAATAGAGACGGGCTAAAAAAAGAAGCCCCTCCAAAAAAAGAGAGAAAAGAGAGAAGGGACAATGCTACTATCCTTTTCCACACTTGTGCTTCAAAGTAGCACCATGTTCTTAATTGTAGAGAGTCTCATGTTTAGTCACTTTCATATACTAGTGGGAATTTTCATTATAGAACTTTGCTTGTATATTCCAACGATGGGCTTCCTCAAATGCCCTAGGTCTTCATGAGCAAGCAAGTTGGATGCACACCCACTAGTTTCTTTTGTTGAGCTTTCATACATTTTAGCTCTAGTGCATCCGTTGCATGGCAATCCCTACTCACTCACATTGATATCTATTGATGGGCATCTCCATAGCCCATTGATACGCCTAGTCGATGTGAGACTATCTCCCTCCTTTTTGTCTTCTCCACAACCACCTCTCTATTCCACTTAGTGCTATGTCCATGGCTCACGCTCATGTATTGCATGAAAGTTGAAAGGTTTGAAAGAATAGAGTATGAAAACAAGTGCTTGGCTGAAATAGGGGTTGTGCATGATATGAATATTTTGTGTGATGAAGAGGGAGCATAGCCCGACTATATGATTTTGTAGGGATAACTTTCTTTAGCCATAGTATTTTGAGAAGACGTGATTGCTTTGTTAGTATGCTTGAAGTATTATTATTTCTAATGTCAATATAGACTTTTGTCTTGAATCTTTCAGATCTGAACATTCATGCCACAATTAAGAGAATTACATTGAAAAAAACTATGTTGGTTAGCATTCCACATCAAAAATTCTGTTTTTATCATTTACCTACTCGAGGACGAGCAGGAATTAAGCTTGGGGATGCTGATACGTCTCCAACGTATCTATAATTTTTGATTGTTCCATGCTATTATATTATCCTTCTAGGATGTTTTGTGGGCTTTATTATACACTTTTTTATTATTTTTTGGACAAATCTATTAACCCAGAGCCCAGTGCCAGTTTTTGTTTTTCTCCTGTTTTAGGGTTTTACATAAAAGGAATATCAAACGGAGCCCAATTGACCTGAAAATCAACAAAGGCTGTTTTTGGACCTAAAGAAGCCCAGGAAATGCCGGAGGGGGACGAGAGGACCCACGGGCTGCCCACGAGGGTGGGGGCGCGTGCCCCCCCTCGTGGATAGCCCGTAGCCCCCTTTGCTTGGCCCCGACTCCAACACCTCCTATATATACTGAAACCTCCAAAAATAAACCTAGATCGGGAGTTCCGCCGCCGAAAGCCTCTGTAGCCACCGAAAGCCAATCTAGACCCCGTTCTGGCACCCTGCCGGAGGGGGGAACCCTCTCCGGTGGCTATCTTCATCATCCCGGCGCTCTCCATGACGAGGAGGGAGTAGTCCACCCTCGGGGCTGAGGGTATGTACCATTAGCTATGTGTTTGATCTCTCTCTCGTGTTCTTGAGATGGCACGATCTTGATGTATCGCGAGCTTTGCTATTATAGTTGGATCTTATGATGCTTATCCCCCTCTACCCTCTTGTAATGGATTGAGTTTTCCCTTTGAAGTTATCTTATCGGATTGAGTCTTTAAGGATTTGAGAACACTTGATGTATTTCTTGCACGTGCTTATCTGTGGTAACAATGTGATATCATGTGATTCACTTGATGTATGTTTTGGTGATCAACTTGCGGGTTCCGTGACCTTAGGAGTCTATGCATAGGTGTTGGCACACGTTTTCGTCTTGACTTTCCGGTAGAAACTTTGGGGCACTCTTTGAAGCTCTATGTGTTGGTTGAATAGATGTTTCTTAGATTGTGTGATGCATATCGTATAACCATGCCCACGGATACTTGAGGTGACAATGGAGTATCTAGGTGAAATTAGGGTTTTGGTTGATTTGTGTCTTAAGGTGTTATTCTAGTACGAACTCTATGATAGATTGAACGTTACTATGGACTCTTGAATAGATCGATCAGAAAGAATAAATTTGAGGTGGTTTCGTACCCTACCATAATATCTTCGTTTGTTCTCCGCTATTAGTTACTTTGGAGTGACTCTTTGTTGCATGTTGAGGGCTAGTAATATGATCCAATTATGTTATCCTTGTTGAGAGAACTTGCACTAGTGAAAGTATGAACCCTAGGCCTTGTTTCCTATCATTGCAACACCGTTTATGCTCACGTTTACCGCTTGCTACCTTACTGTTTTTATATTTTCCTATTACAAAAACCTATATCTACCATCCATATTGCACTTGTATCACCATCTCTTCACCGAACTAGTGCACCTATACAATTTACCATTGTATTGGGTGTGTTGGGGACACAAGAGACTCTTTGTTATTTGGTTGTAGGGTTGCTTGAGAGAGACCATCTTCATCCTACGCCTCCCACGGATTGATAAACCTTAGGTCATCCACTTGAGGGAAATTTGCTACTGTCCTACAAACCTCTGCACTTGGAGGCCCAACAACGTCTACAAGAAGAAGGTTGTGTAGTAGACATCAGTGAAATGCAGTGCTGAATGACAGATGAGTTCCCATAGCTTCTTGGAAACTTGCCTAGAATCATGAAATGAATAAGTTGCCACGGTCTGAGCTGATAACCAGTGGAATACCGTGAAGTGAAACAATTCTGGACATGTATGGGGTTGACAGCTAACTAGCAGTGATCGTTTCTTTGATGGCCATGAAGTGTGCAACTTTAGAAAGTCGGTCAATGACGACAAGAATAACATCATTACCTTTCTGCGATTTAGGAAAACCAGTGACAAAGTCCATTTCAACATGGTCCCATTTCCATTCAGGAATAGAGATAGGTTGCAGAGTTCCAGAAGGCTTTGGTGTTCTGCTTTGATACGACGGCAAATGTCATATTCAGCAACATAACGAGCAATCTCTTGCTTCATATTTGACCACCAGAATCTTCTGCGAATGTCTTGGTACATCTTGGTGCTACCCGGATGAATAGAAAGAGGCATATCATGAGCTTCTTTCATAACCTTCCGAGTCATATCCAGGTTGTCTTTTGAAGGAACTGCTACCTCTTGAGCATGCGTTGGTTTTCCCTTGAAGAGGAAAGGGTGATGCAGCAAAGTAGCGTAAGTATTTCCCTCAGTTTTTGAGAACCAAGGTATCAATCCAGTAGGAGACTACATGCAAATCGCCTAGTACCTGCACAAACAATCAAGAACCTTGCAACCAACGCGATAAAAGGGTTGTCAATCCCTTCACGGCCACTTGCAAAAGTGAGATCTGATAGAGATAATAAGATAAATATTTTTGGTATTTTTGTTGTATAGATTGAAAAGTAAAGATTGCAAAATAGAAGATTGGTGACAGAAATTGGCAAGTTGATAGGAAACTAATATGATGGAAAATAGACCCGGGGGCCATAGGTTTCATTAGTGGCTTCTCACAAGATAGCATATTTTACGGTGGGTGAACAAATTACTGCCGAGCAATTGATAGAAAAGTGCATAGTTATGAGAATATCTAGGAATGATCACGTATATAGGCATCACGTCCGTGACAAGTAGACCGAAACGATTTCGCATCTACTATTATTACTCCACACATCAACCGCTATCCAGCATGCATCTAAAGAATTAAGTTCATAAGAACAGAGTAACGCATTAAGCAAGATGATAGATAAACTCATGCAATATGATATAAACCCCATCTTTTTATCCTCGATGGCAATAATACAATATGTGCCTTGCTGCCCCTACTGTCACTGGGAAAGGACACCGCAAGATGGAACCCAATGCTAAGCACTTCTCCCATTGCAAGAAAGATCAATCTAGTAGGCCAAAACAAACATAATTCGAAGAAACTTGCAAAGATATTAAAACATGCATATAAGAATTCAGAGAAGAACCAAATATTGTTCATAGATAATCTTGATCATAAACCAACAATTCATCGGATCTCGACAAACACGCCGCAAAAAGTATTAGATCGAATAGATCTCCAAGAAGATCGAGGAGAACTTTGTATTGAGATCCAAAGAGAGAGAAGAAGCCATCTAGCTAATAACTATGGACTCGAAGGTCTGTGGTAAACTACTCACACATCATCGAAGAGGCTATGGTGTTGATTTAGAAGCCCACCGTGATTGATTCCCCCTCCGGCGGAGCGCCAAAAAAGGCCCTAAGATGGGATCTCACGGGTACAGAAGGTTGCGGCAGTGGAAATAGGGTTTCGTGGTGCTCTCGGATGTTTTGAAGGTATATGAGTATATATAGGCGAAAGAAGTACGTCGGTGGAGCTACGAGGGGCCCACGAGGGTGGGGGCGCGCCTACCCCCCTGGGCGCGCCCTCCTGCCTCGTGGCCGCCTCATGGCCTCCCGGAACTGTACTCCAAGTCTCCTGGATTGCGTTTGTTCAAAAAACTATCCTCGCGAAGGTTTCATTCCGTTTGATATTCCTTTTCTGTGAAACACTAAAATCGTCAAACAAAAAACAGCAATTTGCACTGGGCCTACGGTTAGTAGGTTAGTCCCAAAAATAATATAAAATGGCATATTAAAGCCCATTAAATAACCAAAACAGATAATATAATAGCATGGAACAATAAAAAATTATAGATACGTTGGAGACGTATCAAGCATCCCCAAGCTTAATTCCTGCTCGTCCTCGAGTAGGTAAATGATAAAAACAGAATTTTTGATGTGGAATGCTACCTAACATAATTTTCAATGTAATTTTCTTTATTGTGGCATGAATGTTCAGATCCGAAAGATTCAAGACAAAAGTTTAATATTGACATAAGAATAACAATACTTCAAGCATACTAACAAAGCATTTATGTCTTCTCAAAATAACATGGCCAAGGAAAGTTCATCCCTACAAAATCATATTGTTTGGCTATGCTCCATCTTCGTCACACAAAATACCCAAATCATGCACAACACCGATTTCGGCCAAGAAATAGTTTCATACTTTATTTTTTTCTCAAACTTTTTCAACTTTCACGCAATACATGAGCGTGAGCCATGGATATAGCACTATAGGTGGAATAGAGTGGTGATTGTGGAGAAGACAAAAAGGAGGAAGATGGTCTCACATCAACTAGGCATATCAATGGGCTATGGAGATGCCCATCAATATATTTCAATGTGAGTGAGTAGGGATTGCCATGCAACGGATGCACTAGAGCTATAAATGTATGAAAGCTCAACAAAAGAAACTAAGTAGGTGTGCATCCAAATTGCTTGCTCATGAAGACCTAGGGCATTTGAGGAAGCCCATCGTTGGAATATAGAAGCCAAGTTCTATAATGAAAATTCCCACTAGTATATGAAAGTGACAAAACAAGAGACTCTCTATTATGAAGATCATGGTGCTACTTTGAAGCACAAGTGTGGAAAAAATATAGTAGCATTGTGCCCCTTTTTTTGGGCCTTCCTTTTTTATTTGGCCTTTCTCTTTTTTTCGGGACAATGCTCTAATAGTGATGATCATCACAGTTCTCTTTATTTACAACTCAAAGATTACAACTGGATACTAGAACAAAATATGACTCTATATGAGTCTCTCCGGCGGTGTACCGGGATGTGCAATGAATCAAGAGTGACACGTATGAAAAATTATGCATGGTGGCCTTGCCACGAATACGATGTCAACTACATGATCATGCAAGGCAATATGTAAATGATGAAGTGTGTCATAATAAACGGAACGGTGGAAAGTTGCATGGCAATATATCTCGGAATGGCTATGTAAATGCCATAATAGGTAGGTATAGTGGCTATTTTGCGGAAGATATATGGTGGGTTTATGGTACTGGCAAAAGTTGCGCGGTATTAGAGAGGCTAGCAATGGTGGAAGGGTGAGAGTGTGTATAATCCATGGACTCAACATTAGTCATTAAGAACTCACATACTTATTGCAAAAATCTATAAGTTATCAAAACAAAGTACTACACGCATGCTCCTAGGGGAAGGGTTAGTAGGAGTTAACCATCGCGCGATCCCGACCTCCACACAAAGGATGACAATCGAAGAAATACCTCATGTTTCAAATTTGTCACACAATGGTTACCATACGTGCATGCTACGGGACTTGCAAACCTCAACACAGGTATTTCTAAAATTCACAACTACTCTACTAGCATGACTCTAGTATCACCATCCTCATATCTCAAAATGATCATCAAGTATCAAACTTCTCATACTATTCAATGCACTTTATATGGAAGTTTTTATTATACCCATCTTGGATGCCTATCATATTAGGACTAATTTTATAGCCAAAGCAAATTACCATGTTATTCTAAAGGAGTCTCAAAATAATATAAGTGAAGCATGAGAGATCAATAATTTCTATAAAATGAAACCACCACCGTGCTCTAAAAGATATAAGTGAAGTACTAAAGCAAAATTATCTAGCTCAAAAGATATAAGTGAAGCACATAGAGTATTCTAATAAATTCTGATTCATGTGTGTCTCTCCCAAAAAGTGTGTACATCAAGGAAGATTGTGGTAAACTAAAAATCAAAGACTCGAATCATACAAGAAGCTCCAAGCAAAACACATATCATGTGGTGAATAAAAATATAGTCTCAAGTAAAGTTACCGATAGACGAAGACGAAAGAGGGGATGCCTTCCCGGGGAATCCCCAAGCTTAGGCTTTTGGTTGTCCTTAAATTTTACCTTGGGGTGCCGTGGGCATCCCCAAGCTTAGGCTCTTGCCACTCTTTATTCCATAGTCCATCAAATCCTTACCCAAAAACTTGAAAACTTCACAATACAAAACTTAAGAGAAAATCTCGTGAGCTCCGTTAGTATAAGAAAACAAACCACCACTTTAATGTACTGTATTGAACTCATTATTTATTTATATTGGTTTTAAACCTACTATATTCCAAATTCTCTATGTTTCATACCCCCCGATACTACTCATAGATTCATCAAAATAAGCAAACAACACACGAAAAACAGAATCTGTCAAAAACAGAACAGTCTGTAGCAATCTGTAGCTTTCGAATACTTCTGTAATTCTAAAAATTCTGAAATAAATTGGTGTACGTGAGGAATTTGTCTATTAATTATCTGCAAAAAGAATCAACTTAAAAGCACTCTCCAGTAAAAAAATGGCAGCTAATCTCGTGAGCGCAAAAATTTCTGTTTTTTACAGCAAGATCACAAAGACTTCACCCAAGTCTCCCCAAAGGTTCTACTTGGCACAAACACTAATTAAAACACAAAACCATATCTAACCAGAGGCTAGATGAATTATTTATTAATAAACAGAAGTAAAAGCAAATAAAATAAATTTGGTGTGCCTCCCAACAAGCGCTATAGTTTAACGCCCCTAGCTAGGCATAAAAAAAAGAATAGATCTAAGTATTATAATGATAGGGCAAATCGCGAAAGAAACTCATCTCATACTCCCTACGTTCAGCAGCAAGTTTTGTTTGTGGTAGGCAAAAGTAATCAAAAGGGCTAAATTTAATGGGACAAAAGTCACCAAGATCAAGCTCGGGAGGTATTGGTTCCTCCTTTGGCCCCTCATATTGCACAACCAATTCATCATTATAAGCATTCTTTTGGCAGAACGTCATGAGCCTTTGGTCAAGAGAAAATCCTAACCTGTTGTTCTGAATAGCAAAATCATCATTAAGTTCGGAAATCCTATCAACTAGAACATCAGTAGGAACCTTTTTTCTAAGGTTTTCATTATAAGCAACATGATCTAAAGATCATAAACGCATTAAGTCTTCTTGATTAAGAAGGATTGCTTCTATGGGAGGACGGCCAGCATCCACCCTATAATGCGCAAAAATTTCATTGGCTTCTTTTATAATAAATCTGAACTCATGTGCTAAAAAGATGGTAGCTGCTCGCTTAACAGAAGAATACTCAATATTGGAAAATTCTAGAAAAATTCTCTGAATGCAAGGATGCATGTGGATAAATTGTCTTTCAAGTTCGACTACAAGCAAAGATATGGCATCTGCAAGACTACTGGTTCTATGAAGAATAGATCCACCCATAGTGGGAAAGCACCGACACAAGTAAAGAAATCTTGAATAACTCCTTTTTTTGATAATATTACCACTACCAATCTGGAATTTTTTAGTGTGTAAAGTAGTAGATTCCTCATGAGGATTATTAAAAGCATCAAAGTTTCCCCCATCGTTACTACTATCTTTTTCAACGATAACCTTCCCTGTTTCAGACATGATGGCAACAAACCGCACTAAGGATAAACACACAAGAGGCAAGCGAACGAAAAAGAGGCCAACGGAAAAGGCAAATAAAACGGCAATGGTGAAGTGGGGGAGAGGAAAACGAGAGGCGAATGGCAAATGATGTATTGTGAGGGATAAGAGTTTGTGATGGGTACTTGGTATGTCTTGACTTGTGCGTAGATCTCCCTGGCAACGACGCCATAAATCATTCTTGCTACCTCTTGAGCATGCGTTGGTTTTCTCTTGAAGAGGAAAGGGTGATGCAGCAAAGTAGCATAAGTATTTCCCTCAGTTTTTGAGAACCAAGGTATCAATCCAGTAGGAGACTACACGCAAATCGCCTAGTACCTGCACAAACAATCAAGAACCTTGCAACCAACGCGATAAAGGGGTTGTCAATCCCTTCATGACCACTTGCAAAAGTGAGATCTGATAGAGATAATAAGATAAATATTTTTGGTATTTTTGTTGTATAGATTTAAAAGTAAAGATTACAAAATAGAAGAATGGCGACATAAATTGGCAAGTTGATAGGAAACTAATATGATGGAAAATTGACTCAGGGGCCATAGGTTTCACTAGTGGCTTCTCTCAAGATAGCATATTTTACGGTGGGTGAACAAATTACTACCAAGCAATTGATAGAAAAGTGCTTAGCTATGAGAATATCTAGGCATGATCATGTATATAGGCATCACGTCCGTGACAAGTAGACTGAAACATTCTGCATCTACTACTATTACTCCACACATCGACCGCTAACCAACATGCATCTAGAGTATTAAGTTCATAAGAACAGAGTAACACATTAAGCAAGATGACATGATGTAGAGGGATAAACTCATGCAATATGATATAAACTCCATCTTTTTAGCCTCGATGGAAACAATACAATACGTGCCTTGCTGCCCCTGCTGTCACTGGGAAAGGACACCGCAAGATTGAACCCAAAGCTAAGCACTTCTCCCATTGCAAGAAATATCAATCTAGTAGGCCAAACCAAACTGATAATTCGAAGAGACTTGCAAAGATATTAAATCATGCATATAAGAATTAAGAGAAGAACCAAATATTGTTCATAAATAATCTTGATCATAAACCCAAAATTCATCGAATCTCGACAAACACACCGCAAAAAGTATTACATCGAATAGATCTCAAGAAGATCGAGGAGAACTTTGTATTGAGATCCAAAGAGAGAGAAGAAGCCATCTAGCTAATAACTATGGACCCGAAGGTCTGTGGTAAACTACTCACACATCATCGGAGAGGCTATTGTGTTGATGTAGAAGCCCTCCGTGATCAATTCCCCCTCCGGTGGAGCGCCAGAAATGTCCCCAAGATGGGATCTCACGGGTACAAAAGGTTGCGAACATGGAAATAGGGTTTCGTGGTGATCTCGGATGTTTTCAAGGTATATGAGTATATATAGGCGGAAGAAGTACATCGGTGGAGCTACAAGGGGCCCACGAGGGTGGGGGCGTGCCTACCCCCTGGGCGCACCCTCCTGCCTCGTGGCCACCTCGTAGCCTCCCAGACTTTTACTCCAAGTCTCCTGGATTGCGTTTGTTCCAAAAACAATCCTCGCGAAGGTTTCATTCCGTTTGGATTCCGTTTGATATTCCTTTTTCTGCGAAACACTAAAATAGGCAAAAAACAACAATTTGCACTGGGCCTTTAGTTCGTAGGTTAGTCCCAAAAATAATATAAAAGTTCATATTAAAGCCCATTAAACATCCAAAAAAGATAATATAATAGCATGGAACAATCAAAAATTATGGATACGTTGGAGACGTATCAGGAACCACTAGGCGACCTTTAAAGAACAAGGTGCCATCATCTTCAAAAATGAAGAATGAGGGCCTTCCTTCTGCGAGGTAGCGCTTAATCTTCTCGACTTGAGAGTCATATTTCTGCAGCCTCTTGATGTTGTCCACGAGATCTTCTCGACTACTAGGGTATTGAGGGAACCCTGGGGAACAACACGTAGGTTCATCATGCGAAACTCTGGAGGAGGGGGTGCAAGTGCACAAGGAGGAACAATATGGAGGTTCAGTGATGACTCACAAGTGTTGGGGATCTATCGTAGTCCTTTCGATAAGTAAGAGTGTCGAACCCAACGAGGAGTAGAAGGAAATGATAGGCGGTTTTCAGTAAGGTATTTTCTGCAAGCACTGAAATTATAGGTGACAGATAGTGTCGGGGTTTTGGGACGACATATGCCAACGGATGGCTTATCATGCATGGGGTCAAAAGAACGTCGCCGGGCTCGGGAAGCGGGATAAAGCGATACTTAGGACGCCTACGAATCTTACCCAGGTTCGGGGCTCTCCGAGGAGATAACACCCCTAGTCCTGCTCTGCGGGGGCTCCGCGTCATGACTGATAGCACTAGAGTAGCTACAAGATTGCTCCTTGAGCTGTGAGGTCCAAAGGAAGGGGATGAACAAGGCTAGCTCACCTCCTCTCTCTATCTAGGGTTTTATCTTGTGATCTTCTAATAACTAACCTCCCTCTCATGGAGGACCCTGGGGGGTTTATATAGGCCTACCCCCCAGGGGTACAATGGTGAATTCAACAGCGTGGCCCCCAGCCGTCAGTGTCTTCTGGCACCAGCCTCGCCGCCTGTCTGCTAGGGCCCGCCGCCTGCGGGCCCCTCGTGATTGTCTTTCACTGTGGGGATGCTTTTGCTGACGACAGCCTTGTCAGGAAGGAGATGGCTACAGAGCCATCGCCCCTCGCCGCCTTGCCCCGTCCCGTTGTCTTGATGAGGCTCGGGCTTCTAGGGTGGGGTTCGCCGTGTGCTACCAGACGGCCGTCTCCCCTGGCCGCCTGCCAGGGGCTGCTTGTTCGTGAGCTTACCCGCTGACCGATGGGGACAGCCGCCTGCTGGCCCCGCCGTTTGCGGATAGCGGGATCGTGGCCTCCTCTGACCGTTGCTTGGTCACGAGCTTCGTGGCTACAGTGACCCGCCGCTTAGTGGATATTTATAAGGTACACGACCACTGTAGCCACACCCTTACAGATCCTCTAAGGACACGTTCTCCTATAGCCACGCCTCCGCCGCGCAGGGGTCCTCCCAGCGTGTTCCCTGAGGAAGGAGTGCGGGGCCGTCTGCTGACTGATGGTGTTAATGTCGCCGCCTGCTGGGTCCCTGCCGCCTGCTGGTAGCCGGCTCCTAGGGCAGGCTACCCTAGGAGGCGGCTCTAGAAGCAGACGGTCGCAGCTGACCAAGCAGTTGTCATTTGTCTTAAAATACCAAGGGTAGTCACCGAGGGTACCCATGGTCAATATCTCCGACAGTAGTCCCCGAAGCTGGTGGAACTCCGAGGCGGGTGTTTGGAGATGCTGAGGGGTTCCAGCAGCTTCCCCCCTTAGGCAGGCCCATCATCTTTCGCCTGTCTGCTAAAGGAGTCCGTCTGCCGACAGCCGGCTCAGCGCCGCTGGAGCCGGCTCCTGGCAGCCGCACCGTCGTCTCAGAATCTTCGGCGGGAAGGTGCCGCCTGGTTGCGGACAGTCGAACAGGCCCGTGGACCGTTGGCAGCGCCCACACGTCACCGTCCTGTCGCATCGGCCTGCCAGCCCACGCGCGTGACAGGACGTAACAGTGGGCCGGGGCCCGCCACTAAGGGCCTCGGGCCCCGTGCGGATCCATAGTGGCAGGGGTAATCGATTACCCTCCCACGCGCATTTAATGCGCGTGGATTAGGCGCGAGAAAATCGGGGGTCGTGCGGGACGTGGAGCGGTTAAGCCCACGCCCGCCCCCTCGCCTTCGTCGCCCGAGTCTATATATAGGCCGGGGGAGAGGGCTGGCACCGCTCTCAGGCTCACTCTCCCCCATCCTTCATCTTCTTCCCCGCTCTTCATCGTCGCCGTCACAGCGAACCACCGCCCAAGCCATGTCTGGTCCAGCGCCTCCCCGACGCCACGGCCAATGGGACGACAGCGATGTCTTGCAAGAGCACGTGGACGTCCTCCGACAGTCGCGGAAGCTGTCGCCGGCCGACAGGGTCGCCCTGCGCCTGGCGCCGGTGACAGAGATCAGGCCGGCCCCGCAACAAGGCGAGCGGGTCATCTTCCGCTCGCACTTTACGTGCGGGTTTGGCCTGCCGGCGAGCGGCTTCTTCCGCTCCTTCCTCGACTTCTTCCACATCCAACCTCACCACCTTATGCCAAACACAGTGACGACCATTTCTTCCTTCGTCGTTCTTTGCGAGGCTTATCTCGGCATCCTTCCTACCATCAAGCTCTAGACGGAGCTCTTCTATGTGAAACTCGGCACCGCCGTCAGAGCGTGGCCGCTTAGTATAGGGGATGCATCGCTGTGAAGCGCACCGGGGCAAAGAATTTCTTCCCGTTGCCGAAACTCGTTGGATCGGTGAAGCAATGGCAGAAGACGTACTTCTACGTCTCCAACGTCGACCCCGAGCAAGATTTCGTCTGCCTGCCGGAGTGGGTGCCGGGGCCGCCT
Organism: Secale cereale; assembly: GCA_902687465.1. Lineage (NCBI taxonomy): Eukaryota > Viridiplantae > Streptophyta > Magnoliopsida > Poales > Poaceae > Secale > Secale cereale. The sequence continues at coordinate 529,616,464 of LR738712.1, read as the reverse complement.
GCTGAGCCTCGGGACTCCTGGAGGACCCGGCCCGTCGCCCTAACAGAAGGCGCCTCCGTCGCCCTGCGCCGTCTCCGGGAGCTGAGAGACGAGGAGGGCCTGGACTTCGCAGATCTGCTACTGACGTTTGCCGAGCGCCGGGTGCTGCCGTTGCAGCGCCGGCCCCACCTCATTTGTGACATGAGCGGGCGTCGGGACCCCAGCTGGACCTGCACCAAGCCCCTGCCCTACGGGGAGGTGGCCCGGCTGGTGAACCACATCTCCAGCTGCCAAGTCTCCGATTCCGGCTGGGCCTTCGGCAAAGCTCCGTACAGCCGCAGCAACCAGCCGCCTGCAGTAAGTTTCTTGTCCTTCTTTTTTCTTTCTTCTTTATCCAGCTGATGTAGCCGTCTGGTGCTAATACTTGGTTCAAATCTTCCCAGGCCAGCCGGCGCCGTGCTCCAACCAACTGGGCCGCCCCCTAGAGCTGGATCGCTCCCAGAGCTATACGAGCGACCCCGATCTTGGGGCCGCCGCCGCTATGGAGGAGGAAGAGGTGACGGGCGGCGGGGACCAGCCGTCGGGCGCTCTGCCAGAAGGCGGCCTCGAGAGATGGCCGGATGATGATGATGAGGGGATGGAGGAGGCACCCATCCGCGCCAGCCAGCAGACGGGGCCGTCTGGCACAACAGGTGGTGGGAAACGGCGGTCCTCGTCAGGGCCGACTGGTGCCCCACCCAAAGAAGCTTCGGCTGTCAACCGCCGCCACGAGACGTCAGTAGGCGGCCGCTAGGGCGAGCATGCCGAAGAAGCCCAAGGCCAGGCCGGTTGTGTCCGGGTAAGTATCCTTCACTCCTTCTTTGCGTCTTATTCTTTTTTCACAGCTGATCGCTTCTTGCTCGATTCTTTGTTTCTTCGGGACGTCCGTGCAGCGCGCCGCTTTCCCTCTCGTGGGTGCCAGCGGGCTCTGTAGTGGGAGGCCCAATGCCCCTCCTGTGCCCCCTCGCATGGATCCTGCCGCCGCGCTCCGGGAGGCGATAGAGAGGAATGCCCGTGAGGCGCGCGTGGAGCGCAAGGCCGTGGAGCGTGAGCGAGCGGCGGCCGATGCCGCCGCCCAGGCGGAGGCCTAAGCCGCCAAGAAGGCCGAGGCAGACGCCGCCCGCGTCCGGGAGCGGGGAAAGGGCCCCCAGCAGCCAGCGGGCCACGTAGTCCGCCCGGCGTCAGGGTCTCAGGAGCCATCCGCCCAGGCGCCGGCTGCTGACGAGCAGCCGGCTCCAGGCGATGGGGGAGACGAATGCGTCATCTAGGAGACGCCGCCAACACCCCCCGCGCCGCCTGCTGGGGAGCAGGGCAGCCGGCCAGTGGGGATGGAGGTGCCGCCGGTTGGGGGCGTGCTGGTGGTTGGCCCGCAACCGGCCCCCCGTGGCCCAGCCCACCGGCGCCTTGCGAGGGCGGCTTCTATGCCCCAGCAGGTGGGGGTCGGCTGGGCTAGCTCGTCCGCGCCGGAGAACGAGGCGACCAGCACGGCGCCATCGAACTGGAGATCCGGAGGAGGCGGCGCGTGGATCGTCGCGTCGCGGGACGTCTTGGACCGCATGAACTCCTTGGGCAACATCGTGCAGACGGCGATGCAGGAGTTCATCGCCACGCGGTCCTCCATTCGGGTAAGTGTGTTTCGTTTTCCTCTGTTTTTATTCCTTCAATTTTTTCTGTGGGGGCGCGTCAGCGCACCCACTCAGTGTAGTCCTCGAGTTCCGAGTCGACTGCTGAGCAGGCGGCTTGGAACTCCAAAGTGTACATCTTGATCTGACCTTGCTTCTTGTTGCAGGAGTACCACGACCGCCGTGTGGCCTCCTACAACGCTCATCGCCAGGAGTTGGCGCAGCTGCAGGCTGCCTTGGCAGACAGCCGAGGTGAGTGCCTCCTCTTCTCCTTGCGGGGGCGCGTCAGCGCACCCGCTGGGTGTAGTCCCCGAGTTCCGAGCCGGCTGCTGAGCAGACGGCTTGGAACTCCAAGGTTATGTTTTTTGCCGTTGACCTTCGTTCTTTTTCATTCTCCCTTGCTAGCGGTCGCAGCCGGCCTCCGCAACCAGCTGGGCGAGGCCCAGACGGAGCTGGCTGCTAAGGAGCGGAAGCATGGTCTCGCTGCCCAAGACCGTGACCGCCTGGCCAAGGAGCTGGCGGACCAGGCGGCGGCTCACAAGACCGAGCTCGGCAAGATGTCTGATGCTGAGTCCCTTCTACGGTCCGAATTCGAGACTGAGCGCTCAAATTGGGCCAAGAAGGAGGCGGCTCTCCAAGACGTCTATGTAGCCATTGTAGACATGGTCGACGGTGAGACGTCTACCCTCTCATTTTGTTTTTGCCGTTTGCAGTAGCCATCTTGCTTTTCTTCTGATCCTTGTTCTAGTCTTGGCAGAGTTCTTCCCGGGCTACTCTGTGGAGGCCATCGAGGCCGAGCGTGCTGCGAGGCGCCAGGTGGGCCGGGCAATCGCACCCAACGCGCCCAGGACCCCGGCCGAGGAGCTTCTTGCCATTCGGGTGCGTCTTCTACCAATCCGCCGTCTACTCCGCCGGCTGCAGCGTGCCAGCGCCCAAGTCCTGGCCGCCCTCTGGCCAGGTGTGCCAATGCTTCGCACCCCCAGCCGGACGGCCGCCTGGCTGGAGGCGGCCGGCCAGCGCTTCGAGGCCTGGAAGGGCTCCGCAGCATGGGCTGGCGCGCGGACCGCCCTGGAGTTTGCCAAGAGCTGGTATCCTGGCCTGAGCCTTGAGAAGCTGGAGACCTTCCGCGCGGAGGCCCAGCCGGAGCTGGCTGCTGAGCAGAAGGAGCTCGTCCAACGTGCTGCCGCCCTTGCTGAATACGCCGACACCTCCCTCTTCATCCCGGAGTTGGATGACAGGGGCCATGTGGTGCCGCCTGGTAACTTCGGGCTGGACTTGGCGGCGTCGGAAGAGGCAGACGAGGAGATCGCCTCCAGCGAAGGTGATGAAGAAGAGGAAGGCAGCGACGAGGAAACCAGCTCCGAGGAGGCGGACCCAGCGGCTAGTCGCCAGCCTGACCAGTCCTCAACAAGCGGACCGGGAGTAACGGCCCCGCCTGCTGCAGGAGACGGCCAGACCGAGACCCGCCAGGCGGCCTCCCCGGATGCCGGCTCCGTCGTGCCACCTGCCAAGCCTGCTTCTCCTTAGGATTTTCGTTTGTATGTTCTGCCTTTCTGTAAGACTCGTAGGGTTAATCCGAACAATTCCACCCGCTGGGTGTATTTAGTAAGTTATTGCTGCAAGGCGGCTCTTAAGGCATTTTGGATGTAAATATTCTTTTTAATGTTGCATCGTTTTTATGCAATTGTGCCGAGTCCTAGGATTAGCCTTGCCCTAGTTTGCTTGTGGCGATTTTCTCCTTGCCAACCCCTTGAACTGCCGTCCTGCCAGCCAGACAGCCACTCTGTGGTTCTGTGGCTGGGTCAGGGACTTGGCTATTTTCGGGGTGGGCAAGTATCTCGCCTTCTGGAAGACGGTCTGGCCAGGCCTAGAACCGGCTGGCCGGCTACTTGGCAGTCGGCTGTTAGTTTTAAGGGCAGGCTGGCCCTATGTCTTTTTTCCTTAGCCATTTTTCATGTGGGCACCACTTCTTGCCTTTGGCTCCTGCCAGCCGGAGAGCCGCGTTCTGCGAGTCTGTGACTTGATGCAGGAGAGGGCTTGGGTGCCATCACATTACTTGTCTGACTTTTTAAGGAGAATTCCCTAGACATAGGGCTAGGCGGCCAGTCCCCGGGCCGTCTGGTAGGCTCCGGTGCCGGACAAAGGAGTGAACAACAATCATTCACAGGCATAATTCTTATCATATAGATAAAGGGTTGGGCAGTCCCCGAGAACTCCTCGGGGTTCCCACTGATTCTCAAAATAACTTTAGATAGCACGACACATACTGTCTTTCAGCTATAAAAGCTATGAAGAAGGTTTGCGTTCCATGGGCGCTCCGACTCCTTGCCTGAGTTGTCTCTCTTGCGCGCTCTTGGCTTCTGGGCGTCGGTGAGGTAGTAGGCATCGTTGCCCAATACCTTGCTGACGATGAACGGTCCTTCCCAAGGAGCCGAGAGCTTGTGCTGGCCGGCTGTTCGCTGGATCAGCCGGAGCACAAGGTCTCCCTGGCGGAAGGAGCGTGGCTTCACTCGCCGGCTATGATAGCGGCGGAGACCCTGCTGGTAGATGGCGGGTCGGCTGAGTGCTACCAGCCGGGCCTCCTCCAGCAAATCCACGCCGTCTTCACGTGCTTCTTTGGCTTCAGCTTTCGTATACATGGTGACGCAAGGCGAGTCAAACTCAACGTCCGTTGGGATGATGGCCTCGGCCCCATAGACGAGGAAGAAAGGGGTGAAGCCGGTGGATTTGTTCGGAGTGGTTCTGAGGCTCCACAGGACAGACGGCAGTTCTTTGATCCAGCAGCCGACCGACCACTCCAAAGGTTCGACCAGCCGGGGCTTGATGCCTGATAGGATGAGGCCATTGGCGCGCTCGACTTGGCCGTTAGACTGTGGGTGGGCAACGGATGCTAGGTCCAACCGGATGCCCTGAGTTGCACAGAAACGGGCAAGTGCGCCTTTGGAAAAATATGTGCTGTTGTCGGTGATGATGCTGTGCGGTATACCAAACCGGACTATGATATCTGCAATGAATGTTACAGAAGTTGGGCCATTGAGTTTCTTGATTGGCTTGGCTTCGATCCACTTGGTGAATTTATCTATTGCCACGAGCAAGTGTGTCAGGCCTCGTCTGGCAGTCTTGAAAGGTCCTACCATATCCAGACCACATACGGCAAATGGCCAAGTGATCGGAATAGTCTTGAGTGTAGAAGCCGGCAAGTGTTGCTTGGAGCTGAAGCATTGGCAGCCGTTGCACTTTCTCACCAAATCTTTGGCATCGTCCAAAGCAGTCGGCCAGAAGAAACCGTGGTGGAAAGCTTTGGCTACGAGAGATCTTGAGGCCGCGTAGTGGCTGCAATCTCCTTGGTGAATGTCCTTCAGGATGGCCAGCCCTTTTGTTGCCTCTACACAGCGTTGGAAGATGCCCGTCGCACTCCTTCTGACGAGCTCTTTGTTGACAATGGTGTAAGCTGAGGCTCGGCGTTGGACTTGTCGTGCCGAAATTTCTTCTGCTGGCAGCTCCCCCTTGAGCAGGAATGTGAGGATTGGTTGTGCCCAAGACGGCGCTGAGACTCCAGTTGTTTCGGCCAGAGAGATCAGGGTGGTGAGGTGGAGGGCTAGGCTGAGCCACCTGCTGTGTATCCGAAGTCCCCGAGCCGTCTGCTGGAGCCGGCGTCTCCTGGCCGTCTGCTGGAGCAGTCCCCGGGCCAGGAGCTGGCATGGCTGTGGGTGGTCCGTCTGTTGGAGTTGGAGTGTCGTGGCCGCCTGCTGGGGCAGTCTCTGGGCCAGCAGCCAAAACCGCGAGGCCGCCTGCCCCGGGGTCGGCTGGTATGAAGATTGACTCTGACTCTTGTGAAGGCTTGATAGACGGTTTGCGCAGGCATTGGAGAGATACGCCGACTGCTATTGCTTGGGGGGCCATGCAATGATGTCCCGATTCTCACGGAGGAAATCGACGAGCTCGCTTTCCTATTTGCTGTCTAGGCTTGACCCTATGACAACAAATCGCTCCGGGTGAGACGGGTCCAAGGCAATCTTCTTTGTGTCCTTGGAGGGCTGGAACGAGCCTTGCGGCTCCGCCTCCTTGGGATCGGCTGGTATGGCTGGCTGCTCGCCAGCCATTGCCACCAGCCGCTCCAGACGACGCTTTTCCTCAGCCACAACAAGGGTTTCTGCCAGGCGACTGCTGGCCGTTGCGCATGCAATGGACTTCTCGTAGTCCCCGGTTATGGTGATTATTCCCTTGGGACCAGGCATCTTCATCTTGAAGTAGGCATAATGGGGGACTGCCATGAACTTTGCAAGAGCGGGCCGGCCCAAGATCACGTGATAGGGACTTTCCAGATTTACCACTTCAAACCAGACCGGCTCCCTCCGGAAGTGCGTCTTGTCACCAAACAGGACATCAACCCTGGCCTTGCTGATCGGTGAACAAGAGAGGCCTGGCACAATGCCATGGAACACGGTCCTGGTAGGCTGAAGCTGCTTCTCTTTGATGCCCAACTTCTCCATGGTGTCCCGGTACATGATGTTGATGCTGCTGCCGCCGTCTACCAGGGCTCGGGAGAAACGGCAGGCCCACCTGTCAGTGGAGAGAGTGGCGTCCAGGAGCAAGGCATAGGCCCCTGGAGAGGGCATGACAGCCGGGTGATCCTCTCGGCTCCAGCTGACAGGCCTTTCAGACCAGTGCATGAATTCTAGGCTTTTGACGGCAACAGTGTTGACTTCTCTGCGCTGCTGGCGCCGGTTGTGCCTATCATCCGTCTGGTGGTGAAGACAACATAGGCTCCATTTTCTTCTGGGAATTCGTCCTGGTTCTGGCCAGTAGGACGAGCAGCCGGCGGATTAGGAGGCGGAGCCGGCTGTCCAGCAGGCGGCGGAGGCAGAGCTTCTCCCCTCGCAATTCTTGTGAGCCATTGACACTTTCGTGTGGTGTGGTTGGAGGGCTTCGCGCCGCTGTGGAACTTGCAGGGGGCATCCAAGGCTTGATCAAAGGAGAAGGCCGGCTGTCACACCGGTTTGCCGCCCTTCTGGTGCTTGGGCCCTGCTTGGGCTTCTGGCTGCTGTCCGTCGATCGCTGCCACCAGCCGGCTGTTGGCAGCCGGCGCATGGGCCTTGCGCTTCTGGTCACTGGTTTGCTAGCGCTGGCTGGATTCTCCTGCCGGCGTCTTGGAAGTTGGAGGGGTCATCTTGCCAGAAGCATCCACTTGCAGTTCGGTCTTCATGGAGGAGTCAGCGGTGGCGTACTTGTCTGCTATGCTCAGCAGCTCATCCAGCGTGGCCGGCTCGTCGCACAGGAGCCGGTGCTTGAGCAAGGTGCCTTCTCTGCACCCGGCCGTGAAATACTCGATGGCTTGTACCTCGTGCACTCCCTCACAGCAATTTTGTAGCTCTGCCCAACGCATCAGATAGTCACGGGTCGACTCGTCCAGGCCTTGGACACACAGGGAGAGCTGAGCGGCTTGGGAGGGCGCTTGTAGGTGCTGGTGAAGTTGCGTGTGAAGGCGTCGGTGAAGTCTAGCCAGCCACTCATGCTGTTGGGCTTGAGGCTGTTCGGCCACATCCGAGCCGTGCCCTGGAGCATGAGGGGCACGTACTTCACCGCGACACGCCTGTTGCCAGTGGCTATGCTGACAGCCGTGGAGTAGTCCACCAGCCAGTCCTCTGGTTTCAGTGATCCGTTGTACTTGGGGGTGTCTCTAGGGAGCGAGAAGCCCTTGGGAAAAAGTCTCGTTGCGGATGCGAGGGCCGAAGCAGGCCGGGCCGAGGTCATCTTCTTCTTCAACCGCCTGGGAGCGAGCCAGACGGTCCAGGCGGTGGCGGGCGTCGTTCTTCCCGACCCCCTCGCGGCAGCCCAGGCGGCCTGCCAGAGAGGGGTGGTCAACAGGCGGAGGAGACACGTGCCTCTCCCGCCTGGGAGGAGGCGGATGCTCCCCTCGCCGTTCTACGGCCCTTGGGCGACCGTCTTCGTCGCGCTCGAGGGTGAAGCGCGTCTGCCGGCTGCGGCTGGCAGCGGGCTCTGAGTCTCGCCGGTTGGTGGCGCCGACTGTTGGAGAGCGGGATGTGGCTCCGTGCTCCCGCTGAAAGGGGCGGTTGTCGGCGTGCGCGGCCGCCTCTGATGCTCGGCGACGGGCCTCCTGCTGTGTAGCAGCAGCGTCGAGGAGCTGGCGGGCACGCTGGGTCATGCAACGGAGTTCGTCTCCCTCTAAGTGGCCCATCTCGTCGATTGCCGCCTGGGCAGCCCTTAGGTTCTCCGACGGAGTGAGGTACACAGGCCGCGGGGCCCCCAACATGTCTGCCAGCAGCCCGCCGTGATCGCGGACAGCGCCCGCTCGGCTAGGCTCGCCAGCAGCCGGCGTGCCACAAATGGCGCGGTCCATTTCGCGGCGGTAAGCTTCGGTGAGGCGTCAGGAGGCAGCCAGTTTGTTGGCGCTATCGAGGAGCGAAACGCGAAGCACCTCCAACTCCGCACCGTCTACCCCCGCCGCGACAGGGGCGGCGAGGTGCTGCTGAGCGGCCTCGAGCGGGTCTGGACCCGTTCTGCACGATGGTTCGCCGTGGTCGGTGACGAGCACCTCCATGACGATGCCGATGGTGCCGCAGATCGGAAGAACGGGAAGAGGGTCGTTGACGATCTCCATGTGCTCGGGGAAGGAGTCGTCCGGCCCCGCGTCGGGGTCTACGATCATGTCTACTGGTGGGTCAGAAGAGCCCACTGACTCCACGTCAGAGGCGCGCCCGTCGACGAGGTGGAGCTTGTCGAGGAGGTCGACGAGGAAGCTCTCCGGCGCCACTGGCTCGGCCGCCGGAGAGGGTTCGTCGTGGATGCCGGCGGCGCCGAGCAGATTGGTGAGCCCGCTCACGGCGCATGCAGCCTCAGCGCTGCGAAGCATCCCGGTCTCCACGCCAGCGGGCGTGCCGGGCTGGCTACTCTCGCCAGGAAGGAACAAGGTTCCCGTCCAGAACATGTCTCCGGACGGCGGTGCACCTAGCCCCACGGTGGGCGCCAAATGTCGAGGTTTTGGGACGACATATGCCAACAAATGGCTTATCATGCATGGGGTCAAAAGAACGTCGCCGGGCTCGGGAAGCGAGATAAAGCGATACTTAGGACGCCTACGAATCTTACCCAGGTGCGGGGCTCTCCGAGGAGATAACACCCCTAGTCCTGCTCTGCGGGGGCTCCGCGTCATGACTGATAGCACTAGAGTAGCTACAAGATCGCTCCTTGAGCTGTGAGGTCCAAAGGAAGGGGATGAACAAGGCTAGCTCACCTCCTCTCTCTATCTAGGGTTTTATCTTGTGATCTTCTAATAACCAACCCCCCCTCATGGAGGACCCTGGGGGGTTTATATAGGCCTACCCCCCACGGGTACAATGGTGAATTCGACGGCGTGGCCCCCAGCCGTCAGTGTCTTCTGGCGCCGGCCTCGCCGCCTGTCTGTTGGGGCCCGCCGCCTGCGGGCCCCTCGTGATTGTCTTTCACTATGGGGATGCTTTTGCTGACGACAGCCTTGTCAGGAAGGAGATGGCTACAGTGCCATCGCCCCTCGCCGTACGCTGCCGCCTCGCCCCGTCCCGTCGTCTTGATGAGGCTCGGGCTTCTAGGGTGGGGTTCGCCGTCTGCTACCAGACGGCCGTCTCCCCTGGCCGCCTGCCAGGGGCTGCTTGTTCGTGAGCTTACCCGCTGACCGATGGGGCTAGCCGCCTGCTGGCCCCGCCGTTTGCGGGTAGTGGGATCGTGGCCTCCTCTGACCGTTGCTTGGTCACGTGCTTCGTGGATACAGTGACCCGCCGCTTAGTGGATATTTATAAGGTACACGGCCACTATAGCCACACCCTTACAGATCCTCTAAGGACACCTTCTCCTGTAGCCACGCCTCCGCCACGCAGGGGACCCCCAGCGTGTTCCCTGAGGAAGGAGTGCGGGGCCGTCTGCTGGCTGGTGGTGTTGATGTCGCCGCCTGCTGGGTCCGTGCCGCCTGTTGGCAGCCGGCTCCTAGGGAAGGCTACCCTAGGAGGCGGCTCTAGGAGCAGACGGCCGCAGCTGACCAAGCGGCTGTCATTTGTCTTAAAATACCAAGGGTAGTCGCCGAGGGTACCCATGGTCAATATCTCTGACAGATAGTTTTGTGATAAGGTAATTGGTAGCAAGTGATAAACGATAAAAGTAAATAAGGTGCAGCATGGTGGCCCAATCCTTTTTGTAGCAAAGGACAAGCCTGGACAAACTCTTATATAAAGGAAAGTGCTCCCGAGGACACATGGGAATTATCGTCAAGCTAGTTTTCATCACGATCATCTGATTCACGTTCGGTACTTTGATAATATGGTATGTGGGTGGACCGGTGCTTGGGTGCTGCCCTTACTTGGACAAGCCTCCTACTTATGATTAACCTCTAATGCAAGCATCCGCGACTACAAAAGAAGTATTAAGGTAAACCTAACCATAGCTTGAAACATATTGATCCAAATCAGCCCCTTAGGAAGCAACACATAAACTAGGGTTTAAGCTTCTGTCACTCTAGCAACCCATCATCTACTTATTACTTCCCAATGCCTTCCTCTAGGCCCAAATAATGGTGAAGTACCATGTAGTCGACGTTCACATGACACCACTAGAGGAGAGACAACATACATCTCATCAAAATATCGAACGAAGACCAAATTCACATGACTACTAATAGCAAGACTTCTCCCATGTCCTCAGGAACGAAAGTACCTACTCACAATACATAATATTGTTCATGATCAGAGGGGCATTAATATGCATAATGGATCTGAACATATGATCTTCCACCAAATAAACCAACTAGCATCAACTACAAGGAGTAATCAACACTACTAGCAACCTACAGGTACCAATCTAAGGTTTGGGTACAAAGATTGGATACAAGAGATGAACTAGGGTTTGAGAGGAGATGGTGCTGGTGAAGATGTTGATGAAGATAGCCCTCCCCAAGATGGGAGAGTTTCTGGTGATGACGGCGGTGACGATTTCCCCCTCCCGGAGGGAAGTATCCCCGGCAGAACAGCTCTGCCGGAGCCCTAGATTGGTTTCTGCCTTTGTTCCGCCTCGAGACGGCGGCGTCTGGTCCCGAAAGCCTCCTTATGATTTTTTCTAGGTCAAAACACCTCATATAGGAGAAGATGGGCATCGGGGGCCTGCCGGCTGGTCCATGAGGCAGGGGGCGCGCCCTGGGAAGGGGGGCGCGCCCCCACCCTCGTGGACAGCCGGTGGCCCCCCTCGTGGGTTTCTTTCGCCAGATATTTTTTATATTTTCCGAAACGATGTTCTATTGAGTTTCAGGTAGACCTGGCCTTGGGCAGCCCGGCCCGATGCTACACCCGGGCTGGGCTAGGTCCTAGATGTTGAGCCCGATAGGTAGGTCGGGCCGGGCCTGGGCCCACTGGATTTGTTGTTTACTGAAGAGGCCCGGCCCGAGGCCCGAGACCCGGTGTGTTTTTAGCAGTGACGGGCCGGGCTCGGGCCTGAAAAGTAGGCCCGACGGCCGGGATCGGGCCGGGCTCGGGCCTGAGTTCTCTGGCTCGGGCTTGGTCAGGCCCGGCCCGGCCCGGAGGATGGCCAGGTCTAGTTTCAGGGCTTTTGGAGTTGTGCATAATAGGTTTCCAGAGTTTGCTCCTTTTCCAGCCTAGAATTCCAGCTGCCGGCATTCTCCCTCTTCATGTAAACCTTGTAAAACTAAGAGAGAAAAGGCATAAGGATTGTGACAAAACATATAAGAACAGCCCATAATGCAATAAATATCAACATATAATCATGATGCAAAATGGACGTATCAACTCCCCCAAGCTTAGACATTGCTTGTCCTCAAGCGAAAGCCAATATCAAAAAATATGTCCACATGTTTAGAGATAGAGGTGTCGATAAAAAAAATACGGACATGAGGGCATCATGATCATTCTCATAACAACAACTTATATAAATATAGTCATATGATCCTTATTATAAAGTAACAATTCATCCACAATATCAAGTATGCATCATAAACTTATTGGAAACTAACAAACTTTGATCTCGGTCTTTGAAGCGATTGCAATTTATCGTAATATCAGAAAGAGTCGATATAAGAGCTTTTCAGCAAGCCTACATACTCAACCATCATATAGTCTTTCACAATTGCTCACACTCACGCAATACTTATGTTTATGGAGTTTTAATCAGACACGGAGAAAGATAGGGGCTTATGGTGTTGCCTCCCAACCTTTTACCTCAAGGGTAATGTCAACAGTAATAGATCATGAAGACTTACATCCATGTGGGTATATATGTAAGGATCTTTCCAACACAATGTGCTTGCTAAAGGATAAAATGTAAAAAGGAAAGGTGGATTTCACCTTGACACTTATAAGACAAGAATAATAGATAGGCCCTTCGCAGAGGGAAGCAGAGGTTGTCATGTGTTTTTATGGTTGGATGCACAAAGTATTAGCATAGAAGAACTTCGCTTTATATTGCCACTTGTGATAAGGACCTTTATTATGCAGTCCGTCGCTTTTATTACTTCCATATCACAAGATCGTATAAAGCTAATTTCTCCCACACTAATAAATCATACATATTTTAGCGAGTTTGCAACATGACAACTTACTTGGAAGGATCTTTCTCAATCCATAGGTAGGTATGGTGGACTCTCATGGCAAAACTGGGTTTAAGGATATATGGAAGCACAAGTAGTATCTCTACTTAGTGCGAGGTGTTTTGGCTCGCATGAGGGGGAAAGGCAAGCTCAACATGTTGGATGATCCATGACAATATACTTTATTTTGGATATAAGAAGACATAACCCATTATGTTGTCTTCCTTGTCCAACGTCAACTCTTTAGCATGTCATATTTTAATGAGTGCTCACAATCATAAAAGATGTCCAAGACAGTATATTTGTATGTGAAGCCTCTCTTCTTTCATTACTTCCTATTAATTGCAACGATTACCGAAACTATGTTTGTCACCTCCCAACAACTTTTATTTATCATACTCTTGTATGTGAAGTCATTACTTCCCATAAGATCGATATGATCTCTTTGATACTCTTTATGTTTTCTTTTTATTTATCATGACCCAAGTGAGGAAATCAAGCCGTTGACTCAACACTAATCTTTATTATATAACTCACAGACTCGATTACAAAGGGGTAAAGCTCACAAAGCAAAAGCTCACAACTAGATCATGCTAACTTTATTCTAGTAGATCAAGATACTACCAAAAGGATCGAACTAAGTAAAACAGTAAAGATAGGAGTGATGGTGATACGATACCGGGGTCACTCCCCCAAGCTTGGCAGTTGCCAAGGGGAGTGCCCATACCCATATGATTATTTCTCCTTCTTCGGGGGTGGTGATGATGGAGTTGTTGATGATATAGGCTTGTTGTCCACCTTCCAAGGCATGGGTTCACCATCGTAGAAGGATGATCGAGTCTCCGGGATAGTCAAATCTGCAGCCAAACTCATCTTCTTGAATCGATTTTCGTACTCACAGTTTTGGTTTTGCAGGTCATAGATTGGGGCTTGGAGGTGTTCGATCTTCTCTTGAAGATTGGAGCCAAAGATCCTTGAGTCCAGCTTGAGGTTGTTGGCGAGCTCCGAGATCATCATGTGGTTGGCGTTAAGTCCTCGTTCCACCATACCTTGGCACTTGAAAACTTGCTGCTCCATTGCTTCGAGTCTTGTCTCCACGCTCCCGGTCCTCCTCGGCCCCTCAACATCACGGATGTGCAGCACCCCCTCATGCAACTCCATGGTTTTAGGGTGGTGCGGCACCTCCACAAGGTAGGGGTTGATGACCTTCTCGAGAAACTTGTCCTTGGGGGTGTTGGAGGACGCCATGATGATCTAGATCTGTCAAAAACAGCAACTCGAAACGAAAATAGAGGATTTTTGCATGATACAGAGGTCAAAACCTTTGGGAGTATATATAATGATTTTTTACCGACCAAAAGGAGTAACGCACAAGAAAACAGAGTCCGGGGGACACACGGGGTGCCCACGAGGCAGGGGGCGCGCCCTGGAAAGGGGGGCGCGCCCTCCACCCTAGTGGACGCCTCGTGTCTCTTCCGGAATGCGGTCTATTTTTCTATTTTTCTAAATATTCCAAAACAGAGAGAAATTGCCTTTAGAACTGTTTTGGAGTCGGTTTACTTACCGTATCACGTACCTCTTCCTTTTCGGAGGCTGGATCGTTCTGGAAAGTGTCCCTTATGTATTCCTCCGGGGTTACGGTTTCAATAACATTAGTTTCAACATTTATAGGATTACCTGAGATATAATGTTTAATTCTTTGACCATTCACCACCTTCGGATTTGTGCCTTCGAAGTTGTTGATTTTTATGGCACCGGAACGATGGACCTCCTCGATAACGTAAGGTCCTTCCCACTTGGAGAGAAGTTTTCCTGCAAAAAATCTTAAACGAGAGTTGAATAGCAAGACATAACCACCTACGTTAAACTCACGCTTTTGTATCCTTTTGTCATGCCATCCTTTAACTTTTTCTTTAAACAGCTTGGCGTTCTCATAAGCCTGGGTTCTCCATTCATCAAGGCAGCTAATTTCAAATAACCTCTTTTCACCGGCAAGTTTGAAATCGTAGTTGAGCTCTTTAATAGCCCAATATGCCTTATGTTCTAGCTCAAGAGGTAAGTGACAAGCTTTTCCATAAACCATCTTATATGGAGACATACCCATAGGATTTTTGTATGCAGTTCTATAGGCCCATAATGCATCATCAAGTTTCTTGGCCCAATTCTTCCTAGACCTATTAACTGTCTTTTGCAAGATTAATTTCAACTCCCTATTACTTAGTTCAACTTGACCACTAGTCTATGGGTGATAAGGTGATGCAATTCTATGGTTGACATCATACTTTGCAAGCATCTTACGGAAAGCACCATGAATAAAGTGTGAACCACCATCAGTCATTAGATATCTAGGGACTCCAAACCTCAGAAATATAACTTCTTTAAGCATCTTAATAGAGGTGTTATGATCAGCACTACTAGTTGGAATAGCTTCTACCCACTTAGTAACGTAATCAACAACAACTAAAATATGTGTGTACCCATTAGAGGCAGGAAAAGGTCCCATATAATCAAAGCCCCAAACATCAAATGGTTCAATAACAAGTGAATAGTTCATAGGCATTTCTTGACGTCTACTAATATTACCAATTCTTTGACATTCATCACAAGATAAGACAAACTTACGGGCATCCTTGAAGAGAGTAGGTCAATAAAAACCTGATTGCAATACCTTGTGTGCAGTTCTATCTCCCGCATGGTGTCCTCCATAAGCTTCGGAATGGCACTTGCGTAGGATCTGTTCCTGTTCATGCTCAGGTACACAACGTCTAATAATACCATCTACTCCTTCTATATAAAGATGTGGGTCATCCCAGAAGTAATGTCTCAAATCATAGAAGAACTTTTTATTTTGCTGGTATGTGAAGCTAGGAGGTATAAACTTAGCAACAATATAATTAGCATAATCAGCATACCATGGAGCAGTACGAGAAGTATTTATGACAGCTAGTTGTTCATCAGGAAAGCTATCATCAATAGGTTGTGGGTCATCAAGTATATTCTCTAACCTAGACAAGTTATCTGCTACAGGGTTCTCAGCTCCTTTTCTATCAATAATATGCAAGTCAAATTCTTGCAGCAAGAGAACCCATCTAATAAGTCTAGGCTTAGCATCTTTCTTTTCCATAAGGTACTTGATAGCAGCATGATCAGTGTGAATAGTTACTTTAGAATCAACAATGTAGGGTCTAAACTTATCACGAGCAAACACAACTGCTAAAAATTATTTCTCAGTGGTAGCATAATTTCTTTGGGCACTATCTAAAGTTTTACTAGCATACTGGATAACATTCAGTTTCTTATCAACTCTTTGCCCTGAAACAACTCCTACAGCATAATCACTAGCATCGCACATAATCTCAAAGGGTAAATTCTAGTTAAGAGGCTGGACAATAGGTGCAGAGATCAATGCTTTCTTAAGTATTTCAAATGCTTCTAGACAATCATCATCAAAGACAAAAGGAATATTTTTTTGTAAGAGATTAGTCAGAGGCCTGGAGATTTTGGAGAAGTCCTTTATGAACCTCCTATAAAACCCGGCATGACCAAGGAAACTTCGTATACCTTTGATGTCCTTTCATGGCATCTTTTCAATAGCATCAACTTTAGCTTTGTCAACTTCAATACCTCTTTCAGAAATTTTATGTCCCAAGACAATGCCTTCATTAACCATAAAGTGGCTGTAATGCCCAGGATGGGACTATATCTCCTACGTGTCGAGGCACGACTTAAAGATATAAGCCCATCCTAGAATGATCTCAAGTTTGGTATCTTTGCACGACTCATGTAAAAGAGGGATTAAATTGCAAAAGGAGATAGTTGGCTTACACTCGCCACTTCACACAATACATTACATAAGCCAAACAGCATTCAAAACATCACAACCCGACTACGGGCGAAGATCCAAAAGAAAGATACCAAAACAACATAAAGCCACAGGTCAGGATCAAATCCTAGTAGAAACCACTACTGATCGTCGAAAACGTAACAAGCATACGGCCAAACTCTTCATCGAGCTCCCAGTGAAGAACTTGAACCAGCTCCTGCATCAAACTCGGCTGAACCTGCATCTGGTGTTGTAGTATCTGTGAGCCACGAGGACTCAGCAATCCCATAACCATGGGTATCAAGACTAGAAAAGCTTTAAGGGTAGGAAAAAGGATAGTGGTGAGGTTGCAGCAGCGGCTAAGCATAATATGGTGGCTAACTTACGAGTACCAGAATAAGATGAGAAGCTACGCAAACGGTCACAAAAGAGGTGATCGCTAAAGATCCTAACTACATACGAGTCAAACATAACCCCACCGTGTTCTCTTCTCAAAGTGAAAAGAGACAGTCACGGTTACTCACACCGTTGTGTGTTTTACTTCGGATCCTCCGTCAAGTTTTCTACAACCGGACATTAACAAATTCCAATCTGCCACATAACCGCGGGCACGGCTTTCGAAAGATCATAACCCTGCAGGGGTGTCCCAACTTAGCCCATCACAAGCTCTCACGATTAGCTGAAGTGATAAATATAATATCATCACCCCTTATCTTAGGGAAATCCGATCAGGCTCGGTATCCCGGTAGCACAAGTCATTTCGACAATGGTAAAACAAGTCCAGCAAGACCTCCCGGCGTGCCGACACCCTGATAGTAGCCGCGCGTATCTCGTCTCAGGCCACGACCAGATGAGCACAGCGTACAGCAACCGAAGACCCCAGATAACTGGGTGGCACCGCACACGACTCTATTTGGGACCAACACCATCAGCACTGGCCCCCCCTGCTATGTAGAATTAAGAATCCTCGGGGACGCGACCCCCTATGCAATTTAAATTAATTAATTAAGTTGTTATTATGAGGCAAATTAAAACCAATGTTGGGCCTTGCCGGAGGAGTTTTATTCAAAGTCGAACTGTCAAGGGGTCCCCATTTCACCCATCGTGTAAGGAACGCAAAATCAAGGAACATAATGCCGGTTTATCGGCGCCTAAGGTGGCATGAGTGGAACAAAACACCGAGCAAAAGGCCAAGCCTTCCACCCATGCCCAGTATATAGGTGTGTTAATAATAATTATAGATATTGTGATATATCCAACAACAAGTTCCCTCCTGGAACGAACTTCATCTTCACCTGCAACTAACAACGCTATAAGAGGGGCTGAGCAAGCGAGGCTGAGCAAGCGGGTAACATAGCCAAACAGTGGTTTTGCTAGGAAGGTGTCAAGGTTAGAGGTTTCATGGCATCAAGGAGAGGGCTGACATAAAAATGGGTAGCGCGACATGTAACGATAGCATTGAGACAACTAAGCATGGCAATGGTAGTAAAGGTATCCAAGGGTATGATCATCTTGCCTGGGATTCCACAAGGGAGAAGAATGGATCCATGAAGTAGACGGAGCAACAGTCGAGCGAATCCTCACAACTCCGGAATGAAACCGAAGCTAACAAGAGAAGCAACCGGAAAGAAGCAAACAACACGGTAAACACACAAGCATAAACATGGCATACGATGCACAAGCAAGCATGATGCATGTCCGGTTTAAATATGCAAGGCATGGCAAGTGCACAAACAAATACTACAAGTTAAGTGGAGCTCAATATGCAACGAGTTGCATATTGACGAAACACCACATCTATTTATTTAGTTGACTCTCGTTTACTTACAAGACAAGGTTAAATGTTTTAAACATGGCAAGAGGTGAAGCAAAGTAAAACTACACTATTTAGACATTTTAAATGAGGCCGAAAATAACAACAACATATCCGGAAAATCCCCAGGAGCATGTTTAATAATTATAACGCAACAACAATTAAACATTTTAGTGTTGTTAACATGATGCGGATGACATGATCAAGTTTATGCAATTTTTATTAAAAGAGACAAGAAGATGATATGAAGCAATTGTCCCTGTGGTGGAAGGGAAAAGGTGCCACGACAACGATCCGAAAATGATGCCACACAACATATCGGTTCCGGAAACTCGATGAGAGTCCGGTGCAAAAGCAAAGGTGGAGTGAGCGAGCGGGACAAGATGAAACGGTGGGATGATCTCGTCACCGGGTTCCCACGGGTCGGCGACGAGGCAACCGAGGAACATGACAACGGACGAAACGGGCACGGTGCACACAAGGCAAACATCTCATACAACACACATGCATCACACGGGTCATCTCGGTATACCTTCGGAGCAATCGTTTCAGGGCAGCTCGAGATCGTAGAGGAAGTAGTTGTTCTCGTGGTCGTCGTGGGAAGAAGTCGTTCCGTTCGTAGAGGTACTTGAGGGTCTCGGCGACGGTAGTTGTACTCGCACGTAGATGTTCATGTCATCGAAGACGTTCGGTCGTTGTGGTACTTGGTCGTGGTACTTGTCGGGTCATGTAGAGGTACTTGGTGTCCGTCGTGGTACTTGTCGCATCACACATGTAGTCGTACACGTTTCTTCACCGAAGGTAGTCGTTCTTGTTTCGTAGTCGTTCGGGTCGTAGATGTACTTGACAAACTTGGTTCTCGTGACGATCTTGCCGGTCTTGGCGATGGTGGTAGTAGAGGAAGTAGTGGTTCATGACGTTTCGGAGACCGGTCTTGCCTGCGGTGCACTTGGCGAAAACAACAGCAACAAACAACAAAAAAAACACAGCACGGAGGCGACGAGAGAGACGACGGCAGCAGCTCGAGGGGGCTCTGGACGGGGAGGCCGGAGGACGCCGAAGGAGCTGGCCGGCGGCGGGACTTCAGCGGCGGAGCCTGGACGGCTAGAGCAGAACAGCGGGGCGGCGCCCGGCCAGGGTGGAAGCCGCATGGGGAGGCTCGACCTGCTGGAGGCTGGGGACGAGTCATTGGCGAGGACGGCGCGGCCATGGGGCGCTGGAGAGGAGGGCACGCTGGCGCGCTCGGGGCCTGGCCTGGCGATGCGGCGGCGATGGGGAGGAGGCCAGGCGCTCGCGAGGGAGGCTCGGGCGCTGGAGCGACGCACGGGAGGAGATGCCCGAGGGAAGGGGCCCGAGCGCGCTAGAGGAGGCCTGCGCGAGGCACCAGGCAGGAATGGAGGCGAGGGCGCGGCGCGTCGAGGTGGCCGACGGCTCGGCTTGGAGGAGGAGGAGGGAGCCTGGCCGCGGAGAGCTTGGGACGGCGCAGCTCGGCTGCGTCCTGGGGTCGAGGAAGGAGATCGAGTGCGGGGTGATGGGATTCGGTCGCGAGGGACTCGGGGTGCGGGACGAAGCCAGAGGGGACGAGCGGTCGGGCGAGGGAGAGTGGGTCGGGAGGATGGAGAAGCTGCGGCGGCGCTGGGAGGAAACGGGAGGGAGATGTCGGTCGGGACAGGTGCAGGCTAGGGTTTAGGGAGACTTGGGCCGGATGGGAGGAGATGGGCCAGGGAGGCCTGAAGGCCAGGGAGGCTGGAGGAGGCTTGGGCCTGGAGGAAAGCTGCGGCTGCACTTCTTCTTTTTCTTTAACAGAAAAGAAAGTGATAGTTCAAAAATATTAAGAAAGGCCACGAACAAGAAATAAAATATGGAACAATTTTGAAAGGCTTTATGGAATAATTCCAACCCAACAAAATAGTTCCAACAAAATAGGGAAAAACAAACTAAAATAAATAGCTTGTCTTAAAGGAGTTTAAAAGGAGACTAGATTTTTGGAGGAGCCTCGATAATTGGGAAAGGAATTATTGGCAAGGTTTAGAAGTAGAAACTCGAAGTGAAAAGACATGGGGAAAATATGCAAGTGTGTTGCGGGTAATTCCAAAGAATGGAATATATATTTATAATAGCTCCATAATATTTGGGGGATATGTTATAAAGAGAAGACACCTTCCCTCGATTTAAATGGACCGAAGGTCCACACGATTTATTTAAGTTGAGATGCAAAAGAAAATGACATGATGGCATGATGACATGATGCAATGCAAAAATAAATAACACAAGCAAAATAAAACACACGGGAGATCCCGGAACATCTGGAATCTTCTGGAATCTTCTGGGATCTTCTGGGACGTCGGTCTTTGGGCGTCACAACTCTCCCACACTAACAGAGGATCTCGACCCGAGATCCTAGAGATAGCACCGGGTAGCAACGAAAAAAGGAAGAGGTAAAACAAAGTTGCTTCTTTGACAGACGAGTGAAACCAAAGAACCTTGAGAGGTTGAACAAACTTGAAAGAAGAATACAACAGAGATTAACGAAGTTAAGAGCACTTCGGTAAAAGGAGGAACATGAAACATTATCAGAACCTTGAAGGTTGAAAGACATGAAACAAGAGCTTACGAAGCAAAAGAATACGGAACCGCAATGGTATAGCCAAGGAATAAGAATGACAGAATTTGGACAGCACTCCGTCTGAAAATGGAAGGAATTAACAAGAATTTGAGGAGAAGGGATGATACTTGATGAAAACAACATCATATTGCCTCCGAAACAATTGAAAGAATGGCACAAGGGTAAGAAAGATTTCAGACAGCACTCTGGTTAAAAAGATAGGCAAAAAACTAGATAAGATGACGGAACTGAAATGAAGAATACAACACTCCGGTTAAATAGACAAGCAAGGGAGAATATGATCTTGATAAAAACTAGATGATGGTTTGGAGAGAGCAACATCACAATGCCTCCGAAATGAAAGAATAGAATATAGCTCAATGAAAGAATTGAACAGAGAAGAAAATGACAACTTCTCCCAAAATTGAATTTGAAAGGGCATCCTTACGAAGAAGGGTTGAACGGAGTTGTTGGAAAATCAACAACGAAACGAATAAGCTTGACGTGGGCTTATGGAAAACATCTCAAAATTAAGAGGTGACAACCAGCCACTAACGGAAACATTTGATTGGATTGAGATCAACAAGGAGATGACAACTTATTTCACCGGAATGATAAATGAAGAACTTGGGTCATTTATAAGAACCATAATAACAACAACCCTTAGGGAAAGCTTTTTGGTGAAATACAACCCAAGATAACTCCAACGAATAAATTGAAGGGTTGAAAACATCTCCTGAACCAGGAAAATGATCGTTTTAAATATCTCATTCCTGACAACTCGTGAATCATGAAACATGAAGGAATTGTCAAAATGACATAACACCACCTGAAAAGATAAGGTAGAAAGAATTGCACTTGGAAAGCATGATGAAGAATGCTTGAGCTCCACCAAGAATCTTGATGAAGACTTCGAGGATGAATTAAAACATGATGAACCACCATGAGAACTCCGGTAACGAAAGGATGAGAAGTGAAAGATGAAAAGAATATGATTCAAGGCCTGCGATGAATTAGATGGAGCTTTGAAATGATATAATTGAAATAACTTGGAGCTCCGGAAAACAAGATGAACAACTTAGGACCAAGAATCTGATATGATGAACAAGCTCCGGAAAATAGAGGTTAATCACTTCAAGGAAATAAGAATAAGATTTACTGTATGCATATCCTTCATCAAATTAAATTGATGACAAGCAACGGATTTGGCATACAACTTATTCTCGTTGCAAGGAATTAAAGAGAGATCTAGCACAACTTGGGAAAGTCTTCAACGAACCACCGGTAGGATTATGAAAAGAACAAATGAATTGATACGATAACAACGAAAGAGAAATCTTGAATGAACCACCGTAAGAATATGGAGACGAACGAAGAGACATCAATGAAGAATAGTTGGAGGACGAAGTTGAAAACTGAGAACGAAGAAATATTCTGAAATGATGGCCTTCGGAGGATCACAATGGAAAAGAATTCATGACATGCTTCGGATGGCATAAAAGAATTCCTCACAATCTGAACAATAATGAGGATGGCATGAAGCTAGAACCACGAATCTTCAAGAGAAGGGCCAAGATTTAAGAGAAACACTTCTTCGGGTCTCCAAATGCTGAGAATGAAGACGAGAAATGCCATGAAGAATTTCGAGATACTCCGGACGAATGACAAGAGGAAGGTGGAGCTAAAGATGGAATTAATTGAATACAAGCTTGGAAAAGGCATGTGACTGATGGAAATCATTCTTACTTCACACTTTGAAAAAATTTCTCTGGAAAAAGAAGAGTCAGGTAAGATCCTGGAAAAGACCTGTGGGTTAGGGCCCACTCAAAGAAATCACCATTGGAAAAGATTGCTTAAGAGATATTGCACCGGTTGAATTAAATGGCTTGAATAAGATTACAATGCTCAAAATAATTTGAACGGATTAAGAATGGAATTATGAATCTTCAGCACTCCGGATATGAATAGCAAGAGGAGAATGATTAATTGGTGCACCGGAATAAGAAAGCATTGTGAAATGAGAAAAAAAAAGGATAAGATCAACACCGAATCTTGAATTACATCCACCAGAAGAATTGAGAACGAAAGAGTGATGAACTTGAAGCTCTCGAGCATCTTCACGATAATTCACCGGATAAGAACATTGAAGGAAATGAATGAAGAAACATCACATGAATAAAATGGATACTTCATCTGAGAATTCTTGCTCCGAGAAGAAAAAGTGTGGGAGGGTGGGGAAAACAAAGACAAATTGGGATGAATGAAACAGACAAATCGTCAGATTTCTCCACGACGTCTGTATGGAATAACTTGAAAAGAAGGCACACCGGTTGAAAAGGATTAACATGAAGATCTTGATGGTCAAGAAGAATTAGCACTCTCATAGAAATATGAGAACACCGATTAGGAAAGGTATGGAATCAACATTTGACATCGAAGCAACTCGAATACCAGAATCAAAATAAGAACAAAGGGTAGATATGCAACATCATCTTCACAATATCATCCGAACAGAGAATTGAACGAATGAATTCCGCAGGTACATCAACTAGTCGGGAAGCCACTTGGAGAACAAAAGGTAAAATAAAAAAAGGAACAAGGAACAGATAGAACAAATACAAGATAGAAGCTTCGTTCGACATCTTCGTGCTGAAAGCTCATGGAACGTGTTACAAAAGGGTTTTGCAATCCCCGGATCAGCATAGCCAAGGATCCTTTAAGATGCAACTCCCGATCGGAACAAGTCCATAAAACCACTTCACTCAATGTAGAACCCCGAACTTCATATCGTGCATCCGTTGGAAGAATGCCTAGAACTACTAGATGAACCCACCTATAGATTTCCGAAAGTTTCCAGTTATGCAATCAGGTGTTGGGGATACAGGGGAAGCACCGCGCAATCAACTCTAAACCTACATCCAGCTGTATCCATCCTTCAACACATAACCAGTCGTTCTCGGAAACCGTTTACCTCGGACCTTCGGAACGCATCCACTATACAAGCTATGGCAATACTCCCGAACTACCTCCCCAGTACTGGGTGATGTCGGGGTTATCTTGCCACTAACCGCATAGGAGAGTTTTCGATGTCGGCCGTCTTAAGTATTCTAGTACTGCCGCGATGGATTTGTGACGACAACACCTCGGAGCTCAACTCCCCGGGACACTGCCACAACCCGTAATGACAGGAGGCATCGAGAACAATGTTCTCGTCACAAAGACATCGAAACAATCCAAACAATACTCGCGAGATCCTAAAAAAAATTGGTGCAATTTTTGAAAGTAGAAGAGGCAAGAGTAATCGTCAGGAGTCCTCACCAGAGTGAAAAGAGAAGAGGAGCAAAGAAATCCTACTCTCCGATATAAATATAGGACTCAAAATGTTTTTCAGTGTGTGTCTAGACTCAACCGTCAACGATTCGATCAATCAGTGGGGGCTTCTAGGTCGGAGAAGGCTCTGATACCAACTTGTAATGCCCAGGATGGGACTATATCTCCTACGTGTCGAGGCACGACTTAAAGATATAAGCCCATCCTAGAATGATCTCAAGTTTGGTATCTTTGCATGACTCATGTAAAAGAGGGATTAAATTGCAAAAGGAGATAGTTGGCTTACACTCGCCACTTCACACAATACATTACATAAGCCAAACAGCATTCAAAACATCACAACCCGACTACGGGCGAAGATCCAAAAGAAAGATACCAAAACAACATAAAGCCACAGGTCAGGATCGAATCCTAGTAGAAACCACTACTGATCGTCGAAAACGTAACAAGCATACGGCCAAACTCTTCATCGAGCTCCCAGTGAAGAACTTGAACCAGCTCCTGCATCAAACTCGGCTGAACCTGCATCTGGTGTTGTAGTATCTGTGAGCCATGAGGACTCAGCAATCCCATAACCATGGGTATCAAGACTAGCAAAGCTTTAAGGGTAGGAAAAAGGATAGTGGTGAGGTTGCAGCAGCGGCTAAGCATAATATGGTGGCTAACTTACGAGTACCAGAATAAGATGAGAAGCTACGCAAACGGTCGCAAAAGAGGTGATCGCTAAAGATCCTAACTACATACGAGTCAAACATAACCCCACCGTGTTCTCTTCTCAAAGTGAAAAGAGACAGTCACGGTTACTCACACCGTTGTGTGTTTTACTTCGGATCCTCTGTCAAGTTTTCTACAACCGGACATTAACAAATTCCAATCTGCCACATAACCACGGGCACGGCTTTCGAAAGATCATAACCCTGCAGGGGTGTCCCAACTTAGCCCATCACAAGCTCTCACGATTAGCTGAAGTGATAAATATAATATCATCACCCCTTATCTTAGGGAAATCTGATCAGGCTCGGTATCCCGGTAGCACAAGTCATTTCGACAATGGTAAAACAAGTCCAGCAAGACCTCCCGGCGTGCCGACACCCTGATAGTAGCCGCGCGTATCTCGTCTCAGGCCACGACCAGATGAGCACAGCGTACAGCAACCGAAGACCCCAGATAACTGGGTTGCACCGCACACGACTCTATTTGGGACCAACACCATCAGCACTGGCCCCCCCTGCTATGTAGAATTAAGAATCCTCGGGGACGCGACCCCTATGCAATTTTAATTAATTAATTAAGTTGTTATTATGAGGCAAATTAAAACCAATGTTGGGCCTTGCCGGAGGAGTTTTATTCAAAGTCGAACTGTCAAGGGGTCCCCATTTCACCCATCGTGTAAGGAACGCAAAATCAAGGAACATAATGCCGGTTTATCGGCGCCTAAGGTGGCATGAGTGGAACAAAACACCGAGCAAAAGGCCAAGCCTTCCACCCATGCCCAGTATATAGGTGTGTTAATAATAATTATAGATATTGTGATATATCCAACAACAAGTTCCCTCCTGGAACGAACTTCATCTTCACCTGCAACTAACAACGCTATAAGAGGGGCTGAGCAAGCGAGGCTGAGCAAGTGGGTAACATTGCCAAACAATGGTTTTGCTAGGAAGGTGTCAAGGTTAGAGGTTTCATGGCAACAAGGAGAGGGCTGACATAAAAATGGGTAGCGCGACATGTAACGATAGCATCGAGACAACTAAGCATGGCAATGGTAGTAAAGGTATCCAAGGGTATGATCATCTTGCCAGGGATTCCACAAGGGAGAAGAACGGATCCATGAAGTAGACGGAGCAACAGTCGAGCGAATCCTCACAACTCCGGAATGAAACCGAAGCTAACAAGAGAAGCAACCGGAAAGAAGCAAACAACACGGTAAACACACAAGCATAAACATGGCATACGATGCACAAGCAAGCATGATGCATGTCCGGTTTAAATATGCAAGGCATGGCAAGTGCACAAACAAATACTACAAGTTAAGTGGAGCTCAATATGCAACGAGTTGCATATTGACGAAACACCACATCTATTTATTTAGTTGACTCTCGTTTACTTACAAGACAAGGTTAAATGTTGTAAACATGGCAAGAGGTGAAGCAAAGTAAAACTATACTATTTAGATATTTTAAATGAAGCCGGAAATAACAACAACATATCCGGAAAATCCCCATGAGCATGTTTAATAATTATAACGCAACAATAATTAAACATTTTAGTGTTGTTAACATGATGCGGATGACATGATCAAGTTTATGCAATTTTTATTAAAAGAGACAAGAAGATGATATGAAGCAATTGTCCCCGTGGTGGAAGGGAAAAGGTGCCACGGCAACGATCCGAAAATGATGCCACGCAACATATCAGTTCCGGAAACTCGATGAGAGTCCGGTGCAAAAGCAAAGGTGGAGTGAGTGAGCGGGACAAGATGAAACGGTGGGATGATCCCGTCACCGGGTTCCCACGGGTCGGCGACGAGGCAACCGAGGAACATGACAACGGACGAAACGGGCACGGTGCACACAATGCAAACATCTCATACAACACACATGCATCACACGGGTCATCTCGGTATACCTTCGGAGCGATCGTTTCAGGGCGGCTCGAGATCGTAGAGGAAGTAGTTGTTCTCGTGGTCGTCGTGGGAAGAAGTCGTTCCGTTCGTAGAGGTACTTGAGGGTCTCGGCGACGGTAGTTGTACTCGCGCGTAGATGTTCATGTCATCGAAGTTGTTCGGTCGTCGTGGTACTTGGTCATGGTACTTGTCGGGTCATGTAGAGGTACTTGGTGTCCGTCGTGGTACTTGTCGCATCACACATGTAGTCGTACACGTTTCTTCACCGAAGGTAGTCGTTCTCGTTTCGTAGTCGTTCGGGTCGTAGATGTACTTGACAAACTCGGTTCTCGCGACGATCTTGCCGGTCTTGGCGACGGTGGTAGTAGAGGAAGTAGTGGTTCATGACGTTTCGGAGACCGGTCTTGCCTGCGGTGCACTTGGCGAAAACAACAGCAACAAACAACAAAAAAACACAGCACGAAGGCGACGAGAGAGACGACGGCAGCAGCTCGAGGGGGCTCTGGACGGGGAGGCCGGAGGACGCCGAAGGAGCTGGCCGGCGGCGGGACTTCAGCGGCGGAGGCTGGACGGCTAGAGCAGAACAGCGGGGCGGCGCCCGGCCAGGGAGGAAGCCGCTCGGGGAGGCTCGACCTGCTGGAGGCTGGGGACGAGTCCCTGACGAGGACGGCGCGGCCATGGGGCGCTGGAGAGGAGGGCACGCTGGCGCGCTCGGGGCCTGGCCTGGCGATGCGGCGGCGATGGGGAGGAGGCCAGGCGCTCGCGAGGGAGGCTAGGGCGCTGGAGCGACGCACGGGAGGAGAGGCCCGAGGGAAGGGGCCCGAGCGCGCTAGAGGAGGCCTGCGCGGGGCACCAGGCAGGAATGGAGGCGAGGGCGCG
The DNA here is from genome assembly GCA_902687465.1 of Secale cereale. Classification (NCBI taxonomy): domain Eukaryota; kingdom Viridiplantae; phylum Streptophyta; class Magnoliopsida; order Poales; family Poaceae; genus Secale; species Secale cereale. Next base: position 529,589,166 of record LR738712.1, on the reverse strand, counting down.
GCGCGTCGAGGTGGCCGACGGCTCGGCTTGGAGGAGGAGGAGGTAGTCTGGCCACGGAGAGCTTGGGACGGCGCAGCTCGGCTGCGTCCTGGGGTCGAGGAGGGAGATCGAGTGCGGGGTGATGGGATTCGGTCGCGAGGGACTCAGGGTGCGGGACGAAGCCAGAGGGGACGAGCGGTCGGGCGAGGGAGAGTGGGTCGGGAGGATGGAGAAGTTGCGGCGGCGCTTGGAGGAAACGGGAGGGAGATGTCGGTCGGGCCAGGTGCAGGCTAGGGTTTAGGGAGACTTGGGCCGGATGGGAGGAGATGGGCCAGGGAGGCCTGAAGGCCAGGGAGGCTGGAGGAGGCTTGGGCCTGGAGGAAAGCTGCGGCTGCACTTCTTCTTTTTCTTTAACAGAAAAGAAAGTGATAGTTCAAAAATATTAAGAAAGTCCACGAACAATAAATAAAATATGGAACAATTTTGAAAGGCTTTATGGAATAATTCCAACCCAACAAAATAGGGAAAAACAAACTAAAATAAATAGCTTGTCTTAAAGGAGTTTAAAAGGAGACTAGATTTTTGGAGGAGCCTCGATAATTGGGAAAGGAATTATTGGCAAGGTTTAGAAGTAGAAACTCGAAGTGAAAAGACATGGGGAAAATATGCAAGTGTGTTGCGGGTAATTCCAAAGAATGGAATATATATTTATAATAGCTCCATAATATTTGGGGGATATGTTATAAAGAGAAGACACCTTCCCTCGATTTAAATGGACCGAAGGTCCACACGATTTATTTAAGTTGAGATGCAAAAGAAAATGACATGATGGCATGATGACATGATGCAATGCAAAAATAAATAACACAAGCAAAATAAAACACACGGGAGATCCCGGAACATCTGGAATCTTCTGGAATCTTCTGGGATCTTCTGGGACGTCGGTCTTCGGGCGTCACAGTGGCACTTCTTCCAATTCAAGACAAGATTAGTGTCTTCACATCTCTGCAAAACTCGATCAAGGTTGCTTAAGCAATCATCAAAATAAGTTCCGTAAACGGAGAAATCATCCATGAAAACCTCATCAATCTTTTCACAAAATCAGAGAATATAGCCATCATGCATCTTTGAAAGGTAGCAGGTGCATTACATAAACCAAAAGGCATACGTCTATAAGCAAAGGTACCGAAAGGACAAGTAAAAGTGGTCTTCTCTTGATCCCCTTTTGACACAGGTATTTGAGAGAAACCAGAATAACCATCTAAAAAGTAGAAATGAATATGTTTGGATAACCTTTCTAGCATTTGATCAATAAATGGCAAGGGGTAATGATCTTTCTTAGTAGCTTTATTTAACTTACGGAAATCAATTACCATCCTATAACCTGTAACTATTCTTTGCGGGATCAATTCATCTTTATCATTAGGGACAACAGTCATACCTCCTTTCTTAGGAACACAATGGACATGACTTACCCACTGGCTATCAGCAACTGAGTAGATAATACTTGCTTCTAGGTGCTTTAGTATTTCCTTCCTTACCACTTCTTTCATCTTAGGATTTAATTGTCGCTGATGATCAATAACTGGTTTAGCATTTTCTTCCAATTTTATCTTGAGTTGGCATATAGTGGGACTAATGCCCTTAAGATCATCCAGAGTATATCCAATAGTTGCATGGTGCTTCTTTAGAGTTTTCAACAATTTGTCTTCTTCCTGCTCTGAAAGGTTAGCACTAATAATAACATGATATATCTTCTTTTCATCAAGATAAACATACTTAAGATTATCAGGCAAAGGTTTAAGTTCAAACACGGGATCACCCTTGGGTGGAGGAGGATCCCCTAGGATTTCAACAGGCAAGTTGTTTTTCAATACGGGTCCCTGTGTAAGGAATATTTCATCTATCTCCCTTCTCTCATTCATATGCATATCATTTTCATGGTCTAGCAAGTATTGTTCTAAAGGGTCATTAGGTGACACGACAATAGAAGCAAGACCAATAATTTCATCTTTACTGGGTGGTGCCTTTTCAAGGGGTTGTCTACGGAATTTAGCAAAGTTAAAATTATGAGACGTATCCCCTAATCCAACAGTAACAATATCTTTCACGCAGTCTATCTTGGCATTAACAGTATTCAAGAAGGGTCTACCAAATTTAATGGGACATAATGCATCTTGTGAGGAACTAAGAACAAGAAAATCAGCAGGGTATTTAACTTTCCCACACAAGACTTCAATATCTCTAACAATCCCAACTGGTGAAATAGTATCTCTATTAGCAAGCTTAATAGTAACATCAATCCCTTCTAACTCAACAGGTGCAATATCATGCATAATTTTGTTATACAAATAAAAAGGGATAATACTCGCACTAGCACCTACGTCACATAAACCATGATAGCAATGATCTCCTATCTTAACAGACATGACAAGCAAGCCTCCAACCAGTTTATGTTTATTCCTAGCATTGGGTTTGGCTATTCTAGCAGATTCTTCTTGGAGGTAAATAACATGACCATCTAAATCTTCTACCAAGAGGTCCTTAACCATAGCAACACTAGGTTCAACTTTAATTTGCTCAGAGGGTTTAGGTGTTCTAGTATTACTCTTACGAACTATAGTTGAAGCTTGAGCATGATCCTTTATCCTAACAGGGAAAGGTGGTTTCTCAATATAAGCGGTAGGAATAACATGATCAACATTATAAGTGATAGTATTTTCTTCAACTTTAATAGGTTCAACTACTTTTACTTCAATAGGGGGATGGTATTTAAACCACTTCTCCTTGGGGAGATCAACATGAGTAGCAAAGGATTCACAGAAAGAAGCTACTATCTCAGAGTCAAGTCCATACTTAGTGCTAAACTCACGGAAAACATCGGTATCCATAAAAGCTTTAACACAATCAAACTTAGGGGTCATACATGACTCCTTACCTTCGTCGAGATCCCAATCTTCGGAGTTGCATTTAATTCTTTCCAATAAATCCCATTTTAAGTCAATAGTCTTCATCATCTAAGAGCCAGAGCAAGAAGTATCGAGCATGGAGCGATTATTATGAGAAAGCCGAGCATAAAAATTTTGAATGATCATTTCTCTTGGTAGCTCATGATTGGGGCATGAATATAACATTGACTTAAGCCTCCCCCAAGCTTGAGCGATGCTTTCTCCTTTGCGAGGCTAGAAATTATAAATATAATTACGATCATGACGAACCTGGTGCATATGGTAGAACTTCTGATGAAATTCCAACTTCAGACGATTATAGTTCCATGATCCCATATCATCGCATAGCCTAAACCATGTCAATGCATCTCCCTTCAATATAAAGAGAAGACCTTCTTCTTGATAACATCCTCGGGCATACCTGAAAGCTTAAACAATCCACAAACTTCATCCACATAGATTACGTGTAAGTCGGGATGCAGTGTTCCGTCTCCTGTAAAGGGATTTTCAAGCAGTTTCTCTATCATACCCGAAGGAATCTCAAAGCAAACATTTTCAATAGGTGCAGTAGGTTGAGGAGCAACTCTTTGCTCTTCTGCTCGGGGTGAAGATACCCCGAACAAGATCCCTCAAAGGATTTTGAGCCATAGTAACAAGTGACAATAAATTTCAGCACACTATATAAATTTTTCCTTACCAAATTCCACTTACCAAAGGCGCTTCACTCCTCGGCAACGGCGCCAGAAAAGAGTCTTGATGACCCACAAGTGTAGGGGATCTATCGTAGTCCTTTCGATAAGTAAGAGTGTCGAACCCAACGAGAAGCAGAAGGAATTGATAGGCGGTTTTCAGTAAGGTATTTTCTGCAAGCACTGAAATTATAGGTGACAGATAGTTTTGTGATAAGGTAATTTGTAGCAAGTGATAAACAGTAAAACTAAATAAGGTGCAGCAAGGTGGCCCAATCCTTTTTGTAGCAAAGGGCAAGCCTGGACAAACTCTTATATAAAGGAAAGCGCTCCCGAGGACACATGGGAATTATCGTCAAGCTAGTTTTCATCACGATCATCTGATTCGCGTTCGGTACTTTGATAATTTGGTATGTGGGTGGACCGGTGCTTGGGTGCTGCCCTTACTTGGACAACCCTCCCACTTATGATTAACCTCTAATGCAAGCATCCGCAACTACAAAAGAAGTATTAAGGTGAACCTAACCATAGCCTGAAACATATGGATCCAAATCAGCCCCTTACGAAGCAACGCATAAACTAGGGTTTAAGCTTCTGTCACTCTAGCAACCCATCATCTACTTATTACTTCCCAATACCTTCCTATTGGCCCAAATAATGGTGAAGTGTCATGTAGTCGATGTTCACATGACACCACTAGAGGAGAGACAACATACATCTCATCAAAATATCGAACGAAGACCAAATTCACATGACTACTAATAGCAAGACTTCTCCCATGTCCTCAGGAACCAAAGTAACTACTCACAATACATAATATTGTTCATGGTCAGAGGGGTATTAATATGCATAATGGATCTGAACATATGATCTTCCACCAAATAAACCAACTAGCATCAACTACAAGGAGTAATCAACACTACTAGCAACCCACAGGTACCAATATGAGGTTTGGGTACAAAGATTGGATACAAGAGATGAACTAGGGTTTGAGAGGAGTTGGTGCTGGTGAAGATGTTGATTAAGATAGCCCTCCCCAAGATGGGAGAGTTTTTGGTGATGACGGCGGTGATGATTTCCCCCTGCTGGAGGGAAGTATCCCCGGCAGAACAGCTTTGCCGGAGCCCTAGATTGGTTTCCGCCTCAGTTCCGCCTCGAGACGGCGGCGTCTGGTCCCGAAAGCCTCCTTATGATTTTTTTCTAGGTCAAAACACCTCATATAGGAGAAGATGGGCATTGGGGGCCTGCCGGCTGGCCCACGAGGCAGAGGGCGCGCCCTGGGAAGGGGGGCGTGCCCCCACCCTCGTGGATAGCCGGTGGCCCCCCTCGTGGGTTTCTTTCGCCAGATATTTTTTATATTTTCCAAAACGATGTTCTGTTGAGTTTCAGGGCTCTTGGAGTTGTGCAGAATAGGTTTCCAGAGTTTGCTCCTTTTCCAGCCCAGAATTCCAGCTGCCGACATTCTCCCTCTTCATGTAAACCTTGTAAAAATAAGAGAGAAAAGGCATAAGGATTGTGACAAAACATATAAGAACAACCCATAATGCAATAAATATCAACATATAAGCATGATGCAAAATGGACGTATCATTCAACTTCCTGAATTCTTCAACAAGCGAGGGCTGAACTTTACGAACCCGGAGGTGGTTGCGATATGACTTGCGGCTCAAGGCATCAACCATTTCATTAGCCTTGCCTGGTGTATAGGAAATACCCAAGTCAAAATCAGCTACAGTCTCCATCCATCTCTGCTGACGGAGGTTCAATTCTGGCTGAGTAAGCAGATACTTCAGACTTTGGTGGTTGGTGAAGATCTTGCAATGATTACCGAGAAGCTAATGTCGCCACTGTTTTAGTGCATATATGACAGCAGCAACCTCGAGGTCATGAACTGGATAGTTCTCTTCGTGAGGGCGCAATTGTCGAGAGCCATAAGCAATCACCCCGCGCTCTTGCATTAGGACACAGCCTAATCCTTGACGTGAAGTGTCGCAGTAAATGACAAAATTATTTTTAGTATCTGGAGGAGCAAGCACTGGGGCAGGAGTCGGCTTGTCTTTGAGTGCCTGGAAACTTTCCTAACACTTTTCTGTCCAATCGAACTTGACGCCTTTGTGAAGCAGACCAGTCAGGGGCTTGGCAATCTTGGAGAAGTTCTCAACAAATCTACGGCAATAGCAGGAGAGTGCGAGAAAACTTCTGACTTGTTTGACATTCTCTGGAGGAGTCCAATCGAGAATAGCTTGAACTCGCTCGGGGTTGACGGCAATACCATCTTTGGAGATAACACGTCCCAGGTAGGTTACTTTGGGAAGCCAGAATTCACACTTGGAATACTTAGCATATAGTTGATGCTCTCGAAGCTTTTCCAGAACAAGACGAAGATGTTCATCATATTCTTCTTTGTTCTTGGAATATACAAGGATATCATCCAAATAAACCACGACGAACTTGTCGAGGTATTCCATGAATATATAGTTCATCAATCGGGAGAATGTTGCTGGAGCATTGGTTAAACCAAAAGACACGACGGTGTACTCGTATGAACCATAGCGAGTAACAAAGGCGGTCTTGGGAATATCCTCTTCACGAACCCGAATATGGTGGTAACCCAGCCACAAATTAAGTTTAGAGAATACTAAGGAACCAACAAGTTGATCATACAGATCGTTGATTCTGGGAAGCGGATACTTGTTCTAAATTGTTGCCTGGTTGATAGGTCGGTAATGTTGGACCAAACGATTTGTACCATCCTTCTTCTTGACAAAGAGAGAAGGTGCTCCCCAAGCAGAGGAACTTGGACGGATAAAACCTTGACGAAGTGAAGTTTCAATTTCCTCCCTAAGATCAAGGAGTTCATGCTGCGGCATCTTGTATAGCCGCTTGGCTATAGGAGTAATGCCCGGTTTTAGGTCTATGATGAATTCAACAGCTCTAGCAGGGGTATTCCTGGAAGTTCTTCTGGAAAGACATCCTCGAACTCATGAACGACTGGAATGTTCTCTATTCCTTCCAGAGGTGAAGCATTCAATGCATTCAGAACATATATTTGGTTCTCGGCATCTTGGGTCCTCTGAGTTGAGTAGTTGATCAACTGGCCAGAAGGGTGAGTGAGTTGGACTGACTTGGTGGCACAGTCGATCTTAGCATTATGGGCTGTCAACCAATCCATACCAAGAACGATGTCTATGTTGGAAGGTCCGAGTACAATGAGAGAAGCTAGAAAAGTAAGCCTCCATTTTCGATATGGTTGCAAGGGCTTACCATTGTAGTTTGCCACTTGGATCCCGGAGATTGAACCGCGAAAGGAGTGGGCAAATTTTCCATACCTAGCCCATGCAACTGAGCAAATTGTTGGGACACAAAGGCATGCGATGCTCCTGAATCAAAGAGAACAGAAGCTGGCACTAAATTAACGCGAAGGGTACCCATCACGATTTTTGGGGACTCACGAGCTTCTTCAATCTTGACATGGGTGACTTGACCACCAGTCATAGCAGGTGGTCCGACACTACCACTTTCGGTATGGTGGATTCGACATCCCTTCTTACGACGAACAGGAGGACCTGAAGCATTTTGCGGCTGACCCGCGCGATAGTTGATAGCAAGGTGCCCTGGTTGTCCACACTTGCGGCATAATCCATCATTGTGCGGAGGAGCCACAATATTGGACTGTCCACCCTGAATAGTTAGTTGTCTCGGTGAAGGGGGCAGAAGAGGTGCAACATAAGACAGCCTTGGTGTTGGAGCAGGTCGGTGATGAACATTGTGTGGAATCCAAACTCGACGTTTCTAAGAAGGCTGGCTCGAGGATGGGCCAACATCTCGAGTATGCTTGAGCGACTCTTGGTACTCAGTCAGATCGGTTTCAGTTCGGAAAGCTTGGCTGACAAGCATCGCAAAGTCTACGCAATCATGAGCAACAAGGGCGTGCTTTATATTAGGACGCAGTCCTTCACAAAATTTCTCCTGCTTGCGAGCGTCAATGCAAACGTCATCCACAACATAGCGAGATAATTAAGAAATTTCCTATGATATTCATCCACATTCATTGTGCCCCGTGAGAGTTTGTGGAACTCCTTCTTCTTCTGGTCCATCAGACCTTAAGGAATGTGTCGTGCACAGAATGCTAACTGAAATTCATGCCAAGTGGTTACAGTTTCTGCAGGCAACATACTCCTGTGGCTTTCCCACCGTTGAGCAGCTGGACCTTTCAAGTGAAATGTCGCAAAGGTGACGTAACTAGCAGGGGCTGATGGCTTCTCGCCCCTCGTTGGTTACCCCAAGTGGAAGGTTTGAGATGTAGCGTAGCAGCAAGTTTCCCTTGGCAAAGGTACCAAGGATCGAATCCCGTGAGACTCCGAGGGTCGACAAGAAGGTGTCAACGGCGCCAGAAACTTAGTGAAAGCACATTTGCTCCCTGGGTGGTTTTGGTAATTAATGACAACATACTTTGTGGTTGGACTAATACTTTTATCAAGTATGTTTCAGGAAACCCAATCACATTGGTATGGCAAGATGACTGAAGAAGTGGACCCCTCAAATGCTAAGGCAAGCATTGGCAAAAGCTCAAGACTCCATTTCTGGTTTAGTGATCAAAGATCACATTGAGTCCATAGGAAAGCCAATACTATTAAAAGGGGATGAGGTTGTGTTAATGTTCTTGTTGCTCAAGTGCTTGGTGATCTAACTCCCTCAACTATCAGCACTATTCACTACTTAACACACACCCATAAGTAATCTCGGTCAAACCAACTCTATCTCACCGAGATGAAGTTATCTCCACAAACCCTAACATCTCGGTCACACCGATTCTTTCAAATCAGTCCCACCGAGATGAACCACTTCTGCCATTTTCCAAACCCTAGAAAATCGGTCTTACCGAGTTTGAGATCGGTCACACCGAAACTGAACTGCCAACCTTCTGTAACCACTTCACATCATATCGGAATTTCCGAGTTTGCATTATCGGTCTCACCGAAATGGGCAAGGTTCTGCCTTGACTCAAATCGGTCGCACCGATAATTCATTTTCGGTCAAACCGATTCTGGCATGTTCCTATTCTTTCTCAAATCGGTCCAACCGAGTTTTCTTTCTCGGTCTCACCGAAATCTCCAACGTTCGTATCAGATGCACTTTCGGTCCCACCGAGATGGTATTTTCGGTCCCACCGAAAATCCCAACGTTCACTATATTTGAACTTTCGGTCTAACCGAGTTTTAACTTCGGTCTGACCGAGATTGGTCAAATGTGTGTGTAACGGTTGGATTTTGTGTGGAGGCTATATATACCCCTCCACCCCCTCTTCATTCGTGAGGAGAGCCATCAGAAAGTACCACCACTTCTACCATACACTTTCTGAGAAGTGAACCACCTACCCTTGTGTTGAGATCAAGCCATTCCATTCCTACCATATGAAACTTGATCTCTAGCCTTCCCAAGTTGCTTTCCACTCAAATCTTTCTTCCACCACAGCCATATCAGTGAGGAGAGTTGAGTGTTGGGGAGTTTATCACTTGAAGCACAAGAGCAAGGAGTTCATCATCATCAACACCGTCTATTACCTTTTGGAGGGTGGTGCCTCCTAGATTGGTTAGGTGTCACTTGGGAGCCTCCGTCTTGATGATGTGGAGTTGAACCAAGAAGTTTGTAAGGGCAAGGAGATCGCCTACTTCGTGAAGATCTACCCCGAGTAAGGCTAGTCCTCCGTGGGCGTAGGCCATGATGGAATAGACAAGGTTGCTTCTTCGTGGACCCTTCGTGGGTGGAGCCCTCCGTGGACTCGCGCAGCCGTTACCCTCCGGGGGTTGAAGTCTCCATCAACGTGGATGTACGATAGCACCACCTATCGGAACCACGACAAAAATCTCCGTGTCACCAAACTGCGTTTGATCTTCTCCACTTCCATTTACTATATATGCAATTTACTTTCCGCTGCCCATACTCTAGAATTGCATGTGTAGTATGTTACTTGACTTGATCTTAATTGCAAAACTGCCTAAAACTTTGCTCAACCAAAAGGCAGATTTTTATCTTGTCAAGTAGTCTAATCACCCCCCCTCTAGACCTACTTCTTCGATCCTACAATTGGTATCAGAGCTTTGGTCTCCATTGCTTTGGTTTACACACCATTGGAGGAAGATGGACGTGTCTACGGATGGGAGTGTTAGCCATAGAGTGCCTGTTCTTGATGGAAGGTTCTATAACTCTTGGAGGTCTGAAATGCTTAGTATCTTTAAGGTGTACAATTTGTGCAAATATGTTAAGACCCCCTATGTGCCTCCTGTTGATCCCTTGCACCCTACCATGGATGAAGAGCTTGATTTGCTTCGTAACCTTAGAACTGTGAATCTTATCATTAGAGGGTTACCTGATGACTTGCTTAATCTTGTTACAAACTTTGAGTGTGCCTATGCTATATGGAAGTTCTTGGAAGAACTTTATCCGGACTACTCTTTGAGAAGTCTTGATGAAATTCTACACAAGACTATTGAATTTGATAGGTTGCACCCCAATGATCCTAACTTTGATAAATGCTTCTTTGAGCTTCGTGATCTTATGAAAAAGAAGGGTGATCCCGGTCTTATCAATGTTATCATTAGAAATGCTCTTGCATTGCATTCCGAAGGTTATTGTTCCATTGACCAAACTAATGCAAGTACTTATCAAATTGACCTAGGTGTTGATGATGAACAATCTATGGGTCAATATGATGATGAGCATGAGCAAGACGATGATTATTCCGATTCGGACACCGAGCTAGACAAAGTCATGAAGAGTCTCAATCTTATGGCAAATATGAGAGACTACATGTCCGGTGGAAAAGAGTGGATTCTTGATAGTGGATGCACCGATCACATGACCGGAGACAAAGACATGTTTCGAGAGCTTGCAAAGAACGATGGTCCACGCAAGTATGTGACTTTTGGAGACAACTCCAAGGGTAAGGTACTTGGCCTTGGTAAGGTGGCCATATCTCATGATAGCTCTATTCAAAATGTCATGCTTGTAGAATCTCTTGGATACAATTTACTTTCCGTGTCTAGATTAGCTGACTTTGGATTCAATGTGCTATTCACCAAAGTAGATTGCCAAGTCTTTCGTCGTGATAATCAAAACATGGCTTTTACTGGTATCCGTAGAGGTGATCTATATATTGTTGATTTCACTAAGAAAGCCCAACCTAGAGCTTGTTTCATTGCTAAATCCTCTAAAGGTTGGTTGTGGCATAGAAGGCTAGGACATGTTGGTATGCGTAACCTAGACAAGCTAATCAAAGGTGATCATATTCTTGGTGTTAAAGATGTTTTCTTTGACAAAGATAGACTTTGTAGTGCTTGTCAAGCAGGAAAACAAGTTGGTGGAAGTCATCCCATGAAAAACATCATGACCACAAGGAGACCGCTTGAGCTTCTTCATATGGATCTCTTCGGTCCCAATGCTTACAAAAGCCTTGGTGGTAACTCCTTTGGTCTAGTTATAGTTGATGATTATTCCAGATTTACGTGGGTATTTTTCCTTGATGATAAATCGCAGGTTCAGAGGATCTTCAAGACCTTTGCCAAAAAGGCCCAAAATCAATTTGAGGTGAAGATCAAGAAAGTTCGGAGTGACAATGGAACGGAGTTCAAGAACGCCAATGTAGACTCTTTTCTCGATGAGGAAGGAATTCTACATGAGTTCTCGGCTACGTACACTCCTCAACAAAATGGAGTTGTTGAGAGGAAGAACCGAACGCTCATAGAGATGGCAAGAACGATGCTTGATGAATACAAGACACCGAAACATTTTTGGGGAGAAGCGGTCGAGACAGCTTGTCATGCTATCAACAGGCTTTATCTTCATAAGCTCCTCGGCAAGACATCATACGAGCTTCTCACCGGTAACAAACCCCAAGTGGGATACTTTCGTGTCTTTGGTTCAAAATACTATATCTTTGTGCTTCTCGTCCTGACATAATGTTGAGTGTATGCATGTGTGCACGATATCAAGCAGCCCCTAAAGAATGTCATCTTAAAGCTGTTAAAAGGATAGTGAGATACTTGATACACACACCAAACTTTGGCATTTGGTATCCTAAGAGAGCTTCTTTCGATCTTGTTGGCTATTCCGACTCGGACTATGCCGGTGACAAGGTTGATAGAAAGTCAACTTCGGGTACGTGTCAATTCCTTGGTCGATCCCTTGTATCTTGGTCCTCCAAGAAACAAAATTCGGTATCTTTATCCACTGCCGAAGCAGAATATATTGCTGCTGGTTCGTGTTGTGCTCAATTGCTATGGATGACACAAACGCTTAAAGATTATGGGATACATGTGAGACGTGTTCCATTGCTTTGTGACAATGAGAGTGCAATCAAGATTGGACACAATCCTGTGCAACACTCTCGAACAAAGCATATTGAAGTTCGTCACCATTTTATTCGTGATCATATTGCCAAGGGTGATATTAATCTTAAGCATGTTCGTACTGACAAACAACTTGCTGATATCTTTACAAAACCTCTTGATGAGAAGGTGTTTTGTCGCTTAAGGAGTGAGTTGAACATCATTGATGCTTCAAACTTGGAGTGATAACTCCTTTGATGCATGCAAGGCATGAGCCTCTTGACTAATCCTTGATATTTCTCTTATGATGATGATCATATGTCTTGGACACATTTGCCTCCTTGTATTGCATCTAACTCCTTGCAGGTACTTGGATGATCTACATTCCACAAGATTACCACACACTCAAATCATGAGTAATCTTGTCATTGACCAAGTATCTAGCCCTTTGGGATGTTGAGTTCAAGGAACAAAATTCCACATATCCTTTTTGACATCTTATACATCTAGTATTTCACTCTTGTCATCTTGGATATCCTCGAGTATTTCCTTGCTTGCCTAACCCATGTAGGAAGATGAACTACACAAGTAGAAACGGCGCTCCAACTTCACATTCATTGAGCACCTACATCAAGTCTACCTACATGAGTAAAGCAACAACAAGCCCAAGGTATGTTCTTCACATCTTTGAGGAGCTTTGCTCAAAGTCATGAGTACAAGCAGCTTCATAAGATGTGATCACATCAAATGCTTAATCGAAAAATGGCAACCCCATTTTGAGCTTAAACGATGAGTATGACCTATGATCAAATGTCTTCATTTGACTCCTAAGTCAATATACTCAAACATAGGTGACTTTGTCGCCGACCTTTATCTAGATGAAGTACATATGCTTTCGGAGTTTTTCTGTTTTCTCTTATGTTCTCTCATTGAGTTTTCTTTAAAAAAAAAACTTCATCTAGATTTCTTTTTATTTCTTTTCTTATGTTTCTTTGTGAATATCCTTCTGGAGATCTTTTTTTTTTCTCTGGCTCTGATCAATTCCCTGAAAATCATTTACAAATTCATTGCAAATCCTTTGAAACATCCCTCGCAGAGTGAGCTGGTTTATTTCTGTGTTTCCTTGGATTTCTTCCAGGACATCACCTTCTGCAGCTCCACTCAGACTTAAATCTTAAAGAGGGAGAGGACTCAAATTTGGACTCAATTTGTTTCTCTATGAATGTTCTTATTTGCCCTGTTGTGATTCTTCAGGATCCCATTTCTTTCTTTCTTTCTTTCTTTCTTTCCTTCTTTCCATCTTTCCTGTCCTACCTAGTTTACTGTCCTTTTCGGCACTTGATGTCAAAGGGGGAGAGAACTTAGGGAATAGGGGGAGTAGGGGAGAAGATAAGACTTAAGGGAAGAAGAAAAGTAATCTTATCTTAAGGGGGAGAGAATCACATCAAAGCTTTGTCATGTTTTACATTGGACATTACAATTGGCATCTTTCTTTTGATTTTGCTTTTTTTCCTTCACACCCCTTGTTATCACAATTGGTATCTTGTTTACAATTGGTATCTTATGGAATCTTTTAGTTTAGGGGGAGAAGACTTAGAGGAATCTTCACAATTGATATCCTATGAAAAGCAAAATCTCTCTGAGTTCATTGAAAATCTTTTAGCTTCGGAGACATGTTTGCTGATTCAAGCCTGTGCTCAATATGAGACACTCTTTATACATGTCCTTCCTGGCTTGGTACTCTTGATGTTCTTGCAACTGGTTGAAGGAATACTCTTGTGTTATCTAACCTTGTTTTCCCAAGTTTATCCCTTCAGGTACAAGTGCCAAGGAACCTCAAGGTAAGTATATGCATCTTGCAGAATGTGCATGATGGTGACTTGCTTGTAAATACTTGTTTGCAAGAAATCACCATGCACATATGCATTATCACTCACTTTTTTTTCTTCTGCTCTGATGCATATAGCCAAGCTGCATGTAGCACATCTTGCTTATCTCTCTTGTGTGCTTGTGGTAGTCCAAAACCATAATCTATGAAAATCTTGCACACTTGTAGGGGGAGCCTGTGTACTACATGCTTGTCAAAGCTTTCATGATAATTCTGTCTTTCTTTCAATAAGCTTTGATGTCTTGTTTAGTATAATTTCAGTGTGTTGCCATCAATTACCAAAAAGGGGGAGATTGAAAGCACATTTGCTCCCTGGGTGGTTTTGGTAATTAATGACAACATACTTTGTGGTTGGACTAATACTTTTATCAAGTATGTTTCAGGAAACCCAATCACATTGGTATGGCAAGATGACTGAAGAAGTGGACCCCTCAAATGCTAAGGCAAGCATTGGCAAAAGCTCAAGACTCCATTTCTGGTTTAGTGATCAAAGATCACATTGAGTCCATAGGAAAGCCAATACTATTAAAAGGGGATGAGGTTGTGTTAATGTTCTTGTTGCTCAAGTGCTTGGTGATCTAACTCCCTCAACTATCAGCACTATTCACTACTTAACACACACCCATAAGTAATCTCGGTCAAACCAACTCTATCTCACCGAGATGAAGTTATCTCCACAAACCCTAACATCTCGGTCACACCGATTCTTTCAAATCAGTCCCACCAAGATGAACCACTTCTGCCATTTTCCAAACCCTAGAAAATCGGTCTTACCGAGTTTGAGATCGGTCACACCGAAACTGAACTGCCAACCTTCTGTAACCACTTCACATCATATCGGAATTTCCGAGTTTGCATTATCGGTCTCACCGAAATGGGCAAGGTTCTGCCTTGACTCAAATCGGTCGCACCGATAATTCATTTTCGGTCAAACCGATTCTGGCATGTTCCTATTCTTTCTCAAATCGGTCCAACCGAGTTTTCTTTCTCGGTCTCACCGAAATCTCCAACGTTCATATCAGATGCACTTTCGGTCCCACCGAGATGGTATTTTCGGTCCCACCGAAAATCCCAACGTTCACTATATTTGAACTTTCGGTCTAACCGAGTTTTAACTTCGGTCTGACCGAGATTGGTCAAATGTGTGTGTAACGGTTGGATTTTGTGTGGAGGCTATATATACCCCTCCACCCCCTCTTCATTCGTGAGGAGAGCCATCAGAAAGTACCACCACTTCTACCATACACTTTCTGAGAAGTGAACCACCTACCCTTGTGTTGAGATCAAGCCATTCCATTCCTACCATATGAAACTTGATCTCTAGCCTTCCCAAGTTGCTTTCCACTCAAATCTTTCTTCCACCACAGCCATATCAGTGAGGAGAGTTGAGTGTTGGGGAGTTTATCACTTGAAGCACAAGAGCAAGGAGTTCATCATCATCAACACCGTCTATTACCTTTTGGAGGGTGGTGCCTCCTAGATTGGTTAGGTGTCGCTTGGGAGCCTCCGTCTTGATGATGTGGAGTTGAACCAAGAAGTTTGTAAGGGCAAGGAGATCGCCTACTTCGTGAAGATCTACCCCGAGTAAGGCTAGTCCTCCGTGGGCGTAGGCCATGATGGAATAGACAAGGTTGCTTCTTCGTGGACCCTTCGTGGGTGGAGCCCTCCGTGGACTCGCGCAGCCGTTACCCTCCGGGGGTTGAAGTCTCCATCAACGTGGATGTACGATAGCACCACCTATCGGAACCACGACAAAAATCTCCGTGTCACCAAACTGCGTTTGATCTTCTCCACTTCCATTTACTATATATGCAATTTACTTTCCGCTGCCCATACTCTAGAATTGCATGTGTAGTATGTTACTTGACTTGATCTTAATTGCAAAACTGCCTAAAACTTTGCTCAACCAAAAGGCATATTTTTATCTTGTCAAGTAGTCTAATCACCCCCCCTCTAGACCTACTTCTTCGATCCTACACTTAGCCGTTGACAGGACCTGCACACAGATGCAAATAACCTTGCTCCCAACGAGTACAAAGAGGTTGTCAATCCCTCCGGCCTTGTCGTTTACAAAGGATCAAACACAAGAGATAATAGTGATAGGTATGACTGCAACTAGGAAATAAGAACAGGAAGTAAATAGCGGGTGTGATCAGTGATGGTAATATGGACCGGGGTCCCATGATGTTCACTAGTGATGTCTCTCTCCCAAAAGATGATAAAACAGCAAAGCGAGGTAAACAAATTACAGCTAGGCAATTGACAGGATTATGTGCGCAAACCAATGCTAACTATGCTGTAAAGAAAGGTAGAGGCTCAAAAGCATGGGCGGTACGCCAAGGCAAGTAGACCGAAATCCATCTGCATCTACTACTAATCATCCACCTTGAGATATCTATCCAGAACATCCCGCTGGTATTAAGTTGCGAATCCCACCCAAAGTGTAGACTCAAAACAACAGACAACTCCATTAAAAGAACTTTGCGTAAAGTAAACAATCCTTGCACCCGCAAGTACAAGCACCGTTGTTTTCCCCCTTGTGGCAACATCACATCCCCTAGACTCATGTTTCTATCACTCAAGCTAGTCATCAGGGGGCATGAACCCACAATCAAGCATAACGTTCCCTCTTGGAGTTACTACCTACTACTCGGCCAAAGCAATAAACAGCAATGGAGAACATGCAAGAATTACTCAAGAACATAAATATAAAAGAGGTGAATCAAATATATTACTCACACACAAACTGAACATAATCTCATAATCCATCGGATCCCAGCAAACTCAGCAGAGCAACATCATAAAGATTACATATGTGCCTCGATCATGTAGGGCAGCTCACGAGGTCTAAACCATGAAGAACAAAGAGGGGAGGAGAACATCACATAGCTACTGGTCATGGACCCATGGTCCAAGGAGGACTACTCACGACTCATCCGGGAAGCGTCCATGGTGGTGGAGAAGCTCCCGGTGGTGGTTCTCCCCTCCGGCAGGGTGCCGGGAACAGTTCTCCTGGTGCTCCCGATCTTGGAAGCGCGGCGGTGGTGGAACAGAGGCGAGATCGCGAAAAAGGGTTCCGTCCTCGAGGGTTTCGGGATGCGAGGAATATATATGCGAAGAGGGGTCACCAGAGGCGGAGAGGGGGCCCCAGGCGCCCCCCTAGGCGGCCAGGGGTGGGGCCGCCCCGGGTGGCCGCCTGGGCCACCCCAGGCTCCCCTCTGGCCCTGCTTTGGTTTTTCTTGAAGCTCCCGTTACGCTGATTTTTCCTGTAATTTTCCCGGAATTTTTAGAGCACTTTTAATATGGGGGAAACCTGAAATAGAAAAACAGCAGAAAACAGGAACTGGCACTGTGGTGCACTGAGTTAATAGGTTAGTCCAAATATGATCAAAAGTGTATGGAAGTGCATAAATATCATAGCAATATCACATAAAAGAGGCATTGAGCAAGCAGAAATTATAGATATGTTTTGGACGTATCAACATCCCCAAGCTTAATTCCTGCTCGTCCTCGAGTAGGTAAATGATAACAAGCATAATTTCTGTGGTGACATGCTACCAACCATATAAGAACTTTTAAGTAAAGCAATCAAGGCATGTAATTCAATTCAAGTCATAACAAGCAAGAGTCTATATTAGCATTGTAACAAGTAACATAAGAACATAAAGGTGCAAGAGCTCTCGCTGTCCGTGACTCGAATGTCTCCAAATGGTGTTTGCATGCAAGAAAGGGGATAGGGATATATGAGAGAGTAAAACATAGTTTTTGTATTGTTGAGAACTTAATCTACTAAAGTTTCACACTTGGTCTTCTTTGGAATCTTATCTTGACTCATCCCCAGACCGTCAGCCAGGTACAAGTCAAAATGATCCACTCCCTTTCAATATTTTGACCACTCATGCAATGGATGAGCGTAAGCAAGAAAGTCGACACTTAGGATGGCAAAGAGAGAAAAATGATGGAGGGGGAAGACAAAAAAGGTGTGAAAGGCTCACATCAATGAGGACAATCATCGGCGAGAGAAAGCCAAATGATAGATATGATGTGAGGAGTAGGGATTGCCATGCAACGGATGCACATATGAGCTAAGGTAAGCTCTCCAATGGAACTAGTGGGGGTGCATCCAACTTGCTTGCTCAAGAAGACCTAGAGCTCTTTTGAGGAGGCTCATCATTGGAATATACAAGCCAAGTTCTATAGTGTGAAGGTCCCGACATAGCTATATGCATGAATGATAATCTCTATGGAGTACAAGGTATAAGATGGAGTACGAGTGTGGATCTCTCAAAAGGAAATAATAGTGTGCCCCCTTCTCTCTTTTTATTTCTTTTTCTCTTTTTTCTATTTTTTTATTTTTTGTGGCCTCAATGGCTCTTTCTATTTAACTCTCATTTGTCCTCTTTGGGATTTTTTGATTTTGTCCTCTTTGAGATCTTTTGATTTGTCCTCCTTGGGATCTTTTCCTCACTTTAGGGGCAACACTCTATGTATTACAAGAAGTATAGAAGATCTTTCACACTTTACAAAAGTACTCAACATAAAGAAAATGAAACTATCATGGTGTATGCAAATGTATGCCTCTGCCAGTGTAGCAGGATATGCAATGATACTAGCGCGTCATGTAGCAATGATTAGGGCAAGGCCCAACTAGCATGCGGCTCATCGATCAAGCAAAAATCATGTATGACATGAAGATCAAGTCATGAGAAGATGGATGTTGCATGGCAATGTATCTCGGAAAGGCTATGGAAATGCCTTAATAGGTAGGTATGGTGGCTGTTTTGAGGAAGGATATAATGAGGCTTATGATGACAGAGCGTATCGTGCCAAGGATTTGGATGCACCGACGAAGTATGCGCCAACTCTCGAGGTGAGAAAGGGCAATGCACGGTACCAAAGAGGCTAGAAAAATATGGCTAGGTGGAAGTGTCAACTTCCGAATACTTACATTAGTCTGAAGAACTCGTGCACTTATTATCGGTAACTCTCAATCTAATTAGGAGACAAAGAGACAAGTACCCCGAGGAGGAGTGTATGGGGGTTTGGTTATCCTTGCGCATCCTCGACTCATGGTACGTGAGTGTACTCTAATATTCGATCCAAAGATTAGTGATCCATTTAGTAGCTAAAGTTCTCAACTATTTTGTAGGTTTTCGAAAATAAACACGGATTTCCCAAAATACGACATCTATCACTAATAGGCTAAAGCTCTTGACACCAAAAGTTCAGACATTACTCATGGCAATACCTCAAAACTATTGCAAGTTACTACTAAAATTAAATAGCAACCTCAATTACCTACTTTAAGTTAAGACACACAACTCAGTGCAACAGGCAAAACTCTCTTAACAAGATAAACATGAAGACTCAAGAGAGTTCAGCGACCAACTAAACAAAAGCTCTTTAAAAAGAAAAGCATGAAAACTAAGGGCTAAACATGACAGCAGCTATGGAAAGACAAAGAACACACACAACAAAGATAAGCATGAAAATCCTATGTTGTGTTCTATGTTGAAGTGGAGCGTGTTTCTCTCCCACACAAAGAAAGCTGGGTTCTAACTTGTTATGATCAGCAAGCAAAGCTAAAGAAAACTAAAAAGGAAACTAAGAGCAAGACGCTCCAAGCATAGCACATAACACATGAAGTGATAATTACAGTGGAACGAAAGACGAACTAATAATTGTTGATGGAGAAGGGGATGCATGGGGGCATCCCCAAGCTTAGACGCTTGAGTCTTCTTGAATATTTCTTGGGGGTGCACGGGGGCATCCCCAAGCTTGAGCGTTTGACCCTCCTGAATCTTTTTAACATCTTCCCTCGCACACTTGAAAAATTCCTTCATACATAACTCATCATAATTTGATTAGCGAGGTTAGTACCCATAATAAAATAACTTTTCCCTGCTGGAAATAAGGATAATCTTGAAGAGCTACTGTTTCTCAAGATTGCCAAAAGGTTTTTGCAAAGAAAAAGCAAGCTCAAGGTTTGCAAAACGAAGAAAAGGCAAAACACGACAGAATCTGTGAAAAACAGACCAGCAGGTAGTAAATAATTTTTTCGGGGCACTTCTGCAACTCAAATCAAAAAACTCAGAACAGACGCCCGAAAGCCAATTGTATAGAGCACGTTGTCAAAACAATTCAGATCAAAAAGATGATCTGGTGATTTTATACGAATTTTTCTGTCCAAGGACAGAATCTGTTTTCTGGACAGCACGTCGCAACTTTTGAACTTTCTTGCAATCGGAGGCTAAACTTGGCACAAAGCTGAAAAGAAAAGATACAATGATGCTACTGTAGTAACAAACATCAAGACACAACAAAAGCAAAATAAAACTTTATTCGTTGTGGGCTGCCTCCCAAAAGCGCTTTCTTTTATGCCTTTAAGCTAGGCATGATGCAAAGAGAGAAGATCAAGTTTTATCAAGAGTAAGAGAATAGCTAGCCCGTGTAACGGACTCAAAAGGCAACTTAATCTTCTTTCTAGGGAAGTGTTCCATTCCTTTCTTGAGAGGGAATTGGAATTTTATATTCCCCTCTTTCATGTCAATGATAGCACCAACGGTGCGAAGAAAAGGACGTCCCAAAATAATTGGACATGAAGGTTCACATTCAATATCCATAATAGTAAAATCAACGGGAACATAATTGTCTTTAACAGTGATAAGAACATCGTCGATCTTCCCCAAAGGTTTCTTTACAGAAGAATCAACAAGACGAACACCAAAAGAACAAGGATCAAAAGATTTCAATTTAAGCATATCATACATTCTTTTGGGCATAATGGAGGTACTAGCTCCAACATCACATAAAGCATAGCAAGAGAAGTTATTCAACTTAATTTTAATCATAGGATCCCAACCATCTTCTAGCTTTCTATGTATGGAGGCTTCTACCCTAAGCTTCTCCTCCCTAGCTTTGATAAGAGCATTAGTGATATGCTCCGTGAAGGCAAGATTAAGTGTGCTAGTGTGGGGATCTCTAGACATCTTGTGAAGAAAACTAATAACTTCAGAAAGGGTGCAATTATCAAAATCAAGGTCACTACTATCAAGTAAAGTGGTAGTGGTGTCCTTTAGGCTCACTTGTTTGGTAGCTTCTATGGTCATAGGAGTTTCTTCTACGGTTGAGGTCATAGCATCACCATTAATAGGTCCAACGGGACTAGGAGTACATTGGGTGCTAAGAGTTTGGATATCCTCAACAACTTGGATAGTAGCAACAGTGTGGTGGGTAGGAAGGCTCTTAATTCTATCTTCTTCCTTCTTTTCTCTAGCCCTTCTCTCTTTAAGTTTAGCCATCATCCTAATGTTTTCATTAATTTGCACTTGAATATCATTCATAGGAGTGGTCTTCCTCTCCTCAAGAGGAGAAGTTCTAATTTTAAGCAACTCTACCTCATGGACTAAATTGTCTACCTTCGAAGAGAGATTATCTAGTTTGTCTAGTTTTTCTTCTACACTCTTATTGAAGGATTTTTGGGTAGTGATGAAGTCTTTAAGCATAATCTCTAGCTCAGAAGTGGAGTTCTTGGTGCTAGGATAAGCATTGTTTTTCCCATAGGAATTAGAGGGGAACGGTCTAGGGTTGCTACCAAAATTACTCCTATAAGCATTGTTATTGAAATTGTTTCTAGAGATAAAGTTCACATCTACTTGATCTTGAGCAATCAAAGAATTTAAAGGAACATCATGAGGATCATTAGAAGATTGCTTGGAAAGTAGAGACATGATCAAGTCAACTTTTTCATTTAGGGAGGAAATCTCCTCGACAGAGTTTACCTTCCTACCTGTTGGAGCGCGTTCGGTGTGCCATTGGGAATAATTGGTCATCATCTCGTCGAGAAGCTTCGTGGCAGCACCAAGTGTAGTTGACATAAAGGTTCCTCCCGCGGCCGAATCTAACAAGTTTCGCGAGGTAAATTTCAAGCCTGCATAAAAAGTTTGGATAACCATCCAAGTAGTCAAACCATGAGTAGGGCAGTTCTTGACAAGAGATTTCATGCGTTCCCAAGCTTGGGCAACGTGTTCATTATCCAATTGTTTAAAATTCATTATGTTACTCCTTAGTTGGATAATTTTAGCAGGGGGATAGTACTTCCCAATAAAGGCATCCTTGCACTTGTCCCAAGAATCTATACTATTCCTAGGCAAGGATTGAAACAAGATTTTAGCTCCTCCTCTCAAGGAAAAAGGAAAAAGCTTAAGCTTAACAATATCACCATCTACTTCTCGGTACTTTTGCATATCACAAAGTTCAACAAAATTATTTAAGTGCAAAGCAGCATCATCTCCAGCACCGGAGAATTGATCTTTCATAACTAGGTTCAGTAAAGCAGGTTTAATCTCATAAGAGGGTGCTGAAGTGGCAGGTGTAGTAATAGGCGTGCAGATAAAGTCATTGTTGTTATGACTAGTGAAGTCACACAACTTGGTGTTCTCGGTGGAACCCATAGCAACAGCAAGCAAGATAACTATTTTTGTGATTTTTGGTAAAGGGACACTAAAGCAAAAACTGAAAGGTAAACTAACAAGACTAAAAAGCAAAGATAAAAGATAGCGTGCAACTCCCCTATCTTGAAGAGTGGAGTCCCCGGCAACGGCGCCAGAAACTTTGCTTGATGGCTTCTCGCCCCTCGTTGGTTACCCCAAGTGGAAGGTTTGAGATGAAGCGTAGCAGCAAGTTTCCCTTGGCAAAGGTACCAAGGATCGAATCCCGTGAGACTCCGAGGGTCGACAAGAAGGTGTCAACGGCGCCAGAAACTTAGCGGTTGACAGGACCTGCACACAGATGCAAATAACTTTGCTCCCAACGAGTACAGAGAGGTTGTCAATCCCTCCGGCCTTGTCGTTTACAAAGGATCAAACACAAGAGATAATAGTGATAGGTATGACTGCAACTAGGAAATAAGAACAGGAAGTAAATAGCGGGTGTGATTAGTGATGGTAATATGGACCGGGGTCCCATGATGTTCACTAGTGATGTCTCTCTCCCAAAAGACGATAAAACAGCAAAGCGAGGTAAACAAATTACAGCTGGGCAATTGACAGGATTATGTGCGCAAACCAATGCTAACTATGCTGTAAAGAAAGGTAGAGGCTCAAAAGCATGGGCGGTACGCCAAGGCAAGTAGACCTAAATCCATCTGCATCTACTACTAATCATCCACCTTGAGATATCTATCCAGAACATCCCGCTGGTATTAAGTTGCGAATCCCACCCAAAGTGTAGACTCAAAACAACAGACAACTGCATTAAAAGAACTTTGCGTAAAGTAAACAATCCTTGCACCCGCAAGTACAAGCACCGTTGTTTTCCCCCTTGTGGCAACAGCACATCCCCTAGACTCATGTTTCTATCACTCAAGCTAGTCATCAGGGGGCATGAACCCACAATCAAGCATAACATTCCCTCTTGGAGTTACTACCTACTACTCGGCCAAAGCAATAAACAGCAACGGAGAACATGCAAGAATTACTCAAGAACATAAATGTAAAAGAGGTGAATCAAATATGTTACTCACACACAATCTGAACATAATCTCATAATCCATCGGATCCCAGCAAACTCAGCAGAGCAACAGCATAAAGATTACATATGTGCCTCGATCATGTAGGGCAGCTCACGAGGTCTAAACCATGAAGAACAAAGAGGGGAGGAGAACATCACATAGCTACTGGTCATGGACCCATGGTCCAAGGAGGACTACTCACGACTCATCCGGGAAGCGTCCATGGTGGTGGAGAAGCTCCCGGTGGTGGTTCTCCCCTCCGGCAGGGTGCCGGGAACAGTTCTCCTGGTGCTCCCGATCTTGGAAGCGCGGCGGCGGTGGAACAGAGGCGAGATCGCGAAAAAGGGTTCCGTCCTCGAGGGTTTCGGGACACGAGGAATATATATGCGAAGGGGGGGTCACCAGAGGCGGAGAGGGGGCCCCAGGCGCCCCCCTGGGCGGCCACGGGTGGGGCCGCCCCGGGTGGCCGCCTGGGCCACCCCAGGCTCCCCTCTGGCCCTGCTTTGGTTTTTCTTGAAGCTCCCGTTACGCTGATTTTTCCTGTAATTTTCCCGGAATTTGTAGAGCACTTTTAATATGGGGGAAACCTAATATAGAAAAACAGCAGAAAACAGGAACTGGCACTGTGGTGCACTGAGTTAATAGGTTAGTCCAAATATGATCAAAAGTGTATGGAAGTGCATAAATATCATAGCAATATCACATAAAAGAGGCATGGAGCAAGCAGAAATTATAGATACGTTTTGGACGTATCAGGGGCAACATTAGCTGACTTCATCACAAACAGGATGTCACGGAGCCAATCATCAGCATCCATAGGATTGGTGGAGCTGCGGAAAATGGACGGGTTGAGGTGCACAAATTGTGGCAGTGTTATTGGGGCAGGCTGTTGATGAGCATTTTGGTTTGGTAACTGAGCCATTACTCTAGTCATAAACTGAAGATTCAGCTCAAACTGATGCATCATTGCGGTAATGTAGGGTGGAGGTGGAGGATCATCAGCCATCCTGCTAAAATGTAACAGGGGGTAGTTTAGTATTGAGCATTTGCTAAGACTAGTGACCGTTCATGACAAAACTTGCATAGTGAAAGAAACACTATGAATACATCGTAGTAGTCTACATGACATAGGGTGTAATATTCAAAACTACTATACTAAGGAAAACTATGGCTTTATCCATCTTTGGGGTGAATATGGTCACGAGATCCTAAAGTTAGAGTTAGCAAATTCATTTAACCCGAAGAGAAAAGATATCAGAATCCCAGAGTATAGACGAGGCATAAAAGATCCTAATACCACCCAATTGGTGACGTGGGCCCACAAGCCACGCAGCCATGTTAGTAAAACAAATTTTCAAAGGCTAGACTCAACTTCGGCCAAGGAGTTGGAAAGGGGGTTCCTACAGGAAGTCTGCTCTGATACCAACTTGTGACACCCCCGATTTGACCGTACACTAATCATGCACGCAAATGTGTACGACCAAGATCAGGGACTCACGGGAAGATATCACAACACAACTCTAGACACAAATAAAATAATACAAGCTTCATATTACAAGCCAGGGACCTCAAGAGCTCGAATACAGAAGCTCGAAAGCAACAGAGTTAGCGGAAGCAACAATATCTGAGTACTGACATAAGCTAAACAATTTTGCCTTAAGAAGTCTAGCACAATCATTAACGATCGAAGAGGCAAGACCTCCTGCCTGGGACCTCCTATCTACTCCTAGTCGCCAACTGTCACCATGTAGCAGTAGACTCGGTCGGGGTAGTAGGAGTAGTCGACTGGGGTGGCATCTGGCTCCTGAGATCCACCATCTGGTTGCAACAACCAGAAGAAGAAGGAAGGGTGGAAAAGGGGAGCAAAGCAACCATGAGTACTCATCCAAAGTACTCGCAAGCATCAGATCTATACTAAGTATGCATTAGTATCATAGGAATGAGATGTATCTGTGGACTGAACTGCAGAAAGCCAGAAGAGAAGGGGGAAATTCCTAGCATATCGAAGACTAGCATCTTGTGGTAACCACCATCTTGCGGCAGTAGAAGGGAGTAAAGAAAATCATTTTAATTAACAAGCATGTTGTAACAATATTCATCACATATCTCAAGTATCCATTTCTAGTTGTAATAGATCAGGATATAAGACTGAACGTCCATTACCATGGACACGGCTATTTGAATAGATAACTTCCCTGCAAGGGTGCACCAAGTTACCCTCACGCTCAATCATCTCTCACCAGACAAACTTTTCTGGGTCAATGCCCAGCCTCGGAAGATCAACACGTCGCAGCCCTACCTAGGCTTAGCAGAGAGGTCCTCGTCGGTCTACATCCTAAGCACTCCGGGGTCTTGGGCCATCGCCCGTTGCACTCTGTCTCGTTGCGAGCAGGGCGGACCAGACACCACCTCTATACTGGATGGCGCCAGCCTAGCTGTGCCGCAATGCTGTACTGGACGTCTGAGAAAGCTTCGGCTGTTACCACGACGCCGAGGCCCATAACTATTTTCGTGTGGCGGTTAGTGCGTAAAGGCCAAAGGCCAATTCAAAACAAATTCCCAAACCTTAGTGTATTAGGAGCTAGCGAAGACGAGCAGAGACTCACGATAATGTGACCCCGTCGCCCCGTCTCGAGGAAATACGCCAAGGGATAGCCTAGCCCACTCGGGGGCGTCCTGCCTGCCCGGCCATGCCTCGTAATTATCTTGCGGGTGCTCCACGGGCCCGCCCGACTTTCACATCAACACGCGGGTATCCCTCAGGGTCGACCCGCCTTTAACTGGTCTCAAGTAAAGTCAAGGTAACTGTGTGTCCAAACATCAATGAGGAAACCCCAAGGAATCACCCTCGGTGGATTCCGCTCGATATAATCATCAAGGCAAGCGTAGGAGGAACCACCCTCGAGGTTCACACTTGAGGTGTTGCACGTTAGAGTCGTATGAGGAATGGTGAAAGAGGAATCACTCTCGATGACCACGGCCGAATAGCTACACTACATAGTCATCATCAGGAGTGCCTTACGAGGTATCACCCTCGACACTCGATAGTAGCTCTACAAAGTCGTACAACAAAAGGGGCGTGATGTGATGTGAGGTGTCGGGTCTCGTCATTGATCACGCTGATTGAGTCGTTGATGATGAAGCAGGGGCAACAAGGACAAGGTGGGGGTCACATATGGATCACTACCAACCAATACTAAGCAGTTTAGGATAAGCAGGTAGGTAACAATAGCAGGTACAAAAGCAGGTTATGCATCAGAATATGATCGATCAACAACAGTAGCAAAATCCAATGCAATCATGAGAGAGAGTAGACTAGGCGATATCGGGATGATCAAAGGGGGGGGGCTTGCCTGGAAACTCCGCTGAAAAGGTCTGGTCGTCAGAGGCGTAGTCGTACCCGGTAGCAGCGTCGGTCTTAGAGTCTACCGAAGAGAAGAGGGGGAAGAAACAATAAATATAAATCACACAGGTGCATGACAAAGCATAACATGGCAGTATGCAGAGCTATGGGTCGTCAGAGGCGTAGTTATAACACATTGCTACACGATACTGACGAAGGGGGAAAACATACGAGAATGTTTTCCCAGAGTTAGCATTTCGGACAGGCGAACTGGAGTGGGGAATGTTGCATGTTCGGTATGATAGGGATGTGTGGCGGATGAACGGGCCATGAATTCGGATTCGTCTCGTCGTTCTGAGCAACTTTCATGTATAAAAGTTTTTCATAAGAGTTACAAATTAATTTATATGATTTCTCAAAGTTTTAACAATAATCTGGAATTTAATACAATTCAAAAAAAACTAAAATGCTAGATGCACCCAGCAGAGGGTACACAGAAGTGTACCTAGGGATTGACAGGTGGGCCAGGGGCTCCGAGTTGACCAGTCAACGAGGGTGGCCCCCCCGTCATACACATGTTTATCTAATACATATTAATTAGCAGGTTAATTAAATTAACTAATGTTTTAATTAAGTCATTGATTATTATTATTATTATTTTTAAATTATTATATTTTTTAAATCCGTTTTTAACATTCTGTGGGGGTTGGGCCCCGGCTGTCATAGGCCCTAGGGCCTTAGCGGGTTCGGGCGCTGCGGGCGCCGCCCGAACGAGCGAGGGGAAAGCGGGCGACGGGTGAGTGCGAAGGCGGGCGTGAGGCGCTGGCCCAGGACGGCCACGGCGGGGGATGGCCGGCGCGACCGTCGGCGAGCGAGTAGGGAAGGGGGAGGCGGACGTAGCCGGCGCGGGGGCCGAACGGCAGCGGCGTCTACGGGTGAGCCACAGCGGGCGAGGCAAGCGACGGCCGAGGCCGTGGCCACGGTGCGGGGAGGTCGGGCTCCGGTGTCCGGGCGCGGCCTCCGGCGGGCGCAGGCGAGGCAAGGAGGGCCGCGAGGTGAGGACGACGACGCGGAGGCACGGTCGTGGCAGAGGTGGCCGGTGTGGCGAGTCAGTCGCGGGCGGCCGGCGAGCGAGCGGAGCGCGGGCGTGGCGACGCGCAGGCAGGCGAGCGGCGAGGCCGGGGCGGGCACGCGTGGGGCGGGCGCGCGCGGGACGCGGGCTAGGATGGAGTGCGTGCGCCGGAGCGCGACGAGGCACGGTGGCGGAGCGCATTGCGGCGACGGTGGTCGCGGGTGGGAGCGAGAGGGAGAGTAGGATGCTCACGGGCGTAGCAGTGAGGGGGGGGCGAGGCTCGAAGGAGCCGGCGTGGAGGAGGCCGGAGAGGCAGTCGGCGACAGCGACGGTGTTGGCGTCGGGGCGCCGTTGGGGAGGGGGTTCGAGGACGACGGGAGGGGGCTACGTCGGCGAGTTGGCGGCTCGGTGGGGTCCGGCGACGACGATGACGCACTGCGGCAGGGAGGCGACGACGGGTGACGGGGCAGTCGGGGTCGAGCCCCAATCTGTATCGAGGGGGGGCGAGAGGGAGAGGAGTGAGGGGGAGTTAGAGCATCTCCAGCCGTTGGCCCCCGAGGACGCGCTGAAAACCGCCGCGTGGGGGCGAGCCGGCGCTAGTTTCGGCTTGGGTGCCAGTTCGTTCCCAGTCGCCGGCCCCCCAGGTCGCCCCCAGGCGCCGATATCGGCCCATTTTCGGTGCTTTAAGCCCATTTTCGGCGCTTTTCAGCCCATTTCCGGCGCAAAACGGCCCAGGCCCATAGTTCACATATATAGATAGATAGATAGTTCACATATATAGATAGATAGATAGTTCACATAATCTTAACCCTATGATAGATAGATAAATAGATAGTTCACATAGTCTTCTCCTACGACCTACTACTACTAGTCATTCTCCGACTCGGACTCTTCCTCGGTGATGTCCTCCTCCGACGTCTCAGCGTAGGTGTCAAGGAACCGCTCGTCGGTGAAGTCCCACGAGGACGCATCTCCTTCCTCGACGTTGGACTTAGCGACCGCCCTCCGCGCTCGCTTGTCCTCGCGATAAGCCGCTCGCTCCTTCCTCCTCTTCTTCCTCTCCGCCCTCCTCTCGGCCAAGAACCGGTGCTCGTCGATGAAGTCTTGCGGGAAGTTTTGGCGCCACGTCGCCATGACTTCCTCATCCATCTCGGCCAAGTGGAGACGGTGCGCCCGCCTACGGTTCTTCCGATGATCTTCGTCGGTTCTAAGCCGCGGGGGAGGCGCCAGCTCCTGTGCGCGCTCCAGAGTCGGCACGTCCGTGAAGTTCATGTCCCAACGGGAACGCCGGAGGCGCCACGCCGCAGCGTCGTACGCGCGGGCGCCCTCCTCAGCGGTGTCGAAGGATCCGAGGCGGAGGCGCACGTCGCCCGACTGAATCTCGGCGGAGTAGGTGCCGGACGGACGAACCAGGACGCCGCGGTAGCCCCCACCTCCCCGGCGGCGAGGCGGCATGGGGGCGCAGTGCGTGTCGGCGTCGAAGCAGCCAGCGGCCGGAGGGTCGCAGTGCGTGGCAGTGCGGTGGGCGATGTGGCTGCGGTGTGGGAGTTCACCGGCGAGGTAGGATGCTTTTATAGCCGAAGCTCACGCGGCGAGAGGCGCATGCCAGGCGACACGTGGCGGTCGCCCGTGGTGCCGGGCGACGCGACGGGTCGCTGGGCGGCATCAATGGCAGGCGACGGCTCGGCAGTGCGGCAGCTTTGGCATTGATTCCCGCGGGAACCGAGGCGATGAGGACGACGAAGCAGCACGTCGCTGATAGGACGGGCCCATCACATTCGAGCCAACAAACGCCTCGTTCGGCGCCCCCAGGCGACCCCCAGCGCCCCGGGTTCGGGTTGGGTCCGCCGGCGTCAGTTTCGGCCCAATCCGGCGATTTTTCGGAGTCCTGGGGGCGCGACTGGGCCATTTTTTCGGCGCCGGTGCCTAAAAAGTGGCCTTGGGTGGCCTGTTGGGGGCGCGGCTGGAGATGCTCTTAGGATTCGGATTTTTGTGGAGTGGGTTAGGTATGCGTCGGCTGGGCCTGGTGGGCCGCGTCTAGCTGGGCGTTTAGCCGGGGGTTGTTTTTTTTTTCCTTTTGCTTTTGTTTTGTTTTATTGTTTAGTTTCCTTTTCTGCTTTTAATTCATTTTGGGTACTTAAACCTTTTATAAAAATATGGTCTCTTCACCAATAATTTCAAATAAATATTTGCAACAAGTTGAACATTTTAGTTTACACGTTTGACAAAATTTGAATTTTGACTTTAAATTTGGTTTTGGATTTGAATCGATGTCAAAGAAAAGCGAGGTTAACAACAGTAACAACGATGACGTGGCATCATTAGCAGAGGTTTACTGTAGCATAATTATCCGGGCGTTACATTTGCCTACAAGAAATATTATGTTTTCTTAACCACCACATCTTGGCAGGTGGCCGAGAAACATTTGGTTTTGGACGTGCAGGATATGATTTCTTTCGACAAACATAAGAGTTGTTCCTATGGGAAGGGTTAGAATAATCGAAAGGATAGGCATTGTAATTCTTCCCGGAAACATGAACTCAATGATTGTAAGAAGTATACATATAATCTTTCTAACGAGCATTCTTACCAGAACCGTACGAGGGATTTGCAGTTTCATACTGCGAAGATCTTCCTTTCCTGCGGAAGTTATTTCCTTGCATGGTTAGAGCAGCAGTAACATGCAGATTTTCAACATGGGACTTTTCATACTGCGAAGATCTTCCTTTCCTGCGGAAGAATTTGGTGTCCTCTGAGACTTTTGAACGTTCTTGTCTCAAGAAAATTCCTCAGCCTAGCATTTTCATCAGAAATAGCAACATTTTATTCAAAAGAGGAGTTAGTTTCAACAGTACTAACAAGTGCATTTCTTTCAGCAGCAGCAGATGTTCCAGTATTAGAATCATAATTGTTGCGCTCTAGGCATTTTAGACAAGGTGGCATAAATTTCTCCTAAGAAGCACTAATTTGCTGGGCGAAGAGAGATTCGTTAACTGGACAACACAAAGACAACGCCACACCACACCACGTCCTAGGACAACTGAGCTCCACCTCCACGACAACGTCCTCACAAGGGAGAACCGCACAGAGCGTCGCCGCTGAACTCGGCCAGTTCAAGGGTATAAATTGTGTTTCTCTCAAGATAAAACAATCTTTAAACCTTCAGTAAAGTCCATTCTCATGCTATATCATTCTCTGATTTTCAGCGCTTCTTTTGTGGAGTGCTTCGTTTCGGAAGCTTCAAGCTCATTACACCAACATGTTACCAGTACACGCGGAGGTTACAGTTTTAAAAATGAACAAATATGTGCTGTTCTTCTTGCAACCTGGGAGTATATATTTCCTATCCTCTATTCCTGGAGCGTCCGAAGCACCTGGTGCAGCGTTGGAGCAAATCTGGTGACGTTGAGCCTGATGTCCTGCTCCAGCCAGTAGTACTTCATGCCCAGCTGCCACCCCTGCTTATGTATCGACTCCGGGTCACTCACCGCCGGGTGGTCCTTGCCGTACTTCTCGTAGAGCGTGCTCTCCTCGGCGGTGATGCTGTACTCGACGTCCCGCAGCCTCATCTCCTTGGCCTGCACGCCGTAGAATATCATGGCGGAGTGCTCCATATGGCCCCACGGCACCACCTGCAGCATCGTCGCGTTGGTGCGGAGGAAGAAGAAGTTTGTGAGCCCGGCCCCGTGCGCGCCCATCAGCACGTCGCACGAGTCCACCACCTTGGAGAACTCCTCGAGCCTCAGCTCACGGCGCGGCTCCACGACCACCACCTCGAACCCGGCGGCCTGCACCGCCGCGGAGATCTCCGGAATGTTGACGAACTTCCTGTTCCGGCCACGGTTGATGAGCATGAGCCGCGGCTTCCGTTTCTCCGTGCCGCCGTCGACGCCGCCGGTCGCCTTCTTATTGGCCTCCTTTTCCTTGTATGGGATGCCAAGGCCGTCGGGCGGCAGCGAGAAGATGTCACGGATGTACATGCGGAAGTCCAGCAGCGTGTAGTTGCGCGGCGTGCGGGCCGGGTCGATGCCGAGGTCGCGGTGGCTGCGGAGGCCGACGACGATGTGCGGGTGGCACCGGACGCCGGCGTCCTTGTTGAAGTCGACGATGTCGTACCGGGACAGGTTCGCGAGGATGAGGCGGTACTTGTCCACGAACCACGGCTGGAGGTCGGTGACGAGGAACTGGACCTCGCCGTCGTAGGCGCGGGCGGTGATGAAGAGCGGGACGATCACGTCACTGAAGTCGTGCCACGGGTTGGACGTCAGCCCGTTCATGGCGAACACGACGGCCGGGACGGCGTGCCGGGAGGTGCACTCGGGCGCCACCAGGGACTGGGCGGCGCTCAGGGTCTTGACCTTCACCTTGTCGATGTACTCCAGGTACTTGCGGGACTGGTCCTTGATGGCCCATTCCTGGCCATCGTCGCCGCGCTCGGCAGCGGGCGGGACATACAGAACGGTACGGTTGCCGCCGATGGCCCGAGCGTCGCCGGAGATCTCGCAGATGTCGTACCTGGGGTCGGACAGGTCGCAGATGGGCTTGGGCGGGGCACCTGCATCCGGCCGACGTTTTACCGTTTCACTGATTCAGATTACGAATGACTGCAACTGCACATATGAATGGAAGTGAAATTTTCTGGTAACTAACCATGCTTGACGTTGCTCTGATTCTTGTCGCCGTCTTGACCGAGTTCTTGCCGAATGAGCTCTTCCTCCATCATGTCGCTAGCTTCATTTACTGACTGGTCTGTCCTATTCGCTTGCACGTTATCTGAATTGATAACTAAAATAACAGCTGGTCAATCAGTGCACTAACCGTAGGAGACTAGAGAGTAGGAGAGTACGTATACATGATCGACAAAATAATGATGCCAAACTGAACAGTGGATGAGTTAGGCAGTGAAAGGTCGTAGTATTACCAGTCTTGTTCTTGTCAGTCATGTCGGTTCCAGGTACTACGTTCTTGTCTTCGATGCGTACTTCTCCCGTCGTCTTGGCTGCCTCGTCCTTCTTCCCATTTTCCATGTCATGTACCGCACCTGTCAATGTTAGGTATACATCAAGAAAGCAAATTAGCCGGAATTACTTGACCTTAGATATTCGAGTACGTTGTGGAAACAGTTTTGCTAGAACTCATCTAGATGAGATATAATTTGGTCTCATTCATCTTTTATAGCCATTGGATGTGATGCTATAAGATGCGTGTGTGCTGACGTGGGTTGTATCTGTTCTTGTTTTCCAGGTGAATGAGACCAAATTATATCTTATCTAGCTGAGTTCTAGGTAATCCCTTGTGGAAAACATAGCCAACTGTAATCACTTGGCCATGGATACTGAATTACGTTAAAAAGCGTAGCTAGAATATTGAAATAGCTTGGTGTGTGCGCACAAAACCGCGTAGCAATCAACTAACAAGCACACTCACACACACTCTCTCTAAAAAAAGTAGGAGTACATTCGTATTCTCTCTTCCGAAAACGTAATATGATCCTACCTACACATGCTATGTGCTATACCTAATACCCGTGCTACACGTAGACACATCCCCATCGTTTACTATTAGGCCATCATCAAGCCGCTGATGACGACGCGGCACCCTAACCTATCTATCTGCATGTGCGCGCCGTGGGCCAAGCAGTTCGGTTCCGTCCTTTGTCAGGACCCGATGCTCGGCACAGTTAACTCTAGAGGCATGCTAACAACGACCGAACAGCATTAGATTATTACACAGGGTGGCGATGATCACGCTAAATCAGAATATAAAGATACGTCACCCTACGCGTTAACGTTAGTCCTAATATACTCCCTTCGTCCAGGTGCATTGGGCATCTTAGCGATTTTAGAATTTCCAAATGAGTAAGGCACCAAGGAATTAAATCAGCCTCGTATCACTCCCGTGCCTCGTTCGCTTCACCCTCATGCACAAGTTTTCAATCTTATGGGCAATAACTCTGGTTGCATGTGTTTCATGCTGCATGTTGATTGGTGAGGCAAAGGAATTGCAATTAATTAGCTCAACTTACAAGATTTTTAATGCTAATTATATCGAATATTACGGCCAATCCCATCACACCTAGATCATGGTGCAGCTCCTTAGGTGCCCAATACACCTGGACGGAGGGAGTACGTACCTTGAGAGGAATTATTATTTGGCGCCGACAACGACGCTGGAGGAGGAGGAGACGTCCTGGCATTCTGTTCGGCCGGCGTCGGCGTGGACCGCAGGGCGACTGCATGCACGTACAAGGGAAATTAGCTGGCTGTATGGTAAGCGTGACGACCTGGCGAATCAAGCACATGCTTTGACATTCCACGGATCAGCTCACAAATATAAGATGTTCTACTACTAATTTTTTTTCGATTCAGATATATATAGACGCATTTTAGTGCTCATGTTTCCTCATTTATATTCGTATATGTAGCCGATTACTAAAATATCCAAAACATCTACAGTATTATTTGTGAACGGAGGGAGTACTAGCTACCTAGTATGACGAAATTTTGCAAGTAATGTAAATAGACAGGCCGTTACAATTTCAGATATGTGTGTGGTCCCGTTTTGAGACTGCTATAAATACTACTCGGCGCTAAATTTAGTGCAATGGGATAGTATGGATTTGGAGCGGATTGCAGGGGAGGTTTAAATTAATTGTTACGAAAAATTGCGTGGCTATGTGCGGTGCACTCTCAATGAAATTAATATAGAACAATTAATGCAGTACAATAATTTGGATGGAAACTATAGTAGTAGTATAGTATGATTGCATATGCATCGTTTGAATATTTCTGAGGAAGAAGCGTATGTCATTCTCCTGAAAAAGAAAGGTGACTGGTTTTCCACTGTTTCTCTTGATTTGTAGAGCCGGACAAGTCATACAAAGCCGGTGTGGGAGGAGAGTTCCAGATTGGGAGTAGTGTATGGAATCCATACGTCACCGAGTCTACCGGTGGGGTCGAGGGAAGCAAAATAGGAGGGTATAGCCGAGTTTGGCCATCGAGTTGTGAACAGAAATCGGATGCATAATTCTTCAACATTTTTATTTTTTTAAATGGAGTTTCCGTAATTCTTCAGCTAGTGATGATAAAGCAAGTTTGACCATGGTCAAGAGAAACGTCAAGGACGTTACCCCGGTGAATAAGCAGGGAGAACCGCATGCAGGTAACTGATATGATTATACTCTAATGGACGTTACCCCGGTCGATATAATGGAGTAGCGGAAGAAAGGTTAGTGCTGCATGCCACTCACCAATGGTGTTGGTCGTCCCGAACTGGCCGGACGCCGTGGTGTAGAGCACGAGGATGACGAAGAAGCCGAAGAGGAAGCCGACCACGGCGCGGTGGTGCTGGGACAGCGTCCTCGCCACGCCCTTCACCGACGGCGCCGCGGCGGCCGACGACGACGAGGACGGGTCGGCGGTCATGCCGTCGAGACGCTCGCGCAACGGCCTCCCGCTCTACCTTCTTTTGTGTGTGTGTGTGGAACAAGGCTCGGCTTATGCGACGGGCAATGTCTCCGCCGCGTCTGTACTTATGTACAGGCGGCCGGGCAGAGTGGCGATTTCCATGTGGCTCTAATAACAAGTTCGATTATCGCCTAAGGAAAAACTGGTTTGATTATTCCACGGAACGTGCCGCTGGCGGCGAGAGGGCTGGGGGTATCAAACCGTATGATGCGTTGGCTCTCCCGTTCGGCACGTCTCCCTCCCTGGGCGCGGTGGAGTGGACCTGGACACGGCAACAGCCTATCAGCGACCCGGTTTGCAGTTCCTTCGCGCTTGTGTACTGACTGACTGGCTGACTGATGACGCACGCAGTTTTGTTTCCGGCGTGATAACAGTGTGCCCGCGGGCGGGTCGTGTTCAAGAACTGCTGGCATGCCAGCGAACGGGTTTTTGTCTATATCTCAGTCGACGTGATTTGACCGTCCGATGCCCTTGGTTTGTACGGGGTGATGATAGTTTTTTTTGCGGATTGGGTTTACGAAATGAGGTGGTCGGCTCGGCTCTTGGTGAAAATTGAATAATACTTTTTTTAGAGAGGAGGCACGGTGCCCGTCTTTAGCACTTACAAGTCCAAAACAAAGTTCAACGAAAGGAAAAGAATGAGAAAATCTGGAAAGGTTCGATACAGACCCGTCGGGCCAAGGCAACAGGCCAAATAACTAGCGGAAGCAACCTAGTGAGGACAACAAAGTGAGGCGGTGCGAAGCCTGACGGCAGAGGCCCTTCAGCCTCCCTGCTGATCATCATGGGACATGTGCCGCCGCAGCTGGGAGGTGAGTGCTCGGAGCTTCTCCAGTAGTACCGCAATGGTGGAAGCGTCCTCCATCATGCTCAGTGGTTTCCAAAGCTGCATAGAAATGATCATTTTATAAACGATATCAACAGGATGCTTAATTAATTTTCCTTCAATTACAGCTTTGTGCCGGGCCTGCCACAAGGCCCAAGCCATTGTCCAAAAAACCGTGCAACAAGGTATGGAAAGCTCCAAATGAAGTGGGTGCCCAACTGCACTTTGTGGTATCGCGGATGGAATCCCATAGGAGCTGTGCAAGGCTGCACTTGAAGAAAATGTGGTTGGTATCTTCGATCACACCGCACAGGAGGCACCGCCCGTCCCCTGGGCCGTGTCGCTTCTGAACTTGGACACCAGTAGGCAGCCTATCATGTACCAGCTGCCACAAAAAGATTTTAATTTTAGTAGTGATGCGGGCCCTCCAAATATCCATTGCTTGGAACGGTGCATCTCCGTTGTGTAAGGCCCGGCACAAGGATTCAGTCGAGAACTGCCCCGAGGGTTCTAATTTCCACCGAAATGAGTTCGGATCCGAGTTTGGGGCAATAGTTTGTGACAGGGCCACCAACCTACCCCATTCATCCCTTTCAAGCAAACCGATGGAGCGACGAAAGGGGGAATCCATTGGTCATTCCTCCAAATCTCATTCACTAGAGCATTCAGAGTTGTTGCTATAGCGAACAGCCGGGGAAAGGCGTTAGCAAGCGGTTCTATCCCCATCCACACGTCTAGCCAAAAGACGGTCGATTGCCCGTTGCCAACACGATGAATAGCCCCCAGGCGTAGGAGGTGTCTAATATTTACAATCGCTTTCAAAACGACGAGCCGTTTCTTCCTGATGGAATGGAAACCGGGGCATGTTGTAGATATTTGTGTCTGATGATGTCTAACCATAGGCCACCTTGGCCGGTAAGTATTTTCCATGCCCACTTTGCCATCAAACACCAATTCATGTGCTTGGTATTTATGATGCCGAGTCCCCCAACCTCTTTCGGTGCACAGATAGTACTCCAGTGTACCATATGATATTTTTGTTTCCCGAGTTCTTTACCCCAAAAGAACCGGGATCGCACCGTAACAAATTTTTCGTGTATGCCATCTTGGAGCAGAAAGAATCCCATGGTGAACATAGGCAGACTAGAGAGGCATGAGTTGATCAGCGTTGTTTTGCCCCCTAATGATTGGTATTTCTCGGTCCAAGGTTCCACCCTTCTAGCCACTCGATCGGTAAGGAAGAGGAAGTCCTATATGGTGAGATGTTTGTTGGTTAAAGGCATGCCCAAGTATTTGATGGGTAAAGTGCCCAGTTTGCAATTCATAATGTGGATGTTCTAAGATGATGCTCTAGGTTACCTTTAGTGACAAAGGCCTCGCTCTTATCATAGTTGATCTTCTGACCGGACATGGATTCGAAGCACATGAGCGGAAATCAAAGGTTCACGAGACAATTTGGGTCATTCTTGGTTATGATTAACGTGTCATCAGCGTACTGCAGGTGGGTAATACCGCCTTCCATAAGGTTAGGAAAAATTCCTTGGATATGGAAAGCCTTCTAGCTCCCTCTAGGATGACGGCCAAAGCCTCGACCACAACGGTGAATAGCAACGGGGAGATAAGATCTCCTTGCCTGACCCCTCGGGTATTCCGGAAATATGGCCCCGACTCGCCGTTGATATTGATGGTGGTTTGGCCTCCTCGCACCATCTGCATAACCCAGCTCACCCATAGCGGTAAGAACCCATTCGATCTCATAACCTCTTCCAGGAAATCCCAGTTAACTCGATCATACGCTTTCTCAAAGTCTAACTTCAGAATCAAAAAGTCCTCCTTCTTTTGGGCAACTGTGTGAAGGATTTCACGAAGGACCGAAACCCCCTCTAAGATGCTCCTACCTCGGATAAAAGTCGACTGGCTCTGACTGATGACCCGATTTGCCACTGGGGAAAGCCGGGTGGTAAAACCCTTGACCATAAGGTGGAATCCCACGTTTATTAGTGCGATGGGTCTAAACTGCTTAATAAGGTTCGCCCCTGGAATCTTAGGAAGCAGAGTGATAATTGCATAGTTTAGCCTCTTTATGTCAATTCCGCCTCTTGTGAAATCATTCAGTAACTCAAACATCTGCCGCCCCACAAGTGGCCATAATTTTTTGTAAAACGTCATCAGAAACCCATCTGGTCCTAGCGCCGTATTTGTGTGAGTGGCTTTAAGGGCAGTTTCCAATTCCACCATGGAAAATGGGGCCGTGAGTCACTCGTTCTCTTCATCCGAAACATTGCCGCCATCTGCCCATGCAGTTGCGGTGAGAGTGATACCTCCACGTTCGCCCGAGGCCAGCAGCTCTCGATAAAAGGCATAAATATGTTGTGAGAGTGCCTTGAGATCTGAGATTGAATTGTGGTCGTCCCAAAGCACCGAGATTTGACATTTTCTCTATCTACCATTCGCAACTGCCTGATAATATGTCCTATTCAGATCTCCTTTGAGAATCCAGTTCTGTGAGCCCCGCTGTCTCCAGTAGATCTCCTCACAATTGTGATGAATATCAAGTCATTTTTTTAGTGAATACCTCATTTCCCAATCCGCTTCAGTTAAGCCAGGGCCGTCAGCTAATGTGTATAATTCTTGAATTGCAGTTAGCAAACTCGCTTTCCGAGATCGCAATGCTCCGCCAACGTTGGCGCCCCACCCTCGCAAATGCCGAAGCAGCTTTCGGATGCAGTGTTGCCATCTATCCATTGTATCTGCCAATGGGCCATATCGGTGGGGAGGCCGGCAACACACCTGATGCCAGCACTCCTGCACAGTCTTAGCAAAGCCCGGATGCTCCAACCATTGAATCTCAAAGTGAAATCGCGATCGTGTGACGGGCCTGGCCTCACCAGAGTCAAGTGTTGGTGATACACATAACAGGTAGGCCCACAAAGGGTCAAAATATATTAAAGCATGGGGTCCACACAACAGGTGGGCCCAGATAAATTTCATACGGACATACTATCCACTCGGACAAGCAACGTACTATCCACTCGGACACGCAACTTACCATCCACTCGGTCGACCACTCGGTCGTATGACTCGCTCAGATATGCGAAGACCAACAGTCGACAAGGCAATCGAAGCATCATCTTAGTAGTAGGCTGACATTATAGCATCAATGCCCCACTTTGTAACGTAGGAGGTGAGGGGGTGGCGCACTCTATATAAGCCACCCTCCACCACTAGACTAGGGGCAGGTTTTGATTCTTCTCCCTCAACTCTCTCACCATTAGTCTCAGGACTTAGCTCTGGCATGGGGATCTGTTCCTCTCACTCTCATTGTAATCTCCGGATACATACTCAGATGAAACAAAGCCTCTCCGGAGCACGAGACGTAGGGTTGTTGAAGGAAATATGCCCTCGAGGCAATAATAAAGTTATTATTTATTTCCTTATATCATGATAAATGTTTATTATTCATGCTAGAATTGTATTAACTGGAAGTACATGTGTGAATACATAGACCAAACAGAGTGTCCCTAGTATGCCTCTACTAGACTAGCTCATTGATCAAAGATGGTTATGTTTCCTATCCATAGACATGAGTTGTCATTTGATAAATGTGATCACATCATTAGGAGAATGATTTGATGGACAAGACCCATCCGTTAGCTTAGCACTATGATCGTTTAGTTTTATTGCTATTGCTTTCTTCATGACTTATACATGTTCCTATGACTATGATATTATGCAACTCCCGAATACCGGAGGAACACCTTGTGTGCTATCAAACGTCACAGCGTAACTAGGTGATCATAAAGATGCTCTACAGGTGTCTCCGAAAGTGTTCGTGGTGTTGGCATAGATCAAGAATAGGATTTGTCACTCCGAGTGTCGGAGAGGTATCTCTGGGCCCTCTCGGTAATGCACATCATAATAAGCCTTGCAAGCAAATGACTAATGAGTTAGTCACGAGATGATGTATTACGTAACAAGTAAAGAGACTTGCCGGTAACGAGATTGAACTAGGTATTGAGATACCGACGATCGAATCTCGGGCAAGTAACATACCGATGACAAAGGGAACAACGTATGTTGTGATGCGGTTTGACCGATAAAGATCTTCGTAGAATGTGTAGGAGCCAATATGAGCATCCAGGTTCCGCTATTGGTTATTGAACGGATATGAGTCTCGGTCATGTCTACATAGTTCTCGAACCCGTAGGGTCCGCACGCTTAACGTTTGATGACGATCGGTATTATGAGTTTATGAGTTTTGATGTACCGAAGGTAGTTCAGAGTCCTGGATGAGATCATGGACATGACGAGGAGTCTCGGAATGTCCGAGATGTAAAGATTAATATATTGGACGACTATATTCGGACACCGGAAGTGTTCCGGAAGGTTCCGGATAAAACCGGAGTGCCGGGGGGGAGGGGTTACCGGAACCCCCCGGGGAAGTATTGGGACCTAGTGGGCTTTAGTGGAAACAGAGAGTGTCGGCCAGGGCTGGGCCGCGCGCCCCTCCCCCTTGTTCCGAATTGGACAAGGAAAGGAGGGGGGGCACCCCTTTCCTTCTCCCTCTCCCTCTCCTTCCTTCCCCCTCTCTCCTTCTTGGCGGACTCCTACTAGGAATAGGATTCCTATTCCTAGTAGGATTGCCTCTCTAGGGCATGCCATAGGGGGGCGGCAGGCCTCCCCCCTTGCTCCTTTATATACAGGGGCAGGGGGCACCCAAATACACACAAGTTGATCAGTTGATCTCTCCCAACCGTGTGCGGTGCCCCCCTCCACAGAAACACACCTCGGTCATATCGTTGCAGC
Organism: Secale cereale; assembly: GCA_902687465.1. Classification (NCBI taxonomy): domain Eukaryota; kingdom Viridiplantae; phylum Streptophyta; class Magnoliopsida; order Poales; family Poaceae; genus Secale; species Secale cereale. The sequence continues at coordinate 529,548,311 of LR738712.1, read as the reverse complement.
GCTTAGGCGAAGCCCTACGATGGTAACTTCATCATCTCCGTCACCACGCCGTCATGCTAATGAAACTCTCCCGTGAGGTTCTACTGGATCAAGAGCTCGTGGGAAGTCATCAAGCTGAACGTGTGCTAAACGCGGACGCTCCGTACGTTCGGTGCTTGATCGGTTGGATCGCAAAGAAGTTCGACTACATCAACCGCGTCACTAGACGCTTCCGCTTCCGGTCTACGGCGGTACGTAGACACACTCTCCCCGCTCGTTGCTATGCTTCTAGTAGATAGATCTTGCGTGATCGTAGGAAATTTTTGAAATACTATGTTCCCCAACAGTGGCATCATGAGCCAGGTCTATGCGTAGATGATATGCACGAGTAGAACACAATGAGTTGTGGGCGACAATAGTCATACTGCTTACTGGCATGTCATACTTTGATTTGGCGGTATTGTGAGATGAAGCGGCCCGGACCGACATTACGCGTACGCTTACGCGAGACTGGTTTCACCGTTATGAGCACTCGTTGATTAAAGGTGACTGGCGGGTGTTTGTCTCTCCTACTTTAGCTGAATCAAGTGTGGCTACGCCCAGTCCTTGTGAAGGTTAAAACAACGCATACTTGACGAAAAATCGTTGTGGTTTTTGTATGCGTAGGTAAGAACGGTTCTTGCTAAGCCCGTAGCAGCCACATAAAACTTGCAACAACAAGTAGAGGACGTCTAACTTGTTTTTGCAGGGCATGTTGTGATGTGATATGGTCAAGACATGATGAGTTATACGTTATTGTATGAGATGATCATGTTTTGTAAAGTTATCGGCAACTGGCAGGAGCCATATGGTTGTTGCTTTATTGTATGAAATACAGTCGCCATGTAATTACTTTACTTTATCACTAAGCGATAGAGATAGTCGTGGAAGCAATAGTTGGCGAGACGACAACGATGCTATGATGGAGATCAAGGTGTCGCGCTGGTGACGATGGTGATCATGACGGTGCCTTGGAGATGGAGATCAAAAGCACAAGATGATGATGGCCATATCATGTCACATATTTTGATTGCATGTGATGTTTATCTTATTATGCTTCTTATTTTGCTTAGTACGACGGTAGCATTATAAAATGATCCCTTACAAAATTTCAAGGTACAAGTGTTCTCCCTGAGTATGCACCGTTGCGAAAGTTCATCGTGCCGAGACACCACGTGATGAACGGGTGTGATAAACTCTACGTTCACATACAACGGGTGCAAGCCAGTTTTGCACACGCAGAATACTTGGGTTAAACTTGACGAGCCAAGCATGTACAGACATGGCCTTGCAACACTGGAGACCAAAAGGTCGAGCATGAATCATATAGTAGATATGATCAACATAAGATGTTCACCACTGAAAACTACTCCATCTCACGTGATGATCGAACATGGTTTAGTTGATTTGGATCACGTGATCATTTAGATGACTAGAGGGATGTCTATCTAAGTGGGAGTTCTTTAGTAATATGATTAATTGAACTTTAATTTATCATGAACTTAGTCCTGATAGTATTTGCAAATTATGTTGTAGATCAATAGCGCGCGTTATAGATCCCCTATGTTTTTTGATATGTTCGTAGAGAAAACTAAGTTGAAAGATGTTAGTAGCAATGATGCGGACTTGTTCCGTGATCTGAGGATTTTCCTCATTGTTGCACGGAAGTATTATGTCCTTGATGCACCGCTAGGTGACATATCTATTGTAGGAGCAGATGTAGACGTTATGAACGTTTGACAAGCTCGATATGATGACTACTTGATAGTTTAGTGCGCCATGCTTTACGGCTTATAACCGGGACTTCAAAAACGTTTTGAACGCCACGGAGCATATGAGATGTTCCAAGAGTTGAAATTAGTATTTCATACTCATGCCCGTGTCGAGAGGTATAAGACCTCTGACAGTACTTTGCCTACAAGATGGATGAGAATAGTTCAACCAGTGAGCATGTGCTTAGATTGTCTGGGTACTACAATTACTTGAATCAAGTGGGAGTTAATCTTACAGATAAGATAGTAATTGTCAAAGTTCTCTAGTCACTATCACCAAGTTAGTAGAACTTCGTGATGAATTATAATATGCAAGGGATGACGAAAGTAATTCCCGAGCTCTTCGTGATGCTGAAATCGGCGAAGGTAGAAATCAAGAAAGAGCATCAAGTGTTGATGGTTAACAAGACCACTTGTTTCAAGTAAAGGGCAAAGGGATAGAAGGGGAACTTCAAGAAGAATGACAGGCAAGTTGTCACTCCCGTGAAGATACCCAAAGCTAAACTCAAGCCTGAAACTAAGTGCTTCTACTGTAAAGTAAATGGTCACTGGAAGTGGAACTGCCCTAGATACTTGGCAGATAAGAAGGATGGCAAAGTGAACAAAGGTATATTTGATATACAGATTATTGATGTGTATTTTACTAGTGTTCATAGCAACCCCTAGGTGTTTGATACCACTTCAGTTGCTAAAATTAGTAACTCGAAACGAGAGTTGCAGAATGAACAAAGACTAGTTAAAGGTGAAGTGACGATGTGTGTTGGAAGTGGTTCCAAGATTGATATGATCATCATCGCACACTCCCTATACTTTCGGGATTAGTGTAGAACCTAAATAAATGTTATTTTGCATTTGCGTTGAGCATGAATATGATTTGATCATGTTTGTTGCAATACGATTATTTATTTAAAGTCATAGAATAATTGTTATTCTGTTTACATGAATAAAGCCTTCGATGGTCATACACCCAATGAAAATAGTTTGTTGGATCTCGATCATAGTGATACACATATTCAAAATATTGAAGCCAAAAGATGCAAGGTTAATAATGATAGTGCAACTTATTTGTGGCACTGCCGTTTAGGTCATATTGGTGTAAAGCGCATGAAGAAACTCCATAGTGATGGACTTTTGGAATCACTTGATTATGAATCACTTGGTGCTTGCAAACCATGCCTCATGGGCAAGATGACTAAAACTCCGTTCTCCAGAACAATGGAGCGAGCAACAGATTTGTTGGAAATCATACATACTGGTGTATGTGGACCGATGAGTGTTGAAGCTCGCGGCGGGCATCGTTATTTTTTGACCTTCACTGATGATTTGAGCAGATATGGGTATATCTACTTGATAAAGCACAAGTCTGAAGCATTTGAGAAGTTCAAAGAATTTCAGAGTGAAGTAGAGAATCATCGTAACAAGAAAATAAAGTTTCCACGATCTGATCGTGGAGGTGAATATTTGAGTTACGAGTTTGGTCATCATTTGAAACAATGTGGAATAGTTTCAAAACTCATGCCACCTGGAACACCACACTGTAATGGTGTGTCTGAATATCGTAACCGTACTTTATTAGATATGGTGCGGTCTATGATGTCTCTTACCTATTTACCACTATCGTTTTGGGTTATGCATCAGAGAAAGCTGCATTCACGTTAAATAGGGCAACATATAAATCCGTTGAGACGACGCCTGATGAACCGTGGTTTGGCAGCAAACCAAAGTTGTCATTTCTTCAAGCTTGGGGCTGCGATGTTTATGTGAAAAAGCTTCAACCTTATAAGCTCGAACCCAAGTCGGAGAAATGTGTCTTCATAGGGTACCCAAAGGAGACTGTTGGGTACACCTTCTATCACATATCCGAAGGCAAGATATTCGCTACTAAGAATGGATCCTTTCTAGAGAAGGAGTTTCTCTCGAAAGAAGTGAGTGGGAGGAAAGTGGAACTTGATGAGGTAATTTTACCTTCTCCCGAATTGGATAGGAGTACATCACAGAACCTAGTTCTAGTGATTCCTACACCAATTAGTGAGGAAGCTCATGATGATGATCATGAAACTTCGGATCAAGTTACTACTAAACTTCGTAGATCAACCAGAGTACGTTCTGCGCCAGAGTGGTACGGCAACCCGGTTCTGGAAGTCATGTTACTAGACCATGATGAACCTACGAACTATGAGGAAGCGATGATGAGCCCAGATTCCACAAAATGGCTTGAGGCCATAAAACCTGAGATGGGATCCATGTATGAGAACAAAGTGTGGACTTCGGTTGACTTGCCTGATGATCGGCAAGCCATTGAAAATAAATGGATCTTCAAGAGGAAGACCGACGCCGACGGTAATGTGACTGTCTACAAAGCTCCACTTGTTGCGAAAGGTTTTCGACAAGTTTAAGGAGTTGACTACGATGAGACTTTCTCACCCATAGTGATGCTTAAGTCTGTCTGAATCATGTTAGCAATTGCCGCATTTTATGAAATCTGGCAAATGGATAACAAAACTGCATTCTTTAATAGATTTATTAAAGAAGAGTTGTATATGATGCAGCCAGAAGGTTTTGTCATTCCTAAAGGTGCTAACAAAATATGCAAGCTCTAGCAATCCATCTTTGGACTGGTGCAAGCATCTCAGAGTTGGAATATACGCTTTGATAAGTTGATCAAAGCATATAGTTTTATACAGACTTGCGGTGAAGCCTGTATTTACAAGAAAGTGAGTGGGAGCACTACAGCCTTTATGATAAGTATATTTGAATGACATATTGTCAATCAGAATAGATGTAGAATTTTCTGGAAAGCATAAAGGAGTGTTTGAAAGGAGTTTTTCAGAGAAAGACCTCGGTGAAGCTGCTTACATATTGAGCATAAAGATCTATAGAGATAGATCAAGACGCTTGATAAGTTTTTTCAATGAGTACATACCTTGACAAGTTTTTTAAGTAGTTCAAAATGAAACAGTCAAAGAAAGAGTTCTTGCCTGTGTTGAAAGGTGTGAAGTTGAGTAAGACTCAATGCCCGACCACTGCAGAAGATAGAGAGGGAATGAAAGTCATTCCCTATGCCTCAGCCATAGGTTCTATAAAGTATGCCATGCTGTATACCAGACCTATTATATGCCCTGCCCTGAGTTTGGCAAGGGAGTACAATTTTGATCTAGGAGTAGATCACTGGACAGCGGTCAAAATTGTCCTTAGTTACTGGATGACTAAGGAAATGTTTCTCGATTATGGAGGTGATAAAGAGTTCGTCGTAAAGAGTTACGCCGATGCAAGCTTTGACACTAATCCAGATGACTCTAACTATCAATCTGGATGCATATTAAAAGTGGGAGCAATTAGCTAGAGTAGATCCATGCAGAGCATTGTATACATAGAAATTTGCAAAATACATACGGATCTGAATGTAACAAACTCGCTGACTAAACTTCTCTCACGAAGCAAAATATGATCACACCTTAGTACTCTTTGGGTGTTAATCACATGGCGATGTGAACTAGATTGTTGACTCTAGTAAACCCTTTGGGTATTGGTCGCATGGCGATGAGAACTATGGGTGTTAGTCACATGATGATGTGAACTATTGGTGTCAATCCCATGGTGATGTGATCTAGATTATTGACTCTAGTGCAAGTGGGAGACTGAAGGAAATATGCCCTCGAGGCAATAATAAAGTTATTATTTTTTATCATGATAAATGTTTATTATTCATGCTAGAATTGTATTAACTGGAAACTTAGTACATGTGTGAATACATAGACAAAACAGAGTGTCCCTAGTATGCCTCTACTAGACTAGCTCATTGATCAAAGATGGTTATGTTTCCTAGCCATAGACATGAGTTGTCATTTGATCAACGGGATCACATCATTAGGAGAATGATGTGATGGACAAGACCCATCCGTTAGCTTAGCACTATGATCGTTTAGTTTTACTGCTATTGCTATCTTCATGACTTATACATATTCCTATGACTATGAGATTATGCAACTCCCGAATACCTGAGGAACACCTTGTGTGCTATCAAATGTCACAACGTAACTGGGTGATCATAAAGATGCTCTACAGGTGTCTCCGAAGGTGTTCGTGGTGTTGGCATAGATCAAGAATAGGATTTGTCACACCAAGTGTCACAGAGGTATCTCTGGGCCCTCTCGGTAATGCACATCATAATAAGCCTTGCAAGCAAATGACTAATGAGTTAGTCACGAGGTGATGTATTACCAAACGAGTAAAGAGACTTGCCGGTAACGAGATTGAAAAAGGTATTGAGATACCGACGATCGAATCTCGGGCAAGTAACATACCGATGACAAAGGGAACAACCTATGTTGTTATGCGGTTTGACCGATAAAGATCTTCGTAGAATATGTCGGAGCCAATATTAGCATCCAGGTTCCGCTATTGGTTATTGACCGGAGATGAGTCTCGGTCATGTTTACATAGTTCTCGAACCCGTAGGGTCCGCACGCTTAACGTTTGATGACGATCGGTATTATGAGTTTATGAGTTTTGATGTACCGAAGGTAGTTCGGAGTCTCGGATGAGATTGTGGACATGACGAGGAGTCTCAGAATGTCCGAGACGTAAAGATTAATATATTGGACGACTATATTCGCACACCGGACGTGTTCCGGAAGGTTTCTGATAAAACCCGAGTGCCGGGGGGGTTACCGGGACCCCCCGTGGAAGTATTGGGCCCTAGTGGGCTTAGTAAAAAGAGAGAGGGCCGGCCGGGGCTGGGTCGCGCGCCCCTTCCCCTTGGTCCAAATTGGATAAGGAAAGGAGGGGGGCGGCACCCCTTTCCTTCTCCCTCTCCCTCTCCTTCCTCCCCCCTCTCTCCTTCTTGGTGGACTCCTACTAGGAATAGGATTGGAATCCTATTCCTAGTAGGATTGCCTCTCTAGGGCGCGCCATAGGGGGCCGGCCGGCCTCCCCCCTTGCTCCTTTATATACAGGGGCAGGGGGGCACCCAAATACACACAAGTTGAACAGTTGATCTCTCCCAACCGTGTGCGGTGCCCCCCTCCACAGAAACACACCTCGGTCATATCGTTGCAGCACTTAGGCGAAGCCCTGCGAAGGTAACTTCATCATCTCTGTCACACGCCGTCGTGCTGACGAAACTCTCCCGCGTGCTTCTACTGGATTAAGAGCTCGTCAGACGTCATCAAGTTGAATGTGTGCTGAACGTGGAGGCTCCGTACGTTCGGTGCTTGATCGGTTGGATCGCGAAGAAGTTCGACTACATCAACCGCGTCACTAGACGCTTCCACTTCCGGTCTACGAGGGTACGTAGACACACTCTCCCCGCTCGTTGCTATGCTTCTAGTAGATAGATCTTGAGTGATTGTAGGAAATTCTTGAAATACTACGTTCCCCAACAGTTGTTATCTCCACCGTGAGAGGCCCGAACTCGCTAAAACTACCGTGTCACCCATATGCATCTCGATAGATCATGCTCCTTTACCCTATCCCTTATTATTGTCGGAATCGTTCCCACGACATCAAGCAAGAGCGGGCAATGGTCAGATCCGAGGTGCGTCATTGCAGTCAGAGAGCAAGATGGGAATTTGTGCTCCACTCTGGAGACACAAAGAACCGGTCCAGCACACATCGGGTGGGGTCGGTTTGCTTGTTCGTCCATGTGAAGCTTGCCCCCACTCTATCCACCTCAAGTAATTCTAAATCCGCAATCCAGTTATTGAACGTGTCGAGGAGGTGAAGATTAACAAGATGATGGTTCTTGTTTTTGCTTTGGAGAGTTTGCATAAAGTTGAAGTCACCACCGACGACAACGGAATGCACCGCCTTGGACACTCTTTCATGAATTTCCACCAATAAATTTACGGACTTATTATGGTCAGCCGGAATATAATCTATGATGAGTTCCCATTGGCTATTTTTCTGCATCAGCTCCACCCTAACAAAGTGTTGTCCGGCTGTGATCAGAAAAATGTCAAACGTGTCAGTCCTAAGGCCGAGGAGAATACCACCGGAATGCCCTTGTGCTGGTAACCATGTCCACCTAAACTCGTCTCCCCCTACACTACGCAGCTCCCCGCCGGAGAAAGAACTTTTGATGGTTTCTTGGATGCCGATGAAGTCCAACATCTCCGATCGCAGGGCTTCGGCTAGTTGACGCCTCATGTCAAGTTGGCCGAATCCGTGCAAGTTCCAGATTATGCCTCTCATGAGACTAGAGGGGAACGGGTCCCCGCCCCATCATTCTTATTCTCCTCACGTGTGGTAGAGGCACTCCTGCCCCGACGACACCCACTGCCTCTACCACGACGCCCACGGCCACAACCGCGACCACGGTCCGTGGATGTACCGTGCACACGGGGAAGGGATTCCTCCTCTGTCCTGACCTCCCCGGCGGCTGGACATCGGAGGCTACACGAGCCACCCTACTAATAAATCATACTACACCATATGATTTTGTCGGGATAACTTTCTTTGGCCATGTTATTTTGAAAAGACATGATTGCTTTATTAGTATGCTTGACGTATTATTGTCTTAATGTCAAATGATATACTATTGCTTTGAATCACTTGTGTCTTAATATTCATGCCATGATTAGATTACATGATCAAGACTATGCTAGGTAGCATTCCACATCAAAAATTATCTTTTTTATCATTTACCTACTCGAGGATGAGAAGGAATTAAGCTTGGGGATGTTGATACGTCTCCGTCGTATCTATAATTTTTGGTTGTTCCATGCCAATATTCTACAACTTTCATATACTTTTGGCAATTTTTTGTCCTATTTTTGGGACTAACATATTGATCCAGTGCCCAGTGCCAGTTCATGTTTGTTGCATGTTTTTTGTTTCACAGAATATCCATATCAAACGGAGTCCAAACGGGATAAAAACGGACGGAGATTTTTTTTTGGAATATGAATTTTGGGAAGTGGAATCAACATGAGACGATGCCCGAGTGGCCCATGAGGGTGAGGGGCGCGCCCAGGGCACTCGTGGCCACTCCGTAAGGCGGTTAGTGCCCTTCTTTCGCCGCAAGAAAGCTAATATCTGGATACAAATCGTGTCAAAAATTCAGCCCAATCGGAGTTATGGATATCCAGGAATATAAGAAACGGTGAAAGGCCAGAATCTGAGAACGCAGAAACATAGAGAGACAGAGAGACAGATCCAATATCGGAGGGGCTCTCGCCCCTCCGCCGCCATAGAGGCCATGGACCACACGGGAAACCCTTCTCCCATCTAGGGAGAAGGTCAAGGAAGAAGAAGAAGGAGGGGGGCTCTCGCCCTCCCTCTCCAGGTGGTGTCGGAACACCGCCGGTGCCATCATCGTGTGACAGCGATCTACACCAACACCTCTGTCATCTTCACCAACATCTTTGTAACACCCCATATGTGATACAATTCCATTTATGGAAATATGATCTTCGTTGACTTAATCAATTCCATTTTGGGCTCTTCCTTCATTTCGGGTTTCTTCGTTTTTGCCGTGTGCGTATGTGCATATCATCCATGTCATGTCATCAGGTGCATTGCATTCCATTCGTGTTGTCACTTGCACCCGGTCATGCTCGTCTCTTCCCGTTGTCCGTTTCGAGTTCCGACACTCACACACGTGCCCATGGCACCCCCGGGTCCTTCTTTTGTATGTGGTCATAGAAAGTTCTCGGAATGAGGTGAGACTTGTTGTACGTTGTTGTTTTAGTACGTGGAGACCGCCTGTCAAGTTTCATCGTGTTTGGAGGTCGTTTGATACTCCAACGGTTAATCTCGTGGGCTAAAAGCTCCTCTTCCTTTTGGCCCAACACCCCTCCACAACAGCTCACTAACCCAGCACAACCACTCCCATCCTCTCGATAGTTGGATCGTGATCGTGTGGGCGAAAACCGCACCCCATTTGGACACTCCTAGCTCCCAGAATCTATAAATAGGCCATCTTCCCCCGAAATCCGGTGCAAACCCTAAAATTTCGTCCTCCACGCCGCCGGACACGTCCGGATCGTGCCGGACGCGTCTAGCCGCCGCCCCGCGCCCAATACTGTCGTGACACGTGTCCTCCACCGTGCCGCCGGTTCCTCCCCAGCACCGTCGGGCCCGCCTGCCCGGATCGGGCCCTCCCGGCCCGCGACGCGCGCCTCCGCCACACGCCTCGACCGACGGCGGCTCCGCCGCCACCCGACGCCGGACCCCGCGACCCCACCACCGGTTGCTCCACCGCCTCGCTGCGCCTCCTTGCCGGCCGGCCTCGCACCGGCGAGCTCGCCGCCGTCTTCCTCCACTCCGGCGGACTCCAGACCCGATCCGGTGGATCCGATCCATGTGGGATCAGATCCACCAATCCCTTGTTCCAAACGGCCATCTCCGTCCTGGATCTCCCTGTCCCGGAATCCCTTCGTCCCGTGTTGACTTTCGCGGAGGTAAAATCCACTAAGTCCTAGATCCGCGTAAATTTGTTGCCTCCTTCATCATGTGGTAACTTTGTGCTCGGTGCTCCGTTTTGCGCATATAATATGTTGAAATGTTCGTCTCGTCGTGCTCTACATGTTAGCATCAGATTCATGCATGTCAGAGTTTATCTAGTTGACTTAAACTTAGTGGCAAGAGTGCTTCGTGATGAAACTGTTTTAGCACTTGTTGTCTGTGTAAATTTGTTGGCATGTTCGTGAGCTAGTAACTTTGTGCATGTTGGTCCGAATGGAGTGAATGATTTGTCCTGATGTTCATTGTGAAGTGCTCTACATGATGGTTGCTGTAGCATTCATGTTAGGTGTCATATTGTCATGTTTATCTCTGTTGCAAAAGTGCATTTGGCTGATAAGTTTCTAAACTTGTTATAAGATGAGGTTTTGTCTTGCTTGTGTATATTAATCCATGTGTCATATGAGCTAGGTGTCAACATGAGTTTTGCTCTTTGGAATGTGCTCTACATGATAGATTCATTTTCATGCCATGATATGTCTTGAGATGAGTGCAACAAGCTTGTTAACATGTCATCATGATGTTAAATTTCTGCTAGTGTGAATCTATTAATTTTATTGCCATGTTTCCATGATGCCATCGTCTTTGTTGTGCATGGTTAGGGTTGTCTAGTGGGTGTTCCTTAATGTATATGTTATGCTCTAGCTATCCATGCTATTGTTTGCCATGATGCCATGTTGTAGCTTGTTATTATGAGGCCCTCAAGTTGATATAAAATGATTCTGTCAGCATGCCCAGATTTTGCTAAGTCTGGATAACTTTTGCACTTTTGCCATGATGTTTGGGTCATGTTCTAGCATGTTGTAGAATTATCCATGTGGTTATTCTTGAAGAGCATGTTATATATGTTATTGAAATGCCTTTTGCTTGCATGATGGCTTGTTGTAACCTGTTGTTTCCATGCTCTCAAGTGGCTATGAAATGTATCTGTCAGCATGTTATCAACAAGTACAGTTTTGCCACGAGTATAGCTAGTGTTCTATGCATCCTATGAGCTTGTTATTGCCATGATTAGCATCTCAAGTATGTCTTCTTGCTGTTGGTTATCTTCACATGCCATGCTATGTTTGAGTTGAGTTGCACAAGCTTGCGAACATGCCTACTTGTTGTAATTTCTGCCATGCCTTGTAATTTTCACTAAGTCTGATAATTCTGTAAATTTATTGCAACTTGCCATGCTTGTTTAATTGTGTTCCAGTAAGTTTTTGGGTGTACTCTAAGTTCTTGCTTGTTAAGTATCATATCTATTTCACATCCATGCCTTTTGTCTTCATGTTTGGGTACTGTAGCATAATTATTTCTTGCTCCAAAGATGCCATGTTGCTATAGACTACAGTTTTGCATTGCATCTTGTTTTGCTTGTCATTTGCAAACCATGCATCCATTTCCGGTGATCTTTATATCGATTTCAACCGAAATCTTCCAATCTATCCAGTGGCTTGCTTGGTTTTCCACGATGAAGCAATTTCCATCATCTTCTCCTTAGGCTCGAGAGCCTCCTCATGCATACGCACATCATACTTGCATCCCATGATACGACTTGCATCATGTTGATTGTGCATTGCACCGTGTTTGATATTGTGTCGTTGTCGTATTATTGTGTTGGCTAGAGCCAGGAGCCAATTCGGAGTTCGAGGTTTCTTTCAAGATTGAGTTTGTGGAGCAAGGTTACATCCCTCCGTGGACTCAACAGGCAAGATGACCATTCCCAGATATCACTTCTATCTTTGCCTATGCTAGATGTCTCGTTATTTAAGATATGCCTCGATGCCCATTCCTGTTTGTCAGCCCCCCTATTGTTGCCATGAAACACTCTAACCGCCTTCCTAGCAAATCGTTGTTTGGCTAAGTACGCATCGCTCAGCCCCTCTTATAGCATTGTTAGTTGCAGGTGAAGTTTTTGAAGACTGCTCCATGATGAACTTGTTATTGGGATAACACAATATATAACCTGTTGAACTAATGCACCTATATATTGGTAATGGATGGAAGGCCAAGCCTTTCTTCTTGGTGTTTTGTTCCACTCATGCCACCTTAGGAACCGATAAACCGGTGTTATGTTCCTTGATTTTGCGTTCCTAACACGGTTGGGGTTTATGGGCCCCCTCGATAATTCGCTCTGTTCAAAGCTTTTCCAGCAAGGCCCAACTTTGGTTTTACATTTTCCTAACAACTAAAATTTGCATAGGGACTAGCTACCCCGTGGACTTAATTAACAACCCGGGCCAGTGCTCCTCATGAGAGTTGGTCCAAACAGGGGGTCCTGGAGGGCCGCCTTGGGGAAACCCGAGGTATCTGGTATTACCTGTAGCATCGCCCATCCGGTCATGGCGTGAGACGAGATACGCGCGGCTACTATCAGGGTGTCGGCACGCCGGGAGGTCTTGCTGGATTAGTTTTAACTTTGTCGAAATATCTTGAGCACGGGATTCCGAGAATACTCGGGTCTTCCCACTTTGGAGTTGCGACTCTGCAGCTCGTGAGCTTGTGATGGGCTAAGTTGGGACAACCCTGCAGGGTTTGATCTTTTGAAAGCCGTGCCCGCGGTTATATGGCAGATGGGAGTTTGTTAATATCCGGTTGTAGATAACTTGACACCATATCCTTAAGAATGCACTACCTGTGTGAGTAACCGTGATGGTCTCTTTCTGAAGGGCTTCGGGAAGTGAACACGGTGGGGTTATGTTTGACCGTGAGTAGTTAGGATCACTTCTTGATCAACTTGGCGATCGTTGGCACTTGTTCTCTTCTCGCTCTAAACTCGTAAGCTAGTGCTTAGTGCTTGCTGCAACCCTTGTTTATAGCCTTTCCATACCTAAGGCTTTGGTAGTTTTGATACCCGGGAACAGGATTGTTGAGTCCTTTGTGGCTCACAGTTTCAACACACACCAGATGCAGGTACCGCTGAGAATGATGCAGGAGATGGTTCCGAACTTCAATGGGAGTTCGATGAAGAGCGTGGACGTTACTATGTTTCTTATCCCGATGATCAGTAGTGGCTCTTACTAGGAGGATCCGGGCTTGTGTTTTGGTATCTTTCTCATTTGGATTTTCGTCCGTAGTTGGACCCTGATGTTCTTTGGATGATGTATGCTATAGTATTCATTGTGTGACGTGGCGAGTGTAAGCCAACTATCATTTTACAATTTCATCCCTGAATTTTACATGAGATGTGCAAAGATACCATACTTGAGATCATTCTAGTATGCGTTTATGTCCTTAAGTCGTGCCTCAACACGTGGGAGACATAGCCGCATAGTCGGCATTACAAGTTGGTATCAGAGCCTTCTCCGACCAAGGAGCCCCCTGATTGATCGAATCGCTGACGGTTGAGTCTAGGCACACACACACAAAATGTTATATATATATATATATATATATATATATATATATATATATATCGGAGAGTAGGATTTCTTTTTACTCCTCATCCCCTTCATCGCTCTGGTGAGGACTCCTGACGTTGTTCTATCTCCTCTACTCTCAAAATTTCACCAAATTGTTTTTAGGATCGCGCGTGTTTGGATTGTTCCTATATCTTTGTGACGAGAACATTGTTCTCGATGCCTCCTGTCATTTAGGGGTTGTGGCAGTGTCCCGGGGAGTTGAGGTCCGAGGTGTTGTCGTCACAAATGTATCGTAGCGGTTCTAGAATACCAGAGGCGGCCGACATCGTAAACTCTTCTATGCATGTCTGGTGGTGAGATAACCCCAACGTCACCCAGTACTGGGGATATAGTTGGGGAGTATTGCCATAGCTAGTACTCCCTCCGTCCGGAAATACTTGTCATCAAAATGCATAAAAGAGGATGCATCTAGATGTATTTTAGTTCTAGATACACCCCTTTTTGTCCATTTTGATGACAAGTATTTTCGGACGGAGGGAGTATAGCGGATGCGTTTCGAAGGTCCGAGGTAAACAGTTTCCGAGGATGACTGGTTATGTGTTGACGGATGGATATAGCTGGATGTAGGTTTAGGGTTGAGTGTGCGGTGCTTCCCCTGTATCCCCAACACCAGATTGCATAACTGGAAAGCTTCGAGAATTAATAGGTGGGTTTCAAGTAGCTAGTATGTAATCTTCCAACGAGTGCATTGTATGAGGTTCGGGGTTCAACATCGAGTGAAGAGGTTTCATGGGCGTTGTTTCAATTGGGAGTTGCATCTTAAAGGTTCCTTGGCTATGCTGATCCGGGGATTGCAAGACCCTTTGTAACACGTACCATGGGATATTCAGCACGAACATGTGGGACGAAACTTCTATCATGTATTTGTTCCTTCAGCACCTTGTTGTTTTATTTTATCTTTTGTCTCCCAAGTGGCTTCTCGTCAAGATTGTTGTACCATTAAACTATGGAATTCATTCGTTTATTTTGTTTGAATGTTCATTGTGAAGACTTTATGTTGCAAATTTCTAGCCGTTGATTCAGCTTACCAATTTTGCATCAATGGCTAACGGTTGTCATCATATTCAGCATGGATCCTAAGAAGGTTACCAACCCAAACCAAGAGGGTGAAGAAGAGCGTCCTCCTGAACTTCCTCCTTCCCCTCCTCCTCCGTCTGAGGCATGGAGAGCGATTATGCACGCAACCAACTAAAACACTTAGATGCTTATGCAGATGATGCAGAATTTCCAAGCCAATCAAGCAAATCAAGGCAATCATGGGAACCAAGGCCAAGGCAATCTGTTCAATCAACCTCACTTTGCGACACTGAACCAATTCCTGACAAACCAACCAAAGTCTTTCAGTTACTGTGTGGACTAGCTAGATGCTGAAGATTGGATCACAGACATCAAAAAGCACTTTGAATGCAGTAACGTGAGCCCTGAGGATTATGTCAAGTTTGCCACTTTCCAACTCAACGATCAAGCTGTTGATTGGTGGCAACAGTACAAAGACTCCAGAGGTGGTCGTGAGATCTCATGGACTGATTTCTGCAGAGATTTCCGTTCTCATCACATTCCAACCAGTGTCATTGAAGGCACGCGTGAGCAATGCCGCAACCTGAAGCAAGGCACCATGTCCGTGTATCAATACAATGTCAAGTTCCAGAATCTTGCCCGTTATGTGAAGCAAGACATCCCCGATGCCAAGAGCAAGATATATCAGTTCCGAGGTGGTCTGAAAGATGAACTCCAACTTGCTCTCACCTTGTTCGAGCCGGATGAATTTGACTAATTCTACAATATGGCTCTCAAGCAAGAGGCAGCTCACCTCAAGTGTGAAGCTTCCAAAAAGAGGATCAGAGATGCTGTTCACTCCTCCTCTTCCTCTCAAGTGGTTGCCAAGCAGCAGAAGTTCTGGCTACCGCCTCCTCCAGTGCTCCGTCCTCCAAGCAATAACAAGCACTCAGGTGGTCGTGGATTCTCCCACCCACCCAACCCAAGCAACCAGTCCAAGCCTCAGTTCCAAGCTCCATGACCAAGTGGTCCTTATCATCGGCCTCTTTCAGAAGTTACTTGCAACAAGTGTGGTCAGAAGGGTCACTATGCAAACAAGTGTAATCAAAGGCGCCTTCCGCCTCCTCCACCTGTCAACAATACTATTGTCAAGCACAACCCCAAGGCAGCAAGAGTGAATCTGATGAATCCAGCTCAAGCAGAGAATTCTTCAGATGTGATAATTGGTAATCTTCCGGTTAACTCAATTCCTGCTAAAGTCTTGTTTGATTCGGGTG
This sequence comes from Secale cereale, assembly GCA_902687465.1. NCBI lineage: Eukaryota > Viridiplantae > Streptophyta > Magnoliopsida > Poales > Poaceae > Secale > Secale cereale. The sequence continues at coordinate 529,532,378 of LR738712.1, read as the reverse complement.
CATCATGCTCTTTCATATCTCACCCATTTGCATCGAAGCACAATTTTCAAACCGAAGCTTTGCCAAGGGAGTTATCAATTTTTTCTCCGGGAAAACGAATGCATTCTAGCATGTTTACTCCGAATATATCTATTCATATGGGTGATTACAGTTTTCTGGTTTCTCCAGTTGTTCTCGGTAACTCGGACATTGATCTTATTCTTGGGATGGATTGGATCTCTAAACATGATGCTCTTATTGATTGTGCCAATAAGGAGGTCAATCTAACTCATCCTTTCGAAGACGTGATTATCTTCGCTTCTCGACATAACACAATCAGGCTATTCTCTCTCAATGACAAGGGCGAGATTAATGCCATTTCTCAGATTCCGGTGGTTTGTGAATATGAGGATGTATTCCCTGAAGAGCTTCCAGGCATGCCTCCCAACCATCCAGCTGAATTCGTCATTGAAATTGAACCTGGTACCGAGCCAGCATGTCGGCGTCCGTACAAGCTTTCTCCTAAAGAGTTGAAGGAGCTGAAGAAACAACTCGATGAGCAAGAACGTATGGGTCTAATTAGACCAAGTAATTCTCCTTGGGGCTGTGGTGTTCTATTTTTCAAGAAGAAGGATGGCACGGAACGCCTTTGCGTTGATTACCGGCCATTGAACAAGAAGACAATAAAGAATAAGTACCCGCTCCACAATATCAATGAATTGTTCGAGCAGCTCAAAGGAGCCAAGGTGTTCTCGAAGCTCGATCTCCGGATGGGTTACCATCAGATTCGTATCCGTGAAGAGGATATTCCAAAGACCGCATTCAGGACAAGCTATGGCTCCTATGAATACACGGTCATGTCTTTCGGCCTTGCAAATGCTCCACCCACTTTCTCCTGGATGATGCACTTCATATTCAACCCCTACACCAATGAATTTGTTCTCGTCTATCTGGATGATATCTTGGTATTCTCCAAGAATAAAGAAGACCATGCCAAGCACCTCCGTTTGGTCCTTGACAGGCTCCGTGAGCACCGGTTCTATGCCAAGTTCTCCAAATGTGAATTCTGGCTTGATAAAGTCCTCTATCTTGGCCATATTATCTCTGCCGAGGGCATTTCTGTTAACCCCGAAAAGGTTGAAGCTATTGTCAACTGGGAACCTCCGCAGAATGTCAAGCAACTCCGAAGTTTCCTTGGTCTCGCTAGCTATTGCAAAAGGTTCGTTGAGAACTTCTCCAAGATTGCCAAGCCTCTTTCCAACCTGTTGCAGAAGAATGTCAAGTACTCGTGGACTCCTGATTGTGATGTGGCATTCAAGACACTCAAAGAGAAGCTGATTTCTGCTCCGGTTCTTACTCCTCCGGATGAGTCCAAGCCTTATGAAGTCTTTTGTGATGCTTCATTGCAAGGTCTTGGTGGTGTTCTCATGCAAAACAAGAAGATTGTGGCATACACTTCTCGTCAGCTAAAACCAAATGAGAAGAATTACCCCACACATGATCTTGAGCTAGCAACAGTTGTTTATGCCTTGATCACATGGAGACACCTTCTGTTGGGCAGAAAAGTGGACATCTTCACCGATCACAAGAGCTTGAAGTACATCTTCACCCAGCCAAACCTTAACCTTCACCAGACTCGTTAGGTTGAAATGATTCAAGAGTACGATCCAAGCATTGAGTACACTCCTGGCAAGGCCAATGTCATTGCAGATGCCTTGAGCAGAAAGGCATATTGCAACAGTCTCCTTCTCAAACTATTCCAGCCTGAACTTTGTGAATCATTCAGGAAGCTCAACCTCCAAGTCGTTCTGCAAGGATTTCTTGCCAACCTTCAAGTTGCTCCTATCTTGGAAGATCAAATCCGTGAGGCCCAACTCAGTGACGCTATGGTGCATAAAGTGAAACATGGTATTGCAAAGGGTACTCCCAAGTACAAGTGATATCGCATTGATGAGAGAGACACTTTGTTCTTTGAGGAAAAACTTGTGGTTCCCAAAGGTGATCTCAGGAAGCTCATAATGAACGAAGCGCGTGACTCACTCCTCTCGATACATCCAGGAAGTTCCAAGATGTACCATGACATCAATCAATCATATTGGTGGACTCGCATGAAAAGGGAGATTGCCCAATTCGTGAACGAATGTGATGTCTGCAGAAGAGTGAATGCAGAGCATCATTGTCCAGCCGGACTCCTTCAACCTCTACCTATTCCCGAGTGGAAATTCGATCACATTGAGATGGATTTTGTCACCGGTTTTCCCAAGTCCAAGAAAGGAAATGATGCTATCTTTGTGGTGATTGACAAGCTAACTAAAGTGGCTCATTTTCTTCCAGTCAAAGAATCCATCAACGCAGCTCAGCTGGCAGAGCTGTACACCTCCAGAATTGTCTCTTTGCATGGCATTCCTCAAGTGATCTCCTCAAACCGTGGAAGCTTGTTTACTTCCAAGTTCTGGGATTCCTTTCAGTCAGCCATGGGCACCAAGATTCGCTTTAGCACTGCGTTTCACCCTCAGACTAGTGGTCAAGTCGAAAGAGTGAACCAAATCCTTGGAGATATGCTCAGGGCTTGTGTCATCTCCTTCGATATGAAATGGGAAGATTGCCTTCCATTTGCCGAATTCTCCTACAACAACAGTTTCCAAGAAAGTGCAGGCAAAGCTCCTTTTGAAATCCTCTATGGCAGAAAGTGTCGTACCCCACTCAACTGGTCCGAGACCGGTGAACGTCAACTCCTTGGAAATGATTTGATCTTAGAAGCCGAAGAAATGTGCAAAGTAATTCGTGAGAATCTCAAAGCCGCGCAATCGCGTCAAAAGAGCTACTATGACGGAAAGTATCGTGACTTGGCTTTTGACATTGGAGATCATGTCTATCTCCGTGTTTCTCCCATGAAGGGCAATCCGAGGTTCGGTATCAAGGGCAAGCTTGCTCCAAGATACGTGGACCCTTTCAAGATTCTTGGCAAGAGAGGCAATCTAGCCTACCAACTCGAGCTTCCCTCCAACTTTGCAAATGTGCATGATGTGTTTCACGTGTCTCAACTCCGCAAGTGCTTCAAGATGCCTGAACGCACAATTCCTTTTGAAGAGATTGATCTTCAGCAAGACTTGTCTTATCGTGAGCACCCCATTGCTATCCTTGAAGAAACTGAGCGCAAGACCCGCAACAAGTCCATCAAATTCTTGAAAGTGAAGTGGTCACACCATACCGACCGAGAAGCTACATGGGAACGAGAAGATCTTCTCTGTTCTGAGTATCCCGCTTTCTTTCAGTCCTAGATCTCGGGACGAGATATTTTTGTAGTGGAGGAGAGTTTGTAACACCCCATATGTGATACAATTCCATTTATGGCAATATGATCTTTGTTGACTTAATCAATTCCATTCTAGGCTCTTCCTTCATTTCAGGTTTCTTCATTTTTGCCGTGTGCGTGTGTGCATATCACCCATGTCATGTCATCAGGTGCATTGCATTGCATTCGTGTTGTCACTTGCACCCGGTCATGCTCGTCTCTTCCCGTTGTCCGTTTCGAGTTCCCACACTCACACATGTGCCTGTGGCACCCCCGAGTCCTTCTTTTGTATGTGTTCGTAGAACATTCTCGGAATGAGGTGAGACTTTTTGTACGTTGTTGCTTTAGTACGTGGAGACCGCATGTCAAGTTTCATCGCCTTAGGAGGTCGTTTGATACTCCAACGGTTAACCTCGTGGGCTCAAAGCTCCTCTTCCTTTTGGCCCAACACCCCTCCACAACAGCCCACTAACCCAGCACAACCACTCCCATCCTCTCGGTCGTCGGATTGTGATCGTGTGGGCGAAAACCGCACCCCATTTGGACACTCCTAGCTCCCAGAATCTATAAATAGGCACTCTTCCCCCGAAATCCGGTGCAAACCCTAAAATTTCGTCCTCCGCGCCGCCGGACACGTCCGGATCGCGTCAGACGCGTCCAGTCGCCGCCCCACGCCCAATCTCGTCGTGACACGTGTCCACCCCCGCGCCGCCGGTTCCTCCCCCGCGCCGTCGGGACCGTCGGCCCGAATCGGGCCCTCCCGGCCCGCGACGCGCGCCTCCGCCCCGCGCCTCGGCCGGCGCCGGCTCCGCCGCCGCCCGACGTCGGACCCCGCGACCCCGCCGCCGGTTGCTCCACCACCTCGCTGGCCGGCCTCGCGCCGCCGCGTGCCGGCGAGCTCGCCGCCGTCTTCCTCCACTCCAGCGGACTCCGGCCCCGATCCGGTGGCTCCGATCCAGGCGGGATCAGATCCACCAATCCCTCGTTCCAAATGGCCATCTCCGTTCCGGAACTCCCCGTCCCGGAATCCCTTCGTCCTGCGTTGACTTTCGCGGAGGTAAAATCCACTAAGTCCCAGATCCGCGTAAATTTGTTGCCTCCTTCATCATGTGGTAACTTTGTGCTCGATGCTTCGTTTTGCGCATATAATATGTCGAAATGTTCGTCTCGTTGTGCTCTACATGTTAGCATCAGTTTCATGCATGTTAGAGTTCATCTGGTTGACTAAAACTTTGTGGCAAGAGTGCTTCGTGATGAAACTGTTTCAGCACTTGTTGTCTCTGTTAATTTGTTGGCATGTTCGTGAGCTAATAACTTTGTGCATGTTGGTCCGAATGGAGTGAATGATATGTCCAGATGTTCATTGTGAAGTGCTCTACATGATGGTTGCTGTAGCATTCATGTTAGGTGTCATATTGTCATGTTTATCTCTGTTGCAAAAGTGCATTTAGCTGATAATTTTCTAAACTTGTTATGAGATGAGGTTTTGTCTTGCTTGTGTATATTAATCCATGTGTCATATGAGCTAGGTGTCAACATGAGTTTTGCTCTTTGGAATGTGCTCTACATGATAGATTCATTTTCATGCCAAGAAATGTCTTGAGATGAGTGCAACAAGCATGTTAACATGTCATCATGATGTTAAATTTCTGCTAAGTGTGAATCTGTTAATTTTATCGCCATGTTTCCATGATGCCACCATCTTTGTTGTGCATGGTTAGGGTTGTCCAGTGGGTGTTCCTTGATGTATATGTTATGCTCTAGCTATCCATGCTATAGTTTGCCATGATGCCATGTTGTAGCTTGTTATTATGAGGCCCTCAAGTTGCTATAAAATGTTTCTGTCAGCATGCCTAGATTTTGCTAAGTCTGGATAAACTTTTGCACTTTTGCCATGATGTTTGGGTCATGTTCTAGCATGTTGTAGAAGTAGCCATGTGGTTATTCTTGAAGAGCATGTTATATATGTTATTGCCATGCCTTTTGCTTGCATGATGGCTTATTGTAACTTGTTGTTTCCATGCTCTCAAGTGGCTATAAAATGTATCTGTCAGCATGTTATCAACAAGTTCAGTTTTGCCACGAGTATAGCTAGTGTTCTATACATCCTATGAGCTTGTTCTTTCCATGAGTAGCTTCTCAAGTATGTCTTCTTGCTGTTGGTTATCTTCACATGCCATGCTATGTTTGAGTTGAGTTGCACAAGCTTGCAAACATGCATACTCGTTGTAATTTCTGCCATGCCTTGTAATTTTCACTAAGTCTGAGAATTCTGTAAATTTATTGCAACTTGCCATGCTTGATTAATTGTGTTCCGGTAAGTTTTTGGGTGTACTCTAAGTTCATGCTTGTTAAGTATCATGTTTATTTCACATACATGCCTTTTGTCTTCATGTTTGGGTGTTGTAGCATAATTATTTCTTGCTCCAAAGATGTCGTGTTGCTGTATACTACAGTTTTGCATTGCATCTTGTTTTGCTTGTCATTTGCAAACAGTGCATCCGTTTTTGGTGATCTTTATATCGATTTCAACCGAAATCTTCCAATCTATCCAGTGGCTTGCTTTGTTTCCCAAGATGAAGTCATTTCCATCATCTTCTCCTTAGGCTCGAGAGCCTCCTCATGCATACGCACATCATACTTACATCCCATGATACGACTTGCATCATGTTGATTGTGCATTGCACCGTGTTTGATATTGTGTCGTTGCTGTTTTCTTGTGTTGGGTAGAGTCAGGAGCCGAATCGGAGTTCGACGTTCCTTTCGAGACTGAGTTTGAGGAGCAAGGTTATGATCCCTTCGTGGACTCAACAGGCAAGATGACCATTCCCAGATATCACTTCTATCTTTGCCTATGCTAGATGTCTCGTTATTTTAGATATGCCTCGATGCCCGTTCTGGTTTGTCAGCCCCCCTATTGTTGCCATGAAACACTCTAACCGCCTTCCTAGCAAACTGTTTTTTGGCTAAGTACGCATCGCTCAGCCTCTCTTATAGCGTTGTTAGTTGCAGGTGAAGTTTTTGAAGACTGCTCCATGATGAACTTGTTATTGGGATAACACAATATATAACATGTTGAACTAATGCACCTATATATTGGTAATGGGTGGAAGGCTAAGCCTTTCTGCTTGGTGTTTTGTTCCACTCATGCCACCTTAGGAACCGATAAACCGGTGTTATGTTCCTTGATTTTGCGTTCCTAACACGGTTGGGGTTTATGGGCCCCCCTCGATAATTCGCTCTGTTTAAAGCTTTTCTAGCAAGGCCCAACTTTGGTTTTACATTTGCCTAACAACTAAAATTTTCATAGGGACTAGCTACCCCGTGGACTTAATTAACTACCCGGGCCAGTGCTCCTCATGAGTGTTGGCCCAAAAGCCGAGAGGTCTTGCTGGATTAATTTTACCTTTGTCGAAATATCTTGAGCACGGGATTCCGAGAATACTCGGGTCTTCCCACTTTGGAGTTGTGACTCCGCAGATCATGAGCTTGTGATGGGCTAAGTTGGGACACCCCTGCAGGGTTTGATCTTTCGAAAGCCGTGCCCGCGGTTATGTGGCAGATGGGAATTTGTTAATATCCGGTTGTAGATAACTTGACACCATATCCTTAAGAATACACTACCTGTGTGAGTAACCGTGATGGTCTCTTTTCGAAGGGATTCGGGAAGTGAACACGGTGGGGTTATGTTTGATCGTGAGTAGTTAGGATCACTTCTTGATCAACTTGGTGATCGTTGGCACTTGTTCCCTTCTCGCTCTAAACTCGTAAGCTAGTGCTTAGTGTTTGCTGCAACCCTTGTTTATAGCCTTCCCACACCTAAGGCTTTGGTAGTTTTGATACCCGGGAACGGGATTGCTGAGTCTTTTGTGGCTCACAGTTTCAACACACACCAGATGCAGCTACCGCTGAGAACGATGCAGGAGATGGTTTAGAACTTCAGTGGGAGTTCGATGAAGATCATGGACGTTACTATGTTTCTTATCTCGACGATCAGTAGTGGCTCTTACTAGGAGGATCCGGGCTTGTGTTTTGGTATCTTTCTCATTTGGAATTTCGTCCGTAGTCGGACCCTGATGTTCTTTGGATGATGTATGCTATTATATTCATTGTGTGACGTGGCGAGTGTAAGTCAACTATAATTTTACAATTTCATCCTTGAATTTTACATGAGATGTGTAAAGATACCATACTTGAGATCATTCTAGTATGTGTTTATGTCCTTAAGTCGTGCCTCGACACGTGCGGGACATAGCCGCATACTGGGCATTACAATGTTCATCACCTTCCCCCATCTATCTACAGCGGTCCACTCTCCCGCAACCCGTTGTACTCTCTACTTGAACATGGTGCTTTATGTTTCATATTATTATCCAATGATGTGCTGCCATCCTATGATGTCTGAGTAGATTTTCATTGGCTTATCAGTAATTGGTGAATTGCTATGATTGGTTTAATTTGCTTGTGGTTATGTTGTTGTCCTTTGGTGCCCATCATATGAGCGCGCGCATGGATCACACCATAGGGTTAGTTGTATGTTGATAGGACTACGTATTGGAGGGCAAGAGTGACAGAAGCTTCAACCAAGCGTAGAAATTGATGCATACGGGATTGAAGGGGGACCAATATATCTTAATGCTATGGTTGGGTTTTAACTTAATGTACGTTAGTAGTTGCGGATGCTTGCTAATATTTCAAATCATAAGTGCATAGAATTCCAAGTCAGGGATGACATGCTAGCAGTGGCATCTCCCACATAAAACTTGCTATCGGTCTAATAACGTAGTCAATTGCTTAGGGACAATCTCGCAACTCCTACCACCACTTTTCCACACTGCTATTACTAACTTTATTGCTTCTTTACGTAAATAGCCCCTAGTTTATATTTACATGCTCTTTATATTCTTGCAAACCTATCCCGCAACACCTACAAACTACTTCTAGTTTTATACTTGTTCTAGGTAAAGCGAACGCCAAGCATGCGTAGAGTTGTATCGGTGGTCGATAGAACTTGAGGGTATATTTGTTCTACCTTTAGCTCCTCATTTGGTTCGACACTCTTACTTATCGAAAGAGGCTGCAACCGATCTGTTGGGGATCGTAGCAAAAAATCAAAAAATTTCCTACGCATCACCAAGATCTATCTATGGAGTAATCTAGCAACAAGGGGGAGGGGAGTGCATCTACATACCCTTGTAGATCGCGATGCGGAAGCGTTGCCAGAATGCGGATGAAGGAGTCGTACTCGTAGCGATTCAGATCGCGGTTGATTCCCATCTAAGCGCCGAACAACGGCGCCTCCGCGTTCAACACACGTGCAGCTCGATGACGTCTCCCACGCCTTGATCCAGCAAGGAGAGAGGGAGAGGTTGGGGAAGACTCCATCCAGCAGCAGCACGATGGCGTGGTGGTGGTGGAGGAGCGCGGGACTCTAGCAGGGCTTCGCCAAGTGCTGCGAGAGACGAGGAGGGAGAGAGGTAGGGCTGCGCCAAGCGAGAGAGGTCAAACCGTGTGTTGGGCAGCCCCAAACCTCAAGTATATATAGGGGTAAGGGAGGGGCTGCGCCCCCATTAGGGTTTCCCACCCCTAGGGGTTCGGCCACCCCAGATCCCATCTAAGGGTGGCGGCCAGAGGGGGAGAGAGAGAGGGGGGCGCACCAGATTGGGCCTTAGGGCCCATCTGCCCTAGGGTTTGCCCCTTCCCCTCTATGATGCGCCTTGGGCCCTGGTGGGGGGCACACCAGCCCACCTGGGGCTGGTCCCCTCCCACACTTCGCCCACGCAGCCCTCTGGGGCCGGTGGCCCCACCCGGTGGACCCCCGGGACCCTCCCGGTTGTCCCGGTACGCTACCGATAGCGCCCGAAACTTTTCCGGTGACCAAAACGGGACTTCCCATATATGAATCTTTACCTCCGGACCATTCCGGAACTCCTCGTGACGTCCGGGATCTCATCCGGGACTCCGAAAAACATTCGGTAACCGCGTACATGCTTTCCCTATAACCCTAGCGTCATCGAACCTTAAGTGTGTAGACCGTACGGGCTCGGAGTCATGCAGACATGGCCGAGACAACTCTCCGGTCAATAACCAACAGCGGGATCTAGATACCCATGTTGGCTCCCACATTATCCACGATGATCTCATCGGATGAACCATGATGTCAAGGATTCAATCAATCCCGTATACGATTCCCTTTGTCTATCGGTATAGCACTTGCCCGAGATTCGATCTTCGGTATACCGATACCTTGCTCAATCTCGTTATGGCAAGTCTCTTTACTCGTTCTGTAACACATCATCCCGTGATCAACTCCTTGATCACATTGTGCACATTATGATGATGTCCTACCGAGTGGGCCCAGAGATACCTCTCCGTCATACGGAGTGACAAATCCCAGTCTCGATTCATGCCAACCCAACAGACACTTTCGGAGATACCTATAATGCACCTTTATAGTCACCCAGTTATGTTGTGACGTTTGGTACACCCAAAGCATTCCTACGGTATCCGGGAGTTGCACAATCTCATGTTCTAAGGAAAGGATACTTGACATTGGAAAAGCTTTAGCATACGAACTACACGATCTTGTGCTAGGCTTAGGATTGGGTCTTGTCCATCACATCATTCTCCTAATGATGTGATCCCGTTATCAATGACATCCAATGTCCATGGTCAGGAAACCGTGACCATCTGTTGATCAACGAGCTAGTCAACTAGAGGCTTACTAGGGACATGGTGTTTGTCTATGTATCCACACATGTATCTGAGTTTCCTATCAATACAATTCTAGCATGGATAATAAACAATTATCATGAACAAGGAAATATAATAATAGTAATTTTATTATTGCCTCTAGGGCATATTTCCAACAGTCTCCCACTTGCACTAGAGTCAATAATCTAGTTCACATCGCCATGTGATTAACACTCACAGGTCACATCGCCATGTGACCAACATCCAAAGAGTTTACTAGAGTCGATAATCTAGTTCACATCAATATGTGATTAACACTCCATGAGTTCTGGGTTTGATCATGTTATGCTTGTGAAAGAGGTTGTAGTCAACGGGTCTGCAACATTCAGATCCCTATGTACTTCGCAAAACTTTATGTCATATCGTAGATGCTGCTACCACGTTCCACTTGGAGCTATTCCAAACTGTTGCTCCATTATATGTATCCGGTATCTCTACTTAGAGTTATCCGGATAGGTGTTAAGCTTGCATCGACGTAACTCTTTACATCAAACTCTTTATCACCTCCATAACCGAGAAATAATTCCTTATTCCTCTAAGGATAATTTTGTCCGTTATCTGGTGATCTACTCCTGGATCACCTTTTGTACCCTCTTGCCAGACATGTGGCAAGGCACACATCAGGCGCGGTACTCAGCATGGCATACCGTATAGAGCCTATGACAAAAGCATAGGGGACGACCTTCGTCCTTCCTCTTCCTTCTGCCGTGGTCAAGCTTTGATTCTTACTCAACTTCACACCTTACAACTCAGGCAAGAACTCCTTCTTTGAATGATATACTTTGAACTCCTTCAAAATCCACTACAACAAGAACACCCCTATAGCAACGCATGATTTGCAACGTCTTACGGATGTGTTGTAAAGTATCTGTTATAGCCACGCATATATGCGTAGGGAATCTATATGTTGCTTGTTGTGTGAAAACAACGAATACTTTGTGATGCAGGTTGTGCGTTGTCATTTTAAATAAATAGAGCAACATTTTTCATAAGATAATATTATCATTTAGACACCATCCAAGTGCAGATCGCATGCTAGTATTTATAATTACATAATCGAAAAAGAAAAATGTGCTGACGGATACTCTAACCAACGATCTCACGGTTGGTACAGTAGAAACAAGCCAACTCAGTCAGGTACATCACGTGTTTTCCTTTCAGATTCCACCTTGATGAACAGTGTACCCTCAGCTGGGCCTTAGGAAGTGAGGGCCCACGAACATGCACACTTGCCTAGCGAATCGGGGCACCGAATATTTTTTATATCGATCAGTTGCTAATCTATGTGCGAATTCTCAAAACAAAACCTTTCTACTTATACGTGTATGTTCACTTGAAATCCAACAATTTAGAAAATTAGAAATCAATTTATAAAAATATGTATATTTAAGTAATTTTATTTAATTAGGTCGAGAAAAAAAAGTAGTGAAAATTTTGTTCATGTGAGTTCAAATTGTTGTTGTAATTTTGAAGTGTTCTCACTTTTTGGAAAATATTGAATTATTTAAAAATTAAAAAGGGGAAATTTCGTTGTAAATTTAAAAAATATTCATCATGCATTAAAAAAACATTATTATGTATTTGATAAATATTCATTGTCTATATTAAAAATTATACATGCTGTATTTTAGCAATTGTTCATTGTATATTTCAATAATGCTCATTATGTATTATCAAAAAGTCATAGTGTATTTAAAAAATATTTACTGTGTATTTGAAATTTGTTCATCATGTATTTAGACAAATTTTCACAAATTTCAAAGGAAATTATTTATTTGAGAATAAAGTTGATCGTGTATTTTAAACATGTTTGTTGTGTATTTCAAAATGGTCATCAGTTTTATTTTACATGTTTAATATATATTTCAAAAGTTTTATTGTGTGTTTAGAAAATTTCATCACATATTTTGAAATGTTTATTACGCGGTTAGAAAAGTTGGTCATATATTTAAAAGTTTTCATATATACAAAATATTAAAAAGGAAAAGGAAATATGGAAAAACGTATAAAAGCCTAGGGTTCCTTGTTACTGCCTTTGGTCCAATGACCTCGTTGTTAGCTTGAGAAGTGATGGCCCAGCCCTTTCCCTATTATAAGTTCTAGTATGTCCTTGCTTTCCCTTGGGTATTGGTTCCCTGTGACGTTGTCACGGCGTTGACCACAATGGCACACTGTGATAAGCAATTTCAGATCTCTCCTTAGGACGATGCTTGATTTGGCACCGACGAAGAGCCTATGAGGGTATGTATTTGTTTATTTTCTCCGGATCATGTTATTTGTTGTGTCAACCAAGGGTAACAATTGGGTTGCTCTTGGTACAACAACTTTGAGTTATTCTTCTACTCAATTTTGCATGGTTTTCTTCAACCCTCTGGGTTACTAGCGAACATTGCAAGCATGTGTTGTGTGGTGTGACTTCTTAGTGGATGTTCCTTTCGTGTCTTATAGATCTCGTTGATATCGACAGGTGTCTATTGTGGTTTCAGAGCCTTGTATGACAAGGGCGCTTGCAAGTGTCTCTTTTTCGTGCTATCGATTTAGTGTAATTTTCAAAATGTAGTCTAAATCTTCGTCGGGGGAGGCATATGTGTTCCACGTCTTGTTCTTCTCCTTGTCTGGCGAGCTCAACGGTCGTGAGCTCTGGGAAGTGAAGCTGTGGGTCGCCAACAGAGGCCCACATGGGACATGAGACATTACATTTCCTACTACGATCGACGTGGATGGGCCAGCCTCGTGATCACTGCAACCCGGCACTAATGACGTGGAGCTATCGACGTTCCCATCCATGATCGTCAACGTCTTTTCCATGTCTGCCACCACCATGATGACATTGTAGCCGACATGAGCACTACGTCGGGCCTCATAGAGTGCACGTTGTTGGTCGAAGAAGTTCGGGTCCTCCGCTACCATGCCGCCATGGGCTCTTCACTCACAAACTCGCCGTAGATCTAGCCCTTCGCCATTCGCTGATGTCTGAGGAGGACGAGGTTGTACCGTTGGTCCTCACACGCCAGCAAAAACGCTGACACCGGCGTTGGTTACTCCTTCGACATGACGGCATTGAAGTGTGCCTGCGCGTACTCCATGGGAAAGTCGACATGGACCGGTGCAGGCGTCGGCTCATCGTTCAACGCCTCCCCATCGTCGGGTTGCCATCACATACCTCAGGCAAGCTCATTGGCAAGCCGACCACTATCCGTCGCGCATGAGATGCTTGTCATCCGACCGCAAAACGGTTACTTCATGCTTCTGCTCCATCGAGAGGCACTCCTACAATGTGCTACAGAGCTTGCGTCAGAGGCGTGCGAAGGAGGAGCGAAAGCGGATATGGTGTGGCGTGGATTGTGACGTGCGCGACCACTTATAAATAGTGGGCGACGACCAGGGGCGTCGAAGTGGGTTTCTCGACCTCTGCGTCTGTTTAATACCGGCAGGCGGGTGGACGGACAAACTACGCCCAGACACCTCGATCCGGACATTACGGACATTTGAAGGGTCCGTGTTGGAGATACCCTAAATATGTCTCCCTCCGTTGACAAATACAAGAAGTTTTGGATATTTCAGTATAAATTACGTACAGAGTGAAATAAGTAAACAACACATTAAAATACGTCTATATACATAATCATAAAAAAGTTAAAACATCTTATAGTAGTGAATGAAGTGGAGAAGTATTTAGTTAAATTTGATGAGATGAACAATATGACATGGTACATCTAAGAATTTTCAAACCAAGTAGATCAGTCAAAACTAACAATGTAACGTGTCCCTAAAAAAACAATGTAACGTGGGACCTCGTCATGTGGGTTCCAATAGTCAGCTACCCCAACGGAGAAAGACATCGTGCAATATTCACCTAAAAACGAGCGCAGGCGCGAGATGTTTTGGACACGGGTGGCGGGATCTTGGAAATTTCCTATTACCATATACGGAGTACTTATTAATCTAGTAGTAGTAGCTCTAATAAGAAACCCTAAGTTTCATTCCCTCGCACGACCGCAAAGCCGCCGGCTCTCCCTGCAACCGCCCACCATACTAGAGACGCCGATCTCATCTGACCCGCCACCGCTTGCGCTTTCGGCTCTCCTCCCCGCCGGATCTGGCCTCTCCGGTGTTTGCCCTCTTCATCCGGCTAACCCCTCCCCGTCGTTGTCTCGCTACTCATTTACCTTGTGCCGCCGGTGACGAAGACGAGCACCGTGGGGAAGTCGGTCGCCACCTATTCCCTCAGTGCCTCCATCGTTCTGATCCACCTCTCTCCGTTCTCCTGAATCATGCGGCAGCGGCAAGGTTCACGGCAGTGGGCCACCTCCGATGCGGGACGACGTCAAATTCGAGCTCCCTCTGCATCGCCGCCTCAATTGTCTCCGGCCAGCAGCACCGCTCGTGGCACGTCCGTTCACTTCAGGTATCTCCACCTCGCCTGTGCCTCCTCGTAGTCGCTTCGCCTACCTCCCATCGCTGTAGCACGGCCGGCATGGTACGTGCACCTTAAGGCTGCTGTAGCGCTCAACCCTCAGGAGCCCAGACGCTTTCTACCCCGTCGCCCGCTTGTCTGATTGCTTCTTAACAATTTAACAAATTCACCAATTGAATTGTTAACGGCTGCACACTGCGATGCAATTTCCTTGTCCATACCTAACCTCCTCATATTTTCGTAGCTTCATGGATCTGCTTAATTGCCAACTCAACTACTACTAACAATCGTCCCATGTGGCACTACTGTCCTCTACTCAAGTGGCAACTAATTAGTGCCTAGCAAACTTGCAGTTCTCTTCAACAATGTTACATGATCTAATCTGCTCCGTTCTCCTTCGCAGGGTACAGGAGGTGTGAGATCCATAATGGAACTGCTAAGGGTATTTTACAAATTACTATCGCAGTTCCACTCCAGTGAGATGACTGAATTCGTGTATGCTCAGGAAGTCAGGATACTCACCAGGTACTATTAAGTACTAGTAGTACTTCACAAGTTTATGTTGTAGTCCCTAGCTCGTCTCTCTGATTGATTTCTGCACGTCAAATCCTAGGTAGTGACTAGGCACATGCATATCTGATTGGTTTCTCAATGGTAGATGTAACGTGTGGAAATATGTACTATTCCATGCTAGAAGTACTGCCCACAAGGGAATCCCCAGCTAGTTTGGTTGGTTTCTAAATGTACCCAGGCCCAGTTTAGCATATTTTCAAGTAGCAGCTTTGGATCGCCATACGGAGTTGACATGTTACAAAGCTGCCTAGTTTACTACTGTAGCAACAATGCATTATATATGATACAACACTCCAATGATACAACTGCAGGTTATGGAGCATGGGCTGTTATCTCCAAAGACCGCAAAAATACCTTGTGACAAGCTAACATAATAAATTACACAATTTGCTATAGTGCAAAGGCCAACGGAATAATCAATTACAGTGAAGACTACGGCGACGGCAGACTTCATCATAGAACTTAATCAACAATGATAACCTCATCTGCAACAATAATGAGTTTGCTATCCTGACTATGTATGCATTTGAGTTAGACAGAAAGTAGACTACCTTTATGTCATGATGACCATATTCTTAACTTATACATCTTGATGAATATTTTTGTTGGTCTTTAGGGGCCCAGGCTTTCGTTTTTTTTGGCTGAGGGATGCTTCCTTTTGAACAGATGAATCTTCAAAAATGGGAGCCCTATTTGACAAGCAGATCCCTCATGGTAATGATCTTGGTAGTTTGGTGGTTTGTGTCAGGAAGATCGTGGCTTCTATTTTGATTAGTTGATAAGGTAATATCTTGAGCCATTAACTTAATTTATCATTTTCAGGTGGATGTGGTTCTCTTATCAGCATACGTAAAAGGTCATGATGAAAAGTAGTGTTTTATTAGGTAATATCTCCATAAGCTACAGTGAGGAGAACATTGTTAATACCAAACTCTGAATTTTGTTGCAATGGTAGATATTCTTTTGTAACTCATGCTTACTAATATGTTTACATCGTTCTTGCAAATTCTAGCACTATTCTTATGATGGGATGATATGCAGCTCATATTTTAAGAAGTTAGGATGGACAAATAAAGACCAAAACAACACACCTTCAAGACTCCAGGAGAAAAGGCCCGCAATAAATGTAATCTTGATGAAGAGGAGAGCTATATTATTATGTTTGAGAGTTAAGATGACCGTCATCTGTTAATCTATTTCTAAGTGTCTATTGATGCTACATGTTGTATCAGGTTGATATATAGCTTGTGTTATTTTGGCTAATGGGGAATGTGAACTATGAACCTTGATGTGGAATTGGCGCTGATGTTTATAGAGTAATTAATTGTCATGTGATATGATGTGAAAATACCTTGTGTTGGTTGTGAATGGAAAAAATAGACTATGGAACTGGGCTAACTAATAACTATATAAATTTTGTTTTTCAATAGAAAATGGGAGAGATGGTCACGACCTACTAAAAATGTGGTCTGAGCAATCCATATGGGCTGGATGGCAATATTATATACATATATGCCCATTTGAAAAGCCTAACCCATATTGGGCTGTAGCCCATTTGAAAAGCCTAACCCATATTGAACTGGAGCCCGTTTGAAAGGCATATGTGCAGGGTTGACAACAACGTATATGTAGTGTTGGTAGACTATAACAATATACGTTGCTATCTAGCAACGTTTCTAGACGTTGTTTACCAACGGATGTATATACGTTGTTGTAGACCCTTGCAACGCCACCAACGGCAACACATATTAATCCGTTGGTGTAGACCAATGCAACGCTTATACTGACATACAACAACGCATTGATGCGTTGCAGTAGGGGGGTTTCTCTTGTAGTGATCATGTTAAAGGTGTGTGTTCTTTTTGAAAGTATCATTAGGCGTCTTGATCTATCTCTATAGATCTTGATGCCCAATTATGTAAGCAGCTTTATCCAGGTCTTCCTTTGAAAAACTCCTTTCAAACAACCCTTTATGCTTTCCAGAAATTCTACATCATTTCGGATCAACAATATGTCATTCACATATACTTATCTGAAATGTTGTAGTGCTCCCACTCACTTTATTGTAAATACAAGTTTCTAACAAACTTTGTATAAACCCAAAAACTTTGATCACTCCATCAAAGCATATATTCCGACTCCAAGATGCTTGCTCTAGTCCATGGAAGGATCGCTGGAGCTAGCATACCTTTTAGCATCCTTAGGATCGACAAAACCTTTCTGATTGTATCACATACAACCTTTCCTTACAAAAACTGGTAAGGAAACTTGTTTTGACATCCATCTGCCAGATTTCATAAGTGCAGCTAATGCTAACTTGATTCCGACGGACTTAAGCATCACTATGGGTGAGAAAATCTCATCGTAGTCAGCTTCTTGAACTTGTGAAAAACTCTTTGCCACAAGTCGAGCTTCATAGATGGTGACATTACTGTCCACATCAGTCTTCTTCTTAAAGATCCATTTATCTCAATGGTATGCCAATCATCGGGCAAGTCCACCAAAGTCCATACTTTGTTTTGATACATGGATCCTATCTCAGATTTCTCGGCTTCTAACCATTTGTCGGAATACGGGCCCACCATTGCTTCTCCATAGTTCGTAGGTTCATTGTTGTCCAACAACATGACATCTAAGACAGGATCACCGTACCACTCAGGAGTAGTACATATCCTTGTCGACCTGCGAGGTTCGATAGCAACTTGATCAGAAGCTTCATGATCACTATCATTAGTTTCCTCTTCAACAGTTGTAGGTTCCATAGAAACATCTTTCTGTGTTGCACTACTTTCCGGTTGAAGTGAGGGTTCGACAACCTCATCAAGTTCTATCTTCCTCCCACTCAATTCTTTCGAGAGAAACTCCTTCTCGAGAAAGGATCCGTTCTTATCGACAAACATTTTTTGCCCTTGGATCTGAGATAGAAGGTATACCCAACTGTTGCCTTAGGGTATCCTATGAAGATGTATTTGTCCGCTTTGGGTTCGAGCTTTTTCCGGCTGAAGCCATAAGCATCGCTGCCCTAAACATCAAGAAACGACAACTTTGGTTTCTTGCCAAACCATAGTTCATACGTTGTCGTCTCAACGGACTTAGATAGTGCCATATCTAAAGTGAATGCACCTGTCTCTAATGCATAACCTCAAAATAATAGCGGTAGATCGGTAAGAGACATCATAGATCGCACCATATCTCATAAGGTTCGATTACGACGTCCGGACACACCATCACGCTGTGGTGTTCCAGGTGGCTTCAACTGTGAAACAATTCCAAAATGTCTTAAGTGATTGCCAAACTCATAATTCAGAAAATCTCCCCTTGATTAGATCGTAGGAACATGATCTTCTTGTTATGATGATTCTTAACTTCACTCTGAAATTGCTTGAACTTTTCAAACGTTTCAGACTCTTGCTTCATTAAGTAAATGTACCCATATCTACTCAAATCGTTAGTGAAGATGAGAAAATAACGATATCCACCACACGCCTTAATTCTCATTGGATCACACACATCAGCATGTATGATTTCCAACAAGTCACTTGCCCGTTTCATTGTACCTGAAAACGGGATCTTAGTCATCCTGCCCATGAGGCATGGCTTGCATGTGTCAAGCGATTCAAAATCAAGTGACTCCAAAAATCCATCAGTATGGAGTGTCTTCATGCATTTTATGCCAAAATGACCTAAGCGGCAGTGCCACAAGAAAGTGGTACTATCATTATTAACTCTACATATTTTGGCGTTAATATTTTTTATCATGTGTATTACTATGATCGAGATTCAATAAGTCGTTGGGTGCATGACCATAAAGGTATTATTCATGTAAACAGAATAACCATTATTCTCTAACTTAAGTGAATAATCGTATTGCAATGAACATGATCTAATCATATTCATGCTCAACGTAGACACCTGATAACATTTATCTAGGTTCAACACTAATCCCGAAGTTAGAGGGAGCGTGCGATGGTGATCTTATCAACCTTGGAAATACTTCCAACACTCATCGTCACCTCGCCCTTAGCTAGTCTCCGTTCAGTCCGTAGCTTTTGCTTCAAGTCACTAATAATAGCAACTGAACCGGTATCCAATACCCAGGTACTACGAGGAGCACTAGTAAGGTACACATCAATAACACGTATATCAAATATACTTTGTTGAAGTTGCCAGCTTTCTTTTCTACCATGTATTTGGGGTAGTTCCGCTACTATGTGACCGTTCCCCTTACAATAAAAGCACTTAGTCTCGAGGTTTGGGTTCAACCTTGGGTTTCTTCATTAGAGCGACAACTGGTTTGCCATTCATGAAGTTTCCCTTCTAGCCCTTGCCCCTTTATGAAACCAGTGGTCTTGTTAAACCATCAACATTTGCTGCTCCTTCTTGAGTTCTACTTTTGCGGTCTTAAGCACCGCTAATAGCTCCGGGATCATCTCCATCCTTTGCATGTCATAGTTCATCACGAAGTTCTAGCAGCTTGGTGATAGTGTCTAGAGAATTCTGTCAACTACTATCTCATCTGGAAGATTAAGTCCCACTTGGTTCAAGTGATTTTTGCACCCAGACATTCTGAGCACATGCTCACTAGTTGAGCTATTCTCCTCCATCTTGTTGGCAAAAGAACTTGTCAGAGGTCTCATACCTCTCAACACGGGCATGAGCCTGAAATCCCAATTTCAGCTCTTGGAACATCTCATATGTCCTATGACGTTCAAAACGTCATTGGAATCCCGATTCTAAGCCGTAAAGTATGGTGCACTTAACTATCAAGTAGTCATCAGGACGTGTTTGTCAGGTGTTCACAACATCCACAGACAACGTCGTAGGGGTCTGCACATCGAGCGGTGCATCAAAAACGTAAGCTTTCTGTGTAGCAGTGAGGACACTCCTCGGACTACGGACCCAGTCCGCATCATTGCTTACAATATCTTTCAACTTAGTCTCTCTAGGATCGTATTAAACAGGGAGCTACAACGCAAGCTTTTGGTCTATAACATAATTTGCGAAGACAACTCAGACTATTGTTCATGACAACTAAGTTCATCTAATGAACTCCCACTCAGATAGACATCTCTCTAGTCATCTAAGTGATACATGATCCGAATCGACTAGGCCGTGTCCGATCATCACGTGAGACGGACTAGTCATCAACGGTGAACATCTTTATGTTGATCGTATCTTCTATACGACTCATGTTCGACCTTTCGGTCTTCCGTGTTCCGAGGCCATGTCTGTACATGCTAGGCTTGTCAAGTGAACCCTAAGTGTATTGCGTGTGTAAATCTGGCTTACACCCGTTGTATGCGAATGTTAGAGCCTATCATACCTGATCATCACATGGTGCTTCGGAACAACGGACCTTAGCAACGGTGCACAGTTAGGGGGAACACAATTCTTGAAATTTTAGTGAGAGATCATCTTATTTACTACCGTCGTTCTAAGAAAATAAGATGTAAAACATGATAAACATCACATGCAATCAAATAGTGACATGATATGGCCAATATCATTTTGCTCCTTTTGATCTTCATCTTCGGGGCTCCATGATCATCATCGTCACCGGCATGACACCATGATCTCCATCATCGTGTCTCCATGGAGTCGTCTCGCCAAACATTACTTCTACTACTATGGCTAACGGTTAGCAACAAAGTAAAGTAATTACATGGCGTTTTGACTGACACGCAGGTCATATAATAAAAATAAGATAACTCCTATGGCTCATGTCGGTTGTCATACTCATCGACATGCAAGTCGTGATTCCTATTACAAGAACATGATCAATCTCATACATCACATATATATCATTCATAACATCCTTTTGGCCATATCACATCACACGGCACATGCTGCAAGAACAAGTTAGACGTCCTCTAATTGTTGTTGCAAGTTTTTTACGTGGCTGCTATAGGTTTCTAGCAAGAACGTTTCTTACCTACGCAAAAACCACAACGTGATATGCCAATTTCTATTTACCCTTCATAAGGGCCCTTTTCATCGAATCCGATCCGACTAAAGTGGGAGAGACACACACGCGCCAGCCACCTTATGCAACTAGTGCATGTCAGTCGGTGGAACCAGTCTCACGTAAGAGTACGTGTAAGGTCGGTCCGGGTCGCTTCATCCCACAATGCCGCCGAATCAAGATACTAGTAACGACAAGTAAATTGACAAATCGACGCCCACAACTACTTTATGTTCTACTCATGCAAGAAACTACGCATAGACCTAGCTCATGATGCCATTGTTGGGGATCGTAGCAGAAAATCAAAAAATTTCCTACGCATCACCAAGATCTATCTATGGAGTAATCTAGCAACGAGGGGGGGGGGGGAGTGCATCTACATACCCTTGTAGATCGCGATGCGGAAGCGTTGCAAGAACGCGGATGAAGGAGTCGTACTCATAGCGATTCAGATCGCGGTTGATTCCGATCTAAGCGCCGAACAACGGCGCCTCCGCGTTCAACACACGTGCAGCCCGATGACGTCTCCCACGCCTTGATCCAGCAAGGAGAGAGGGAAAGGTTGGGGAAGACTCCATCCAGCAGCAACACGACGGCATGGTGGTGGTGGAGGAGCGTGGGACTCCAGCAGGGCTTCGCCAAGCGCTGCGAGAGACGAGGAGGGAGAGAGGTAGGGCTGCGCCAAGCGAGAGAGGTCAAACCGTGTGTTGGGCAGCCCCAAACCTCAAGTATATATAGGGGGAAGGGAGGGGCTGCTCCCCCATTAGGGCTTCCCACCCCTAGGGGTGCGGCCACCCTAGATCCCATCTAAGAGTGGTGGCCAGAGGGGGAGAGGGAGAGGGGGGCGCACCAGATTGGGCCCTAGGGCCCATCTGCCCTAGGGTTTGCCCCCTTCCCCTCTATGATGCGCCTTGGGCCCTGGTGGGGGCACGCACCAGCCCACTTGGGGCTGGTCCCCTCCCACACTTGGCCCACACAGCCCTCTGAGGCCGGTGGCCCCACCCGGTGGACCCCCGGGACCCTCCCGGTGCTCCCAGTACGCCACCGATAGTGCCCGAAACTTTTCCGATGATCAAAACGGGACTTCCCATATATGAATCTTTACCTCCGGACCATTCCGGAACTCCTCGTGACGTCCGGGATCTCATCCGCGACTCCGAACAACATTCGGTAACCGCGTACTTGCTTTCCCTATAACCCTAGCGTCATCGAACCTTAAGTGTGTAGACCCTACGGGCTCGGGAGTCATGCAGACATGGCCAAGACAACTCTCCGGTCAATAACCAATAGCGGGATCTGGATACTCATGTTGGCTCCCACATTCTCCACGATGATCTCATCGGATGAACCACGATGTCAAGGATTCAATCAATCCCGTATACGATTCCCTTTGTCTATCGGTATAGCACTTGCCCGAGATTCGATCGTCGGTATACCGATGCCTTGCTCAATCTCATTACGGCAAGTCTCTTTACTCGTTCCGTAACAAATCATCCCGTGATCAACTCCTTGATCACATTTTGCACATTATGATGATGTCCTACCGAGTGGGCCCAGAGATACCTCTCCGTCATACGGAGTGACAAATCCCAGTCTCGATTCATGCCAACCCAACAGACACTTCCGGAGATACCTGTAATGCATCTTTATAGTCACCCAGTTACGTTGTGACGTTTGGTACACCCAAAGCATTCCTACGATATCCGGGAGTTGCACAATCTCATGGTCTAAGGAAAGGATACTTGACATTGGAAAAGCTTTAGCATTTGAACTACACGATCTTGTGCTAGGCTTAGGATTGGGTCTTGTCCATCACATCATTCTCCTAATGATGTGATCCCGTTATCAATGACATCCAATGTCCATGGTCTGGAAACCGTGACCATCTGTTGATCAACGAGCTAGTCAACTAGAGGCTTACTAGGGACATGGTGTTTGTCTATGTATCCACACATGTATCTGAGTTTCCTATCAATACAATTCTAGCATGGATAATAAACAATTATCATGAACAAGGAAATATAATAATAACAATTTTATTATTGCCTCTAGGGCATATTTCCAGCATGATCCCCTACACTTGTGGGTTATCAAGACCTTTTTTTGGCGCCGTTGACGGGGAGCAATAGTGTGCAGTGCATATTCTCGTGTGTGTGTTTGTTTGCTTTATCACTAAGTAGATTTTATTTGTTGTTCTAGGTTGTTCTCTATCTTTAGTTATTGATATGGAACACGAAATACCAAGAAATTAGGTGTACTTGCTACTCATGGAGATGGGGAACCTCCTAAAACCCTCGATGCTCATTATGTGAAAGATATTATGTACTACTTTGATAATCCTGAGAAAACCCCATTCAACTATATAATGGGAGTAACGTTGGATCAACGTGAATACTTTAGGGATTATCGCTTGACACAAAAAGGGAAACTATTATGGGATCAAATTCATATGTTGCATTGGTATGCTCGGCAACTATGCTTGAGATATGATTATACTTGTTGCTCTAGGATGAAGGCCCCACACCTTCCCTTTTCATGTAAATTTAATGGTAATGAAACCTTAGCTTCTTATGCTAATGGTATATATGATTATTATGATTTGGAACAAATAGAAGAATTCGTTGCTTTTAAGGGTGCTTATGAAATTGAATCTCTGTTTAAAAAGAATGATACTTTTGATGATAATGTTTATAGGCCTGAAAATCTTGCTATATTGAAATATTGCTATTTGAATTATGAATATAACTCCGATATTGATGCATTTATTGAGAAGGTCTCCGATGTCCAAGAAGAGACTAATATTTTGCAGGAGTTTATGGAAGAAGAAATTAATGACACTGTGAGCTCATTGGATGAAAAAGATGAGGAGGAGAGCGAAGAACAAAAGGAGGAAGAGCGGATTGATCACCCGTGCCCACCTTCTAATGAGAGTAACTCTTTATCCCATACATTGTTTAATTTCCCTTCGTGCTTACCGAAGGATGAATGCTATGATGATTGTTATAATCCCGTTGATTCTTTTGAAATATACCTTTTTGATGATGCTTGCTATGCTTGTGGCCAAGATGCCAATATGAATTATGCTTATGGAGATGAACTTGCTATAGTTCCTTATGTTAAACATGAGATAGCTTCTATTGCACCCACACATGATAGTCCTATTATCTTTTTGAATTCTCCAAACTACACTATATTGGAGAAGTTTGCACTTATTAAGGATTATATTGATGGGTTGCTGTTTTTCATTACACATGATGATTTTGATGAGTATAATATGCATGTGCTTGCTGCTCCTACTTGCAATTATTATGAGAGAGGAACTACATCTCCGCCTCTCTATGTATCCAACACGATAAAATTGCAAGAAACTGCTTATACTATGCATTGGCCTTTACTTGATGTGCATGAATTGTTCTTATATGACATGCCTATGCATAGGAAGACAGTTAGACTTCGTTTTTGCATGACACATATCACTTTGTGCTCACTACTAAATGCCAAATGATTGCTAATTAAAATTGGCTTTGATATACCTTGGGATCCGGGTGGATCCATTACTTGAGCACTATATGCCTAGCTTAATGGCTTTAAAGAAAGCGCTGCCAGGGAGACAACCCAGAAGTTTTAGAGAGTCATTTATTTCTGTTGTGTGCTTTTATAAAGTTTAAAAACAAATAAAAATAAAGAGGGGAACCTAAAAAATTTCAAAAAGAAGAGTGAAAGTAAGAAGGATGAGCACAGTTGAAATGGGGGAGCTCCTTGAACCTTGTTCATGCCCATGGAAACTTTGCAAATCTTGAATTACAGAAACTTTTCAAGAAAAACAATTATCCCCTTGTACAATTCCATTGTATTATAAAAATAATGTGCCAAGAGTTTCCTTTAGGATGGTTAAACTGCTTGTTAATTTGTGCGGTGCAAAAACAGAAACTTGGCTGTAGTGCGTGATTTTACATTTTTTACTGGATTGTCAAAAGGATCTGAAACTTTTTGCAAAGTCTTGCTATACAAATTGTTGATTTTTTCCAAATTTTACCATAATTTTTAGGGTTACAGAGGTATGGTTAATGTTCAGATTACTACAGACTGTCCTGTTTTCACAGATTGCTGTTATAGCTTCATTATTTGCATATGTTTGAATTCTTGTTGAAGCCTCCTTGACTTGGGGCCATATAATTGTGATAGCATACAATGGTTAATGTTTGTTCATAATTATACGATAATGTTAGAGCAGTACATTATGGGATTTCATTGATCATATGCACTAACCCCGCCACTAAAAGTTCGGTTAAGTTTTGTGTGGATGAAGTGTTCGAAGATCCAGGAGGTCTCGATGTGAGAAGAAGGAGGAGAGGCAAGAGCTCAAGCTTGGGGATGCCCAAGGCACCCCAAGTAAATATTCAAGGAGACTCAAGCATCTAAGCTTGGGGATGCCCCGGAAGACATCCCGCCTTTCTTCAACAAGTATCGGTATGTTTTCGGATTTGTTTCGTTCACATGATATGCGTAAACTCTTGGAGCGTCGTGTGCTTTTTATTTTTCCTTTTAATAAATGCACCATGCTGGTATGAGATAGTCCTTGGTTGATTTATAGAATGCTCTTTGCACTTCACTTATATCTTTTGAGTATGGCTTTAGAGAATGCTTCTTGTGCTTCACTTATATAATTTGAAGTTTGGATTGCCTGTTTCTCCTCACATAGAAAGCCGCCATTTGTAGAGTGCTCTTTTGCTTCACTTATATTTGTTAGAGCATGGGCATATATTTTGTAGAAAGAATTAAAACTCTCTTTCTTCACTTATATCTATTTAGAGAGTTGACAGGAATTGGTCATTCACATGGTTAGTCATAAAATCCTACATAAACTTGTAGATCACTGAATATGATATGTTTGATTCCTTGCAATAGTTTTGTGACATAAAGATGGTGATATTAGAGTCATGCTAGTGGGTAGTTGTGAATTGTTTAAATACTTGTGTTGAGGTTTGTGATTCCCGAAGCATGCACGTAAGGTGAACCATTATGTGATGAAGTCGGAGCATGATTTATTTTTTGATTGTCATCCTTTGTGTGGAGGTCGGGATCGCGCGATGGTTAACTTCTACCAACCCATCCCCTAGGAGCATGCGTGTAGTACTTTGTTTCGATGGCTAATAAATTTTTGCAATAAGTATGTGAGTTCTTTATGACTAATATTGAGTCCATGGATTATACGCACTCTCACACTCCCACCTTACTAGCCACTCTAGTACCGCGCAATTTTCGCCGGTGCATCAAACCACCTTACATCCTTTCTCAAAACAGCCACCATACCTACCTATTATGGCATTTCCATAGCCATTCCGAGATATATTGCCATGTAACTCCACCATTCTGTTTATTATGACACGCACCATCATTGTCATATTGCCTTGCATGATCGTAAGATAGCTAGCATGATGTTTCCATGGCTTGTCCGTTTTCATGTTGGTGCTATGCTAGATCATTGCACATCCCGGTTGTGACACCCCGAGACCGATGCGCCAGGTGTCAGCCAGTTATTCGTTGTCGTTGCCATGTCATTTGCTTACGTGTTGCATTTTGCCATGTCATCACGTGCATTGTATCTGCATGTTTTCAAAACTTGCATCCATCCGAGCCCCCCTCGCCTTTCCATTGTCCATTCTGAGCCCACGTACACTCACACGCGCCAGCGACACCTCTGAAACCTTGTTTTGTAAGTGGCCAGAAAATGTTCTCGAAATGGGTTGAAACTCGACGTGCGGTCTTATTATAGCGTAGGAAGACCGCTTGTCAAATTTCGTCACATTCAGAGTCCGTTTGATAGCCCCTTTTCTCTTTTGGCCCAGCACCCCTCCCCAACAACCCGCTAGCCCATCCCAACCACCTCTATGCTCTCGGTCGTTGGATCGTGATCGTGTGGGGCGAAAACTACACCTCATTTGGACACTCCTAGCTCCCTCTACCTATATATTTGCCTCCCCCTCCACAAATCACGGGTAAAACCCTAGCTTCATCCTCATCGCGTCGCCGGACATGTCCGCCACCGCCGCCTCGGCCAATCCAGTGCCGCCACGTCATCTCCACCGCGCCCCTCTTCGCCGTCGGGCCACAAAGCCTAGATCGGGCCCGTTCCGGGCCCAAGCGCGCCGCCGCCCGCTCCGCTTGCCTCGCACCTCACGCCTCCTCCCGCAGCCGCGCTTCCCCGCCGTCCCCGATCGCTCGCCGCTGCCTGCCTCCGCCGCCGGTCGCCGAAGCGCGCCGTGCCAGCTCCTCGCCCCGCCGCCGGAAGCTCCCACCGGCGACGAGCGCCTCTGCCTCCGTGTCGACCCCGCCCCGCGCCGGCTTCGTCCTCCCTGCGTTATCCGCGGCCGGATCCGCCGCCACCTTCGGCCATCGCCGGCGGGCGCCGTCGCCCTTGCCCCGATCCAGGTGGGACCTGGAGGACAACGCAGCCGCCGCTCCCATCCTGGGCCAAGCCCCGCTCCGGCCTCGTGGGCCCCGCCCCGCGGGAGTCCCATCTCTGCCCCGCCGCAGCCCAGATCCGCAGGGCCCAGCCGTAGGCGCGGCCTGCTAGGCTCTGCCTCCCCGCCGACCCGTTTTCGCCCAAGGTGAGCCACCCACTATTCCCCTCCCCACGCGTAGTTTAGTTATTTAGCGCTCAGTTCGGACTTGGTGATTTTCGGCTAAGTCCTCTAAAACTGTTATTATGTGTGCATGTTCACGTGGTGATAACTTTGTGCATGATTGCCCAAATTGAATGAATAATATGTCCAAATGTTCGTCTCGTGATGCTCTTCATATTGTTGTACTGTGGCATGCTTGTTTGAGTTCATCTTGATGCCCTTATCATCGTTGCAAAAGTGCTAAATGATATAAACTGCTGATAACTATTATTATGTTAGCTTGTTTGTGAGGTTGTATCTTTGTGCATGTTGGTACAAATGGAGTGTATGATATGTCAAAATGTTCATTGTGAAGTGATCTACATGATGGTTGCTGTTGCATTCATGTTAGGTGCCATATTGACATGTTTATCTCTATTGCAAAAGTGCATGTGGTTGTTAAGTGCTGAAACTTGTTATGAGATGCTGATTTGTCTTTTTATATCTTTTTGTATGTTTTTTGTTCGAGCTACATGTCAATATGTTTTAGAAGCACAATCATGTCATCTTTGCTGTGGTGCAATCCACTTTTCATGATATGCCTTATTGTGAGTGCAACAAGCTTGCAAAGTGGCCTACTCGCTGTTGTTATTTTCGGAGACTTGTTGAAAACTGCTAAGTCTGAAATTGTTATATCCTGATGCCATGTTTGCTTGATTCCCAACTCAAATCCATGAATGTTTTGGGTTGCCCAATGATCATGTCTTGTTGTTGATGGCTTCTCGCCCCTCGTTGGTTACCCCAAGTGGAAGGTTTGAGATGCAGTGTAGCGGAAGTTTTCCCTTGGCAAAGATACCAAGGATCGATTTCCCCTGAGACTCCTAGTTTCAACAAGAAGGTGTCAACTGCTAACGGCGCCAGATATTAGCAATCAACATGGACCTGCACACAGATACAAATAACTTTGCTCCCAACGAGTACAGAGAGGTTGTCAATCCCTCCGGCCTTGTCGCTTACAAAGGATCAAACGCAAGTGATGATAGTGATAGGTATTGCTGCAAATAGTAAGTAAAAGCAGAAAGTAAATAGCGGATGTGATCAGTGATGGTAATATGGACCGGGGTCCCATGATGTTCACTAGTGATGTCTCTCTCCCAAAAGACGATAAAACAGCTATGTGAGGTAAACGAATTACAGCTGGGCAATTGACAGAATTATGTGCGCAAACCAATGCTAACTATGTTGCAAGAAAGGTAGATGTTCAAAGCATGGGCGGTACGCCAAGGCAAGTAGACCGAAATCCATGTGCATCTACTACTAATCATCCACCTTGAGATATCTATCCAGAATATCTCGCTGGTATTAAGTTGCGAGTCCCACCCATGGTGTAAACTCAAAGCAACAGACAACTGCATTAAAAGAACTTTGCGTAAAGTAAACAATCCTTGCACCCGCGGGCACAAGCACCGTTGTTTTCCCCCTTGTGGCAACAGCACATCCCCTAGACTCATGTTTCTGTCACTCAAGCTAGTCATCGAGGGGCATGAACCCACAATCGAGCATAACGTTCCCTCTTGGAGTCACTACCTACTACTTGGCCAAAGCAATAAATAGCAACGGAGAACATGCAAGAATTACTTAAGAACATAAATATAAAAGAGGTAAATCAAATATATTACTCAAACACAATCTGAACATAATCTCACAATCCATCGGATCCCAGCAAACTCATCATAGCAACAACATAAGGATTACATATGTGCCTCGATCATGTAGGGCAGCTCATGAGGTCTAATTAGTGAAGCACAAGAAGGGGAGGAGAACATCACATAGCTACTGGTCATGGACCCATGGTCCAAGGGAGACTACTCACAACTCATCCGGGAGGCGTCCATGGTGGTGGAGAGGCTCCCGGTGGTGATCATCCCCTCCGGCAGGGTGCCGGGAAGAGTTCTTCTGGTGCTCCCGATCTTGGAAGCGCGGCGGCGGTGGAACAGAGATGAGATCGCGAAAAAGGGTTCCGTCCTCGAGGGTTTCGGGACGCGTGTTAAATATATGCCAAAGGGGGGCATCAGCGGAGGCCTGGGGGGCCCAGGCCCCCCCCCCCCGGCGCGTTCAGGAGGGGGGCCGCGCCACCAGGGCGCCTGGAGCCCTGGTGGCCCCCTTTGGCCCTACTTCGGCCGTGTGGAAGCTTCCTGAACGCTGATTTTTTATATAATTTTTCCGGGATTTTTCTGACAGTTTTCGTGACGGGAAAACCTGAAATACAAAAACAGCAGAAAACAGAAACTGGCACTGGGGTGCACTGAGTTAATAGGTTAGTCCAAATATGATAAAAAGTGTATGGAAGTGTATAAATATCATAGCAATATCACCCAAAAGAGGCATGGAGCAAACAGAAATTATAGATACGTTTTGGACGTATCAACATCCCCAAGCTTAATTCCTGCTCGTCCTCGAGTAGGTAAATGATAACAAGTATAATTTCTGTGGTGACATGCTATTAACCATATAAGGATTTTTCATAGTCATATGACAAAAGCTTACTGAGACAATGAATCTGTAGTAATTAAGTTGCCTTATGAGAAAATCACAAAGAACTGAAAGTTTTACAATATGATACTGAAACATCAAAAAGATTTGTAATGAGCATGGTGTGCAAATATGATAAAGTGATATCTCGCTTGCCCCCTTTAGTGAAGCAAAACATAAATGCAGGGGCACCTCCAATGTTTAAGTGATGACTAGATACAATGATTTCAGAATAAACGATATCACAATCATGCAAAAGACAATGCTACTTTGGGACAATGCACATTACACTCAGAATGACAATCATGCTCTTAATAGTTGGTGCTTTAAAAGAAGGTGGAGACTCTCGAACCGTGGCTTTTGTTGGCAAGGTTGAAAACCCGTGGTCGGAAACAAAGACAAAACATGTACCAAAGCTCTTGGTTTTAAAAACAGAGGTAATAATTATTATTTTTTGAATATGCATGTTTCGTCAACGAATGCTAGCAGATAACTCAATCACTTCTTGAGATGGACAAGTTTCGAGGAACGGCTCCCGAATGAGGACGATCACATCATCTTAATCTCCTTTGTTTATCACTACCAAAGTTTTCCGATTTCTCATGAACAAAGCGTGAAGGAGGGTTTGTTTGTTATATTAATTTTCAGCCGGGCGCACTCTTTGCTAGTTCCTTCTCGTATTATGGGTTTGCACATTAGACATGCAATCCCGGGGTGAAGCTTGTCCAACTTAAAAAGATCATGAATTAACTACTACTTCCTCATGAACTAAAACAGAGGCACAAAATAGGAA
Source organism: Secale cereale (assembly GCA_902687465.1). Classification (NCBI taxonomy): domain Eukaryota; kingdom Viridiplantae; phylum Streptophyta; class Magnoliopsida; order Poales; family Poaceae; genus Secale; species Secale cereale. The sequence goes on along the minus strand of LR738712.1, from coordinate 529,501,469 downwards.
TGCTTTTTTTTGAATAATTTCGAGATGGTACATGAAAGTCCCCGTTAGGAATGGCAGGTAAATACCATGTATAGGAAGGTATGGTGGACTCATATGGCATAACTGGTTTAAAAGAATTTGGATGCACAAGCAGTCAGTCCGCTTAGTACAGGTGGAGGTTAGCAAAATACTGGGAGCGACCAACTAAAAGAGCAATGGCGGTCATAATCATGCAGAGCGACAAAGCAACATTGAATCAGGCATGGTAGTTATATCGCTACTCAGAAATAAAAGATCATCAAGGCTTGACGGACTTTCTTTACAGTCTTAAATATGCGTGAGCATACGCCAAGTCAATCAAAATAAATTCTTGAAGGAAGATATCACTAAACCATACCACATCATAGGCAAACAAATCATGTTGGTACTCCAATAACACATTGGGAACCCCCCAGCTATTTGAGACTAACCATAAGAAAACATGAACTACTAAGCACCATTATGCACGTAGCATTTTTATCATAGACATATCGACCAATGCAATAGAAGCAAACTCTCTTAATAAGATAAGCATGATAACTAAAGAGAGTTCAAGCAACCAACTAAACAAAAGCTCTTTAAAAAGATAAGCATGAAAACTAAGAGCTGAACATGATAGTAGCTATTGAAAGACAAAGAACACACACAGCAAAGATAGACATGAAAATTCTATGTTGTGTTCTAGGTTGAAGTGGAGTGTGTTTCTCTCCCACACAAAGAAAGCTGAGTTCCGACTCGTTATGAAAAGCTAAAGAAAACTAAAAAGGAAACTAAGAGCAAGACGCTCCAAGCATAGCACATAACACATGAAGTGATAAAAATATAGTGGAACGAAAGACGAACTGATAATGTTGATGGAGAAGGGGATGCACGGGGGCATCCCCAAGCTTAGACGCTTGAGTCTTCTTGAATATTTCTTGGGGGTGCATGGGGGCATCCCCAAGCTTGAGCGCTTGACACTCCTGAATCTTTTTATCATCTTCCCTCGCACACTTGAAAACTCCCTTCATACATAACTCATCATAATCTGATTAGCGAGGTTAGTACCCATAATAAAATAATTGTTCCTTGCTAGAAATAAAGATATTCTTGAAGGTCTACTGTTTCTCAAGATTGCCAAAAGGTTTTTGCAAAGAAAAAGCAAGCTCAAGGTTTGCAAAATGAAGGAGAGGCAAAACAGGACATAATCTGTGAAAAACAGACCAGCAGGTAGTAAATGATTTTTTCGGGGACCTTCTGCAACTCTAATCAAAAAACTCAGAACAGACGCCCGAAAGACAATTGTATAGAGCACGCTGTCGAAAAAATTCAGACCAAAAAGATGATCTGGTGATTTTATACGAATTTTTCTATCCAAGGATGAAAGCTTATGGAACGTGTTACAAAAGGGTTTTGCAATCCCCGGATCAGCATAGCCAAGGACCCTTTAAGATGCAACTCCCGATCGGAACAAGCCCATAAAACCACTTCACTCAATGTAGAACCCCGAACTTCATATCATGCATTCGTTGGAAGAATGCCTACGAACTACTAGATAAACCCACCTATTAATTTCCTAAAGTTTCCAGTTATGCAATCAGGTGTTGGGGATACAGGGGAAGCACCACGCACTCAACTCTAATCCTACATCCAGTTGTATCCATCCTTCAACACATAACCAGTTGTTTTCGGAAACCGTTTACCTCGGACCTTCGAAACGCATCCACTATACAAGCTATGGCAATACTCCCGAACTACCTCCCCAGTACTGGGTGATGTCGGGGTTATCTTGCCACTAACCGCATAGGAGAGTTTTCGATGTCGGCCGTCTTAAGTATTCTAGAACTGATGCGATGGATTTGTGACGACAACACCTCGGAGCTCAACTCCCCGGGACACTGCCACAACCCCTAAATGACAGGAGGCATCGAGAACAATGTTCTCGTCACAAAGACATCAGAACAATCCAAACAATACTCGCGTGATCCTAAAAAAATGGTGAATTTTTGAGAGTAGAAGAGATAAGAGTAATCGTCAGGAGTCCTCACCAGAGTGAAAAGAGATGAGGAGCAAAGAAATCCTACTCTCCGATATATATATAGGACTCAAATCATTTTCAAGTGTGTGCCTAGACTCAACCGTCAACGATTCGATCAATCAGTGGGGGCTTCTACGTCGGAGAAGGCTCCGATACCAACTTGTAATGCCCAGGATGGGACTATACCTCCTACGTGTCGAGGCACGACTTAAAGGTATAAGCCCATTCTGGAATGATCGCAAGTTTGGTATCTTTGCACGACTCATGTAAAAGAGGGATTAAAATGCAAAAGGAGATAGTTGACTTACACTCGCCACTTCACACGATACATTACATAAGCAGAACATCATTCAAAACATCACAACCCGACTACGGGCGAAGATCCAAAAGAAAGATACCAAAACATAAAGCCACAGGTCAGAATCGCCCCTAGTAGAAACCACTACTGATCGTCGAAAACGTCACAAGCCTACGGCCACTCTCTTCATCGAGCTCCCGGTGAAGTACTTGAGCCAGCTCCTGCATCTTTCTCGGCTGAACCTGCATCTGGTGTTGTAGTATCCGTGAGCCACGAGGACTCAGCAATCCCATAACCATGGGTATCAAGACTAGCAAAGCTTTATGGATAGGAAGAGGTAAAGTGGTGAGGTTGCAGCAGCGGCTAAGCATATTATGGTGGCTAACTTACGAGTACAAGAATAAGATGAGCATCTACGCAAACGGTCGCAACTAGTAGTGATCGCTAAAGATCCTGAACTACATACGAATCAAACATAACCCCACCGTGTTCTCTTCTCAAAGTGAAAAGAGACAGTCACGGTTACTCACACAATTGTGTGTTTTACTTCGGATCCTCTGTCAAGTTTTCTACAACCGGACATTAACAAATTCCAATCTGCCACATAACCGCGGGCACGGCTTTCGAAAGATCATAACCCTGCAGGGGTGTCCCAACTTAGCCCATCACAAGCTCTCACGATTAGCTGAAGTGATAAATATAATATCATCACCCCTTATCTTAGGGAAATCCGATCAGGCTCGGCATCCCGGTGCACAAGACATTTCGACAATGGTAAAACAAGTCCAGCAAGACCTCACGGTGTGTCGACACCCTGATAGTAGCCGCGCGTATCTCGTCTCAGGCCACAACCGGATGGGCGATCCTACAGGTTATACCAGATACCTCGGGTTTCCCCGAGGCGGACCCTCAGTCTCCCCGTTTGGGACCAACACCATCAGCACTGGCCCCCCTGCTATGTAGAAAGAATCCTCGGGTAGCGCTAACTCCCTATGCAATTTAATTAATTAATTAAGTTGTTATTATGAGCAAATTAAAACCAATGTTGGGCCTTGCTGGAGGAGTTTTATTCAAAGACGAACTGTCAAGGGGTCCCCATCCACCCATCGTGTAAGGAACGCAAAATCAAGGAACATAATGCCGGTTTATCAGTGCCTAAGGTGGCATGAGTGGAACAAAACACCGAGCAAAAGGCCAAGCCTTCCACCCATGCCCAGTATATAGGTGCGTTAATAATATATATAACATATTGTGATATACCAACAACAAGTTCCCACCTGGAACGATCTTCATCTTCACCTGCAACTAACAACGCTATAAGAGGGGCTGAGCAAGCGGGTAACATAGCCAAACAATGGTTTTGCTAGGAAGGTTTCAAAGGTTAAAGGTTTCATGGCAACAAGGCGAGGCTGACATAAAAGATGGGTAGCGCGACATGTAACGATAGCATCGAGACTACTAAGCATGGCAATGGTAGTAAAGGTATCCAAGGGCATGATCATCTTGCCTGGGATTCCGCAAGGGAGAAGAACGGGTCCATGAAGTAGACGGAGCAACAAGTCGAGCGACTCCTCACAACTCCGGAACGAAACCGAAGCTAACAAGAGAAGCAACCGGAAAGAAGCAAACAACACGGTAAACACACAAGCATAAACATGTCATACGATGCACAAGCAAGCATGATGCATGTAATGTTTTAAATATGCATGGCATGGCAAAGTGCACAAACAAGTACTACAAGTTAAGTGGAGCTCAATATGCAACGAGTTGCATATTGACGAAACACCACATTTTAATTAGATAATTGACTCTCGTTTATTTACAAGACAAGATTAAATGTTTTTAACATAGCAAGAGGTGAAGCATAAATAAAACTACACTATTTAGACATTTTAAAATGAGGCCGGAAATAACAACAACAATTCCGGGAAAATCCCCATATGCATGTTTAGTAATTTTAAGCAAACAACAATTCACACATATAATGTTGTTAACATGATGCGGATGACATGATCAAGTTTATGCAATTTTTATTAAAAGTGAACATGAAGAGATAAGAAGATGATAAGGAGTATTTGTCACCGTGGTGGAAAGAAAAGGTGCCACGGCAACGATCCGAAAATGATGCAACGCAACATCTCGGTTCCGGTAACTCATTGAGAGACCGGTGCAAAAGAAAAAGGTGGAGTGAGCGAGCGAAACAAGATGAAAGGTGGGGTGATCCCGTCACCGGGTTCCCACGAGTCGACGACGAGGCAACCGAGGAGCACGACAAAAGAACGAAACGGGCACGGTGCACACAAGGGAAAACATTTCATACAACACATGCATACGTTCTCGGGTCATCGTCTCGGGGTTATACCTTCGAAGCGATCGTTCCGGGGCGGTTCAAGGTCGTAGAGGAAGTAGTCATTCCGTGGAGGTACTCGTTATGTAGCCGTTCTCGCGATTCGTAGAGGAAGTAGGCGTTCTCATGACGGTAGTGGAAGTAGTTGTACACGGGGTCGGCGACGGTAGTGGAAGTAGTGGAAGTAGACGAACTTCGTTTCATAGATGTACTTGACGGTTCCGATGGCTCCGGGCGTCGTGGTACTCATGTTGGTGTAGTGGAACTTGACGCATCGTCGTGGTACTTGGGGTCTCCGTGCACTTGGCGCAATCCACGACAACGGTGCTTGACGGTCCGGTTATGGGTCTTGCCGCCTCGTCGGGTAGTCGTACACGGGTCCTTGGTAATTTCAACAGCACAAAGCAACACAAAAAAACACAGTGCAAGGCAGCACGGGGGCGACGAGGCCATGGCTCGGGCTGCACGGGAGCCGGTGGCCGGCGCGAGGCACTACAGAGGTGAGGACGGGCGGCTGGCGCACGGAGGGACCTGGGGGAGGCGAGATGGTGGCCGCGAGACGGCTCTGTTCGTCGTCCTCGAGTGCTCGCAGAAGCAGGGGCGCGACGCGGCGTCGGAATCGCGCGGAGGCGGGGCGGCCTTGGCGACGGAGGGTGCGGGCATGGAGGCGAGGCAGCTGGGGTGCGGCTCCCACGGCGGAAGCTGCGGCCGGCGGAAGCTGTGCCAGAGAGGCGGCGAGGCGAGGAGGCTCCTGGCCGGCCGGGCGGCGCGGCAAGGAGATGCGGCTCCGGCCTGGGGCGCGCAGGGAGACGAGGCGCAGGGATCGAAGGGAGGAGGGGGGCTGCGAAGAGGGAGATGGGGATCGGGACTAGCGGCGGTCGAGGGAATCGGGGCAAGGGGGACGATGTGGATAAAGGGAAACGCCTGGCGGCGGCTCGGGAGGACCGGGAGGAGACGAGAGGAGGGGTGGTCGGGCTAGGTTAGCTGCGCTGGAGTGGGCCTTGGGCCAAGGCTAGGACGAGATGGCCTGATGGCCTGCGGCTGGACTTCTGGATAGATGGACTATTTTACAAAATTGGGTTGGCAATTTTTAGGGACTGAAAATTTATACAAGTTTGAAATTAAGTCAAACTTGAATAAATATAAAATCCAACCAAATCACATCCAAAAGATCTGTCGAAAATTGAGGAGTGAGTCTTGGCATGGCTTAGGGAATTAGAAATATAGTAGGAAAGAACTCTGCCTTGGCAAATTGATACTTGGCGAAACATGAATCGGAAAATACATGGGGAATATATGCAAGTGTGTTTGGGTGATTCCAAAGCAATGGAATATTTTATAATAGCTCCATAAATATTAGGAGGATATGTTATAAAGAGAAGTCATCCTTCCCTCGATTTAAATGGACCGAGGTCCACACAATTTATTTAAGTTGAGATGCAAAATAAATATGACATGATGGCATGATGACAAGATGCAATGCAAAAATAAATAACACAGCACAAAAGAAACACACGGGAGAACCCGGAACATCTGAAATCTTCTGGAATCTTCTGGGACGTCGTTCTTCGGGCGTCACATAACATGACTTCCAGAATAGGGTTACCGTACCACTCTGGTGCGGAACGTACTCTGGTTGACCTACGAGGTTCAGTAGTAACTTGATCTGAAGTTTCATGATCATCATCATTAGCTTCCGCACTAATTGGTGTAGGAATCATTGGAACTCATTCCTGTGATTAACTACTTTCCAATTCGGGAGAAGGTACAATTACCTCATCAAGTTCTACTTTCCTCCCACTCACTTCTTTTGATAGAAACTCCTTCTCTAGAAAGGATCCATTCTTAGCAACGAATATCTTGCCTTTGGATCTATGATAGAAGGTGTACCCAACAGGTTCCTTTGGGTATCCTATAAAGACACATTTCTCCGATTTGGGTTCGAGCTTATCAGGTTGAAGTTTTTTTCACATAAGCATCACAGCCCCAAACTTTAAGAAACGACAACTTGGGTTTCTTGCCAAACCACAGTTTGTAAGGTGCCATCTCAACGGATTTAGATGGTGCCCTATTTAACGGGAATGCAGCTATCTCTAATGCATAACCCTAAAACGATAGTGGTAAATTGGTAAGAGACATCATAGATCGCATCATATCAAATAAAGTACGGTTATGACGTTCGGACACACCATTACACTATGGTGTTCCAGGTGCCGTGAGCTGTGAAACTATTCCACTTTGTTTTGAATGAGGACCAAACTCATAACTCAAATATTCGCCTCCGCGATCAGATTGTAGAAACTTTATTTTCTTGTTACGATGATTCTCTACTTCACTCTAAAATTCTTTGAACTTTTCAAATGTTTCGGACTTGTGCTTCATCAAGTAGATATACCCATATCTGCTCAAATCATCAGCGAAGGTGAGAAAATAACGATACCCGCCGCGAGGATCAACACTCATTGGTCCGCATACATCAGTATGTATTATTTCCAATAAGTCACTTGCTCGCTCCATTGTTCTGGAGAACGGAGTTTTAGTCATCTTGCCCATGAGGCATGGTTCGCAAGCATCAAATGACTCATAATCAAGTGATTCCAAAAGCCCATCAACATGGAGTTTCTTCATGCGCTTTACACCAATATAACCTAAATGGAAGTGCCACAAGTATGTTGCACTATCATTACCAACTCTGCATCTTTTGGCTTCAATATTATGAATATGTGTATTTACTGCTATCGAGATTCAATAAACCGTTCACCTTGGCTGTATGACTGATGGTCCCCAAGTGCAGGGAATCATCGTAGCAATTCCCAATGGTGGAAATGATAAGTATGGAGTGTCGAACCCACAAGGAGCGGAGCTAAAGGTAAGATCAATATTCTCTCAAGTCCTATCTGCCACTGATACGACTCTACGTACACCGAACATTTGCTTCCAACTAGAAACGAGAAATAAAACTACATTGTGGGTATGAAGAGGATAACTTTGCATGATATCGGAGAGCTAAAATATAAAAGTAGGTGCTGTTATCATAAAGTTAGAATATATTACTAAATATTATAAATAGCGAGTGTGGAATAATGATGGATCGGTATGCGGAATTGTCCTAGGCAATTTTTAACAAGACCAGTAGTCGTCATTGCAATTTCATATGAGGGAGAGGCATAAGCTAACATACTTTCTCTTCTTGGATCATATGCACTTATGATTGGAACTCTAGCAAGCATCCGCAACTACTAAAGATCATTAAGGTAAAACCCAACCATAGCATTAAAGCATCAAGTCCCCTTTATCCCATACGCAACAATCCCCTTACTCTGGTTTATGCTTCTATCACTCAAGCAACCCACAATAAGTGAGTCATGAACGTATTGCAACACCCTACAGCGGGAATCCCTCACGCTTGCGCGACACGGAGGGCACCATAGGACAACACCAAAATAAAACATACAACTCGTACCAATCTAGATCATCAATCAACCCAAAGACAAAGGATAACTACTCAAAACATCATAGGATGGCAACACATCATTGGATCATAATATGTGGCATAAAGCACCATGTTCAAGTAGGGATTACAGCGGGGTGCGGGAGAGTGGACCGCGTGAAAGAGATGAGGATGGTGATGTTGATGAAGACGATCACCGCGGCGATGATTCCCCTCCCGATGGCACTCTAGCGCCACCGAGAGAGAGGAGGAGAGGTTCTCCCCCTTGTGCTTCCTCTTCCATGGCCTCCCCCCTAAATGGGGAGAGGTTCTCCCTCTGGTCATTGGCCTTCATGGCGATTATGGCCCCTCCGGGATCCTCCTCCATGGCCTCCGATGATGATGTCCCCCTCCGGCAGGGTGCCAGAGAGGGCCTAGATTGATTTCTCGTGGCTACAGAGGTTTGCGGCGGCGGAACTTTCGATCTAGGTTATTTTCTGGAGGTTTATGTATTTATAGGAATTTTTGGCGTTGGTCTCACGTCCAGGGGGCTCCGGGCTGCCCACGAGATAGGGGGCGCGCCCAGGGGGTGGGCGTGCCCTCCACCCTCGTGGGCGGCACGGGACTCTTCTAGCCCAACTCTTTTACTCCGGGGGCTTCTTTTGGTCCATAAAAAATCATCAAAAATTGGCACGTCAATTGGACTCCGTTTGGTATTCTTTTTATGTAAAACTCAAAAACAAGGGGAAAACGGAAACTGGCACTGGGCTCTAGGTTAATAGGTTAGTCCCAAAAATCATATAAAATAGCATATAAATGCATATAAAACATCCTAGATGTATAATATAATATCATGAATACTTCATAAATTATAGATACGTTGGAGACATATCAATGACCATAGAAGGTTTTATTTATGTAAATAGAATGACAATTATTCTCTCACTTAAATGAATAATCATATTGCAATAAACACGATCAATCATATTCATGCTCAACGCAAATGCCAAATAAAATTTATTTAGGTTCTACACTAATCCTGAAAGTATAGGGAGTGTGCGATGATGATCATATCAATCTTGGAACCACTTCCAACACGCATCACCACTTCACCCTTAACTAGTCTCTGTTCATTCCGTAACTCCCATTTCGAGTTACTAATTTTAGCAACTGAACCGGTATCAAATACCCAGGGGTTGCTATGAACACTAGTAAAGTACACATCAATAATCTATATATCAAATATACCTTTGTTCACTTTGCCATCCTTCTTATCCGCCAAGTATCTAGGGCAGTTCTACTTCCAGTGACCATTTCCTTTGCAGTAGAAGCACTTAGTTTCAGGCTTGAGTATAGCTTTGGGTTTCTTCACGGGAGTGACAACTTGCTTGTCATTCTTCTTGAAGTTCCCTTTCTATCCCTTTGCCCTTTTCTTGAAACTAGTGGTCTTGTTAACCATCAACACTTGATGCTCTTTCTTGTTTTTTACCTTCACCGATTTCAGCATCGCGAAGAGCTCGGGAATTACTTTCGTCATCCCTTGCATATTATAGTTCATCACGAAGTTCTAGTAACTTGGTGATAGTGACTAGAGAACTTTGTCAATTACTATCTTATCTGGAAGATTAACTCCCACTTGATTCAAGCAATTGTAGTACCCAGACAATCTGAGCACATGCTCATTGGTTGAGCTATTCTCCTCCATCTTGTAGGCAAAGTACTGTCAGAGGTCTCATACCTCTCGACACGGGCATGCGTATGAAAAACTAATTTTAACTCTTGGAACATCTTATATGCTTTGTGGTGTTCAAAACATTTTTGAAGTCCCGGTTCTAAGCCCTAAAGCATGATGTACTAAACTATCAAGTAGTCATCATACCGAGCTTGTCAAAACGTTCATAACATCTGCATCTCCTCCTGCAATAGGTCTGTCACCTAGGGTGCATCAAGAACATAATTCTTCTCTGCAGCAATGAGGATAATCCTTAGATCATGGACCTAGTTTGTATCATTGCTACTGACATCTTTCAACTTAGTTTTTCTCTAGGAACATATAAAAAACATAGGGGAGCTACGACGTGAGCTATTGATCTACAACATAATTTGCAAATACTATCAGGACTAAGTTCATGATAAATTAAAGTTCAATTAATCATATTACTAAAGAACTCCCACTTAGATAGACAACCCTCTAGTCATCTAAATGATCACATGATCCAAATCAACTAAACCATGTCCGATCATCACGTGAGATGGAGTAGTTTTCAATGGTGAACATCTTATGTTGATCATATCTAATATATGATTCACGCTCCACCTTTCGGTCTCCAGTGTTCCGAGGCCATGTTTGTGCATGCTATGCTCGTCAAGTTAGCCTCGAGTATTCTGCATGTGCAAAATTGTCATACACCTGTTGTATTTGAACGTACAGCTTATCACACCCAATCATTACGTGGTGTCTTGGCACGACGAACTGTCGCAACGGTGCATACTCAGGGAGAACACTTGTACCTTCACATTTAGTAAGGGATCATCTTATAATGCTACCGCCGTACCAAGCAAAATAAGAAGCATAATAAGATAAACATCGCATGCAATCAAAATATGTGACATGATATGGCCATTATCATCTTGTGCTTTCAATCTCCATCTCCAAAGCATCGTCATGATCTCCATCGTCACCGGCTTGACACCATGATCTTCATCGTAGCGTCGTGGTCGTCTCGCCAACTATTGCTACTACTACTATCGCTAACTCATAGTGATAAAGTAAAGAAATTACATGGCTTTCGCAATTCATACAATAAAGAGACAACCATAAGGCTCCTGTCGGTTGCCGATAATTTACAAAACATGATCATCTCATACAATAACGTATAACTCATCACGTCTTGACCATATCACATCACAACACGCCTTGCAAAAACAAGTTAGACATGCTCTACTTTGTTGTTGCAAGTTTTACATGGCTGCTACGGGCTTAGCAATAACCGTTCTTACCTACGCATCTAAACCACAACGATTTTTCGTCAAGTGTGTTGTTTTAACCTTCAACAAGGACCGGGCGTAGTCACAATCGATTCAACTAAAGTTGGAGAAACTAACACCCGCCAGCCACCTATGTGCAAAGCACGTCGGTAGCACCAGTCTCATGAACGGGGTCATGTAATGTCGGTCCTGGCCGCTTCATCCAACAATACCGCCGAATCAAAGTATGACATGCTGGTAAGCAGTATGACTATTGTCGCCCACAACTCTTTCTGGCCTACTCGTGCATATCATCTACGCATAGACCTGGCTCATGATGCCATTGTTGGGGAACGTAGTATTTCAAAAACATTCCTACGATCACGCGAGATCTATCTAGGAGAAGCATAACAACGAGCGGGGAGAGTGTGTCCACGTACCCTCGTAGACTGAAAGCGGAAGCGTTTAGTAATGCGGTTGATGTAGTCGAACGTCTTCATGATCCAACTGATCCAAGTACTGAACGTACGGCACCTCCGTGTTCAGCACACGTTCAGCACGATGACGTCCCTCAAGCTCTTGATCCAGTTGAGGACGAGGGAGAGTTTCGTCAGCACGACGGCGTAGTGACGGTGATGATGAAGTTACCGGCGCAGGGCTTCGCCTAAGCGCTGCAACGATATGACCGAGGTGTGTAACTGTGGAGGGGGCACCGCACACGGCTAAGAGATTGTCTGTTGTGTGTTCTAGCGGTGCCCCCCACATATATATAGGTGGGAGGGGGAGGGAGCAGCAGGAGGCGCGCCCCAAGTAGGAGGAATCCTACTTGGGGCTTAATCCTATTCGGCCTCCCCCTTTCCATGTTTTCCGGAGGGAGAAGGAAAGAGGAGGGGGAGAGAAGGAAAGGGGAGGCCGAATTGCCCCCTTCCTTTCTCTCATCCCCCTTTCCTCCCTCCTATTCGGCCATGTATGGGGTGCACCAGCCCACTAGGGGCTGGTCTGTCCCGCCCTAGGCCCAATAAGGCCCTTATCTTGGCCGGGGGTGCCCGGAGCCCCTTTCCGGTGACCCGATACGTACTCGGTACCCCCGAAACACTTCCGGTGTCCAAATACTATCGTCCTATATATGAATCTTTACCTCTCGACCATTTCAAGACTCCTCCTCATGTTCGTGATCTCATTCGGGACTCCGAACAACATTCGGTCATCAAATCACATAACTCATACAATATAAAATCGTCATCGAACGTTAAGCGTGCGGACCCTACGGGTTCGAGAACTATGTAGACATGACCGAGACACATCTCCCGTCAATAACCAATGGCGGAACCTGGATGCTCATATTGGCTCCTACATATTCTACGAAGATCTTTATCGGTCAAACCGCATAACAACATACGTTGTTCCCTTTATCAACGGCATGTTACTTGCCTGAGATTCGATCGTCGGTATCATCATACCTAGTTCAATCTCGTTACCGGCAAGTCTCATTACTCATTCCGTAATACATATCTAGTGACTAACTCATTAGTCATTTGCTTGCAAGGCTTATTATGATGTGTATTACCGAGAGGGCCCAGAGATACCTCTCCAACATTCGGAGTGACAAATCCTATTCTCGATCTATGCCAACACCACAAACACCTTCAGGAACACATGTACAACATCTTTATAATCACCCAGTTACGTTGTGATGTTTGATAGCACACAAGGTGTTCTTCTGGTATTCGGGAGTTGCATAATCTCATAGTCAGAGGAACATGTATAAGTTATGAAGAAAGCAATAGCAATAAAACTAAATGATCATTATTCTAAGCTAACAGATGGGTCTTGTCCATCACATCATTCTCTAATGATGTGATCCCGTTCATCAAATGACAACACATGTCTATGGTTAGGAAACATAACCATCTTTGATTAACGAGCTAGTCAAGTAGAGGCATACTAGGGACACTCTGTTTTTTGTCTATGTATTCACACATGTACTAAGTTTCTAGTTAATACAATTCTAGCATGAATAATAAACATTTATCATGATATAAGGAAATATAAATAACAACTTTATTATTGCCTCTAGTGCATATTTCCTTCAGGTGCTCCCAGTGCGCCCCCCGGCGACCTTGCTGCTTTGTGTTAGAAGCGCCGCCATGCTGTGATCCCGTCTTCGCTGTCTTTGGTTGCGAACTGTTGTCGCCTTCAATTCCATGATTCCCGAAGGCATCCCACAATTATGTGTCGATACTGGGATCATCGTCCTCATTGTCATCCTCATATGGTGGACGGGGATCGAATACCGGGGGTGGAGGGTTAACCGGGGCACTTGTAGATGAGTTGGCCGCTTCGGGCTCAACGTGCATGATGAAGCCATTCCTTCTGCGGAAAAAATGGAAAGGTCCCTTGACCTTACCCGCCTCCCTCCACCAGATCTTAACCCGGTCCGGGCCCTAAGCAAAGACCGAGGCCTCATCCACTTCCACAACTACCCCTGGCACCTTGCAAATTTCCTTGATGATTGGTTTCGTACGCAACTTGGGAGGAATTTTATGGACCAGGACCCAAGTTTCTTCCAGGAGGGCGTTGGCCGCTTCATTGTTAATAGGCAACCCGACATGAACGGTGGCATCCGTGATTGGTAAGCATAGATTGCCCACATCCCTGCACATTTTCAGCATGTCCTTTGTGGGGAACACCCTTTGTGGGGAACACCACTGAGAAGACTCTCTCGGTGATCTGTTGCACATACCAATCCCATCCATCCTCGGATAGATTCCTGAGTTCTTTCGTGAGAGCTTCCACCGAGATCAGTTCATCGCTGCTGACAGTAAGGGAGGCTGCATTAGCCACAAGTTCTGGCTCATGCTCATCTTTGTCATCCATGTCAAGAAAATAGAACCCCACCTGTCGCATGCCAAAGCCAAACATGGACATCGTATGGGAAAAAATAATTGAGGATCCAACGGACTATCTAACGCCGAGGATTAGAGCATGCATTGGGGGTATTTGACGCAAGAAAAACACTCCAACAGACTTCTAGACTCTCATTTTTCAAAAAATTATTGAGATGTCCCGAGATGTCTCAATAGTCAGCTCCATCTTCCCGCAAAATAAAAAAAAATACCAGCTCCATATCTCCCAATATATTGGGAATTTTTAGCCCACCCAATAATTCTTTTGATAATTACCACGTCTGAACGACATTGCCGGAGACCGCCACGCGGTGGCCGACGACCACCGTGGCCATCGCCACTTGCCCGCATTTCACTGCTCCACCGCCGTCGGTCGACGAAGACCATCGCTACCGCCACCATGGTTCCGAAGTCCGCCGAGCCACCACCGGAAAGATAACATCATCACATTGACAAGTGGGGCCTCGAAGTCGGATTAATATTGGAAAATATATTATTGGTCTATGCAAAAGCATCTCACATTCACAATCTCCCCGAATTATAGGGACAACCGAAAAAACGCTTATGGGAGAGGGTTGAGGGCTTGGGTGGTTGTTGGCGCTCTACGATTGGAGATTAGTGAGGATCAGCACACGTACATGCGTAATCCCTACTGTAAGTTTTTTTTACATTTAATCCCTCCTGAAGGGTTCATGTTGTCTTTTAAACATATTACATGATGCAAAAGAAATATTCATGTATTGAAAGGTTTTTAAAAGGTTCATCAATTTAAATAAATGTGTTCATCACTTCAATATGAATATTCATATACTTTGGAAAAATGATTACATAACCTAACCAAGATTAGTAACATCAAAAGGAAAATTTTGAAAAATAAAATTTGAAAATTTAAAATAAAAATAAAATGCATGGAAGAGAAAAGTGAAAACACTAAAAAAAAGCAAGCAAGCATTTTATTTCCACATGGGCCCTGCCCATGTAGCTCCCTTTGAGGCGTTGTAGAGAACCCCACCGCCAAGTCCTATTCACCGCTTTCCGCACCATATTGCTGCCG
Source organism: Secale cereale (assembly GCA_902687465.1). Taxonomy (NCBI): domain Eukaryota; kingdom Viridiplantae; phylum Streptophyta; class Magnoliopsida; order Poales; family Poaceae; genus Secale; species Secale cereale. Next base: position 529,486,432 of record LR738712.1, on the reverse strand, counting down.
AAAGACTCCCATGGACCTGCCTAGGTAGTGCTCTTGTTGCCTAAAAAAATCAGACGCCACTCGGTATAAAGGGAAACTCGACAGGAGATGGCTCCCAAAATACTAGTTATATTAATTAAATTTTCCTAAAATAGGCTATTATTTAAATTTTCCTGGCATTGGCTATTATTTAAATTTGCTTAAAAAGCTATTATGTAAACAATGTATTATTGGAAATATATTCATGAATTTTAAAAACATTCTAGGAATTAAAATGTGCATGATTTATATTTAAATGTTCATGAATTTATTTTAAAACTAAAAAATAAAGAGAGTTTACGACTTAAAAATTGAATTTTAAAAAATACATATTTAAACTTAATTTATGTATTAGGAGAACAACAATTAAAAAATGTACTAAACATGAAAAATAAAATGAATAACGAAATGGTGAACAAAAGAAAAACCATGGAAAACCTGTAGAGAAATAAACAAAAAATATCTAGAATATATGTCGATTGAACCTGGTACACTCTTACGCATACTAGCTACATTCACCGTGTTAGTCGGGCGTGACGCGACAGCAACTATCCTTCACTATGACCGAGGGTAAGTTGCCGGTTTTAGCTAGATAACCGACCAAATGCTTGAGGATGAGATGTGGGCTTTCGTTTTTGGGTTCCCCGAAGCCCCGAATGGATTGGATTGTTTCTCTTCCTCCCAACGAAATGAAGGCCTCGCCCCTTCCGAATGCTTCACCGATCCTGAAGTTCTCGCGAAGAGAATAAGATGCAGCTCCCCCTCCCTCTATCTTTTTCCGCTTTGCTAATCTCCCCCCCCCCCCCTAACGCGGGCCGGGCTTAGGCAGGCGCGGGAGGAAGAAAGAAAGTCGAAGAGCGTCTTCTCCTTTGTCCTTTTTTCGTAGTGAGCAAGTGCTTTGTGCTTGCGCATAGCACACAGAACATGGGTACATAGGATAATATTGTTTTGTGGGAGCTTCTAATCGGCACCTTCAGCACCAGTTAGAAGAAAGGGAGCCCGCGCAACATCCCTCACAGGCCGGCTAAAGGAGACCTTATCTTCAGTTCGCTCGTTCCCCCAAAAAAACTGTGTTGACCTGTCCACCGTTTGATCGTTGACTACTAAAAAAAATAGAAAAGGGGAATTCAGAAAAGTTCATCTATGTTTTTTTAAAATCACAAAATTTTAAAGGGTTTAAGGATTTTGTAAAAACAAATAAAAACTCCTTAATTTCGAAAACAAACCATTAAATTTTGAAAAAGTTCAATACATTATTTTTTTTCATACATTTTGAAGGAAAGTACATCAATTTTGAAAAACATCAACGATTTTATTATACAAAATCATTGATTTGGAAAAAATTTAACAAAAAACTGAAATAAAAACAATGATTTTTTTAAATCACGCAATTCGAAAAAAGAAAGAAGGAAAAAACGCATAGGAAACCTAGATAGAAACACAGAGAAAAAAGAGCAAACAGAAATGGGTCGGACCACCACTAGAGCTAGTGTATAGGAGGGTGTGCCCTATACCGAGTGGCCTTTAAGTGGCGCCTTAAGCGCTCGGACGAGACTTGCCTGCTCCCCTCACATGTGCCCATCCGTGCTCCCACGTACGTGGCTAGATTTGATTGGAGCAAAATAAGGCCCGGCCCCACCTCCTTAAAATCAGGGGGGAGATGGTTAGATTAGAAAGGAAAAAGAAAGAAGGACAGCCGTAGGATGAAGTGGGAGCACAGATGGGAGCATGAGGAGGGAGCATGCAAGTTTTATCCATAGGAAATGGGGAGCTCCTAATCGGCGCTCTAAATGCGTTGGCACTACCGCGCTCACGCTCACGCACGTGGGCCGGCCCATGTAGAAGGCGATTCCTCTAGTCGCTCGATCGCATTTGACCGGTCGCGGTGGACAAGTTGGTCAGTTAACCATTGACTTTACAAGTAGATAAGGAAATTGCGGAAAATAAAAAAAAGTTCGTGAATTCAAAAATGTTAACGGATTTATATAAATTCCACAAACTCCAAAAACGAATTTTATAAAAAACAATACAATTTTTAAAACATGTACAATTGTTTCTAAAAATCTTCTAATTTTAAAAACATCTATTTGGAAAAAAGTTCATCGAATTTGGAAAAAACAGTTGTTTCATTTTGAAAAGAAAATCATTGGTTCTAAAAAAAGTTCATGGATTTTCAAAATAAAAATTCATGAATTTCGGGGAAAAAGTTCAACGAATTTTGAAAAATGCATGGATTTTCGAAAACTTCATCGAATTTGATAAATAGAAGTACACACATTTCAAAAAATAAAAAATAAAAGGAGCAAGAAAAAAGAAAAACTCAGAAGAAATAAGAGAAGAATAAAAGATGTAACTAATCAAATTCGGGTGGTTTGCCTGGTTGGCTACCTTAGCTAGCTAATCAGGATGCAGGATATTCTATGGTGGTATTCCCTATATCAGATGATTATCGTCTCGAGTTATGTGAGTTCGGGAAGGCTTGTACGGATTATTGCAATAGGGAATCGAATGTAGTAGGGCATGTGCTAGCTGAATGGGGTCGTGAAAACCCGGCCTCGGTTTGGTTTGAGTCACCCCGAACTTTATCGTTAATTTCTTAACGGATGATGTAGCAGTGATTTGAGTTTTAATAAAGCTAGCCACGATGATCTTCTCCTCAAAAAAAATTACCCCCCCCCCCTCCCCTCAGTTTCACGGAGTGGACCCCTTCCACCCTAATCTTCAATCAAAAACTATCACCTAATCTACAATAGAAGAATCCGTAAAACCTGTCCATGAGTCTAAACATCTCGTTACCAAAAGAGCCCTTGTTTATCCACACAAACCTTTGCCTCTTTTCCTCAGCTAATTAATTACCATTTTATGTGACTATTCATGATGATCGGCTGAAAAGTAGTACTCCATCCATCCCAAAATGTAAGATCATTTTTGACATCATATGGTGTAAAAAATGATCTTACATTTTGGTTTTAAGACCGAGGGAGTAGAAACGAGGCAACAAAGAGCAAAAATTACACAGCGATGCGCATAACATCAGGGCAGCTAGCGGACGTACGTGCTCTCTACATCTATGTAACGGTGACGTCCTGGTAGATTTGCTGCATGACCCCCCTGAAGCGGTTGATGTCAAGGGTGACGTTCTGGCCATCGAGGAAGATCTTCCACAGCTGGTCGAATCCCTGTTTGTGTATGGAGACGGGGTTGGTGAAGACGGGGTGGTCCCTCGGGTACACGTCCTTGAGCGTCGTCTCCTCCGCGGTCGCCTCGTACTCGACGTACCGGAGCCCCATGTCCGGCACCGTCTCGCCGAAGATGGTCCAGCACGGCCACTTCATCTCGCCCCACGGGATGATCTGCATCGCCGTGCCGTTGTGCGGGAGGAAGACCATGTTGGTGAGCCCGGCGCCGTGCACGCCCACCATCACCTCGCACGAGTTCACCACCTCCGCGAAATGGGCCATGTCGCGCACCGCCTCCGGCCCCGCGGCCACCACCTCGAAGCCGACCTCCGTGGCCGCCGCGACGGCCTCCGCCTCGTTCGTGAACGCCCTCGAGTGGCGCCGCAGCAGCATGACGAGGCGAGGCCTGCCGCCGGAGGTCCGGTTGGCGGGCGTCGACCACGCACGCTTCAGCGAGTAGGCCGCCCGGAGGAAGTCCCGGAAGTCCATCAGCGTGTAGCCCTTGTGGGAGAGAACGGGGTTGATCCCTAGCTCCTTGTGGCTCTCGATGCCGACGTGCACCTTCGGGAAGCAGCGCACGGTGTCGTCGGTGTCGAAATCGATGACCGGGTAGGCGGACAGCGCGGCGAGGACGTGCCGGTACTTGGCGACCCACTTGCGGCTGTAGTCGGTGACCACGAGCTGGACGCGGCCGTCGTACTCCCGCGCCGTGTTGTAGAGAGGGATGACGATGTCCGTCACGGCGTGGAAGAAGTTGCTGCTGTAGCCGCCGGTGGAGAAGACCACCGCGGGGACGTCGTGCGTCACCGTGCACCGTGGCGGGGCCATGTCCGTGGCACCCGGGCCGCTCGAGCGGATGGTCACCTCTCGGGCCAGCTGCATCGTCGCCTTCTCCCACTTGCGCGGGTACGGGCGGATCGTGACCGTCCCGTTCTCCGGCCGGTAGCTGTCGTCGGACGCCGAGACCACATAGACGGCCGCGGCCTTGCCGTGCGTACGGATGTCGCCATCCATGGCGCAGATGTTCATGCGGTAAAAGCTGAAGTTGCAACTTAACTTGCTTCTTGGCGGTGCCACATCTGCGTATCATGCATGCACACAGACACAATTAATTTGAAACTTCTCTTTCGTTGTCTGCCAGAGTACCCCAACCAAATCATGAATGCAAATCGTGCTTGAACAGGCAGTGCTTTGTTACCTGAATTTACCCGGAAACCGTCTCTCTCCCCGTTCATGGCAAGCGACTCCGTTTGATTTTTGAGATCTGCGACAAATTACAATTGATCAATATCAGCTCCCGAAGGCTAGGCTCTGCATTCACTAGTTATCAGATGTTGATTGGGCTCTACTTCTGTAACTTCACTACAACACCGTACCTCAAAAGAATAAGGAATGCTAGTAAAACCACACCGAGAAGAAATGGTTGAGCGTAACATGGTTGACATGTGAACAAAACTCCAGATTTTAGTTTTTTTGTATTTGTTTTTGGCGGTGGATCCCGATCCGCTGACTCCTTAGCTATAGCTTGTACGTAGTATAGTGTGTGTAGCAGGCGCGTGCACTGCACATGTGCCAAACCTGACTCCCGAACAAGCTAGTCTAACTTTAACCTCCGTTCTGCAGGGAAAGTCAACTAATTACCTCCGTTGGCATCGGCGACTCCGGCGGCCGTCTCGTTACTTGACGCGGGAGGGGGTGGCGCTCCGACGACCGGATCTGAATTCGAAGAACGTTCGACCACATGTCACATATTGTTGTTAAAGCCAATCGATGATCTCGTTATCATTAGAGAAATGAAGCTTTAAACAATGTGAGTTTTGTGGCATACCATGCGCGGCATTTAGCTTGGCTACGTCAACTGCTTCTTGCCGCGTTGCACTCTGTGACTCTGTGCCTGGGACAAGGAAAGAGGACGTAGCGGCCAAGTTAATTGCCAGGATTTCACATTTCAGCTTAATTGGACGTGCCTGCCATGCACGAGAGTTAAAAGCTAGGCATGCATGCGGGCTTACCTGAAGACGGAACCTTGTTAACCGATCCGTCTCCTGCAAGTTGGGAGAAGCTGAACTGTGCAACTGCAAAACATGGAACGCAGGTCATGCCGCTGTGATCGTTGGTTTTACATTTGTCACCACAAACATATTATTTTTTGGAACACATATTTTTATTTTAAAACAAACCACAAACGTATTATTATGGAAACGAGGAAATAGTATCTCTCACCAGATGAACCAACAAGCTCTCGACACGTATACGCGCTGCAGGATGAATGAGTGAAAGTGAAACGATGTCAAACCCCGACTTCTGGAGAGGCGAGCTTAATATAATGCTGATCCCTGATCGATATTGTGTGATCGAACCTCAAAGTGAGGGGTCGATTTCATTGAGTATAGAAAAAACAGTACTACTCTCTACTCCTCGAGAGCTACGCGCTGCAACAAATATGGCACTGTAGTACAAATCATTGTTACGGCTCAATTATCATTTGTTACGGCTCAATTCTCATATGGATCAAGATTTTGACGAAAGTTTTATTTTTTATCATAAGTACTTTTTTCCATATGGACTGACCGGTACGTTTTACGTCTAGCTAACACACCAGAGTACGTATGCGTATATCAAGTAGTATCAAGTAAACCAATAAACAGGCAAATTCACACACGAAATTCTACTCATTTACTATGCGTATCAGACCAAATTAAGGTAGTATATCAATTGCCTCCACGAAATTAAGAACCATATATTCTCTCTTGATCCTGCCCCACATCGGAGATCTGCATGCAAGCCCGTAGCTAGGTTTCGTGAAAAGTACGACACCACACCCGCAAAATTGAGATCAGAAAACCAAAAAAATCAATGATGAATCGAAGAAGAACGTATGCACACCAGCCCGTCAGATCAAGAGAGTTGCCGTACTGTAATACTAGAACTTGGAGGACTTACAGAGTTGCCGTACTGTAACCTGCGGCAGGCAATCGGTCTTGAGCACGACGAGGATGACGAGAGGGAGCAGCAGCCACGCGGCGAGCGCCCATCCGCTCACGAGCTTCTTACCGCTCTCGTTGCTCCCGGCCTTCATCTCGCATCCGATCTTGGCAGGCTCTGGTGGAAGATCTTCTCATCAATTGCTCTGCTTGCCGCTGATCGCCGGCGAGCTAGCTGGGTTGCTCCGGAGCTATATGTGCTGCCCGAACGTAGTGCTCTTCTTACAAGTGAAGCATTCTCTACGTGTGCGATCTCTCCCTTTCAAACGCGCTTTAATGCGCGTGATTAGTTTAATCAACGATTCTCATATCCCGTGGTGTGCTCTGGGCAGGGTTCGTTGACCTCCGGCGTCATTAAATCCCATGCATGCACATGTGCATGCACTCTAATGGCATCATTCCCGCTGATCGAACAGAGAGCCCCTTGCAAGGCTAAGCATAGGTGTACCATGTTCTACTAGTATTCCCTCCGTCTAGGTGTGTGTTGTGCTTGCTCCTGTGATTGCTTTGTACATCTTCATATAGGAAAATTTCTTAGAGGGTCTTCCAATGGACTAAATATCTCTTTCAGTCCTCTCCGTTTTGTTGCTGATGGTCTCTTGGAGAGCATTGTACTGGTTGAAAGCTTGCAGTGAGAGGGTGTGTGGAAATGTTGGCTGAAGTCATCCTGCCGCTGTACTTTATCTAGTGTGATTTCACTGTTGATTGCATATGAGTGTAGTTCAGGGTATTGAACCTGCAGAGGAATATCTTGCAGTCTATCATACCAGAATTGTATGGTATCTCCTATTCCTGTTCTACTAGTATCATAGTACTATAGTATCAAAATGCATAACACGAAGTAAACAAATAGCAGAAATTTTATCTGTGCGCATCGCCGCATAAGCAAATGCAAGGAGAAACATAGAGATTGTCTAGAAACCACGTAACGGTAAACATCTACTGGCAGTAATTTATTCAAGTGTCAAGGTTTAATTAAATTAGGCTCGCGCAGCAAAGTACAAAGTGATTCAGGCAAAACCTGCCCCACTAAGATGCTTGCGATATATATGGTATATTTTGGATTTCGCTAAAAAAATGATATCAGTTTTTTAGGCATGGCGAATTAAACGTCCGAGATGAAGCGATCATGGCAAATTTCTTCAACAAACATGATAAATCCTGGCAATGCTTCAGCGAACATGGCAAATCCAGCAATGCTCAGTTTTGCCATTGCCAGGTTTGCTCGTAATAACATAAATTGCCATCTTGTGCGTTCGTTTGCCATGCCTAAAAATGAATATCGGATTTTAACATTTTCGTCTTTTTTGTTCAACGTTCTAACATGTGTCACATTTCCTTCAAAAATCTAATGTCCATCACGACATGTTCTCTTTCAATTGTACTCCCTCCATCCCATAATATAAGAACGTTTTTGACACTAGTATAGTGCAAAAAACGTTCTTATATTATAGGACAGAGGGAGTATTTTCTTTGTTATCAGAAAAATTACATTACTCTCATAAACTTCAGACGGTTATATTGGTAATTACTTAAGTCCACATGTTTGTTACAATATCGGCTAACTAACACTTATTTGTACAATTCTCAGAAAAAACATTTATTTATATCATTGCTGCAAGGAAACAAATCATATGCTTTGCTAGAGGTCGAGTTCACACAATCTCAATGAATGAATACCCGTCCTCTGCAAAATAAGATGCGGACAACCAACAAGCCAAGAGAAAATTTAAAAAATAAGTGTTTCTACAAAAAATGTAAATAAGAGTTGGCTAAGATGTAGGAGGTCCTATTGTAAAAACTACCGCACCACCCATAATAGTACAAAATATCCCTCACCCTATGCCATAACCAGGTAGACGTCAACGTAAGTCTATGTCTGTCAGCCTATGCGGTATAGTCCAAGTACATAACCAATGTGTACAAGCATGCATGAATAATCTGCACAGAAGACTGAACACACTTTTTAGTGAAAATCACATCATTCCAGAAAAGCATTAGAGCCCTACATAAGGTTGTCGCTCCACGAGAATATGTGGAGATTTTTTCATGAACCCCACTCAATCAGTTGCCAAAGATATTACACACCTATGGGAGGGAACATATTAGATGCTACAATAAACCACATCACACGAGCAAACTAACACTTAAAAAAATAGGTGTTCAATTGACTTGTCATGGTGACAAAAGACACAAGCTTATTATCATGCCAATTTCGGCGTGTAAGGTTATCTGTATTCAAGACCCACCCCTGATTTTAAAACCAAAGGAAAATCTTCAATTGAAGGGGTATTTGAGCTTCTATAGTTTTTTTTTATTGTGCATGGGGACGTCACTATGGGCGAGTCAAAGTTTGAAAATGTTTCACTTTAGATATGCTTAAGATTAGTGCTTTTTAGACAATCGGAGAATGTGTATTGTGTCGCTCGTTACCATGACTACGTTCGGTGTTTCTTCCGAGGTGAAGGACATAGCTATCATAATCCTAAGAAAAATATGTGGTATTATGAAAACGTTTCCAATTGTGGAAGATCTAAATATTATTTAATTGGAACATTTTGTAAAACTCGCAAGAACACACTAAGGGCATCTCCAACACTTACCCGCAAATTTCTTTGTTATATGTCTGTTTTTGTGTCCGGGCGTGGTCCACGGATATGATACGGTAGATAGTCATCCAACGCTAATTACAAAGTATCCGATTGAAAGAAAAAAAAAAGGTGGAGATCATGCATATGGTGGGGTATTGTGGTGTGGTGTTCGGTTGAGAGCAGAGGGAACCATGCATGTGCGGAGACAGAAAAAAAAAGAGGACCACGCAGAGGCTTTCGATTGGTCGTCACGTGGATGTCCGGACTCCTGTATATCCTCCTCGTGTTTGTCTCTAGTTTGCCGGACGTCCGGACCATTTTGGATCGAATACGGGTCCCATGGAATTGCAAAAGTAAATAAATATATCCGGCCGAACATATAACCGAGTTTTGCGGATCTCCCTTGAAGATGCCCTAAGGACTTTCACTAGCAACTAATGTCAGTAAGCAATTTTTACTCTAATTTTCTTTTTGTTGCATGAACCATACTACACAATGCCCCGAACCGACGATCACATGTACTATGTTGGAAATAAAGATATACTTCCTTCGTCCTAAAATAATGTCTCAAGCTTAATACAATTTTGTATTAAAATTAGTACAAAGTTGAGACATTTATTTTGGGACGGAGGAAGTAGATGCCAATCACAATATTCTACCGTGTTGATCACGAATGTGCTAGCCAGTGGTGAAAAAGTCAGAGTATAAGAAGGCAAAGTACGGATCAGAAACAGATCCGATGGAATAAGTCTCTTCTATGCACCCTAGAAGAAAAGAGGAAACCTTTTCTGATCGTGGAGCGTCCTCTCGAACGCATAAAACTAGAGCAAGATTGCTAACACCGATGCCGATTGACCGATGCACCTTGCATTATCTCCGGTTTTAGGTGTGGCCAGAGGACGAACAACTAAACAAGGAAAGAACAACTGTATGTCACCCGCAAAAGAATAAGGAAACATATGTACTATGCCTATGTGCGTGTTGACAGAGGTGACATCGCGGTGGATGCACTCGTCGCTCATCATGTATCGGAGGGAACTACTAGACATGGTTAGAAGAATGTTTAGGATTTCCAAGGGCCGGTGGCCGATCTTTTATCAGATAGAAGGAAAAGAGTACATCTAGTCTGACCTTCTAGATGATCTAGAACTGACAGCCAAACGAGCCTAAGCTCAAAACAAGAAGAGAAAGAGCTCGGCTGAAGCCATAGGCAGGCTACACCAGAGAAGAAACATGTAGTGTATTAGCCGAAGTTGCCTACACAAACCGCCGATCGCCAAACAACTATATCTTCTTTGATGAGCTTCAGCACCTTGTTCACGCTACTAGCCACCTGCTCAAAAATCCCGCGTTTCTTTCCTTCCAAATTCGCCAGTGGATCAGGATGGTTATTGTGTGGAAGTTCTCGGGCCGTCTTGGGAATTCCTCTCCGCGCGTTGATCCACCAGGTCTCGGAGCTACCGAAGCTATCATCGGGGATCGAAAATGTCACCCGCATCCAGCTCCTGAACCTGGACCACACCTGCTGTGAATAGCGGCAGCATAAAAATTTCTCTCGTGCAAATGCAAAATTACAGCATCTGATAGAAAAGAATTGACGTATTGACTGGTACTCTCTCTTTTTACAGAGAAATTAAAAACCATACATGTAGTAGCATGGACCTTTAGAGCATCTACATCAGGGCGTCTCCTTCTCAAACGTCCGGGCAGAGGGCCAGGCCGATGAGCGGTAAAAAAAAAAGATCCAGGCGGGCACCTCAAACTCCCGGGCTGACTGGCACCCTCATATCCAGGCGAAATCTGGTGTGGATATGGGGCCGGGCACATCCACCATGTCAGACCCGGCTCACACCGGTCCACCCGACTCCACATATATTTGTTCTCATCCGCTCCCCGGACCAAAACCTAGCCACTCCACTCCGCCCCTCAAGCTCCCATGTGGCAATCTCCGGCCTACCTGGGCATGGCAGGCAACGGATCTGACTCTGACGAGTCCGGATTCGTCGATTGTGATGTCGTCCCGTGCGGGTTGGAGGACGCAATGACCGTCTGCATTGCCCTCCGCTACTCCCGGGAGGACCGCGCCTAACCGACAACGAGATATGTCCGGCGCGAGTCCATTGCGTCGGCCCATGGGGCACTCAGATCCTCTAGGGTTGGGAGGCTTCCAATCTCCCTTCCCTATCACCGGTTTGCCGGAGTATGAGTGCTAAAGGGACATGCATGTCCGCCGTGAGACTGAGAGGATGAGAGTGGCCGAGGCCCGCCTCGCTGCCGACATGGCGGTGGCGGAGGCGGCGCAGCGCGCTGACAGAGAGGAGGTAGCCATCTGCGCCTGCATCTTAAAGGATCAGCATCAGAGGAACAAGCCTGTCCTCGCCCTAGAGCAAAATCGGGTTGTCCGTGCCAAGGCCGGGCTACCCCCCCCCCAAAGGAGGAGAAGAAGAGGAGTGATGTGTCACACAACTTCGGCGAAGAGCAGATCCGGCTTGATCCATACCGCATTTTTGACCGCTACTTCCGCGAGAAGGACGATAAGGACAGTTGTGGATGATCTTCTCCATAGCTAGTACGTAGGTAGAACATACCAAATTTTGGCAGTCTAGTGGCATGTCATGATGTAGTAGTTGGACCCTTTGCAATGAGTTTCATTTTCTCTCCGCAACACATATTGTAAACATCACACCTAATAAGTCCGCACTTATCGTACGAACCGCACCGACTGATAAAGTTGCCGACCATTATATGCTTTCTAATCCCAGTCCCTTGCATCGCCAATATCTCTGCCCTCGTGCCATCTCCAATTCGTCGGTGTGACCACAAAAATGTGACCTCATCGGGTTGAGCTAGCGTGTGGTTGTATCCTCCATGGATGACGAGACGAACCAAACTCCACGTGCTCTGTCCAACTACACCACCATCTGCGCACCGCACTTGCAACGAGTCTCGAGTCTAAGCATGCGGGTGCAGCCCTCCATGGTTATGAATTAGCTCTGCCTTCTCCCTGCCCTGGAGCAAAGGAACCGCTTGAACCATATAATTGCAAAAGCAACTTTCCCTCACCTTCTCTCTCCTAATGTTGAACCCACGCTCTTTGGCGCGCTTGTTGTAGAATATATATGCATCCCCTTGGGACCGAAATGTCATAGCCATGACCTTCCAATGTGTCTCCAACATCTTCTGCTTGTTTTTAGCCTCCTCAATGTCCATATCTGCCTCGTCGTGATCACCGCTAGGACCATCAGACCCCTCCTACAAAATTACATATGAATCTATGTCAGTTACTATCGTTTATTTAATACTATTGCAGGCCATACAACATGTTTGAACGAAACTAGCTCAGGTTATCGGCGAATGATTCCTGATTCCTGTAAATTAATAAACATGGACAAATTATTAGTCATGCATTACTTTGCAAATTCAAAAATATAATCAAAATAGACGTCACTTACGTTTTCACTGTTTGCACCATGTTCGTTATGTTCAAAGTCCTCCGAAGGTAAGATATCATATGACGACCACGATTCGTTGTCCTTGTTGTCATTATCTTTGTTAGTAGTATAGTTATCGGTCCTAGTGGCCTTATCAGTAGCATTCTCATCGCCCGTGAATGCGGTTTCTTGGTCCATGTAAACACACCTAACTAGCAACACTGCACAACATTGATAAAAAATCGGGTTAAAATTCATAAAGTGGGTCATTTCTGATGAATAAATTGCTAGATCAAAACTAATTAAACTTATTTTCTACTAAATCTAAATCATTTTGATACGTCAAGGATTAGATCGCAAACCTTGGGTGGCGGTGTCGATGTCATTGGTCAAGGCTGACGGGGCCTGCGGCGTGATTCAAGATGGCGGCCACGTGGAAGACGAGGACGCCACCCGCGGGATTATGGGGTGGATCCGCGGCGGGTGAGGACTGCGATGAGTGGCGTGGGACGTGGCGTGGGACGTTGGGGCAGTCACTGGCCACAGGGACTGCGAAGTGGGACATGGCGGTAAGAAGCAGCGTGGGAAGGGGTTCAAACGAGGAACTCAATGGTGATGGCGGTCTTCCACACGTCCGGCCACCAGCGACGCTTGGCCAGTTGGGCAACTAGATCGGGAGCCGTGTGATCGCCGAACGGGCGACGAGATCATGCAAGCTTTTGTTTTTTTCCTGGATGGGTGGTAGGCGGGCGTGATCGTGCTTTTTTGCATGGCCGCACATATCGGTACCGCCGGTGGGTCCGTACAATACGAGGTGGGTATACGTTTCCTTGAAATGACCAATCTGCCCTTCTGTGGTTTGTGGGGGGTGTACCGAAACACTTCTCTTTAGTTAATCTGACCTTCAATAATGTGGAGCATCCCAAGGTCATCCCCATGGACCTACCATCGTCTCACCAAGTGCCAAGCGGACCCATGACACGTGCTCCTGCAAGATCACTCGAAACCGAGGTGACATCTCTCCTCTCTCAACTTCCTCTCGAATCATATGAGACATGGCTACTAACTTCATCGGAAACTCTATGCATACTTAGGTACATTGAAGGCAACCATGGAGATGTTAAGGAGCAAGCCAGAGCAGCGAAGGAAGAGTGCGAAGAAGAAGAAAACGACCAAGTCCCACGATGGCCGGATGATTCGGACGAGGTCCCGGACGATCCGGCAAAGGCTCTCGAAGACACCCGAAGCTGAACCGCGAAGCCGGATCATCCGAACGTCCGGACCAACTCCCGGACATCCGGACCCCCCTCGATGGCTACGACATATCTGGACGATCCGAACGGTCGCGCGGATCATCTGAACCCTTGACACCCGGATCAGCCGGGCCACCATCCAGATGATCCGGACCCCCGCATGCGTGCGCTTGTTGGGCCGAGGCCCATGTACCCCTTCGCCCCCTTGACTATATATATGAATCCTCCTCTACTTTTTTGGGTTAGCATTGTTTAGCTCATTTGAGAGATAGAGTTGTGCTCATCCACTTATTACCCACTCCACGAGAGACCGAGGCCTCTCCGGAGAAGATCCCCCAAGTGGATTCAAGGCCCCTCACGGCAAGATCTGTATCGGATTCAAGGCCTCCTCATGGAGATGAATTAGTTACCTCTTGTATCCCCCTTTACTGGATTTGGACCATATTATCTCTATGTGTACTTGGATCTAGCACATGTGTGATTTTTTCTTGTTGATTTGAGTGTTTCATCTCGCTCCCCTTGTGTTTCCCCCCTCGTGTTCTTCATGGGAATCCCCTCCAATCGTGAAAGATCGGCCTAGATCTGGTTAGCCCCGTATCATATGGTATCATGAGCCTTGGTTGATCATGAATTTGGAGTCCCTACCCTTGTTTTCTAGCCTAATTTTGTTGTTTTTCGTCGAGTTTCAAACATTCCCAACAAAAATAGCCATACCATTTTTTTTTGTGATTTGGTGGTTTGATGAAGTTTTGTTGATTTTGATCCATGGATTAGCTTTGTAGCAAGTGGATCTACCTATCCCCCACCTTATCCACCGCAAAATCCATCCAAAAATCCATGAATTTTTCTTTTTCCCAAATTTTCGAGTTCATCCTGAGCCATCCCGTGAGCAGTTGACCTGCCCGGATCATTCTTACCTGGACCCGGATCATCCGGGCTGGCTCGAATCATCCGACTCTTGGCCCGGATCATCCGGCCTCCGCTGATGAAACTGCATTTTTTTTGCAGTTCTTCACCGCCACCACTTCCACCACCTCATAACCAATTCCACCACCACACCTCCACTTCCGCTACATCCAAGACATACGCAACCCTACTACCACCTAGCCACTACCGACTTCGACAAGTTTGACACGGTTTCTTTGAGCATTTGAGTTGCGGTTTCCGTTTCCTATTGTGTTTCAGCTACTTAGGGACGGTATAACTCCAACTACACCGCCACTCATCTTCGCAACGGACTCGACATCGACATTGTCCAACTCATATGATTCGTCCTTACTTATCACGACATATTGACGACGGTAACATCGACGACACTTTGAGTACTACCTAGCCATTCCATTGTCACCCCATAGCCCATTTTGTGTAACTTTCCTATCGAGACTAGACATTTGAGTATTGCCGGGCCACGCTACTTGTGCACATTAGTGATCGTAGTCTACATCACATACATACTATATCATAACATCTTGGTGTGCCACAAGAGTGTTTCACATACACAATTGCTACCTTGGTCCGAGAATTTTGCATAAGTGACCAACAAAAGGGCTCAAAAAGAGAAAGAGCCAAAAAGCTTTTAAGCATTAGAAACGCAAAGAAGCTTGTAATCAAGAGCCATAGCATCATATCATTGTGCATCACAATATATCATATCATATCATACTCGATCATCTTGGATCATCTTGTGCTAAAGCACCGAAACATCATACATACATAGCATACTTGTGATAGGAAGTCGCTTCATTTTGCCTCATTTAGGTAGTGCACAAGTTTGTATCTGCCTATTTAGTAATCAGCTAGTGTCTCTCTAGTGTTGTGCGACAAGAGAATTTTCCATGGATTCCACATTTTCCACTCAATCCTTGGTTACAGAACCACATCTATCTATCCGTGCGTGTGTTTCCGTAAGTCCCATATTGCTATTGGTCTACTTGTTGCATTTGCCAATTTGTGAATCATTTTAAAAATCATTGAGTCTTGCTAACAAATTGCATAAATTTTGTGCCACTATCCTCACTGAGCTCCTCCAAAGGCTTTAGTTGTGTAGGTGTGAGAATCGACAAGAATTGGTACCAATTGTGTTATTTCCTTACTGTAAGTGCATCTAGTGCCACCCCTAATGGTTTTGGAGTATTGACGACAAACCTGGTTGAGGGACTAATGTGTTTGTGAGAATTGCAGGATAACACAGGTAGTAGTCCCTCATTGATTCGGTTAACCTACCGGAGATGACCCCTAAAAATGTATGAAGACATTGATATTAGTGGTGGTATATGAAGATAATCATATTGAAGACCATGACTTGAGAAGACATTGTGTGAAGACTGTGGAGAGCGAATACATAGATGTTTCGCTGTTTCCTTTTCTTCTTTGTTGAGTCATAGGAACCACCGTACTGTTAAGTCGGGTCCAAGTGAACTAAGTCAGAGTGACTGAAGTGATGCTCAACCAAATCCTATGTCTTCGAGCGAAGACTTTGAGAGCAAATCTTATCCAGAGGCGGATGAGTCAGCTTTACTTGGAGCTCAAGTAAAGTTGCCGTGTGTGTTTGAAATCTGACCGTTGGAACACGTGTCAGTTCCTTAGTGACCCAGGGTCACTTCGGACAAATCAGGTCGGGTTGCCCAATGGCTATAAATAGCCCACCCCCTACACAATAAATTGGTGTCTGCTCAGAGTTATTGCACGGCTTTTGTCGTTTGAGAGCAACCCACCTCCGAAGCATTTGAGAGAGAAATCCTTGCGAGGACAAAGCCCAAACACCCAGAGCCAAAGAGTGTTAGGCATCACTGAAGTCTTTCTGTCTGTGTGACCTGAAGACTTATTACACTTGAGGACTGTGTTTCCTCCAGCCGGTTAGGCGTCGCATTCTGAGCATCCAAGAGTAATTGTGGATTGCCGGTGAACGAAGTATGTGAAGGTTTGGAAGTCTACCTTGAAGACTTACCAGAGTGATTGGGCGAGGACTAGGTGTCCTTAGCTCAAGGGGACCAAGGTGAAGACGTGGTCTTCTGAGTTAAATCTCAGCCTCCCTAACCAGACGTACAGTTGTCACAGCAACTGGAACTGGTCTAACAAATCACTGTCTTCCCCGAGCTACTGGTTCCATCCTTTCCTTCCCTTTACTTACTGCTCTATGTTGTGAAGACATTGCATGCTTGCCTTATCTGATTGTCTTCACTGAGTATCTACTTGTTGTGATTGGCTTCATTCCTTCTTCCTTTATGATCACTACTGCCTAGTTGCTATTAGTCTTCATGCTTTCACTTCATTGAATACATGACTATGGCTTATCTAGTGTAGTCCACTTTCCGCTGCATACTAATAGGCTTGAGCTTATCGTTTGTCTTCGAAACTACCATGTTTTGAAGCATTTCATAAAAATTGCCTATTCACCCCCCTCTAGTCGATATACTGCACTTTCACTTACTACACTATTGAGTTATCATTGATCCATCTTCAACATTGGATAATGTACATTTGGTCTAGTTCTTCCCTTATACCAGTCACATATTTGCTTGCGATGATGGATAGGCCAAGTACATCTTCGGACCCGCTATTTGACGACCCTCAAGAACCGAACAACTACGTCACCAAGGTTCACCTATTTGGTGTTCAACGAGTGCTACATCAAGAGAATGAAGCTATGAACGAGCGCATTGAGCTACTCGCCACTGACTTTAGGCATTCCGAAAAGCAAACAAAAGAATACTTAGATGCTACTCTTACACACCGCATAGAAGATCTCAACGCCAACATAACTACTCAAATGGAAGAGCAACAAACATTGATGGTCAATCATCCTTCTTCCACATCGTCATCACAACGACGGAGCCGGTCAAGTTGTCATTCTTCCGACTCCGTCACCGGCTCAAGTACACTGACATTGAACAGTGTTTGTTGAGCCGCGCACCATGATCGCCACGCCAACCGAAATCCTCTACATGGCAATGGTTCACAAGAGCTACTTGACGAACAATAATGTCGACATCACCAAAATCAACTCACTCTTGGACAAGCTCAAGAAAGGCAATGCCTACACCAACAAGAGGAAGCGCAAGAACACCAATGACAACAAGAGCAAATGCAAGAACGACAACGTCAACACCAAGATGAGCAAGACGCCGACGCTCTACGTCAAGAACAACAACGACGTGAATCCCAAGCCAATGAGGCGCAACGTGCCCTCCGAGACGGAAATCGTGCCGTGCCGACCGCAACTGACGTGCCCGTGAAGAAGAAGAAGCACTTCGTTATGAACTACAAGAAATGCGATATCAAGAATGATTACACCGCCAAGCTCCACAAGCTCGTCAACATGCTACACAAGTGCAACAACCTCAACAAGACCCACAAGTTCGACAAGAGCAACACGACAATGAGAATCATCTACGCCAAGAGCAACTTGAGATTGAAAATCCTCCACGTCAAGACCGTCATAACAATAGGCAAGAGCGCAATGAAGAGCAACGCTACGGCAAGCTCAAGTTCAACATGCCAAAATTTTCGGAAGCAATGATCCCGAAGACTATCTCTCATGAGCATTGAAAGTCGACAAGATATTTCGCTTACACAACTATGATGAGGAGAGAAAGATCAGGATGGCATCTCTTGAGTTTCAAGATTATGTCCTTATTTGGTGGGAGCAAGTCATTGAGAGGCGAGAAGCAAAAGGCGAGCCACCCATCACCACTTGGAACCAAATGAAAGATGTCATGCGAGAGTGCTTTGTGCCAACACAATATAGTCGTGACTTATTCAAGAAGTTGCAACTCATCAGGCAAGGCACCAAGTCTGTTCAAGAGTATTACAAGGAAATGGATATTGCCATGATTCAAGCGAATGTCACAAAAGATGAAGAGAAAACTATGGAAAGATTCTTGAATGGCCTCAACCATCCTATAAAAGAAAATAGCCGACTCCCAACCCTACTCCAACCTCATTGAGCCAGTGCACCAAGCTACCAAAGCAGAGCGACCAGTACAAGAGGACTACAATTACTCCAAGTACCCTTCCAAGAACTTTGGCGCCTACACTCAAGATCCTTCGACTTCGGCGCCTCCTACTTCAACCAAACCTTATACATGCACCGACGACAAGTCGACTTACAAGACTTCGACATCATCAAGTCGTCCTCCTACTTCAAGAAACTTCAATCCGAGAGCTTGATCATCTACAACTCCTACCAACGATACCTCCAAGACGAGCTCCATAAAATGCTTTAAATGTCAAGGACGAGGCCACAAGTCCTATGAGTGTGAAACAAGACGAACCATGATCATTAACGACGATGGCACCTATGACTCTATGAGAGATGAAGAAATGGAAGCCCTTGAGCACGTGGCCATGCATTGTCAAGTGAATGAGGATGAAGACAATCAAGTCTTTTGTGACAATGATCCGAGCCCCAACACTGGTACAACGAGGTGCTATACAAACGGTTTTTAACCCCTTTCCGCGACGGCATTTGGAACCGTCGCCTAGTGAGTGACTTCGATAGGGGGGTCCTTCCCACACGACCAGAAACCGTTGGGGATATGCCCTCCTAGCACACACGCTCGGCAAAATGAGGTCGTGTGCGATTGGCGAGCGATCAAATACAGTTATACATACAGTAGTGCTAAAAAAAATCAATTATACAGGCGAAATAATTTCTGGTCGTAAGTTCATCCCACACAGTCAGTCCCCGCTAAACGTTTTCGTTCATATATACATCCCACATAGTCGCTCCAAGGAAAATGTTTCTGTTTGCAGGTACATCACACACAATTTTACAGGTTAAATCGTTTATGATAGTGTTTCCCTTGGACACGGTATTAACAATTTTATCGTTTGCGTTATTGAATGCATCACACACGGTGTGTAGAAAAAATTGTGTGGCAAAGGTTGTCCATCACACACAGTTTTTATGTGGTAAACGTTTGCGCCATGTGGCCTAACGCAAACAATTTTCAAGAGGATGTCATGTGTGATTGTTCATTAATCCAACACAGTTTATTCCTAGAAACTGTGTGCGTTGCCTGAGGTCATCGCCCGCGGTGTTTCAATAACCGTTTGCAATATAAAATCCCAATTAGTAGGCTAATTATCCTATTATTAATAATCCATTTATTAATCTAATTGACATTTCATATTAAGCACACAGTATATTTCATTTTCATAATTGAAATACATCAGAGTACAATATCATATAGCTTCAGCACTCAGCTACCCCATTACACAACTCCACCAGCACCAAGTTTCGCATGCAACGTCTATAACCTTTCAAAATTAACATCATAGATGGTACATAGACATATGTATCTCATTTGGAAAACTGCTGAAGCAGAAGGCGAATATTGAGCCTTCATTGATGTTGAAGGTCTTTGCAACTTTAGGCCAGTGCTTGTGGATGATTGACCGTCCATCCTTCGTCCTCTTTAGGAACACTTCAATATTGAACCATGGGTGTTGTATGAATACATTCCTCGCCTCCTGACCATACAGGTTGGTTGAGAGGTAATCATCAGTGAATTGCTTTGGAAAGGCCTGAAAACAAGGATGTGCATAAATATCTTCTCTATATTGGAAATGGGGCAAAGGAATAAAAAAAGGCAAGGTATAATAGATAGTACCATCCTGTAGTGAACTGAAGTATTTTTCATTATGCACACAAAGATCTTGTTGTTTTTTGTCACTAATTTCTTTACCCTAACAATCTTTCTTAGTTTCTTGACTTGACTGATATTCATGGACAACTCATTTCCCCATATGCAAAAGGGTCGAACAGTGGGTCAAAACCTCTGACAGCAGGACCTACATGTGCAATACCAAATTGTTAAAAACCTAAATATTAGAATGGTTCCCGCAATTGCACAATAATGTGCTATTAGAAAAAGGACCATGCATGTGCAAACCTCCATTGTAAACCTCAGTGCTTCCCATTGTTTCCCTGCAACACATATAAGGTAGTTAGTGATCAGGTTTGCTACCTCTTGAGCTTGCGTTGGTTGTTACCTTGAAGAGGAAAGGGTGATGCAGCAAAGTAGAGTAAGTATTTCCCTCAGTTTGAGAACCAAGGTATCAATCCAGTAGGATACAACGCGCAAGTGGCCAAATACCTGCACAAACAATAAACAACTTGCACCCAACGCGATAAAGGGGTTGTCAATCCCTTCACGGTTAGTTGCAAAAGTGAGATCTGATAGAGATCGATACACAGTAAAGTAAATATTTTGGGTATTTTTGGTTTATAGATTGGAAAGTAAAAGATTGCAAAATAGTAGAGCGGAAACTTATATGATGGAAATTAGAACCAAGGGCCATAGGTTTCACTAGATTCTCTTAGGATAGAAAATATTACGGTGGGTGAACAAATTACTACCAAGCAATTGATAGAATAACGCATAATTATGACGATATCTAAGGCAATGATCATGAATATAGGCATCACGTCCGTGTCAAGTAGACCTACTCCTGCCTGCATCTACTACTATTACTCCACACATTGACCGACTCTTGCCTGCATCTAAAGTATTAAGTTTATAAAGAAAAGAGTAACACATTAAGTAAGATCACATGATGTAGCGGAATTAACTCAAGCAATATGATGAAAACCCCATCTTGTTATCCTCGATGGCAACAATACAATACATGTGTCGCCCCCTTCTGTCACTAGGTGAAAGCACCGTAAGATTGAACCCAAAGCAAAGCACTTCTCCCATTGCAAGAAAAGCCAATCTAGTCGGCCAAACCAAACCGATAGTTCAAAGAGAATTACTAAGATATCAAATCATGCATATAAGAATTCAGAGAAGATTAAAATAAGATTCATAGATAAGCCAATCATAAATCCACATTTCATCGGATCTTGGCAAACACACCACAAAAGAAGATTACATCGGATATATCTCCAAGAACATCAAGGAGAACATGGTATTGAGAATCAAAGAGAGAGAATAAGCCATCTAGCTACTAGCTATGGACCCGTAGGTTTGTGGTAAACTACTCATGCTTCATCGGAAGGGCAATATGGTTGATGTAGATGCCCTCCATGGTCTAATCCCCCTCTATTAGAGTACCGAAAAAGGCCTCCAGATGGGATATCACGGATACAGAAGGTTACAGTGCTGAAAAAGTGGTTTCGATGCCTCCTCTAGGGTTTCTGGAATATATGTGAATATATAGGCGGAAGAAATAGGTCGGTGGAGTCATGAGGGCCCCACAAGGATGGGGGGCGCGCCCTACGTCCTTGTGGCTGCCTCGTGGCTTCCCTAACTTGTACTTCAAGTCCTCTGGATGCCTTATGCTCCAAGAAAAATCATCGTAAAGTTTTGTTCCGTTTGGACTCCGTTTGATATGCCTTTTCTGCGAAACTCAAAAAACAAGAAAAAAACAGAAACTGGCGCTGGGCTCTAGGTTAATAGGTTAGTCCCAAAAATAATATAAAATGGCATAATAATGAATATAGAACATCCAAAGTAGATAATATAATAGCATGGAACAATAAAAAATTATAGATACGTTGGAGACGTATCAAGGTTATGTGAGGGTTCACATGCTGTTAGTAAAATATGTTGATGAAAAATAAGCACATTGCAGATTCATTAGATTAATTCAATCCACATGGAAAACCCATTTATCCAAACCAAGCATGATTAAGAACTGGGAAATATAGTAATTGTATATGTTTCTCATGTAGTAAGTGTAGCCAAATTTGATTATTCCTCACATGCACAACAACACAAAATTCTACCCACGACAATTGGAGATTGCATTGCAGAATTGAACCAAGGAGTTAACTAAACACCACAACAAATGAACCAAACATTAACTGAGCACCACATTGCACAATATAACATACTCCTAATAGAAGATCAGACAGTTAACCAAACCAAGCATGCTTAACAACTTGGAAATATAGCAATTGTATTTGTTTCTCATGTATCTAGTACAACCAAATTCGATTTATTCTCACATGGTATACAATAACAAAATGCGCCCACAACAATTGAACATCGCATTGCAGAATTGAACCAAACAGTTAACTAAACACCACAACAAATAAACCAAACGTTAACTGAGCACCACATTGCACAATGTATAACATACTAGAAGATCAGACAGTTAACCAAACCAAGCATGCTTGACAACTTGGAAATATAGCAATTGTATTTGTTTCTCATGTATTTTGTAAAGAAAAATTTGGTTTATTTCTCACATGCAAGGTAATACAAAATTGCACCCTGAAGAATTGAACATCACATTTGCAGAATTGAACCAAACTGTTAACTCAACACAACAACTAATTAACCAAACAGTTAATAAGTGAGCACCACATCGCACGACATATAGAACATATACACTAGAGCAACATATTGCATGGTAAAAGTAGATAGCACAATTCACTAGAGTTTGTTAAGGAAAGGCAATAGCTAGCAAACTGAACATGGGTCCTTATAGTGAGCTAATAAAATAAGCTACCCCTCATTGTCGGAGATATCGATGACGATTGGCTCCTTGGACATGGAAGATGGTGAGGCCTTCGCATCATGGGTGCCCTCGTCGTAGTGGTGATTTGCCTGAGCCGCTCCGGGCACCAACCTACCGGCTCCCGAGTTGAGGTAAGCACGTGCACGCTGAGAAAACACCTCGTAGTCTTCGTCGAAGGCGCCGAGGGTGGCCTCGAGAAAACACAACGAACTGTCATTTAAAGCAGCCAACTGCGTCGCGGTGTCAGCGTGCGAGGCGTCGACGGTGGCCTCGACGGCGAGGTGCTCCTCCAAGATCTGGGGGTCGGCACGAATGGCAGCCATCGCGACATCATCTGCGCGTGCGACCGTGATTTGCTTCTCCGCTGCCAAATGCTCCTTGAGCTCCTGGCTATACTGCGTGCACCATGGTTTAGGGCGGCGCTTATTTGGTGGAGGGGATGGTGATTTGGGTGGAAGGTGTCGCACCTGCGGTTGGGGCATGTGGGATGTGGAAGGAGGAGGAGGATGGGGGTTGGTGTGGATTACCTGCCAGGGTAGACGAGGCCGATCATCGTGAAAGAGGGTCGCCGGCAAGGAGTCGGCGCTGTAAGCAAGGAGTGAAGGTTTCAACTTGGAAAGAAAGGCGGAAACAGGGAAAATGTTGATTTTGGTAAGGGGGAGGGGGCGGGGAGGTAGATGTTTATGCGGAAGCCGAAAATTTTGAATTGGTTCAGCGAAAAAACTGGCGTGCAACGTGTCATCAGACACGGTCCCTTATTTAGCACTGTGTACGATATGTGAACATCACAAACGATTCACATAGCTTAACCCGTGTGTGATGAGTTTAAACGTCAAAAATTTTGGGTCGAATTTCCCTGGTTACAGTGGTCATCCACGTCATTGCGTAATTTGCGTACACAAAGGAGACTATAGCGCACCCACACTTCTTAATCAAGCAATTTCAGCAATTAAACAAAGCTAGCTGAGCTAAACATTACTCTAACAAATTAAAGACTGGTGCTCTTAATTAAACAAAACAAAGAGTACTACTACGGCTGGTGCTCGTCGATCTCCGTTGCCTCCTCCATGTCCAGCTTGCGCCCGACGATCTCCTGGGGAAGGGGCTCCATGGCATCCATCACACCATACTCGGCAAGCATCTCGCCATCCGCATCCGCCATATCTTTGGAATAGGACGCCACGAGGTTGGTGTGGGCGGCCGCGATATTGGCTTGGGAAGGCTCCATCCTGGCAAGGTATGCCGTGCAGGTACATATGGCTACTAGAATGCTCTCGGTGATTGCCACGTCTTCGGCCGTGGGTTGCCGATAGTTGTCGAAGAAGCTTCGTTCGATTTGTGTGGTGACCGCCATGAGCTGGGCGTGGGTGGCCTCGACATGGTCGTGGGCGGCCTCCAACAGGGCTAAGGCCGCTGCTGCGGAACGGACAGATGCTGGGCCGCTCTCGCCAGTTGCTATCCCCGAGGCAAATGTTGCTGCCGCCACCTGAGAAGCAACAGCGGCCGTTTGGGCTGCCTTGGCCGCTTGGACGCAGATTGCAGCCACGATCATGAAGCTTGCTAGCATGTGCCTGGCGGCTGCGGCCGCGCTCGCCGCGGTCTCGCCGGAGTGGGCCGCCGAAGTTGCCCTCACGAAGCGGGTCCATGTCCCCATCTTTCACAGGCGCTGATTGAACAGTGAAATGATATTTGGGGAGCGAGCTAGCACTACTGCAGGTTGCTGATAACGCGACACTATGATCAGAGACCCTTCGACGAAACTGTGTGCTATGCCATAATTGCAAACGGGGGTGTAAAAAACCCATCAAAAAAGGTGCAAAACGTTTGCAATGGAGGATGTATCAAACACGGTTCAGATTTTGGTTGCGTGTGCGATGAGGGGCATACGGTTCAGTTCAATTGACTATTTGCGATGAGGAGGAACAAAAGAAACGGGCTGCCAGATTAAGGCGTGTGCGATGTACATAATACGGTTCAGTCGGATGAACTGTTTGTGATTAAGCAACACAAAAGAAACGGTCAGCCAGATCAAGGTGTGTGCGATATACGGCATGCGGTTCACTCGGGTGAACTGTTTGCGTTGAGAGATGAGAACATAAACGGTTCATCTTAACAAGATGTGTGTGATACGCAACAAACAGGTCTGAAATCGGAAACGTGTGCGAAGACCTATAACAACACAGACGATCACTGCTAACATGCCATGTGTGTTGCGAGCAAATGATTGCTGGTATACAATTGTGAGTGATTGATGAAAACATCACGGACGGGTTCCATTGTTTAGTCCGTGTGCGATGTGATTTTCTTTGTCCGCACAACATCTACGCTATGTCTACAGAGAATCAACATATATACTTCAAAAGACAGCATTGCATAACCAAATTAAGCATATAATTACAAAAGTGACTACACACATAACATTTCCACACACCAAAGTAAGCAATTACATGCATACTAAAGTAGGAGAAACAAGGATCTAATCATCTACTTATTGTTGCGATGACGCTTGCCATTTCTCTGCTTCCGACGGATCCCTGGCTGTTTTGGGGAAGGAGGCACTTCCTCATGTCAACGATCTGCTTGTACATGTTGTAGCTCGTGTACGCCTCCTTGGCCGTGTACATGATGTGAGCTTCGTTGAGTTTCTCCATCCAGGCCAAGTGCCATTCACGCTTGTCCTTGTTGCACGAATCCTTCATGTCTTTGTAGTAGGGGTCGATGATGGCCTCGGTGAGGTGAACCACTGAGTCCTTCTCATGCTCCTTGCTGCCCTAGATCTTGTATTGCCCCTGAATGTCGACAAGATTCTAGCAGGCGATGACCTAATTCTCTACCGCCTTTACACCGTTGGTGATGTCCACCATAGCGAACATGTAGTGGGGGCTGTTGACAAACCTGGCGAAACCCTCGCAAGGCCTTGTGGCCAGACAGTAGTGGTAGACGAGGACGTGGTGGCGCATGCACATCTGGGCGACGACGACCTTGGGACGAGACCCGGCACGAGCGCGGGTGTATTCGAGGTCGAACCCGACCACCTTGTACTTATCCTCGGCAAGCAACAACTCCATGATGTGGATGGAGTGCTCCACCCAGACCGGGTCATTGGTGTACACCACCGAGAGGTCCATGAACCTTCTGTGGGTGTCCACCACGACATGCATGGTGAACTGATGCTTGCCATCGGCAGCCGCTCGAAGCGCCATTGGAGCCGCGTAGGATACCCTCTAAGATTTTCTCGTGGTGGGTGTGCTTCTTGCAATAGTGGGGCGCGACCGAAAGGTTGGCCGCTGTAATAAATGGGGGCCAGCCAGCCTGTAATCGTCACGTCTTGTCATGGCGTTCATAGCGTAGGATTACAGTGCACGCTAGACAACACTGCAACGCACGCGTGGGCTCGAAGAGGCACCAAATGTATCGTTAGTGAGCCTGTTCCCGTGCTACCACGCAATTTACCGCGCAAGGTTCCCGCCCGGCTAGTTTGGCCAAGCGGCGGCTAGAAGTGGAAGAAACCAACTGTGTGCAATAATGTCGAAGATCGCAGTCGAGTTAGCTAAACAGATCGCGTGCTGTGAGATCGACAAGGTAAACAGATTCAAGAATGGTTAATAAAATCTAAGACAATTGCATATTAAGGTCAAAATAGTGCTACCAATATACGAGTCTCATATGATGCCATTTCAACGATTATACCACAAAACCTCGAAATATTACAAGGTTCAAATTCCAGAGTTATATGGCTCAAATTCAAAGATTACAAGGTTCAAACTGATATTAGAAATGAAATTCCGCTCATCAGCTGCAAATGCTCGTGCTGATCCGTTGAACATGTATATCAGAGAGGTTCAAACTAATATTACCACTTCTTAGTCTGGTTTCGAAACCTCACAATTTTCGCAAAGGGGTTAGCCACTGAGAAGTCATGTATGGGGTTGACACGATGACTTCCGATTACTCTGCCATTTGAAGTTCCAAAATGAAAATTCAGCATTTTGGGAGCCTATTCCATTCTGCCGCAGGCGCCGACGCTGATCAACAAACCATTCATTTTTGCGAAATAAATGTAGGGAAAACCTCAATTCCTTCAGCACCCTTGCCCTGAGAATAAAGAACCTGGCGAATATAATCTCCTGTAAGGTCCATCGATTGGAGTTCAAAGTAATTTCTGAGAGATGCAGATCTAGGCATTCGACGTGATTGTTATATTCTATCACATTATCCACCACTGGGCCTAATCTTGTCCACAAAAGAAGAAAACGTGTTAGTGCCTATTTGGTTTGGAGGATTTGTAAAATGCACTAACATGCCATCTTCGACTGACATGATTAACATGGGTTGATGAATCTAAAGGAAAAATGCTTATTGATTGTAACCATATGGATCAAGCAACCAATATGGGGGGGGGGGTGGAACATGTATGTAGTGAAATCCTCCAAAAGAATCATTCAGAATTTGTAGTACATTGTCATTATAAACTTGGAAAAGGTGTCACAAATTGAACTCCCTTATGGTTAACATTTAACAGGAAATGAACATCACCTCGATATATAGCTTCTCCGGGCACGAAAAGCATCTCAGGAAACTGATAACTTGCTCCAGGTCGGGCCCGATAGATTCTAGTGCCAAGACCATCACTTGCGCAGTTTCGGGGTCAAGCTTGTCGGAATCATTTTCTGAATGACGGACGAACAAACAAATTCAAAATTAGAAATAATGTTAATAGAAGGAGAGGTAGAAGGCAGCTATTGTACCTCAACGGGTGTGGATCCAATAACAAATTCGGAGTGTTTGTCAGACGAGTAGCCCACCATTGTCAATTTCGGCGCAGAAATGACATTGATTCTTGTTGGACCTTCTTGATCAACTACGAGTAATCTCTCAAGTGCAGGTGCGTCCTGGATGACCATACCGTGGTACACATCTTGTGATGTCTTCCTGCCGCACCAACAACACACATAGGTCGGAGAGTCATGGAGGTGATGTGGAAGGTACTCAACCTATTGATCGCCTGAAGACGAAGGTACTCGAGTGCAGGACAGCCACAGAGTAGGCGCTCTCACCCTTTGAGAGGCAGACGGTGATGAGCGTGCTTCAGTCGTGGTAGAATAAGAGCAGGTGCATTATTAAGGGGCGGGAAATGGCAGTTCCTGAACTTGGCGACGCACATCGTGAGCGTGAGGCGGAGTGCGGACGTTGGCAGCAACCGCATATGCCCATCATCAAAAGTGAGCTCCTCGAGCTGATCTAGGGCGGGGGATCATAACCAGTCATCAAGCTTGGCTCAGTCCTTGCCGTTCGAACGGAACTTGCCCATTCTAAGGCCTTTGGTTGGGCCAAGGTGACTACCGAGGATCTTGGAGAATGCGTCCAAGCTTTTGCGATAGCCATGGCAGAGCTCATGGGTGTCGATGTGGTCGAGAGGGCTGGAGTTCCATAGGGGGCGCCACCACCGGCAAAGGAGGGTTCTCCGCGCCCCATATTTGATTGGGAGGAGGGAGATGATGACTCTCAACATATCATTGGGGAGGCTGTTGATTATGTCTAGGCCTGCTGGAGTCGCTTGCGGTTCTAGCTCGCCCCGCCTCCGCTTGTTGGCAGCCCCGTTCTCCAACTCCAGAGTCTCCTTGTCAGCGGCGCTTTCTGATAGAAATGGGAGTGCAGGGAATATTTAGTTAAAATAGGGCAATAGAAAAGTGTATTGGTAACTATAAGTTATTAGGTAGGAATATAGTAAGAAAAGGAAATAACAATTGGCTGCTCAAATACTACACAATTCATTTGACATTGCTGGGTAAGTCAACATATGCAGATAGTTGAAAAGAAAACTTACTTCGAACAAAGTCTGGACGGATGATTTTGTCGGGGAAGTTAGCGTATATCTCATGACCAGGCCCTTTTATGTGTAGTGCAATTTTAGTGCTAGCTTTCAGTACATAAAACTTTGCAATTTCATTCCAAAAGCCAGTGCCAAAATAGGAGTCACCACGTTCATCAAGTCTTACAGTAGCAACGATTGTAAATCCATGGTTTGTGTGCAGTATGACATCCGTGGAGCCTTGATCTATGTAAAGGGAAAAATTGTGCACTACATAATCTGTTGCATAGCGAGGGATGCTCTGCAGAAAATGGTAGGATTGTTAAAGAAAATATGGTAACATGCAAATATGGGCCCAAATTGAAACAACTGTACATCAGTTGAAATCGAAGGACAAAAAAGTATAATTAAAAAGATAGGATAAACATGATGTCATGGAAAAATGAGAGTAATCGAAAGAACAATACATCATTAATTTGCCTAATATAGAAAGAAGCGAGGAAAATCCCCTTTGACGTATATGGTGCATGTGGCACATTTTATCCAAATGTAGCAATATTTAGAATATGTTCAGGAAAGTAGGCCATGTTGTCGGATCTTGGGTTCCGGCAAAACCCTTGTGGTTCAAACTCTGGGGTGCGCACGAAAATCTCTCCTTCCGCCCTAGCTCGTCTACTCGCCGATCCCTAGGCCTAACTCGTCAGATCCGAAGAACAAGGGACACAAGGTCTATACTAGTTCGGGCCACCATTGTGATGTAATACCTAATCTAGTGTGGTGTGGTGGATTGCCTTGTAGGCTGAGGAAGAACTAGTACATGGATGAACTGCCTCCTGAGGAGAGGAGTTCTTGCGCTCGAGTAAGCTTGTCGTGTGCAGCCTTCTATCTGATCAACTCAATATGAGATGATCCCAATGGTGGTGGCTAGTCCTATTTATTGTGGCCCGGGTCCTCTTCCCAATATTGAGCAAGAAGGGATCCCACAACGGCCAAATTTGAAGGGGGACAGCTAGTACAAGCTATCCTGACAAATAGTGGTCTTCGCCTCGCAAAGGCTATGGCGCTGACGCCGCTGTGGGCTCCGCGGTGACCTCCGCTCTGCCGTCCTGCTGGCCTTGGTCTCGTTGCGCCGATTTGGAAACCTTTGCCTGACACCTTGGGACTCCTCGCCTGTACCTGCTCCTTTAGCACCAAAGAGGAAACTGGCACTCTGCGCCAACTGGCGCCCGCCTGGCCTTGGTCGTCACTGCTCACGTCACGAGGACCTCGCGAGGTACCCCTTGCCTTGATATCTCCGATCCTCATGAGCCAGCCTAGTGAGGCCGCTCCAGGGGATGTCTTGGATCGTCCGCCTCGCAAGGCTCGGCCCCTCGTGAGGTGCCTGAATCGCCGCTGAAGAGGTTGGGCCGTACCAGGCCGCCTGATGAGCCGCGCCCTGGGCCGCAGGCAGGCAAGTCTGGGTACCCCCGTTCCTACAACGTCGACAGTAGCCCCCGGGCCCAAGGTGCGCTTGGGCTTAGCTTCGCGGCGGAGCCAAGGGTCAAGTGCGGAGTGCTGCGACCCCCAAAAGCCTGCGGCCTTGATTGATGCATGGCGATTGATTGGACGTGGGCGTCTCCACTTCCCCACGCAGCCTTGGCGACTGCGCGACTTGACAAGTCCCTGCATGCACAATTGACCATCATTACCTGAGATTATGGAGGCTGGCGGTTGGCCTTCTCCTGGCTATAAACAAGGCGACGGCCGGAGTCCTTGCTGCCCATCTTCTTCCTTCGTTCCTCTCACTTCTTCTTCTTCCTTGCCCTTCGCCTGACCGAGCCGCTCATGGAGCCGACCAGGAAGTTTTCGTCCGCGGAGAAGGGGAAGGCCCGGCAGGAGGGGCCCGACTCACCACCAGCCAAGAGGGGACGAGGCCGTCCCTGCAAGTGTGCCGCGACTCCTGTCGGGGCTGCTAGCGGGCGTGGGCGGACCCCCACCGCACCCATAGCCGCCCTAAGTAACCGCGACGGCGGTTCCTCGAGCGGCG
The DNA here is from genome assembly GCA_902687465.1 of Secale cereale. NCBI lineage: Eukaryota > Viridiplantae > Streptophyta > Magnoliopsida > Poales > Poaceae > Secale > Secale cereale. The sequence continues at coordinate 529,455,667 of LR738712.1, read as the reverse complement.
GGGGTCGCCGTGGCGTTGGCGATCCTGTGAACGAGGGGAGGCGCTCCGGGGTTGTCAGGCCTCCCCGGCCGCGCTCCCACTTGGCGAAGGTGACGCTGGAGTTTATCGTGTGGTCAGAGAGCCTAGCCGGTACCCGGCTCCAGCTCCCGCGCTCCCTAGCCGGTGAACTCCTTGCCGCGAGCTCCAGTGGCTTTTGGCTGCAGGAGGATGGTTGCTGCAATAGGGCTTCGTGGGTTGCGTTAGAGGTCTCTGCCACGGGTGCTGTGACTCTGGCTCGCGGCTGTCAGACGTTCGCCCGCGCGCGCGGCTTGGGCAGGTGGTGCACCCTTCATTTCAGGTACGGTGACGACTCGACCCTCTTGTGAGGGTGTTTGGGGAAGACGGGCGCCGCGTCGAGTGCCGCCCCGAGGACAACAGTGGCGGCGAGGTGCTTGGCCCAGGCGATGGCCGCAACTCGTCCAACTACGGCGGCTCCTCCTTCAGCGGCAGCTCCAGCAGCGGTGGTTATGACTAGCCGCCACGCTGCCGCGCCCGCCTTGAGCGTGGCGCTGGGTCGTCTCGTCGCCACGCCCAGGTGAAGCATGATGAAGGTTCCGGCTGAGCTCGGGGAGCAGGTCCTCGTGAGCAGCCGCGCCTCGAGGGTCGCCACCGCTCATTCTCGATCTTTCTGTCTTCCTGCATCGTTCAAGCAAACAAGTATAGAGCCCTGGGAGGGCATGTAATGAACCGCGTTTTTATGATGTTTAGCGCCATGCTTAGTGTCCCTGTCCATCACTGTGTGATCTGTGTATTATGCGCTCTTAGGGTGAGGAAACTTATCTCGACGCACTCGGAATGGCCCTCATCTCGTGACGTTTGACCCTTCGTGAGGCTGCAAAAACTCGTTAGGTGGTTATTATCCCTTACCGCCCGAGGCCCTTGACGTGGGTTGAGCATGGTCGGACACCCCTTGTCGTGGCACCCGTGGGGCACGGACATAAGAGGGGGGGGGGGGG